>CM060897.1:130483508-131219341 GCA_030762935.1 Hymenopus coronatus | reverse complement strand
TTAAAAAGGATAAGATGAAAATTTGATAAAACATAATAGAAGTAGGACAGGAAAATTTTGTATTTTGTTATAATAGAACATTGTTGCTACTTTCAGCGTATTTTAGTAAATCTGTAATTGTTAAAACAGTCTGTTGTAAATTAATAATTTACCTCAACTATAAAATTAGAACTAGAATAATGTTACAAGACAAAAAACATAATGAATTCAGAATTATATATTCAACTTTTAAACAATTTGTAACGTTTAGAACAATTGTTTTTCACTACTAATAAGCCTTAAAAAGTTTATTCTTAATCTTCTACATTGTTATAAAACAATGCTCAACGTTTAGGAAAAACGTTTCTTGTTATTTTAAGTATACATAATTTTAAATTACTTCTCTCCTGGGGTAAAAGTGTTCTTCTTTTGTCCAGTGATATATGAAACAGAAAAGGGGGGAAAACCTTAGACAAATTAACGCTCTGCCGACCTCTGCAACGCTAAGCCGCATCCAGTCAACTTTATGGTCTGTAAATGGAAATAAACGCATAATGGGAAAACTACGTGGTCAGCAAAAAGTTAACATTATGGCTCTTGTAGTTAGCTTTCTTAAACTGCTAGGAAGAGTAACTCAGAACTTGCGTTTAGAAGGCCACAGGTTCACTTGAGGTGACACACGAAGCATTCGCATAAAAATAGTTGTACATGTAGATAGAATAATATATCACATGATAAAAAAAATCTAAGATTTAAGGAAAGCTTCAAAATCAGTATATATATCAGTTCATTTATTTTGCCTCTTAAGACATTTTATCTGGGTGTGTGATGATTACACAAACCCAAATACAATGATGATTGTGAAGTACTTGTTTTAACAACATTTATTTGTACATGAAAGAGCATTCCTTAAACTATTTTTCGACATAGTTGCCACTATTGTCAGGCATTTGTCATAGCGGAGAATCAACTTTGTATGTCCCCTTTAAAGAAAACTGGCTTCAGCGAAGACAGCCACTGCTGAACACCATGTTTTGTGGAAACACATTACAGAGCATTCTTATTGTGAACCGTCTATTTTCACGCATTGCTTCATGTACTTGTTCAATCAAACCATCAGCGACAATAGAAGGCTGCCCACTTCGTACTTCGTCATGAACACTGGATCGCTCATCATTGAATTGTCTAATCCATTTTCTCAAAATTTCGTCTGCCATTATATTTTCATCGTAAATGAACAGCTGGCTTAACATTCCTTGCGTTCATAAACCATATTAAGAAGCGCATTTCACAGCCAGCGGGATCAGCAATTGACTTAATCTTTTTGAACGATTATTAACACCTGTAAACATAACACGACCCGGCTGTAATGGCGTCAGTGGACACACAAAGACGAGTGCACATGCGTGGAGGTACGATACTAAAGTGACTCAAATGGAATGAGATGTGTTCTTGAGCGCCAATCGGAGTGCTGTTGTGTTGACATATTGCATTCCTGCTTAACTGGGGAGTAAAGCCAAGTGATTCCGTCTCTCATAAATACTACTTGCGCTAAGACAAAATATTAGAATTTTGCCAAAAAAAAAGCATGAGAAAGATGTAATGTTCGTAGCTGAACCGCCAAAAACACAGGTTTTTAGTTTAAATAGCTTTCATAATACACATAAATGAACATTATGTGGCCAAGCAAATTTGCATGCTCAGTGTGCGAGTGAGAGGGAAATATGTAGAGAGTGGGTGTAGTGACCTGGCAATGCAGAGCACGATAACGCATCTCATTCGCTGCAGCGTACACTCTGCCCATTTGAAAAAACATAATAGTGCGGTGGCGGTAGAACGAAATGAACTTACTTTCCAGACACGTCTCGTATATGCAGAGGTTTCTGGCGATAACGTAACGAATATATTAGGGGTAATCATTATATAAATCTGACACCTTTATCCTGATATCAGGACACAGTTGCCAAAATATTTTATTTCCTCATGCATGTACATTTCAATTAAACATACAAAAAATTAACAAAATAAACTACTAGCTAAAGTACTGGTTTCCAGTAATTCCAAACTACTTGCTACAACAACGATCACGAATATTCACAACTACTTCACACATTCCCTATTTTAAAATGTCAATATTGCATTTAAAGCTTTCAAATTCATTATTAATATATTAATTACTGTATTTAAACAATATTCAAAATTCAAATAATAATTAATACTACAATAATTACATTTTAAAAAGTTCGAGAAACAGTTTAAAATGTATAATTTATAATTTTCTTAAGAAATTTAATTTTATTGTTTATTTGAACTCTTCAATTTCCATAGTTAATATTTTCTTTGTTCAAAATTGAAAGACCTCATAGTATCACAGTCCATTGTTTTGTCCTTAGCTAATTCCTCCTGAATACAAAAACATCGTCCGGGCCTCATTGTATACTACATTACACTCTCTTCACTGATCCTTGTCTCATTTATTTCACTCACATCATTCTCCTTAACCTTTCTTCTCTTCCCTCTTCTCTCTTTTATATTCCAAGCTCCAACACGAAACTCCTTCTCCATTCTTTCCTACTTTATTTCCTTTCCTTCTCTTTCTTCTCTTCGACCTCAGTTCCACCAATAAATGTTATATAATATGGTCTCCTATTACCTCTATCATCTTCCTCTTCTGCTAAACGCAATTGCCTCCACACCATCTTTAAAATTGTCATCTGTTCCTTGTTTTTATCTACTTCATAATCTGCTTATCCTAACTACTTCTTCACTTCTCTATTGATCCATCCTACTCATTCTCTTCTATCATTTATCAATAATTCAATTATAACAGATATTTAATGAAATGTCAGTTATAATTTCAAAACCTTGCTTTAACCTTATTATATTTCATTTATTCTCCCTCTAATTTTATTCTCATCGCTCTCTCTCTCTCTGTCTGTCTGTCTGTCTTTAATCTTCCTCAGATTTGACACATTCAAAAAGAATACCGTTTGAAGTATCGAACTTCTCACAAACCTATCAATGTGCAGTACTCTTCCTTCTAATTCTACACAAATAAGTTTTTTATAAGTTAATATGTTCTGTGTTCTTCCTTCTTTAATCCCATTAGTTATGCCATTTTTCAATCATAATTCCATTTACATTATTGGAATATATACTGATTATTTTTGTTACTTTCTTTAACCAATACATTGCTACTATAAACCTTATAGTTAGATCAATCAGCCATATTCCTAAAGTCACTAGCAAGGCCAATATAGGTGACATACTTGTAGCACCTGTCAGACTCGGTAACACTTTGCTGCATTAATATTTTTACATATATTTTGAAAAACTTTTAAGCCGTGATAAAGCCAATGATTTGCATTGGTACACTTGGTAAACGATGTCTATAAATTGGCTAATCAGCTCTCCACACCACAGTTAAGTTTTAACAAGAAGTTTAGAATATGTATACCCTAATTTTGTTTGGTTATAGCTTATAGACCTAAAAAGTAAATCAATGAAAGTGTATTATACCAATGTTTAGCAACACTTGCCAATCTGTTACTGGTAACACCCAGACGGTTACCCCGCTTCTTTAATTGAAGCTAAACTTACTTATGTTCGTCCCCATAATTATGGTCTTGCATTGTCCACAATTATCGATAGCGCAGTCAGGTAGCCAGGCCAACCCGCAGCAGGTGGTAGGTACATAGTGCTAAACTGTGATACAGTATTGTGCCATTTCACTTCTTAACTTTCAGGGTTATTACTAGAGACCTATAACACTTAGAATACGCTTACTATGATATGTGTTTAACACATTAGATGAGAGCATTCATTCAAAGTGTTTATAAGAAACAGTGTCCTAAAAATGCAATCCTTAGTACATTTTTTTTCAGCTTGATCCTCAAGATTTGAGAAGATTATAGAACTTCTGGTTTTCAAGTAGATACGTCATTGACGGAAGGTCAGCCAATGCCGTATCTACCTGAAAACTGTAAGATAGTGTATGGAAATAACAGAAAAAGAATCTGATGGTTCCATTCACATGACTTTCTCTACAGTTCTGCAACAAATCATTGCTAAAAAGCTTATTCTTCTATTTACTTAATGCTAATCGAGATAAGCATTAGCACAAAGGGGCTTATTATTTGCTTCTTTATAAGTAGGAGAGAAAAAAGGAGTACCATAGGTTATGTATGGACAGGAGTTGACGAATTTCCATATGAGAAAGGTATAAATATATTAGAGCTGAAACTAGTAGCAAGAAATATCTCAAAAACGGTCAACTCCAGGAGAAAAAAAAGTATATAATATAATTGTGTGTTTTAACGAGTTCTACATTTTTTGTGTAGTAAGTTTTTGTCTATACCTTACGGTTTACCAGCTATACCTTCAGAGGCTGTTCTCAGAAAATTGAAGATATACATTTTATTTGTCATGTAAATATCTTAAATATAAGAGATTTTAATCCAAATAGTTGGATACATTTTTGAGAAAATCTGCATTTTCGAAAAACGTTCCATTTAAAGCGTAGCTGGGGCTGGGGGATTTACTCGAAAATCTTCGTGTCGCATCCTTGGAAGATACCCAACTTAAATACCAAGTTTGGTATTTAACGGTATTTTCTATTTTGATCTATGCTGTCCACACAAAACACACACACACGCGCGGACAATTTTAAAATGATTTTTTTTTTGGGGGGGTGGGGAATCAGGAGGCCTCAAAACATATATTTCCGGTGAAATTTCGGTATCGAATTTTTGGTGCATTACTACACATTCTCTGTACATTATGTACATAGTACGTATAGACAAAATAAAATTGCGAAAATTTGTCCGGCTTATGCAAAACTTATTTACGTTATCAACATTGAAACAGTTACTTTTGCCGTACTTTATTTGTTGAATGAAAGACAGGATAAAGCTCACGCCAACTCACATCGTAAAAATCAAAAGCGACTGTTTGAATTGCGGTAACACAAATAGTTTTCCATATGCACAGCTCTTCTCGTTGTAATGAAGCACGTTTTTGAAGCAGCAATTTCCAACTAAATTGCATTTCGAGTTGTCGAGGAACAATTCAATCTTACGTTTTGATATCCCCGATTAAATTTGGGAGCTATTTATGGTGTAAACGCTTTATATTACACTGCGTTTGTCTTAGGAAATTCATATTGGGTTTGGGCATAGGATTTCCCATATTTTTCTTGCGATGAAATGAGCATTTTGACCGAGCGTGCGGAGCAATTAGATGATGGCCCCTGATCTAATTCATTCCACAATTCGATACTAGTATTACTTGTAAACTCATCCGAGCATCTGTATACACATTCCATTTTTTTTTTTTTTTTGTTTGTTCTAATGCAATCGGTTCTATCGCATTTAAAAGCAAAATAAATTCGGACCAACATAAGAATATAACATCTAAGCATGTTAACAAAAAGAAAGAAATCACCCTTTTCGCATTTAGGAAAAACTTTGATGTGTTCTATTCACATTACTTTCTGTAGCTGTTGCGCAGACAAACTTTTCTTACGAAGTTTGCTCTTTTATACATATCATACTAATCGAGATAAGCATTAGCAGAATTTGTTTTTATTACTTATTTCTTTCTAAGCAGAAGAGAAATATGGCAATACGAATGGAATACGAGGTTAAAGCGATGGTCAAGTCCTTTAAAAGCCTTTCGCTAAGTGAAGCAATTGAAATTCCGTTTTTTTTTTTCTTACCGGGAGTAAACAAAAGAGATAGACGTAGGAAACTTGATCTATGGCTTGAGAAAAGTTTAAGTAGCTTAAAATTGAAACCAATAACAAGAATATCTTGGAAACGGTCGACTCTAGAATAAAAACGTTTGTGCGTTTTAACATAATTTTGAGTAGTAAACTTCTATCTATTTTTACTTTTTTGTAATAAAATCCTGTATATTTCTTACGGTTTACCAATTAGGCAAATTGCAGCAACTCGTCCACAATAAACAGGTCTTCAGAAGATATTCCCAGAAAATTCAAGATATTCATTTATTTGTGATGTAAATATCTTTAACATAAGATATTTTAATCAAAATCGTTAGAGCCATTGTGAACAAAAACAGAATTTTCAAAAATGTCACACTGTAAAGCGTAGTTTTGAGTGGCGGAATCTCTTGAAAACCTCGTCGCATCGTTGGGAAATACTAAACTTAAATACCAAGTTTAATATGTCACGTGTCTCAGTTTTTGAACTTTGCTGTCCGTAGACACACATACACCCACCTACGGACGTTTTTCTAAAAATACCTTTTTAAATTCAGTGGACCTCAAAACATTTTCCGGCGAAATTTGTGTATGGAATACAATACAGTACCTTCTATGTACATTGTACAGTCATGGAAAAAATTATTGAGCGCACTCTGGGTGCAGGATATTTCAGTTCCACTTCGTATCGCAACGAGGTTTACACTGGTCGCAATTTCTAATATGCAGTTAGATTACCTAACAGAGTCTGCGACATACATTATCGCCTGTCGAACGCATTAACAGGATGTGTCTAGGTTCGCATTTGTATTGGTTTGTGATAAAGAATTCGGCAACAAACGCCATGCTATCCATTCTTCGTTAGCCAATTAGTTAACAAACCCAAAGTGTTTCTACCTGATGCTATGTTCATTGGTAGTTATACATATAGGTGGAGCAACGTATTCCTAATCAACTGAATCAACCAATGAGCGGTTCAGAAGCCATGAGCTCAGAGGTAAGGCAAGCGCTTTGAAAATTGCCGAACCTGAGTTCAAACCTCTGAAACAGCACAGCTTTTTTCGCCAATTATGTTGTTTCTTCCTTCTCATTCTTAATTTATACTAATACAGAGTTTCCGCTATATTAGTTATAATTTGAGTATTAGATAATACGCAGATATATTATATGTAATAGCCAAAGTTTACAACTGCTGTTGATAAGTTTGATCCCTTTGTCGTAATTGTGTTTCTTTCTGTGTTGGTCAACGACGCATTCATTCATACTGTAGCAATGGCAGAGGCCGTTGATAAACGATCTGCTGCTTTCACCCTGGTTTCACAGGGTTATACGTCCAACTGAGCGGATAGCATTTGTAATGTTCCACAGTCCACTGCGAGGAGGTGGTAAAGTTATATCGTGAAGAGGGAAAGGTTGCTGCAAGGAAGAGCACTGGTCGCTCGCGTGTATCTACCAAGAATGGAGACAGGTCTCTCATGGTAGAGTTCGAAAGAGATCCGTTTCTGACGGCCGCTAAATACAAGGTGTTATCTTTATTCCCGGGTAGTGCCCGAACGGTTATCAACCGCTGTAAAGATGGGAGTTGGATTTTCACCAACTATATATCCCTACTTCCCGTCATATTATTTCTCTTGGAACTACTGGAGGCATTACTTCAAGAAACGATGACACCATGGTGTTCATTTTTCCTATTTAATTACTTCAGTTTGAGTTATCCCTATTTTGATTCGACATTATTATTTTGCTACACTCATGTTTCTCCTGCAGCATTTCCTTGATAAATGTTGCAGTAGCTGCAAGGAGCTGTCGAACGAGCGTTACTGCTTGGACATGGATATCACGGGTATGCTGGAACGTGATAATGCAAAGCTGAATAGGGAAACCTATTCTGAAATTCTAGAACATGTTCTGCTTCCATCTGCCCAAGAGCGTTATCCTGAAGGTATTATTAAATTCCAACAGGATAATCATCCGGTCCATAAGTCGGCCAAAATTCAAAAGTGGTTTTCGGAGCACACGAATATCTTAAGAGCAGATACCACATCCTACAAAGTCAGCAGATCTCAACCTAATTGAACGTGTTTGGACATAAGTATGGCAGATGCTTTCTCGAGGGTCCAGATTGAATAATGCATCACAACTTTGGTGTAACATGACAGACACTTGGGATTCACTACAGAAGACATTACTTATTTTTAAACGCTAGGGGATTCCATGCCGCGAAAATTTAGGGCAGTGATAACAAATAATGGGGACCACACAAAGTATTAGAGTTTGTTTTCTCTTGTTTTATTAGTCTTTTGTTGCATTTAAAAGCAACCCGAGATCAGGTTGAAGTGTTTTTCTTTGTTTTCTAATTTGCGAAAGCAGCAAATAAAAGATCTCACATTTCACAGAGTGAATGATTTATATAACTTAATCTACATCGATTGTAATGAGTACTAATATCAACTAGAAAAACAAAATAATAATAAAAATCTATGCGGTTTACTGAACTCGAACCTGCGCTAGGTAGCACACTGAGTTTCAAACGGAGAACGTTAGGGCTGAGCCATTTCTACGCTGAGTCCTTTATTTCCTGATTATAAAGAACTTAACGGAGAGCTCAGCCATCAAAGTTTGGTTTATTTTTTAGTGCTTTTGTGCATATTAGCGAAAATCAATTATTTTGGTTGTTCCCTGGTTGCTACTTTATGTTATAAAGCAATAAACTACGTCTTAACTCGCTGTATAAAAGCATGTTTTGTAGCATAGTGCACGTGCACGTGTAAACCCAGCTTGTGTTACTTCGTTTGATTCCGTGATGCCGAAGGGATACTTTGAAAAGTTACGGCGCTCAATCATTTTTCCATGACTGTATATACGTACTAGAGAAGGTTTAAAAAAACTTGCAATTATGAATTTTCCTTCAGATCGAAAATAACTAAAAATAACTTATTACTGTAATAACAATGAAAATACAAACGCTGTAAGTTTTGGATGTCTGACGAGTATTCCAATAGAGGGAGCTTCTCTTCACCAGCTGGGGCTGAATAATAATAATTAGCTATCATTACAGCTGGCAAGCGAACCGCTATATTTAACCAGATATTTTTAAAAGTACTGTTTAATCCAGGCTCCTACTTCACTTTGTAATTCTGCTTTTTGTACGAATCAAGGGAAAAGCAAAGGAATGAAACTTCGTAGTTTTGCTTTCCTCACCATTTAAAATGTACATAGTACGTATAAAAATTATTGCACTCAACTTAATACAGAGATTTTACCGTAAATCCATGTTTTGAGGACCTTTTACTATTTTTAAAGGTCATGTGAATGCCTGTGCATTAATGTGTCTTTGAATAGCACATTCCGAAAACGAAAAGTCAATTAAATATGAAACAATGTATTTAAGTGCAGTATTTTCCAAGGATGCGACACGAAGACTTTCAGGAGAATCTCCCAACCCAAACTACCCATTGCATGGAAATTTTTCAAAATTTTAGATTTTCAAAAAAAAAGGTCCCACGGTTTTGATTAAGATATTTACATGGCAAACAAAAATTTAACTTTGAATTCTTTGTGAATAGCCTTGAAGTCCTCTTCATTCTCATATAATTGCTAAACGTAAGGGAAGACAAAATCTTACTGCACAAAAAAGCAATCTCGTTAAAAACACACAATTTATGTCAAATAAATTTTCTTTTTTACTTTCTCTACGCGTACTATGCACATAGTGCACAGAGAAGGTATTGTAATGCACCCAAAAAAATACCGAGATTTCGCCGGAAATGTATGTATTGAGTCACCCTGAATCAAAAAAAAAAAAATTTTTAGAAAAATGACCGTGTGTGTGTGTGTGTGTGTGTGTGTGTGTATGTGTGTCTGTGTCTTTGGACAGCATATCTCAAAAAGGAAAAGACCGTTAAATACCAAACTTGGTATTTAAGTTTGGTATCTTCCAAGGATGCAACACGAAGATATTCAAGAAAATCCCCAACCCTAAACTACCCTTTACATGGAAAACACTTCGAATATTTTGTTTTTCTCAAACTGGCTGTAACGATTTTGATTAAAATCTCTTATATTTTATATATTTACATGCCACATAAAAAATAAATAGAATTTTTTTGGGAATGGTCTCTAAAGACCTCTTCATTCCGGATGATTTTTATTGAATTTTGCATAACTGGTTACCGTAAGAGATAGACAAAAACGTAATACACAAAAAATGTAGATCATAATCAAACACAATTTATGTCGTATACATCTTTTCATGCTGTTGGCCATTTTCGAGATATTCCTTGTTATTGATTTCAGTTTTAAAATAATTAAAAACTCTCATACGGGAACTTTTCGACGCTTGGCCATGCAAAGAAACGGATTTCAATTCCTTATCAACCACATTTTTAAACATTTGACTGTCGGTTTAGCTTAGTGTATTCCCTTATTTTATTTCTGCTTATAAAGGAACTAAGTAATTAGACCGTTTCTGTTAATTAGATAGAAGAATAAGCTTATTAACAATTTGTAAGAGATGTAGAGAAAGTTATGTGAATGGAACTCATGAGATTTTTTCCAGTGAACTACAAGGAAGTCACATTTATTTTGAGATAACATGCCCCAATAGTGACTTATGTCATACGTGTGTGTGTGTGTGTGTGTGTGTGTGTGTGTGTGTGTGTGTGTGTGTGTGTGAGAGAGAGAGAGAGAGAGAGAGAGAGAGAGAGAGAGAGAGAGAGATGTCGGAGAGGATTCCACGCTGCAGCCATTGGCTTATTGTGCGTCAGACCACAGGAGGATAGCATGAGATAAGAGCAGTAATTTCAAAGGACGGTCTAAACCGAAGGGTGGAAAGCAGCCACAGGGTCCCTAACATATTCCAAGCAGTTCTTGATCTCGACGCGCGGAATGTTAGGAGCCCACTCCCCAGGTCAGACCAAACTTCCTGAGTTTACAAACGACTGCTAACGCCATCTCGCCGCCGAGAGCGGTATTTCCAGAGTGAAGTCACCACCATGGGAAATGAGTCCTCGTCGTATTTACAAGCCTGAGAGAGACTGGTTGGAGAATTGGAGGTGAAATGAAAGCACAGGAAGTTCAGGGGAATGAAAAAGCCTCTGCAGCATTTGTCTAAAAGAAAAAAAAAAAAAAACTCGGTCAGAGATCGGCCGCGGGAATCGATCCCACTACCTCTGGAATGCCAATCTCAGACGAAACACCTGAATCACCTGGCAAGAGACTTAAGTGCCTTCCTCCTAAGGGTGGTGACCACAACAGAGCTATGTAGGACACAGTGCGCAAGGTGACTGTCCATTGTATGATCTATACGTACAAGCGAACTAGAGAAACTAAAGAAATATCTCCTCTCTACAGTAGAAATATTTTTCTATCGTTGACAGTAATTAATCAACTTGATAATTTTAAGAAATTACATTCATCTCCAATGGGGATCGAGTAACACTGCCACGTATCAATCTCCTGTGTATCTCACAAATAATATGAGAGGCAATAATGGAACTCAAACTTAACTGTCAGCTTTCACTCATCAATTGCGAAAGTCTAATAGTTGCATCTTAGTGCTTCCACCCACTTGGTTGAAACTTTTAAGTACTCCAGCGGATATCAGCTTGGGGTCTGAGAGAAAAACAAATTTGTAAGGGAAAAATGGCCAGTGGTTTCCCTACTGTGCCTATATATTATTGTGGGGCTGTCCGTACCAACTGACATGGCTTGATCGGTACTTGGCATTTGAGAGGGTGCGTTTTACTGTCAGTCATGTGTCAGTACTCTAGACTCCTTCTCCAGTGGGCGACACTTAAAAAAGTCATGAAAAAATCTGAAGTGTTCCATTCACATTACTTTCTCTACCGGTTCTGTAAACAAAATGTTCTTTCAAATGATTATTCTTTTGTATTTATCATGCTAATTAAGATAACTTAATAAAAACTATTTTATTGCCTGCTTCTCGGTAAGCAAAATTAAAATAAAGGAATATGCTAGGTTAATCGATGGTAAAATCTTTTGAAAACTATTGCTTTGTGAAACAATTGAAATCCCGTTATCCTTTCGTGACTAGGAGTAAAACAAAAGAGGTATGAAACAAAAAGTGACTTCCCGGTTGAGAAAATAAACTAATACCAAGGAATATCTTGGAAGCGGTTATCTCCTAAACATATATATTATACAAATTCTGTGTTTTAACGACATCTGTTTTTGTTTTTTGTTCTTTTGAGTAGTAGGTTTTGTCTGTCTGTTACAGTTTACCAGTAACAGATATTAATCTAAAATGCTTATCTTGGGAAGATATTGAAAGCAAAAACGGAAACACATAGGTGCATGGCCACTTTTCTAAAAAATATATATATATATATGTTTTTTTTTTAGATTCAATGTCTCAAAACATTTCCAATGAAGTACCGGTATCTACGTTTGGGTTTATTTATCTACTATGTACATTATACATATGCGCTAGAGAAAGTGATGAAATACAGTAAGCTATGTCATCTGTTCTAGAATATTCTAATCCGTTAGTTAATTCAAATAAGGAGATCGTTAAATATAGAGGAATTGTACTATCGTGTTTTCCTTTCACCAGTCCAGTTAAGTCCAATCATTTGCCCCGATCTGTAACCACTCCCTGCTTTCAGTTGTGGTAGCATTGTTGTGCAACTAGTTACTTTCACTGCACGTGCTATGTATGTACATAGTGTTTAGAGAAGATATTGTATTGTACCCAAAAATTCGATACCGAGATTTCCCGAAAATATATGTTTTGAGTCCCCTGAATCTAAAAAAGCATTTTTACTTTCTCTAGCCCCCATATGTACAATGTACATAGGGATAAACAAAGTATTTATTCCACCCAAAAATTCGATGTCGAGAATTCACCGGAAATACATGTTTTAGAACACACTGAATCCAAAAAAAAGCATTTTCAGAAAGATTTCCGAGTGTGTGTGTATGTGTCGGTCTGTCTGTCTGTCAACAGCATTGCTCAAAAATGAAAAGATTATTAAATACCAAAGTATTTAAGTATTTAAGTTTGGTATCTTCCAAGGATGCGACATGAAGATTTACAAGAAAATCACTCCACCCCTAACTACCTAACTACCCTTTATATGGAAAAATTTCCAAAAATTTTGTTTTTCTTAAAAATGACCCTAACGATTTTGATTTAAAATACCACATATTAAAGCCATTTCTATCACAAATAAAATGCATATCTTGAATTTTCTGGGAATAACTTCTAAAGAGATGTTTATTTTGGATGAATTTTGCTTAATTTGTCATAACTAATAAACCGTAAGAAATAGACAAAAACTTACTATACAAAAAATGTAGATATCGTTAAAATACACAAGTTATGTCATATACATTTTTTTGTGGAACTAACCGTTTCCAAAGTATTCTTTGTTATTAGTTTCAATTGTGAAGTACTTATACTTTTCTCAGACGGAAATGTGCGTGTTTCTTTTGTACTACTCCTGGCCAAGTAAAGAAGCGATTTGTAATGACAATCGCATAACGACAGTTTTAAAACATTTGACTATCACTTTAGCCTAGTGCATTCCCTTCGTTCCATTCTACTTATTAGGAACTACGTAATACAATTCTGCTAATGTTTATCTCGATTAGCATAGTGTTAGAAGAAGAGTTATTTTTTGTAAGAAGTTTGTTTGAGAGTACCTAGAGAAAGCCATGTGAGTGTAACGCATCCGATTTTTAGAAATAGGTTCGCATGTATGTGTGCGTGGTGTATGTCTGTGGACAGCATAGCTCAAAAACGAAAAGATTGTTAAATACCAAACTTGTATTTAACTTTGGTATCTTCCAAGGATGCGACACGAAGACTTTCAAGAAAATCCTCCGACCACGAACTACCCCTTTACATGGAAATATTTTCGAGAATTCTGATTTTCTCAAAAATGGCTCTAACGATTTTGATTAAAATGCCATATTTTAAAGATATTTACATCACAAATAACATGAATATATTGAATTTTCAGGGAATAGCCTCTGAAGGCCTGTTTATTCTGTATGATTTTTGCTGAATTTTGCTTAACTGCTAAACCGTAAGAGATAGACAAAAACTTGCTACACAAAAAATGTACATCTTGTCAAAATACACAATTTATACCCTTTTCATTTTTGTTGTGAAGGTAACCGTTTCCAGATATTCCTTGCTATTGGTTTCAATTGCAAAGTGTTTACATTTTTTCAGAAAGGAAGTGGCCGTTTTTCTTTTGTTCTACTCCTGGTCAAGCAAAGAAGCGGTTTGCAATGACAATCGCATAACGATAGTTTTAAAATATTTGAGTAACTCATTAGCCCTTAGTTCTCTTCTAAGGAACCTGTTAATGTTTATTTCAATTAGCATTGTGTAGAAAGAGGAATAATCTTTTGTATCAAGTTTGTTTGTAGAACAGCTAGAGAAAGCCATATAAGTGTAACACATCAGATATATATATATATATATATATATATATATATATAATTTTTTGTTGTTGTAATTTTGGTCTCAAGTTATGGGAGAGAAAAGGGATTCATTGTGTTACCTTGAACTGGTCTGTCTAGAGCGAAACCATTATAATAAGCATTTGATAACTAAGAATCCCACTTCAATAAAGATACAGCTACAACCCAAAAAATCTGATGTGTTACACTCACATGACTTTCTATAGCTGCTTTACAAACCTCCTACAAAAGATTATTCTTCTTTGAACACAATGCTAATCGAGATAAATATTAGTAGAATGTTCTTATTGCTTAGTTCCTTATAAGTGGTAGGGAATAAGGGAATGTGCTATGCTAAAGTGATTGTCAAATGTTTTAAAAGCTATCGTTATGCGATTGTCATTGCAAATCACTTCTTTGCTTGGCCAGGAGTAGAACAAAAGAAAAACGGACACTTCCTGTCTGCGAAAAGTTTAAGTACTTCACAATTGAAACCAATAACAAGGAATATCTCGGAAACGGTTACCCCCACAACAAAAACTTAAATGACATAAATTGTGTGTTTTGTCGTGATGTATATTTTTGTGCAGTGAGTTTTTTTCTATCTCTTGCTGTTTAGCAGTTATGCAAAATTCGGCAAAATTCATCCAGAATAAAGGTGTCTTCAGAGGCTATTCCCAAAAAATTCGAGATAAACATTTTATTTCGGACATAAATAGCTTTAATATACGGGATTTTAATCAAAGTTGTTAGCCATTTTTAAGAAAATCAAAATTTTCGAAATTTTTTCCATGTAAAGGGTAGCTTGTGGTGGAGGGATTTTTTCGAAAACCTTCGTGTTGCAACCTTCTAAGATACTAAACCTAAATACCAAGTTTGGTATTTCACGGTCTTTTCGTTTTGGGGCTATGCTGTCCACACACACACACACACACACACAGACAGACAGACAGACAGACAGACACACACACACACGCACACACGGACCTTTTTTAAAAAAGCCGACTCCGGTCATAATGAACCAAATAGGTGTATTGACTTCATTCAATGCGCTAATGTTTATTATTTTCTCTAGTACCTATGTGCAACGTAAATACCAGATAGGGAAGAATTGTATTCCACCCGAAAATTTAATTCCGAGATTTCATCGGAAATATATGTTTGAGACTCCCTGAATCTAGTAAAACCAGTTTTAAAAAAAGGTCACTGTGAGTGTCTGTGTGTGTTTGTGCTCAACATAGTTAAACCGAAAACTCCGTTAACTACCAAACATGGTATTTAAGTTTAACATCTACCAAGGATGCGAAACGGAACTTTTCAAGAAAATCCCTCTGTCCCAAAGCATCCTTTGTATTGAAAAAATTTCGAAAATGTTAATTTTCTCAAAAAAAAAAGTCTAACAATTTTGATTAAAATGCCGTATATTAAAATGTTCATATGACAAATAAAATGTATATTTTGAAGGTTCTCTGAGGTTCTCTTCATTCTGGATGAATTTTGCACAACTGGTAAACCGTAAGAGATAGATGAAAGCTCAGTACACAGAAACTGTGAATCTCGTAAAAGCACACAATTTATGTCACATACATATTTTGTAAATTTAACAGTTTCCAAGATATGCCTTGTTATTGGTTTCAATTTAAAAAAAAAAATGTAAACCTTTCTCGGACGAGAGGTCACCTTGCCTTTCAACTCTCTTTTGTTTTACCCCTGGTCGTGCAAAGCGAACCGAATTTTAATTGTTTTGCATAATCACCAACTTTTTAAAATATTTTAATATCATTTCAGCCTAGAGTTTGACGCAATTGTTTTATTATTATAAACTTAATAATTACTACTACATATCTTATTTCCCATCTACTTAGTAGGAACTATTACAATAAATATCTATTAATATCACGTAGATAAAGGAATAATCTTTGGGTAACAATAGTTGGAGAGGAAGTCATGTGAAAGGAATAAATTAGGTTTTTTCAATAAAGAAACGACATTTCTTGTTGAATTTAAATCTACAATGGCAAGTTTTCCGTATCTGTTTACGGAACTTAATCTTTATTCTATAGCACTTACTTTTGGAGCTATAAAGTGGATTTTGCAGAGTTTTAATAACGTTCGAATAAACACAAAGTATAGCAAATCTTTTATTCCTAATGAGTCTTATGGACAAAATTAAGTTCACTGATGCGTTGTGAAATATTTCTCATTACGATTCATAATTTGTAACATCCGATGTGCAAAATCTAATTATATACGTTTTGAACAAATTCCCTTCTCTTCGTATTATCATTTATTTTATATACCTTTCACAAATATTCTTCAAAAACCCATTATTGTATCTATTGAACACTAAATAAGATACATATTTGCTAGCTGTTCCATTACACATTTCGTTTTGTTTTCAAAGAGGATAGCAACACTCAAGTCTTAAAATGGGTTAGCTATATACTGGCTTTGTAAATCCCATGGCGATTTTACTTTCTTAGTTCACAGGTAGAGAAGGTATTGCATTTTACCCAAAAAGTTGACACCGAGATTTTACTGGAAATACACGTTTAATCCCTGAATAAAAAACACACACCATTTTTAAGAAAATGTCCGTGTATGTATGCGTGTGTGTATGGGAATTTACTAGATTAGAGCGATAGTCAAATATATTAAAAGATGTTGCTATGTGACTAAAATGCGCTTCTTTACATGACCAGAGCTTAAAAAATTCCCACATGAAAAACTAAGTATTTAAAACAAACCAATAACAAGGAATGGCTCAGATATCGTAGACTCCACGAAAACAAATGTATATGACATACATTGTGTTTTTTAAAGCAATCTACATTTTTTTTTTATTTATAAGTCTTTCTTTTAAAGTTTTTGTCTATATCTTACGGCTTATCAGTCATACAAAGGTCAGCTAGAATGAATAAATCTTCACAGGCTATTCCCAGAAAATTCAAGATACACATTAGATTCGTGATAAAAATTGTTAAACACGTGACATTTCAATCAAAATCAAAATTATCAGAACATTTTTCATCTAAAGAGTAGTTCGTGGTGGGAAAAGTTTCTTGAAAGTCTTCGTGTCGCATCCTTGGAAGATGCTGAACTTAAATATCAAGTTTGGCATTTAACCAAATTTTCGTTTTTGAGCTCGCAGACACACATACACACAAACTCAGAGTCAGGGGCACACTCACGAACATGGTTCTAAAAATTCTGCATTTTATTCAGGGGCGTCTCAAAACATGTGGTATTTCCGGTGAAATCTCAGTATCGAATTTATGAGTGGAATACAATACCTTCTCTATCTATTACGTAAATTGTACCTTTGTGCCAGAGAAAGTAAAAATATTACTTTTTACCTACCGTAACCTGTAACTAAATGCAATAAAAGTTTATCTGAAGGCACAAGAACTAGATAGAATAAGCTTTTGTTAGAAACAGTTTATAGAAGAGTAGATAAAGTCACATGAATGCTATACATCACACTTTTATTTATAAAAGAAATATACACCAGAATAGCTGAGACTTCTGCTATGTGGGCTAGTTGCAGAAGTTGTTCCACCGGAAATCCACTACTTTTGTGCCACAAAACCAGAGTGTTAGGGGGAGATACCATATACATCCTTCTTTTCTCAAACTGCCTCTGGCTACCAATTCTTGAGTCCCTTCTGCCAGATTTTCTTTTGCAACGTCAGCATTTTTTGTTTTCTAATCGGGTGAGTCTATTGATTTTATTGTTACGTTTATGTGTTCTATCAGATACTGACATAATGTGTATAACACGTTATGTCCAGTTCGATTTTATTTACTTATACGTATAAAAGGTATTGTATTTCACCCAAAATTTCGACATGGAGATTTCACCGTAAATATTTGTTTTAGTTTCATTGAATCCCGCAGAAAAGCATTTTACAAATAGTCCTTTACGTAAAATAGCATTAAAAACAAAAACGCGAAGCATATAAAAGTTCACATCTGAGTCCGACACGATTCAATGTACCACATTAAGTTTTCAAGAAATAGCTATCCAAAACTACAATTTACGTATTTAATTTTTTGCTCTGGTTCTTAATGGATTTAATTAAAATACCATATGCTACGGATATTTACATCATTAATAAAATGCAAATATGTTAAATATTCTGTAAACATAAGAAGTCATATAACAAAAGATGATTTGAAAACTTTCTATCCTATTGCTTTTGAATTCGAGAAAAATTCTTACTATGGAATACTGATATTATTTCCCCTTGTTTTCTAGAAGCAATCCGACGTTACTTTTTTGCATTGCATTTTAACCAAATGAGAACCTATCGCATACCTTAACTCATTTCCAGACCAAATACAAAACAAAAATAACAATAAAAAATAAAAAAAAAACACGAAAACAGACGGATGAGATGGAAAGGAATGGATTCAGAGACGGGATTTTGTGTTATGGTGTTCATATACACGCACACCTTTTTCTAAAAATGGTTGTTTTATATTCCTCAAAACATATATTTCCGGAATAAAACCTTGGTATCAAATGGTTTAATGGAATACAATAGGTACTTCTCTTACTTAATCTTCGCAGTACAGAGAGTCAAGGCCACAACTTGGTCATTAATAATTTCACATTTGGATCAGATGCAGATTAAGCACTCTTTAACATAGAGACATTTAGAATATTTTTGAAGTTCAGGAAAAGGCCAGTTTTATTAAAATACATATTTATAACTTATTTTACTAACAAATGCATATTTGAATTTTCTATGAACAACAGTTTTCCTCTTGATTCTAAATGAATTAGCCAAGTCTTGAAATTAAGAGAATGTTACCGCACAAATAATGAAGAGCTATTTACATATATAGTGTGTGTATGAACCCTTTCTACATCACCAGCAGTTTTCAGTATTCGTTGTCAAATATTTATCTTTTCCCAGAATGAACTGTCGTGAGCATCGATAAAGTCTCTTAACTGAGTCTTATTTTTTTTAGCAAAAAGTTTTACGAGATGCAAAAATAGTTTTTTTACTTTCTCTATGCTTCCTATGTACATAGTGTATAGAGTAGGTAATATATATTTCACACAAATATGCCATACTGGGATTTCACCGGAAATATACATGTTTTGCGACCCCCTGAATCCAAAAAAACATTTTAGAGTAAGACCAGTGTGTGTTTGGTATCTCCAAGAACGCCACATGAAGATTTTTAAGAAAATTTCCCACCCTAAACTACGCTTAACATGGAAAAATTTTTGGACATTTTTGATTTTATCAAAAATGACTGACGATTTTGATTAAAACATCGCATATTAAAGATATTTATATAACAAATAAGGCGTATTTGTTGCATTTTTTGATCAATTTTGGATTAATTTTGCATAAGATACAACAAAGTACTATTGTTAAAAACTTATAATTTGTGACATACGCGTTTTTAGTAGAGCTGACCGTTTGTGAGATATACCTTGTTATTGGTGTCAGCTATGAAGTACTTATACTTTTCTCATACGGGTATTCGTATCAACTACTGGTCGTACAAAAAAGGAAGTTCAATCCCATTGCAACCAGCTTTTCGAAGATTTGTCTCGCTTTAGCCTATGGTACTCTCTTATTTCCCTTCTACTTACATGGAAACAAGTAATAAGACCAGTTTTTGCTAATTTTATCACCGATTAACATGAAGTAGATAGAAGAATAAGCTTTTCAGTAATAATTGGTCACAGAGATATAGAGAAAGTCATGTGAATGGAATACTTCAGTTTTGCTGTATTCTGGTGATCCAAGTCTACATTGGTTAATTTAAGATTATTTCGAATTCAAAAATGTTATCATGATTAGTGTAATGACTAGAGAACAATCACTTCTTGTATAAATATTATAATAGATAAGGGTATATGGGTGAACATAGAGGGTAGAAAGGTCCTGAAAACGTGGCCTGTTGATTTTTTAAATTTATTTAAAATGACTCACTGGATGGGGCTTACGCAGTAAAGGGATCTATCAGTGAAATTTTATCTAAAATTCGTAACAAACAAAAAAGAAAATAAAAAAGAAAAAAAAAAAAAAAAAAAAAAAAAAAAAGGACAGTTTAAGATGCTTAGCGATGTATTGAACTTCTAATTTATAGTCCCATATTTTCTTTCAGAATTCCTATAGGTGTGATGTTAAAGAAGTAGTTCAGAAACTAAAAGTCGATATGCTTGGCTTTTGCTTGATACTCCAATTTGCAGGTCTTTCTCTCCAAGAAATGCAATATCATTGCTCCAAATGATACAGTTATCATTTTTTTAAACTTTCGACATTGGTGGAGAACTGTTGACAAAAAATGAAGTGTTCCATTCACATCACTTCCTCTAGCTTTTCCGCAAACAAACGTTTACTATTTTATATGCATGATGCTAATCGACATAGACACTGGGAGCATTGATCTTGTTACTTGCTTCTTTGTAAGCAGCTCGGAAATAAGGAAATGCACCATGCTAGGGCCATATGAAACAATTAAAATTAGATTCTTTCTGCTTGCTAGCAGTAAACAAAAGAGACAAAATGAAACCCATTACATTGAATATCTCGGAAAGAGTTCATTCTACAACTAAAATATATTTATCATAAACAGTGTTTTAACGATATCTACATTTTTGTGTAGTATCCCTTGCAGCTTACCAGTTATACAAAGGTCATCCAGAATGAAGAGGTCTTCAGAAGCTACTGTCACAAAGTTCATGATATACGATTTGATAGTCAAAAAAATATGATTAACATGTGGTATTTTAATCAAAATATTTAGAGCCATTTTTGAGAAAATCAAAATGTTCTAAAAGTAATTAAAGCAAAGAGTAGTTGGTGGTGGGGAATTTTCCTGAAAATATTCGTGTCGCATCCTTGGAAGATAATGAACTCAAATACCAAGTTTGGTATTTGCCTAACATTTCGTTTTTGGGCTATGGTGTTCACAGACGCACACACAGATAGAGGCACACACGGACTTTTTTCTAAACATGCTTTTTCTTATTTAGAGGATCCAAAAAAAAATGTATTTCCGGTGAAATCTCGGTATCGAGTTTTTGGGTGGAATACAGTACCGTCTCCATCCACTATGTACATTGCACTTGCGTACCAGAGAAAGTAAAAAGCTATGATATAATGCACATTGATTGTACCATTAAATATTTATTTTAGATCAGACTTAGTTCAAAATGTGCGGAAAACCTAGATATTATACAAATGACATTTCCCCAAAAAGCACACATCAGGTTATGTTATTATTATTACTATTATTATTTGTATTATTAATTATTATTATTAATTATTAGTAGTAGTAGAAGCATGTGGTGTAAAAATTTAATGCTGAACTAAATCTGGAATCTTAAGTAGTTCATTACTAGAATAATTTTAATAAAAGGGATAAAAACGATATAGCTTTAGTTCATAATTAATCTCCCGATAATAGTTTAACTTAATTCAGAAATCTGATATTTTATTTGTAAAACACATTCCAATAATTATCCATAACAATCTGAAGCTAACAGATAAAAAATGCGTATTTTGGTATTTTCAAAGATGTATAATCTTAAGCGAATAGTTAATCAAATAGTATCTACGAACGAATGCCCAACTTCTAATATACTTAGACACCAAGTATAGGGCAATTGATCCTTCGAGGCAAACGTTCTATATGGAATTTCACGGAAATGCATATTTTGAGATACCCTGAATTTAAATAAAGAGAAAATATATAAATGGTTGCAGAGAAGTAATCACTAAGGCTTTCACGACTGGCGTCCATATCATCCATGATCCAGCAGATGAAGATTCACCCGACGTTTCGACCATGACTTCGCTGGGCATCTTCAGGGGAAGTTGATTTCTCACCGGTGTCGGCCAGAGTGAGGAAAATTTTTTTTTTTTTCGAGTGAAGGGGAAAAATCCACCTTATGGACTAACCCGGGCAAGCCCAGGGTGTCGGGGTTTTCCATGTGGACATACCGACTAAGAAAACCTCTCCACCGGTATTAGAAGGAAGAACGAAAGAAAGGAGAGGCGGTACCGCATGATTGCACCTTATCATATCTGACTGCAGGGTGCAGTCAGAGGGGTGAAATGAGGGCCGGGAGACAGACTTGACCGAGGCCCAGACTGTCACCGCGGAAGATTCAGGGAGAGTAGTGAAGGAATTTGAGGCTGAAGGATTAGTGTTGGTTCTTCTCCATTGGTAAATGTCATGCGCGAAGAATCCAAGACTCGGCGCCAGTTCTTGGAACAGCCCCGTTGTGTGATTGGCCCCTGGAGTGGGGCCGCTCGGCGGAGTGGAGCCGCTGCGGCTGGAGGTACTGTTGAGGCTGCGGCTGAACACTGGCTATTCGGTTGGACAGCTCAGCGGTGGTGGACTGTAGTGTGGCGATGGCGGCGGTGGTGGCAGCTTGAAGGTCCTGTAGCTTTTCGTCGAAGCCACTGCACAGTTCTTCAAGGGCAGCTAAACGAGTGCCGACGTTCAGGATCTCCGCGTGAACACAAAAGCAAATGTCAGCTAGGACAACAGGAAAAGTCAGCAGTGGCAGAGCATGCCTTACAGTGGGGTCACATATTCAATTCAAGGAGACAGCGGTTCTCAACACTACAGCTCACTACCATGTCAGGCTATATCATGAGGCAATTGAGATATTTAAACATAAAAATAATTTCAACAGGAAACAAGAAACAGCAAAGTTTGGATGCAACTGCTAGAAAGTGCATATAAAGCCGTACAGAGCGAATACAATCATAATGGGATTGGTGGCCCACCAACCAACCAGAAGTGAGGGGGCTGGACTGCCACGCATATATAAGCTCCAGCTCCCAGTTCATCCTCACTTTGGCCGACACCGATGAGAAGCCAACTTCCCCTGAAGATGCCCAGCGAAGTCATGGGTGAAACGTTGGGTGAATCTTCATCTGCTGGACCACGGCCTAAAGTCCGGAACCTTCATTTTATGGTTGCAGAGGAGGTCTTGTGCATTAATTGAAATCTGACTTTCAAGGATTAAAGGCAAACATTTTAAGGAAAGTTTCCCTACCGCAAATATCTATTTACGTTTATAAAACACTAAAGAACAGATCCAGCTGAGACAAAGAGTCCTAGGAAATAACTTCTTGTGGAGCTGCAGGAGAAATTCAGATTGAATTATTGGAACTATGACAAATGATAAGGAAGGCAATATCTTTGGAAATAGCTAAATTTCGAATAATTAGTGGACACCACGCATAAGTTTAAACATTTTCAAAAGCTAAGCAATGAAAGATATGTCAAGGACATGACATAATCTGAATTAGGAACTGCCAGGTAATTTTTGTTGTTGGAATTTTTATTATTATTCACAATAACATACTACTCTGAAACCAAATTCGAATTATTAATGTTGTGTGTGTGATTGTGCGCGCGCGTGTGTGTGCGCGCTTGCGGACACTGAATCGTGTTATCTATTCACTTAGTATTTTTATGATCCCTCGTTTGAAATACAGCATAAGTCTACATTAAAATATGGCATTATATGCACAGTAATTACTTTGCTTATAAAAAGGTTATAATGGAGCACAAAATCAAAAAATATCATGCGTTCCATTCTCATTACATTCTCTATCTATTCTGCAAAGGCTTATTTTTCTCTCTACTTCGTGCTAATTGATATAAACATTAGGAGAAATGTTTGAATTACTTAGCTCCTTGTAAGCTGAAGGGAGATATGGGAATACACTAGGTTAAAGTGATAGTCAAATCTTTTAAAACCCGGTCGCTATGTGACGCTAAAGAAATTCCTTTTTCTTTGCACAGCCAGGATGAAAAACAGTAGATAACGATTTCTCATTTCAGAAACTTCCAAGTATTTGATAACTTAAAACCAATAATAAGGAATATGTTTGAAATTGCTAGGAACTGTTACAAAATATGTTAATGACACACTGTATGTTTTAAGAGTCTACATTTTTTTTTTGTATTGTAAGCTTTTGTGAATCTCTTACAGTTTACCGCTTATGTGAAAGTCATTCAGAATGGAGAGGACTTCACAGGTTATTCCAAACAACTTTAATCTGTAAATCTTATTTGTAACGTAAATGTATTTAATATACAGCATTTTAATAAAAATCGTTAAGATATTTGTCTAAAAAGTATTTTTTTTTAGAATCAGGGTCCCTTATAGCGTATATTTTCGTGAAAAATGGGTACATAAATTATGAGTGGATTTTTTTTTATAGTGTGTAGCTACTCATGGCACCACAGGTGGTGACACTGATGATACATGAATGAAGATGGAGCACCGGTGGAATGCGATGGCGGGGGAAACCGGAGAACCCGGAGAAAACCCGCCCCAGCGCCGCTTTGTCCACCACAAACCTCACATGCGGTCGCTTGGGATTGAACACGGGCCGTCTAGATGAGAGGCAAGTAGTCTAACCGCTCGGCCACGGCGCAGCCTGTGAGTGGAATACAATATCTTCTTACCTACTACGTGTGCACATAGTACTTGACAGAGATTGTAAAAATTGTTTCTTATTATCAATCTAATAAAACAATATTTCAAATAAGTTTTGTTATTTACAGAACTTTTTCAGGATGAATAATAACATTTACAATAACTTTCAGTTCTTTATTATTGAGGTAGTCGTAGTCGTGAAGGAACCAGACTAAAGACAGAAACTACAACTCCGAAGGCTTTGCAAACTTCAGTAAGAAGAAAAATTCTTTATGCTTTTTTTAAAGTCTTTACTTACCATTTCAATGTTCAATAAATAGATAGTACGGATTTTAATGATTTCAAAACATCTTAGTTGCACAGGGAGAAGACAGAGAAGCTGTGAAAAAAGAAAGAGAGATAGAGAAGAGGATAATGCAAGCAGAGCTGAGCTTTTTATTATTTACAAAACTTATAGTCCTTGAATTACTGAGTGAATAATCATGTGAATGAATACATTTAAGTATAACCCTCAGCAATAGTTATATTGCATTCAGTAAAATATAAAATAAAATACATTCTGCAAAATGTATTTCAAAATTGAAAGAGATTTCTGTGTTCAAGCAATAGATGTGAAATACAACACAATAATTCCAAAACAGAGAGATTTCTGTGTTTAGCCAATGAATGAGAAATATGAACAAATTTTTTGCATCTCCAAAATGAGTTCAGTTTATTTATCAATTCAAAAGCGCAATAGTCTCTCTCTCTCTCTCTCTCTCTCTCTCTCACACACCATGAACAACACAACCCGCAAGTATTTGTTTTCCTGCCACTTTTTAACTTGTGCACTATCGCTAGTAATGCTCGACGAAACTAGAGCAGAAAAGGACCACGAAATGAATTTCCACCTTCTGCAGCGATGAAATAAAAAGCAAAACACACTGCATTTACAACAGCGCTTTAAGTTAATGCAGGTTGAACAGCACAAACCTTTGATGTTTTAATGTGCTCGCAAACTGAAGGAGAAATATTTTATTGCGTTTTCGGGAAAGTTTATATTCGTGTCATTATGGGTCAGGTGAATATAGCCTCGCTGAGTATGCTAATGAGTCTCCATACAGAGAGTGAATATCTGATAAGCATGCAGCTTCCAAGCTATAATCAACAATCAGTCAGTTTATCCCATGAACGATGTGTTTATGTTGTACACAGTCTTGCTGTTTGCATCAAATTTAACCAACTTCCATTAAAAATATAATATGCTACATTCAAACGACTTTCTCTACCAATCTGCAACAAACTATTCTTACAAAATGCCTATTCTTTCTTCTACTTCAATTTTATCAATATAAACATTAGCAGATACGCTATTATTACACATTACTCCCTCGAACAGGGTGTATAGGGAAATACAATAAGATAAAGCAATATTCAAACCTCTTTAAAGCCAGTCGCTATGTGATGGTTTTGAAATTCCATTCTCTTGGGCTGGCCAGGATTAAAAAATGTGCATAAGAGCTTCTCATTTGAAAAAGTGTAAGAATTCGAAAATTTAAATCAATAACAAGAAATACCTGAAAACATAAGTTTCACAAAGAATATATTTGACATAAATTGTGTCTTTTGATGAGATAAATAGTTTTATTGAGTAAAGTTTTGGTCTACCTTACGATTTAGCAGTTATGCAAAAGTTATTTAGAATGAAGAACATCTTAGAGGCTATTCCCAGAAGATTCAAGATAAATAGGGTGTTTTAAAAGTCACATCAAACTTCAAGCTGTTATAAATAGTATAATTTTTGAGACACGAAAACCAAACAAAAGGATGGATAAACAATGGGAGGTTATAAACCATTGAGGAAATGACTTCCATTCTCTTGTTTAATGTGCACCACTATTTCTGAGACTCCATTGACAGCATTTTGCAGATGATGTCTTGGAATATTAACAATTTCTTGTGAGTTAGCATCTTTCAGTTGCTGTCGGGTTGTTGGATATAAAACTTATTATTTAAGGTAACTCCATAACCAAGTTGGCCGAATTGAGATCTGGGGATCGCGGCGGCCACTTTGTTGGAACTTTACGATTGGAACAATCTTTGTTAATACCTTGTAATCACATTGAATAGCCAACAATATGAGAATTAATTTGTAACGAAACGGTTCAAATTTAAAACACTGAAAATGAGCAGGCATCTTGTAATTAACACAATTTGAAATTAACGTTTTTCTTCCTGGTAAATTTCATACTGAATTGCATGTGCTGTATTAAATACATTTTTTTTCTAACCATAATCCAAATAATCCTACCAAAATTGGTATAATCTTTATATAATTAATAAAAAAGTATCTATGATTTCAATTTTACGTTTTAGCAGGAATAACAAAAGGCGCTCACTTTTCTTTTTCGGTATGATTAGCAAATATTTAATTCTGTGTGCAGAACATTGCCGCAGACTACTAGTAAACACTTATTCCGCCACTTTCTAAAATAAGAAAGATTGCTCCTATGTAGGCAAAAACGTAGCAGTCGATGGCTTCGTATTGGATTGCTTTCTGTTCCCGACATAAACTGACGAACGACAGACAGACAATCCCTGCTATCACGGGTTTACCCACTGCATGCACGGAGTAAGCCTCTTTTCTGAAGAAAACCATACAATTAAGCGAGTTGGTGACGCCTTGTGCAATCTAAAGCGACTGCCAGATGCCTAAAAGTCTGATATGTTGCATTCACACTACTTTCGTAACCAATATCCTGTTTTATATACCTTCTACAAACTACTCATACGAAAGTTTGTTTTTCTAGCAAGGTCCATAAAAAAGACAAAACTTTCTGTAGAAAGCTTTTTGTAACACATTTAGTTATATGTTAAAGTGGAAGAAAGTAAAGCCAACTTATAGGCATATTTTTAAAAACGTGACGTCATATTGTGCTCTTAAAATGCTATTTTTCCCCATGACATCGCGAGACAGCAGTACCAAATGGCAAATTATTCCAAAAGAACTCAAACAAACAAAAATAATAATAATAATAATAATAATAATACGAATACCTCAGAAATTATTGATAATCTAGAAATAAAAACTGGGGTTTCAACAGTTCAACTGATTTCCAGAAGTACACGAATTTCCTTTAGAATTAGAGGGAATTGTTAAACAAATATCTTACAATTAAATATTTCCTATTTAAACAAATTATCACAGATATTTTTGAGGAGTTCAATATAAATATAAAACTGTTCCCTGTGGGGGAAGTAAAACACTGGCTTCTTCCGTTTACACGACTTTCTCTACTTATTTTGCAACAATCTATTCTTGTAAATGTTTATTCTTCTAACTGATTCATGCTAAATATTAGCGTAAATGATCTTATTACTTATTTAGTTGTGGGTACAGCGGTAATTAGGGAATACACTAGGATAAAGTAAAGCCACATTTTTTTTTTACTTTCTCCATACGCACTATGTACATAGTGTATAGAGAAAGTATTGCACTCCACCCAAAAATTCGATACCGAGATTTCACCGGAAATATATGTTTTAGGGTCCCCAATATCCAAAAAAAGCATTTTCAGACATTTCCGTGTGTGTGTGTGTGTGTGTGTGTGTGTGTGTGTGTGTGTGTGTGTGTGTGTGTGTGTGTGTCCGTGTGTCCGTGAACACGATAACTCAAAAACGAAAAGTGGGTAAAATACCAAACTTGGTATTTAAGTTTAGTATCTTCCAGGGATGCGACACGAAGATTTTGAGAAAAATCCCCCTCACCCCAACTACCCTTTACATGGAACTTTTTTCGAAAATTTTTATTTTCTCAAAAATGGCTCTAACGATTTTGATTAAAATTTCGTATATTAAACATATTTAGCTGACAAATAAAATGTATATCTTGAATTTTCTGGGAATAGCCTCTGAAGAGTAGTTTATTCTGGATGAATTTTACTAAATTTTGAATAACTGCTAAACCGTAAGAGATGGACAAAAATTTACTGCACAAGAAATGTAAAGCACATTAAAACACACAATTTATGTTATATACATTTTTTTCGTGGAGTTCGTCGTTTTTGTGACATTCCTTATTTTTGGTTTCTGCTATGAAAAACGTATACTTTTCTCATACAGGAACTTGTCAACTCCTATCCATATAGACAAAGGAACTTCATTGACATAGCAACCAGCTTTTGACTATCACTTTAACCTACGGTTGTCCCTTATTTCGCTTCTACTTACAAGGAAGCGAGTAATTAGACTATTTCTGCTATTTTTGTCTGATTAGCATAAAGTAAATAGAAGTATAAGCTTTTTAAGAATTATTTGTTGCAGGGATATGGAGAAAGTCATGTGAATGGTACACATCAGATTTTTTTAAATCTGGTCGCTACGATAACATTGAAATGCAGTTCTTTTTGAAAGAGCAGGAGTAAAAACAAAAGAAAGATAAATCACTTCCAACATGAGAAAAGTATCGAAAAATTTAAAAGAAAAACAAGGAATATCTCAGAAATGGTTAAGTAGACAAAAGGTGTGTTTTTACGAGACATACATTGTTTTCAATTACGTTTCCACTATCCTTTTGTTTTACAAGTTGTACTAAAGTAATCCAAAATAAAGAAAACTTTAGAGACTATTCTCAGAAAATTTAAATTATACATTTGATTTGTCATAAAATATCTTAAACACATGGCATTGTTGGAACCATTTTTGATTAAAACAAAATTTTCGGAAAATATAAATAGAGGTTCGTATCACATCCTTAAAATTTTTGGAATATAATTGACTTTTCAGTCTACGTTATGTTATTCACAAACTAACACGCGGAACTTTTTCTAAAAACTCTTTTTTGGATTCAGGGGCTCTGAAATCATATTTCCGGTACAATTTCGACATGAAATTGTTGGTTGGAATACAATACTTTCCCTAATTACAATACGTAATAAAGAAAGTAAATATACACTCAAGATTGGAGCAACGAGATGAAACAGCATGCACTGGTGACTTAGGAGTAATTAATTAGTTTATTACCTAACACTTTTCAAAGATTTAGAACGAGGCTGTTAGGTTGATTCCTTAATTAACTCGTAAAAGAGATATATTTGTTTAAAATAATTTGTATGCTAATTCATTTGCTGTCTCTATAGCCGATAGTCGGTTTAGTAATGCTTTAATCAATCCATTAGAGCTTATTTAATAACCGCACAAATTCCCTGCTTTGCTGGAACGTGAATGCATTAATTAACACCTGTACACAATCTCCCCGTTCTATTATCCCTGCTGTCAGTTGAACAAGCCTGTAACATAACCCCTGATATTGAACGTAATCCATTTGGCATCTTCACTTGTCTACACATCTGATCTGCTGGTTTGCTTACTTTTGTTGCCAATGCTTGCTCACTTCAAGGCAGTTAAATGTACCAGGCATCCGCTGAGGCTATGTATTTTCATTTAAAAAGAGGATTTAATATCGGATATCTCACATTAACATATGTGGCTCTATCCACTGCTCCACAAACTTTTCTTTAACAAATTTGATGTATTCCATTCTCATAACCTGTTCCATATACAATTAAGTCTTACAAAAGATTATTCTTTTATCTACATAATGCTAAACAGATAAACATTAGCAGAATTGGTCTTATTAATTGCTTCCTTATAAGTGGAAAGGAAATAAGCAAATAAACTAGGCTAAAACGATACTCAAATCTTTTAAAAGCTGGTTGCTATGTGAAAAAATTGAGATTCGGTTTGCTTTGCATGGTACCGTTTGAGAAAAGTTAGGTAGTTTAAAATTGAAATCGATGATAAGGAATATCTCGAAAACCGTCAACTCTACAAGGAAAGCATATATGCCATAAGTGGTATGTTTTAACGAGATCTACATTTTTGTGTAGTGAATTTTTGTTTATCTCTTAGGCTTAACTGCTATGCAAAATTCAGCAAAATTCATTCAGAATAAAGGTGTTTTCACAGGCTGTTCCCAGAAAATTGAAGATAGGCATTTTATTTGTGATGTAAACATCTTTAATATACGGCAATTTAATAAATTGTTAGAGCTTTTTTTTTTTTGAGTTGGGGAGCGGATTTTCCTACAAATTCTCTTGTCACATCCTTGGAGGATACTAAACATACACACAAAGTTTAGTGTTTAACGGTCTTTTTGCTTTTGAGCTATACTGTACACATCTCACACACACGTCTTTTTATAAAAATGTTTTTTTAGAACTCAGGGGATCTCAAAACATTTATTTCCTGTGAATTCTCGACATCGAATTTTGATGGAATAAAAGACCTTCCCTAACTATTATGTACATTGTATGCACATACGTGCTATAAAAAGTATAAAGTATCGTTTTAAGTACTGCAGGTTATAAAAGTTTTATTACATCTATTCTTAGAGATACAAAAGAGTGAGACAATACACTATATTTGCGGTTGCGATGTTAGGCCACTCAAATTCCATTCTCTTTGATTGATCAGGAACAAGAAAAACTAATAACACCCCATTTGAGAAAAGTTTTAATATTGTAAAACTGATACCAACGACATGGAATGTCTCAGAAATAGTTAACTCCCAAAGAAAATGTATGTGGCATAAATTATGTACAATGTTCACCAATTATGTAAACCCAGAGTGAATCGAGTCCTTAGAGGCTGTGCCTTAGAAATTCAAGAAATGTATTTTGTTTTGAAATGTTTTTAAAACATCTGTTATTCAATCTAAATCGTTATGGCCATTTTCTGAAAATAAAAGTTTTCAACAATGTTTCTAACTATGAAGTACTTTGGGGTGGTAGAATTTTCCTTGAAAGATGCTGAACTTAAAGTACCAAGTTTGGTATTAAGACACTTCTTCTTAAACTCCATTTCACAACCTTCAAAAATCGTCTATTGAGAGCGTTTCAACTTGATTAAGAATCTAAACAAATAAGTTACGAGAATATCAATTTTTCAAAGGTATGCAAATATGCATTTAAATGTCACATTTGTAAATTTAAATGAACGAAAAAGGCAGTGCAAAGGATCATGATTCTAGAATTTTCAAACACAAAAAAACGGGGGAATGTAGGTTTTTCTTTTTGGTCGAAAATTCGTGTTGGGTACTCCCACTTATAAAAAAAGAAAACATCATACAATTTATAATAGAAAGTATCTTTAAGTATTATATTTAACTATTACTTAACATACATCCTTAAAAATGTTAGGATAGTTTTTCTTTTACATTATTTGCCGGCATAAACTTAATTTTTCTTTAGCATGCTATACTACATGACTTACTTACGTGTAACTTATGTTTATTATGTATATGCGGATGAAATTAAATATGTGGGAAAACTTTCGAGTTATATATACAAACAAGCATTACGGTTCATATCACCCATTTTGCTATGTAACCTACAGTCATTATCCGAGTAAAACCTATTTTTGTATGCGTTAAATTTTACCAAAAAGCATGGTAGATGGTACAAGACCAAAACAGAGAATAATCTTCGATGTCGTTATCATCAACATGATCATTAGGCTTCAGACGTGACTTCAGGTTAAGTTAACTTCTAGTATACTGTCATGTTGTTGACAAGCGAACGGAGAGGCGAGAGGCAGAAGTCCCGTGCGCTACTGAGTTTGTTACAGCTATGTATATATACATGGTGGATAGTGTTTAACTCCTGATTTTACTCCAATGGCACCACAGGCGATGACACTGATGATACATGATATGAAGATGGAGCACCGGTGGAATGCAATGTCGGGAAACCGGAGAACCCAGATAAAAAATGGCCTGCGCCGCTTTATCCATCACCTGGGGTCGAACCTGGGCCGCCTCGGCGAGAGGCGAGTCTAACCACTCGGACACGTCGGCTACAGGTGGGTACAGAAGTGTACAGTTATTCAGTAGACAAGTTTGAATTAAAAACATGAACAAAATAATAAATCTTTACTGTGACATGAAATAATCGGTTTTATATCTTACACACACACATTCGTGCCTTCAGTAAAGGATGTACATGTACTAATCGCTTGATTAGAGTGAATTCGGCAGTGCTTGGGTGGGGGGAGGTACCATTAAAAGCCTGTATGCACCTAACTAGGACTTTTCTCGACAGAGTGCAACCAAATCGCAAATGTGTCCGAAGGCTAATCAATATTGTCCATCATTATTCACAAGTAATCCTTAAACAAAGAAGAATGTCATCAACTATATAATCCAATACAACTTTCATATTACTGTACAAATAAGGAGTGGAATTTATACTAATTATCATCGCGCCACGGATTATGGCGCACTCATAAACTTAAGCAAAATACACCATAATTTAAGAAATATCAATTCTCAAATGTTTTTCCAGGTTTGCTTGAAACATATTTAAATCATGCTTACTTCATGTTTCCACTTATAAATACGTAATAGAATAGTTACAGGAAACTGTACTTTAAAGAGTCAAAAAGTCTCACGTTTTCTATTCTGGAATATTCCTATATAGTAGCGTAGATAGAAAAATACTAATGTAGGTTATATATAGAAATCAATTTTTAAACAATATATGAAATCAAATAAACTATTTTTAGTTGAAATATGTTTTAAAAATGTATTTTATATTATTAGATTTAGACACGGCAAACGGAGTTGAAGACAGTTGCTATGTCTTCAGATATTTTTAGCAAAGAGGGTTAAAACTCCCAAAACCTATCCCGGCTACGCCTCTGTTCCTATACCTTATAATTATTTATGAAGGGACTAAAACCAAAAACTGTCATTGTAGGCTGCTTAAGGTGATCCATCTGTGAAATTTGGAAAATGGAATTGGAGGTAAATTTAACTGCTGTGGCTCTCAGCTATCATTCTATACTGGGCGTGAAAGACCACTTAATTAATTTAATAATAAATTTACGGAAGACAACTATGTGAAATTTGGAAAATTCACAGTAGGTAAGATATCTTATTGAAATTATATCAGCTATTTTACACAACAATAATGATATGTTTGTCATATATCAAAACTCTAATTCCATGGTTATTTAATTAATAATTCTCATCGCATAAATTAACTGTCTAAGTAAAAATGATTCGCATGATGAATTTTTAATCTATTCATATAAAAAATATAGGCTTATAGTAACTGAGTTTACTAATAGATCTTAATTAATATTTTATATTAGTCCTAATGGTTGTGGAAAAGTATTTTACTTCTAGTACTCTCCAAAACTCTTGATTTTTTAAAATTTAATAATATTTTTCTCAAAATTGAAGCATTATATCGAACACTATATGGCAATTTTCTTTAATGTATTTTTGGGAGTCAGTATAAACATTTTGAAACAAATTATTAAAAAATTGCATCGTGTGGAGCATATTGAGTATGGAAAAGGTAAGTGAGAAAAAAAAGGTTTAGTATGTTAATAAGCATGCGCAGACCAATTTAAAGCTTAAGTTGATTGGTAGTTCATTTTCGTCAAGTGAGAAAAAATATATATTTTACTAAACTTTACTTTTCATTTTATTATGACAAAACAATTGAATTGTTTACATGTTTCGGATAAAGTTCACACATGTGTTGCCTTGATACAATAATCGGATATTGTAGCTTTAAAATTAATTACCACTGAAAACCAAACATGCAAGGAACTTGCAAGGTTTCCGAAAGCTTAGTAAAATTGGCTAGCACTTCACATACTGCAAGTATGTCTGTAGGAGCGGGATGTGCGCAGTGTAAAGAAGAGCAACGTCTGTAGAGGCCTCTCTAGATTCTCGGGTATCCATGGCAACGAGTCACCCTTATTCAGCATGTAGGTGTTTGCTCTCTTCGGCAGCTCTAGAGACAGCAATCGCCAATTGCAGGTGTGGCTAGGAAGCCACTTACTGGTAACTACATCCTGCAAACAGTTTCCATAGCAACCTCAATAGTGCCAGCAACAGAAATTTAGCGAGCACAAATATTACCTTTTAAAACGAAGTATTCTTTTAGAGATTAGTTTATAGCAATTGTATCCTTTAGGCTAAATTAACTAATAAGAACATTGTTTCCAAAAGATGCCGGTATTCCCAGAAACTTGGCCACAAATAGAACATTTTGAAGTCAAATATTGTTGGAAATATGTTATTAAAATAACCTAATATGTAAATAATATCATCTATTATTTTATAATATGGATACTGGTATTCTCCAGAAATTCATTTATACTAAATTGCGAAGTAGAGAAAGGCCTTAGACAGGGATGTAAGTTAAGTCCAGTCCTATTCAATTTATATATAGATGATGTATTAACAGAAATTGGGAGAAATAATAACTCGATGCCAGTAATTAATAATATTCAGATTCCAGGATTACTGTTTGCAGATGATCTAGTTATAGGTGCAATTACAGTGAATGGCTTGAAACAATCCTTGCAAACATTAAATAATTACTGTAAAGAGTGGAGTTTAAAAGTGAACCAGGACAAGACGCAGATTGTAGTGTTCAAAAAAGGGGGAAAATTGAGCAAATATGAAAAATGGAAGAATGAGAATGAAAAGGAGTACAGGGTAGTGAGAGAATGTATTTATCTAGGAGTCAAAATTGATAGTGGTGGCAATTGGGAAAAGCAAAAGAAATTTGCATTGGCAAAAGGAAAAGGAGCTTTATCAGCTATTAGAAGTTGCAAATACAAAGCACCTAATATAAATATTAGATGGTTAGAAAAAGTGTACAATATGGTGGTTGAGGCAAAAATGCTATATGGGATAGAAGTATGGGGATTAGAAGGAGGATGGGAAGGCATAGATGAGGTGCATAGGAAATTTTGCAAAGAAATACTGGGGTTACCAAATGCAACTGTTAGGCAGGTAGCACAAATAGAGCTGGGTAGAGTGGCAAGTAAGGGAAAGATTATGGAAAGGGCATTGAAATTTTGGCATAGGATATTGAAATTGGAAGAAAGGAATTTGTTAAAACAGTGTTTAGTATATCAAGAGAAAAGTTTAAAGAACAAGGGATGGGTAGACTGTCTTCGAAATAACCTGGAAAGTAGTGGGTTAGGGGAAATGTGGAGAAGAAGAGAAAATAATGTGAATAACTTCTGGAAGTTGGCAAGGAAAAGATTTGAGGATATAGAAATACAAAAAATATTTAGTGAAATAACTGAAAAGAGTTCTTTAGTTTTCTATATACCAATGAAAGTCTCATGGGGAAGGGAAAAGTACATTGATGTGACAAATAAAGAGGAGCGAGAAGGTATTGCATGGCTGAAAGCAGGAGTATGGAGATTAAAAGGTTTAAGGAAAGGTATTCCACAAAATCAATGTCCTATATGTGGCGGAAATGAAGATATAGAACACATTTTATTTAAATGTAAAGGAACTGAAATTTGGAGAAAAAAGTATATTAATAAGAAATGGTTTAAAATAGATAGAAATGTAGTAGTAGTTGAAATGTTTCAAAAAGATAGTAAGAAGATTGGACTATTCTTATGCAAAGTGAAAAATAAATGGATATGGACAGTAAATAGACAAAATGGTGTAATAAACTAGAATTAATAAACTATTGTAAAATATGAGTATGACCGGTAAAGAGCCAGGGCTGAACACCGGTCATATTCACCTGTATAAAGCTTAGCATAAATAAATAAATAAATAAAAATTGCGAAGTAATAATTTTATCATAAACCCGAATTCAAGTCCCTGCAGCTTTAAAATGACTTAGCTTAAAATGTGTTTCTTGTGATTAAAATAGACTATTTGCAAAATTTCAACTTGATTATGTTCCATTATATTAGATAAATATTTTAATAGAAATAGTACAAAAAGAACAATTATAGCAATTGTGTTTATTTTTATATTAATTCATTTATTTTCCAAATAGTTTTACATAAACACCGCCAACTTTCTACGATTAAAATAGATTTTGAACAAATCGCAGGATTCCATAAAAAAGTAATCATCAGAGATTCAAAAAAATCATATCAAAATAAGCATAAAAACATACATTCTATCACTATCATTCAATATGAAACCACAATGCAGCGCAACAGCAATCTATATCTTCAAAATGCAGAAAGTAAAACAACACATGAAAAAATATTCACTTCAATGTAAATATTGTTAACATACTGAACATGACAAAATGTAGAGAGAAAAAAAAAAGATATTACCATGGGATGTGCTTTAGTCTTAATTAAATTTATATATAGAGGTATTCAATTCGGTATTTCTGTTGTTTTTAGTAAACTCCGGCTCCTTTAAACAGCTTTCATGCATTGTATTCCAAGAGTTAATTACAACGGAAGAGGATTTGGCAAGAGGAGGGTCAATGCTTCTCTGCATTCTGGAGTGATCTAATATTGATGTAGTAGGCCATCACTCCTTATATTTATTATTATTATTATTATTATTATTATTATTATTGCGGCTGTTATTGTTCTTAACTCATCTTCACTGGCATATTTGCATTATTTTAAAAGCCGGTGAATTTCTCATTTCATGACTGACATGCACACTATGCTTACCAGTTGGATAATTGTTTATGTTAAGTTGGGAACAAAATACGTACAGTGAGAGTCGCAGCTCTCTCGACATTGATACGCGGATATTGGCACAGCAGAAATTGAAATTGCGAGAGAAGGAACACGGAAGTCTACGAAGAAGTATAGGATAACAATGCAACAAATCAAACATGTCTCCATAGTATTAGATAGAAGTTTACACTAGCTGAGATCTTAGTCACTGTTGCTTCCTTGTAGAGTATGTTCATTACATCACATGTATCCTTTTGCAGATGATCGTGAATTGTATGCAAAAAAAAAAAAAAAAAAAAAAAAAAAAAAAAAAACACTTTTGAGTTCAACATTATATTTATCATATATATCTTAAATGTAAAATATAAATCTTACAATTTCTGGAAATTTCTGAAGCCTTCTTGATGATATTTGCATTAACTGGTAAAACGCAAGAAAAGGACAAAACTTACTACACAAAAATGCCCATCTCATTAAATCACACAATTTATATAACTTACAGTGAGGTTAAAAATATCCAGGTAATGGCTTTATAATGTCGAATACTTAAAATTCTCTCAAATAGGCAGTCGTTATTCATTTGTTTTCATCCTCGTCATGTAAGAGAAGGGAATTTCCATCACATTACATAGCAGTCCACTTTTAAAAGATTTAGCTAGCGCTTTAGCCCAGTGTATTCCTTATTTCCCTTCTGCAAAGCAGCCAATCTGCTAATCTTTACTTGGTTTGCATGAAACAGAGAGAAGAATAAGCCTACAAAAGAGTAGTTTGTTGCAGAAGAGGTATAGAAAGCCATGTGAATTGGAACATATCAGATTTTTTAAAAATGAACCAGCCATTTTTACCAGCGTAGTTCCGTAACAGCATCAAAATATTTTTATGGTGCCATAATGTTATTGAACTATCATCAGTAGTTTCTAAAAAATCTGATGTGTCCCATTCACACGACTTTCTCTACATCTCTGCAAAAAAATTATTCTATTTACTTCATCTAATGGGAAAAAATTAGCAGAAATAGTCTTATTTCTTGCTTCCTTGTTATTAGAAGCGAAATAAGGGGGTACCATAGGTTAAAGTGATAGTCAAAAGCTGGTTGCTATGTGAATGAAGTTCCTTTGTTTGTATGGACACGAGTTCACAAAGTCCTGTATGAGAATGTTTATTATAGCTGAAACAAAAAACAAGGAATATCTCAAAAGCAATCAACTCCACGAAAAAAATGTATATAACATATATTGTGTGTTTTAATGTGCTCTACATTTGTTGTTTGGAACGCTTTTGTCCATCTCTTATGCTTTAGTAGTTATGCAAAATTCCTTAAAATTGACCCAGAATAAAGTAGTCTTCAGAGGCTATTTCCAGAAAATTCAAAATATACATTTTATTTGTCAGGTAAATATCTTTAATATACGATATTTTAATCAAAATCGTTAGAGCCATTTTTGAGAAAATCAAAATTTTCGAAAAAAGTTCCATGTGATGGGTAGTTTGGGGTGGGGGGATGTTTCTCAAACTCTTCCTGTTGTATTCCTGGAAGATACTAAACTTAAATATCAACTTTGGTATTTTACCGACTTTTCGATTTTAAGTTATCGTGTTCACAAACACAAGGACGCACGGATACACCGACACACGGACACACACGGACCTTTTTCTGAAAATACTTTTTTTTTGGATACAGGGGACCCTAAAACATATATTTCCAGTGAAATCTCGGTATAGAATTTTGGGGTGGAGTGTGATACCTTCTCCATATATTATGTACATAGTACGTATAGAGAAAGTAAAAATGAGTCATTTATATAAGAAAATATTATTTCTAGAAAATGTGCCTAAAATAAAACTTGGAAACAAACTCGCGTATATTTAAAGAACAAAGCAATCGCACAGCTTCTAAACGTAAAAGTCGCTATATACAGCATGTGCACCAATTTGTAGAGCAGAATTTATGTACTATTTAACTCTTTGTACATTTGGCACCGCAGGCGACTTCAATGATGATACATGGAATGAAGATGAACAGCAGTGAAATGCGATGGCGGGGGAAACCGGAAAAAAAACCGCGAGGCGAGTGGTCTAACCAGCCGGCCATGCCGCGGATGCCCTAGAGATGAAATAAACTTTGCCTCACTACTGTAGAGAGTATAAGAGTAATGGACTTGCCTCTAAAGTGTACAGAATTCAGAACTCAAAATGACAGATATAGAATAATTTTTAAAATTTAATTTAAGCTACAAATAATGTGTACATATCTTTAATTTATACAGAGTGTTAGGGTATAGATATAGGTATATTGTTAAATGGACTCTTTATATGTAACTACTTTGGTATTTTAATTGTTTCTATTCGTTTAACAGTTTTTCCCCAAACCAGTCACATAATTTACTTGTTGTCGTGTTTTGCATAATCTTAATTGGGACGCGAAGTGAATAACGCTTATCAGTATAGATTATCCGTTTTACTGGCCTAGGTAATGTTGGGTCATTGGCCTTGCAGAGTGTTAATCTCATTCCAAATAAGCATTCATTATTGCAAGGCCTGTCCCTTCTGGGATACGCCTTCCGATCCGCGCTCTGAGGCAAAATAAGCGCGTATGTCTAGTGTGTATCGCGTCTACTTGGAGGTACTAACCAACATGAAAACATACTACTCTTAGTAAATAAAACTATCAATTCACAAATGAAGAATATAATGATGTAATGTGTTCATTACACTGTCCTCAATTAGCAATACAAATAGCTGCACCTATACCACTAAGAGCCGGTATACCAACAAAGAGAAAATTCTAAATTACAAAACTACATAATAAACTCAGCCATGTTCACCATTTGATCTCCCCTTAAACATTCAACTGCCCGCGTCTAATCAAGATGTACCGAGTTTTAATCTCGGTTACGGAAAGTTACCCGGATAATGATTTTTTTGGAGTTTTCCCCTATTCTGAATACACGAATGCAGTTTAAATATATGAACCCCGAACTCATTTGAACATCATATCACCGATTTCATCCAACGTCGGATATGTCGAACTAGTAAAGAAAGTTGCACTAAAACATTTGAAGTGCACTATTCATCTGAATTTCACTACCTGTTTTGCAAACAAACTATTCTTACAGAAAATAATAAGAACTGAAACTTTCCTGGCGACGTGTTAATTCAAAATCTTCTCGGGCTTCTAGCCCGAGAAGATTTTGAATTATTCTTACAGAAGTTTTTCTTTTATCTACATCATGTTAATTGAAATAAACATTAGCAGAAATTGTCTTATTACTTGCTTCCTTCTAAGTAGAAGGGAAATAAGGGAGTACTATAGGTTAAGCTAGAGTCAAAGATTTTAAAAGCTGGTTGCTGTATGAGTGCAATTCGGTTCTCTTTGCATGCCGAAGAATAAAACAAAGGAAATAGGAATGAGAAGTTCTTGTATGAGAAAAGCTACAGTAACAAGGAATATCTCGGAGTTGGTAAACTCCACATAAAATGCGTGTTCTAACGAGATCTACATTTTTTGTGTAGTAAGTTTGTATCTGTCTCTTACGGTTTACAAGCAAAGAAAATTCCTCCAGAATGAAGAAATCTTCAGGGGCTATTTCTAAAAAATGCTAAATTTTATATATTTAAATACGACTAGCTTTAATGTTTGGTATCGTTGAAGCCATTTTTGAGAAAAAAAAAAAGTTCAAAAATGTTTCCTTGTAAAGGGTAGCTTGGAGTAGGAAGCTTACTTGAAAGTTTTCTGTTGTTTCCTTGTAAGATGCTGAACTCGATTATGAAGTTCATTATTTAACCGATACACATACCGACTTTACCTTCCTACCTTTTTTTTTTGTTTTTTGTTTTTTTGCTTCAGGAGAACCTAAAACGCGTATTTACAGTGAAATCCAGTTTTAGAATTTTTTTGGAATCCGGTGTTCCAAATAGAGGAAGTAAAAAAGATCTGAAGTGTTACATACATATGACTTTCTCTACATTGCTGTAGCAAATATTGTTAAACAAGTGATAAATACAATTAGTGATAATTGAGATAAACATTAGCAGAAATTGTCTAGACTGCTTGCTTCCATTAACTAGGGGGAAATAAGGGAATACACTAGGCTAAGATGATAGTCAAATTTTTTAAAAGCCGGTTGCATTGTAGTTGAAATTCGTTTCCATGCACGGCCAGTAGCTTACAGCTTTCCGTGTGAAAAAATCTTATGTGTTCTATTCACATGACTTTCTCTACATCTCTGCAACAAATTATTGTTAAAAAGCTTATGCTTCTATTTACTTCATGTTAATTGAGATAAATTAGTATAAATAGTCTTATTACTTGCTTCCTTGTTAAGAGAAGCGAAATACCATAGGTTAAGGTGATAGTCAAAAACTGGTTGCTGTGTGACTGAAGTTCCTTTGTTTGAATGGACAGAAGTAATGCAAGAAAAAAGTGTTCTTAAAGTTGAAACCAATAACAAGGAACATCTAAAAAACGATCACCTCCACAAAAAAAAAATGTGTGACATAAATTGTGTTTTTTATCGTGATCAACATGTTTTGTGTAGTAAGTTTTTGTCTATCTTTTACGGTTTGCCATTTATACAAAATTCTGCAAACTTCATCCAGAATAAACTGTTCTTCAAAGACTATTTCCAAAAAATTCAATATATACATTTTATATGTCAGGTAAATATATTTAAAACATGATATTTCAATCAAAATCGTTAGAACCATTTTTGAGAAAATCAAAATTTTCAAAAAATTGCCCATGTAATGGGTAGTTGGGGTGGGGGATTTTCTTGAAAATCTTCGTGTCGCATCCTTGGATGATACCAAACAAATACCAAGTTTGGTATTTAATGGTCTTAAACACATACACACACGTACACACACGGAGGGGGACCCAAAACATGTATTTCCGCTCAAATCTCGGTAATGAATTTTGGGGAATACAATACCTTCTCTCTATACTATGCACATAGTACGTGTAGAGAGAGAGAGAGAGAGTAAAAAATGTAAGTAGTTTACATCTGTAACAAATAACAACGGATGTCTCAGAGATGGTCAATTGAAAAAAAAAAATATATATATATATAACATAAATTGTGTGTTTTAATGTGATGTATATCTCTTGTGTAGTAAATATTTTCCTATCTACCAGTTACGCAAAATTCATGCAGAATAAAGAGGTATCTAGAGGCTATATCCAGAAAATTCAAGATATATATTTTGTTTGCCATATAAATACCTTTAATATACGATATTTTAATCAAAAATATCGTTAAGCCGTTTTAGAGAAAATCAAAGTTTTCCATTTTTGTTCCATGTATAGGGTAATTTGGTGGGGGTTCTCAAAATCTTCGTGTCGCATCCCTGGAAGAAACTAAACTAAAATACCAAATTTGGTATTTTACTGACTTCGTTTTTGTGTTATCGTGTTGACAGATACACGGACACATTGACTCACGGATACTCTGACACATAGTCACTCACGGACACGCAGGCCTTTTTGTGAAAATACCTTTTTTGGACACAGGGGACCCTAAAACATTTCCAGTGAAATCTCGGTATCAAACTTTTGGGTGAAATGCAAGACCTTCTCTATACACTAAGCACATAGTATATGTAGAGAAAGTAATAAATAAAGCTCGTGTTTCTATAACGGTTGTTTCGATTAAAATGAATAGTTAGAAGCATAAGCTTTCGTACACTCACTAATAAACGAAATAAGGTAGAGAAAGACAAGTGAATCTAACACAAGAATGTTTGTTTTCTTTTAGAGTGTAATGCAAGGTTGTGTTATTTTAGTCAATGTTTAAAGGAACGCGCTGTACTCAGCATTAACATTTGCTCCTTTTTTAGCCATGATAAACCGGCTGTGCATTTATTTCCTTCTCGCTGTACGAAGTGGCTCCTCTTATCAAATGCACGGTAATCTACCTCTCTGCAATGAAAAAGGACCTCCTGGAAATTTATTTTCACTTCCCCTTCTTGCAGGTTGTTTTTCCTCCCCGGGCTCTTGCCGGTTGGGAGTGGGAATGTTAGTTCAGCAGGATTCTGGAACAGGAATGCAGGATACTGCGCCGCGAGCGAAACGAGAAAAAAGTGCTCAGCTACTTTTTGAAGGAAGATGCCTGCAGTGCATAACTGTGGTTTCAACCAGCCACGACAGCAGCCGAGCTGCTATTGGTGCTCAGCTCACAACCAGCTACTTCATAATATCTATTTATTTTAGTGCGCTGCACAGCTTACAACACCACATGCACACTACAAATCATGGTAGAGAAACACCGCCTTTATTGAACCATGTAACTTTCACACGTAATTGTAATATAAGTAAGTGACTTTAAAAATACAGAAAACAACAGAAGTGTTATACAACACTAATATGAACTTACTGAAAGGTGAAATTTACAAAATAAACATCTCATGTTACGTTCAAGACTTTCTCTACATAATTTACAACAAATTGTTCTTACAAAAGCTTAATCTTCCATTGAATTGAAATATACATTACCTTATGCGTACAAGGGGAATAAGGAAATACATTAAGCTAAAGCCATAGTCAAATCAAATGAGTCCCCAGTTCAGGAAAATATAAGTATTAGAACATTTGAAAACAGCTCTCTCTCTCAGTTGTACGAAAGTCACAAATGAAATGAAGAGGGCTTCAGACTCTATTCCCATTATATATGTCATTTGTATTAACAATATCTTAAACCTTAGTATTTTAATCAAAATCGTCACAGCCGTTTTTGAGCGAATCAACATTTTCGAAAAAGGTTCCATAAACTTGAGGTGATGTAATTTTCTTGAAGCTCTTTGTGTCGCGTTCTCGGAAAATGAACTTAGACACCATGTTTGGTGTTTAACGGTGGGAGGTGAACAATGTGATATTTAGTGTGATTTGGCCGCTTACTAATAACACTGTCATAAGTGAAGCACAGTTTTCAGGGTTTAATGTGTTTTGAAGGGCCCTGAATTGCTTTGATTACATATACACTCCACATATGGTCGGGCCGGCAAAGGGTATAGAGCTGAGGAAGGTCAACCGTGCAATCCGAACGTCTAAGATGGGGAACAAATGCCATCCTAAACCGGGGTTGAAATTTTTCTTATGAACATAACTTTGGAAAACATAAAATACTGCAAATACTGTTCATCAGATCGTCCTCAAATGCTAATACAAATGCTTGCACTTATTCACCTTGCACCCTGTATATCGTATACATTTTTAGAAAAATGTGTACGTGATTTTATGCACAGCATAATTCAAAACAAAACCCCGGTAAATCATAAAACCTGGTATTTAAATTCAGCGTGTTCCAAGAATGATAAGGAAAATGTTTCAGAAAATCCCTCACTCAAAACAATTCTGTACATGGAAAACCTTTCGTTATTTTTTTCTCTCAAAAATGAATATATATTGATTGAAAAAATACGTATTTGAGAATGTACTAGGAATATCAAATAAACATTTTTGTGGATTTAACTATTTTAGGTATATTTGTTGTTAATATTTGAATATGAAATTACTTATGCTTTCTTTAAGTGTAGAGTGTAAGTTGCTATTAGATGTTTCTCTGTTCATACAAAGAGTATAGAATTTCAAAGCCTGCACATGGCGATTCGCCTATTCAACGTCTTACTAGCGCTTTAGTCTACCTCTTTACTGTATTGCACTCTTTTTATATCTATAACGTTATCAATGAGTGTACAAAGAATAATTGGCTTACTAATAAGCAGTAGATAGGTGAATAAGTTTTTGTAGGAGTAGTTTTGCGCTCTAAGAAATGTATCTGATTGTAACACACATATTTTATCTGGTCGTAGAATTTGAAAGCTCTTTCTAAAAATGAATATGTAAATGTGTAATGAAAGCTTATTTCAATTAATAATAATGCTAAAGAAGAATGCAGAAAAGTAGAAAAATAAGGACATGTAAGTGCGGCATTCATATATTATAGTATACTTAAGTTAGAGATAGGAATTTAGGTGCAAAATGTTGGTCAGAGATGTGCAAAAAGGGTGCTCCGATTTATGCAAAAAAAAAAAAAAAAAAAAAAAAAAAGTGCAAACATTAAGTTTAATTATTCATCACAAAATACCAAAATATGACAATATTCACTCTGTTCTGGCTTCCCACTCATAGGTCTCGGGTTCAATTCCTGAAAGTGGTGGGAAAATTTTTCTTTAATTAGAAATAATACACAGCCTGGAAGTTTGCATTGAAAGTAAATATGTGTGTATATTTAATATTCAAAAATGAAAAACTAGCATTAATAAACTGTACAGTTCAGCGAGAAAATATCAGCAATTGTTTCAAAGCATATCAGCCGAAATGATCACAGAAGCTAAAGCATGTTATATAAAAATGAAACAATAAAAAATGTTAATTTATCAATCATCTTCTTACAATTTTCTGGAATCTGCCCCAAAATTCTTATTTAAAATCAAATTTAATGTGATGTGTCGTCCGTGTCTACCGAATATCTGTTCTTACTCTATGGCTGCAATATCCTCAACATCTGACTTTTTGGCTGAGCTTTACTCCAACTTTGGATTTAATTCACTTAACAGGGGATTTTCCCATCTACTTTACACACTAACTGTTATAGAGAAACATGAAAAAGCGAAATATGTAAAAGTGCAAAATGGCGCTGAAAATGATAAGGTGCAAAAAGTACCGATTGATCCTGGAAAAGAAATGGAGCACCCAAAATACAATAAGGAGCGTTTTCCCTTTTTTTTTTTTTTTTTTTTTTTTTTTTGCAAGACAAGACATGTTGGGCATTTTATTTTAATAACAAAATAAAAGTAAGTTGCAGCTCTTAAAATTCATAGCTCTACCCACAGCATTACTCCTTATTTTAATTAATTGTATTTAATTTTTATCAGAAAAAAATTAAACAGCAAATGTAGAATTACATACAACATGCAAAGAAATATTCAACTAGGCATGGAGGAGTGTATGCACATATCCAGTAATGAACCAAAGGATAGGAATCGTAAATATCTATTATAGTGTCAAATTTAGTATGTGTTAGCAACATGTTGTCTCCTGCGTTTTGCTATTGACATATTTTTAAACATTTCTAAAATCGTGATTTCTTTAAGAGGATGCAGTATACGGAATTTGAAGTAAACATTTCCACCATACTAGGACTAGTCAGTAGAATATGGTAATATTGTGTTTGTTAAATTGCATTTATAGCCGACAACTTTCTTCCTTACTTGGGAAGGTAAGTTACATCGTATCTGTTACGTTGGTGCCCTGGTTTATTATCCGCATAAACTTTGCACTCCAACGATTTAGTTGCCAATTGACGCACCGGTTGTATTATATAAGTTATATTGTATTTTGGGTATTTTAATTATTTAACCATTGTTACTCATTTGGATATAGATCATTGTTAATTTTAAGTCTTAACTTTGCAATTAACTATAAATGTGAATTTTTTTGCACTCTTTATATAACTGTTGTCTGTGTAGGGTTTTATTTTTAAAGACAGACAATATATTTAGTGGTATACCAAAAACTTATAATTTTTCCTTGTACTATTACAGTACAGTAATTTGGAAATTTTAATAATATTCGCATGTTAGAATTATATCCACAGTATGGTTCAGCACCTAATTTAACGTTTAATATGAATGCAAGCTACTGGTTATAGGTAATCAACACTTGTGGCGAAGAAGGAAGACAATTATGAAGCTTCCTATTACCTAAATGCGGACAAAATGCAAGGATCATATTATATACAAAATTATCTGAAAATGTCATTTCCTGTTATGGATTTATTAAACAAAGCAATTTACCACATTGCCTCATAATTCAGGCATAATGGTCGTTGTGTTTTCTACCCATATGTGACATGTTGAGTTGATAGTTAAAGCTAGCAAAGAAGTATTGTTCAGAGTGCTCTAAAACAATATATCTGTTTAGAACAATTTTAATGTTGCTTTGTAAATATTATTATTGTTATTATAAACACCTTATATTCAGGTGATGGAATATATTTTCACTAACACAGACAGTATAGTTTTTAAAATGGCTTTAAAACATTTTAATATACTACGGATAGCAAATAGCATTTCTCATTCTGTAACAAGAGTAAAAAGACACTGCTATAGCAGGAATCATAATTACGGTAAATAAAATGGTGGAGAAAATTAACCTGAGTAGGGTACTTTAGTAGAATTAAGGGATAAATATATAAGGGGCCCAAAAGAAACAACAGAATGGGAGATTACATATAGAGTGGAAGGCACTTTATATACCGTAATCGTAATAAACAATATTATTATAAATTTACTCGCCAAGACATAGTTTACGTGACAAAAAATTACTTCTATTGCAGGTTTAGAACACCTTAGCGTGGCAAGGACTTAGAATGAAGGGTTGAGTGTTCCAAAAACGATACCATATAATTTTCAGAACAAATTTTTCCTAATAACTTTCTCCAAAATCCGGGAATTTAGCCCAAAATTATTATTGAAATTCACATCGAAACTTCCTTTCAAATCAACTTGGTGAATGCCGCAAACCACACTGCGGTGTTAAGGAGGCGATAGGAGATGGCAATGACGTTACTGCCGACTACTGAACGCAGGAAAGCGACAGTGTCAAAGCTTCAAAAGTGTTTTGTCCAATGACTTCACATAGGCAGTACTCCTCAACATTTTCAGAGCTCGGTTCACGCTGGAGAAGTGATCGCGGTTTTTAATGTTCCCTTCGGTAACGTACCAGTCACACATGGAGCACGTGCTGTTTTTTGTTTGTTTTTTTTTTGTTTGTAGTGTTTAACGCCCACTTTAACTACTTATGACACCGCAGGCGGTGACACTAGTGATACATGAATGATGATGGAAAACCGGTGGAATGCGATGGCGGAGGAAACCGGAGTATCCGGAGAAAACCCGCCCCAGCGCCGCTTTGTCCACCACAAATCTCGCATGTGGTCACTTGGGATCGAACCGCGTGCTGGTGAATTATGAAAAGCAATGCTGTCAAATCCGTAAAACCTTAAACTTTTTTTAGGAAAACTACGAATACAAGAAAACAGTCACAAACCATGTGTGATATCGCTACTGGTGTTATAAGGGGTCAATGTATTGGAGAGTCAAGCTTTAGCTGTGTTTATATATATATATATATATATATATATATATATATATATATACATATATACATATATACATATCTCAAATGATCTCGGGGTCCATGGAGATTAAAGTTACTCGATATTCGTCTTCTCAGGATAAGGGAAAGCCCCGAAAAAAAAACCTTATCCAGGTAACTCACCCTAGCAAGATTCGAACTCACGACCTTTTGAATGTGAGGCAGACCCGCTACCACCACACTACCCACGCGGGCTTTCATATATTTATTCGTATACTTATTGGAGATAAATAAATATAAAGACTGGCCGGAGTAAAGTAAATGTATTTTCTGTGCATGATAGGCAAATAATTCTATAACGTGCATTCGGGAAGTTTCGGGTTTAAATCGCGTACACGATCTGCTTGGATGTTTTAGTGCTTTCGCTCAGGTAAATGTCGAATTGAGTACTTCAATGTCACGACCTAAAATTTCACAACTTCTATCAAGAGAAAGGGAATAAAATGACAAATATAGGCACTAATGCAGTCTTCGCCACGTTTCAGCAGGTTATTCCAATAAGATGGTATCGATTATAAATTGAATTCGTGGGTGTTCGCTTAATATTTGTTAACGTATTTTACTAACATTTGACTTGTTTACTCCTGGTTTAAAGAATACCAACAAAACTGTCACTGCTTTGCATACACTCACTTCAATCTTATATAGGCTATATGTGCATGTTTAAGGTTATGTTAAGTGATATGGTATTCTACAAATCTACTACATTCTTTAAGGTTTTATTAGCTTTAATTGGCCCATTCTTGTTGTTTTAATTTGTGAAGTCAATTTAGGGATGCCAAAACAAATCTAAAATTCCGGGCACATACGGATATCTCTAAAATGTCTGTAAGTTTTATATTATGATAAGGCATTTAAAATAGGTTACATTGTCATTCATTCGAACAGTAAATCATTATAAGGTATATGAAACCAATTTAAGGCTTAATATCGCAAATTAAAATTTTAATTTCCGTTGTGAAATCGAACTCCGTCTCCCATGTGAAAACCGAAAGTACAAACAATTACGCCACACTGCATATGTTTGGAACACATTAACAGCCTTTAACTGTTGTCCACGATTCCAATAAAATTGTATTTCGCTTGTAACAGTAGTAAAAATAAAAATATATTTATTTCCTTCAGTTAGCATGTAGTCAATTCAGTATACCTATATTACGTATGTATCTATATGCCTACTGATGTAATTCTATGACACTTAGTATAAAAGGTTGCTCCACCAAACAAAATTTCCAATAAAACAGGCAATAAAATAAGTATGAACGAAATTGTAGCTAAATGGACCTCATTATTTCCCCAACTGCATTAATTTATATATGAATGGCATTATTAAAACGTGTAATAAGGAAACAAATAAGGAGTGCTAAAGAAGGTGTATTACATATGAGCATTATTATGTACTGATGATCACACAGTAATTGTGTCTGTTACAGAAGAGGAGTTACAGAAAATTATGTTTAATCACGCCAAATTTATTAAAAATATAATTTTCAAAGTATCAGCAGAAAAATAAAAAGTTGTTATCTTCCAATGAATATACAACAAAGAATATAAAATTATATAAAATAAAATAACTGAGAAAAAATCATTCTAATCACCTTAACTGTAACATTTAATTTGATTATGACAAAAATACGTAGTTAATTGGAAAAATTTCAGAGTGACTGTGGAAGGATTAAAAAAAGACACAAACAAAAGCAAAATAGTTGGCCCTTTAGATCAGTTGATGGAAAACCTGCCGGATAAATGAGGGTTCCGGGTTCGATTCCCGGTTGGGGTAGGGATTTTTCTCCTGCCAAGAATATTTCCCATGCTTCTGGAAGTATGAATGAGAGTGTGAGGAAACCCAAGGACAGCAGTACCCGATTTAATCACCATTGTCTATAAGCAATATGTTCCAAATGGAGCCGATTGTGCTAAAAAATTCACTCCCAAAATCGCTTAGGTATAAAAGGTTAAGTGCTTTAAATAAATTCATTACACCCATGAATATATGTTTTACGTTCTCAAAATTACTCTAAAATTGTGAATATAACATACGCTTGAAGTATTTAATATTGAATTTTCTGTGAGTTGCGTAAAGTCATTTTTCATTTCAATGCAATTTTACACTAACTAAAAACCATGAGAAAAATATAAACTTTACTCTGGACTAAGAAACAAAATCTCTGAGGCATTAATTATTTACGAAACATTCAACGACGTTTTTATTTAAACATTCCAATATTTTGAGAAACACACCTTTTTTCGCACGAGTTCATGCATCTGGAGATATATACACGATCACTAACATAGAATTAAGATTATAAAACTGGATAGTTTATCAATATTTAGAAAGTTGAAAAACATTTCTCATACTATTTTCAGCCGGACAGGTTTTAAATGTAAATACAAAAAAACATGAACTCTACTTTGGAGAAAATCGATACCCGAAAAGTCAGCTGTTAATTGCGTATTCAAAAAATCTGAAGAATTGGCCATTAGGTCACACAAGATACCACGGCCAATAACAGGTCCCTCTGTGAAGCAGAATTTGACCACTGGTCTTAATGTGTAAAATATATGATTTATAAGTGAAACATTTTAACTACCTTGGATGTGGCATTTCATTCGAGTATGAAATCAATTTAAAACAAAAAGCACATGCATATGTGGCACTATAAAACGAACATTGGAAACCAAAACAAAAATAAATACTATATTAAAGGTAAATATAACTATGGCAATGCCCTTTATATTCTATGGACCTGAGACCTGGGTCATTGGGAATGATAAAAGAATAATTGAAACGGCCTAAATGAAACTTTTGAAGTACATGACTGGCTCTAGTCTTAAAGAACACATAAAATGAAACAGTATGAAAGAATTAAAATATCGTACTAATATCAGGGAATATAAATGGAGATAGCTAATCTCACGAATACGAAAAGAAAGACTGACAAAAAAAGACTTGCAAAATAAACCCTTTAGCCGGATATGTTAGAAGACCACAAAGACGCTGGAAGATCATTCTGAGCCTAAACGGCCTATTTGGCATATCTTAATGGCTTATGATATATCATTTTAGTTTCCTTTCCAAAAAATAAACAATCAGGGACAGCTACTGCTGTAAAACCTCCATACAAAATGTTTGAACTTGTAGACATATTCGTACATAGAATCCCTGGTCCGCCATTACTATGTCGTTGTTCAACTCTGCAGATGGTTAAGATTTAGAAAGTAGGCCACGGAGGAATTCTCGGTTGGACAAGGTGGTCCGCCATAACTCAACCACAGCAAAAGAAGAAAAATGAAAGTAAGGGAAACCACAAACAAGCTTTTTGAAAATACTTCTTCCTTTCATATCACCTCATCCCACCGAATCTGTGCTGCTTTCAATTCTGCGTGAGTTTTGTGATAAATTAGTTTCGTGGTCGGTTGTGTTTGCGCCAGGTAATTCCAATTGAATAAAGGAAAAGAAGAGGAAAGTGGGATCCATTCCAGGAATTCACATCAATAATTACGTCTTCTCTTTATTTTGGTGCAAGATAAATCCTTCAGTCAGGTGACGCTCGAGTTAAGTGCACATCCCACTTACAGAGAAACGATTAATCACGTGCCGATCAGAGGAGAATATTTGATGGTTATGAACGCACATTTTTCATCACCATTCACTTTCTCTTCATTTCTCATTAGGCTTTCTTTCAAATGATAGTTTCTCTCCTGCATTATATTTCATCGATATTGCATTATAGCGAGTACTATAATATATTACGCCGCCCACTGTGGATTACAGGTTCAAACCTGGCGGAAGGTGATTTTTTTGGACACAAAAATCCTTAGCATGGTTTTCTTCGGAGGGGAAGTTATGTCGTGTTTATTTCACGTAAAAGAACCTCATATTTTGAAAGAAGAAGATTCCTGGGCAAAGCTTTCCACCATTTCGCAGCTACAAATCGTGATTTCGTCCTACAGTGTCATCTGCCGATGTTCAGTAACATTGTAAAGCCTTGTTTAAAACAGCAACTCAATTGTTTACGATGGTATTGCAGAATGTCAAGCAACGAATAATCTGATCTTTATCTGTGGGTGATTTAAAACCGAAATTATATGTAAACAAACCATACACAATACAAATAACCGGAATGAATGTTCAGTTAACTTATAGCCCGATAGCTTAAATTGCATATAACTGGTCGGCTGATAAGTCCCGGTCCTCTCAAAAATGCGTCATTATGCCAGTTAGACGGTAGTATCGTATAATTTAACTCTAGACTAGCTTGTATCCATAGTTACAAGTCAATAGCTTGTTTAGTTTTCGAATGACAGCATTTTAAATAAGGCAACTTTAAGGTTTTCACGAAAATGGAGGTTTTGGAAAAACGAGCAGTTTGTTGACACCTGATCAAAAGTTGCAAAGAAAAACTGTTTCTGTTAAGATTATGGAGCTCTATTTAAAAACTCCCAGTGAATTTTTGAGAGGCTTACTACCATGGATGAAACTTGGATGCGTCACTACACTCCAGAAAGGAAATCATAGTCAAAACAGTGGATTGCGCCAAGTGAACCAACTCCAAAAAAGGCAAAGTCAATTTTGTCAGCTGACAAGGTTATGGCGAGTGTTTTCTGGAATGCACAGGGAATTATTTTTTTGATTACTTGGAAAAGGATAAAAGTATCACTGATGACTACTACGCAAGCTTACTGCAACGTTTGAGTGATGAGGTGAAAAGAAAAAGACCTCATCTGGCAAAAATCTGTTTCATCACGACAATACTCCCATCGGTCCATCGTTCAATCATTGCAATTAAAGTTCGAATTGCTTGAACATCCATCCTATTCGTCAGATCTAGCACCCAGTGGCAACCACCTGTTCCCAAACCTCAAAAAAGTTCTTGGAGGACGAAGATTTCATCGCAACGAGGAGGTCATTGATGCGGTGAACAGCTATTTTGAGGACCTTGATAAGGCGCACCACAGAGATGGTTTAATTAAATTATAACACTGACATGACAGATTTATTATCCTTTCTGGAGGTTATGTTGAGAAATAATTTTTTTAAATGCTGTTTTCATTGAGAGGCCCGGGACTTATCAGCCGACCCTCGTAGTTGCAGAAGGTGTTTCCAAATGTTCTAGGCTGCTCTTTGCATCTAGATTTGCAGATTGAAATCACTTTCCACATATGATTTCACAAAAGATAAGATCATATCACCCGCTAGGACGTTGGCAACTTTGAAAAAGTCTGCACTATAGCTATTCTCCCACCGCCCTCAGAAGCACACTTATGTATGTGCAATTTAGAGAAGAGCTCCACGCACGTGACTGCTGTGAGTATTCTCATAGGTTTCAGAATGAAACTCACAATTTTAGGGAAGAAATTGATTCATCTTTACTTAAAATTATTGCTTGTAAAATATGATAATCGATAAGCTTAATTATAGCATTACAATGCGTTGTATTTTTTCAGCTGCTTGCAAATTCATATACATAGTATATCCTTTCATAAGAAATAAGTAGTTACATTGTGGAGAAGCGCAAACAAAATGTCAATAAGGAATATGGTGGCAAGCTTGAGACTGGCGTGAATTCGGTAGTGCTAAAAATGAGTGATCACGGATATAAAAGGCACCCTAAGGTAAACTGTTAAAGAGTGGCGAGAGGCAGATTGTTTTAATTGTGTTTTATAAGTTAAAGGAGCATAATCTGGATATTTTAATTATTGTACTAGTGAAAATAACGGTAGAGTATACCGGCGTGTCAAAAGCGAGTGTTGTTCGCAAGGAATTTAAAGAAATTAGTAGTGTTAAACCGTTTGTTAAAAAAAAAAAAAAAAAAAAAAAAACGAAGCTAAAGAAGTTTTAGGTAAAGTGCATGACTTTGTTAAATGTGCCACCTACAGTAAACAAAGTGTTAAGTACTGTCAACGATGACCCTGATTTGTTGGATTTTGAAGTATGAGTTTCCGTACATATCTTTTAGAAATGGAGTTTTCGTTTATTAAATATAACAACGTTAACGTAATTGTAGATAGGGCTGACATTGAAAACAATAAAACGTTCACATTGGTTCAGGTGACGGCAGAAATGTGGCAAGAAAGAGGAAGAGCTGTGGCGGCAACTGGACTGATAGTGATTACGGTCATCCTCAGATTCCGACCTGGGAGTAGCAGAATCACCTCTAGCGATGACGGCTCTGAATCTGACTAATATACGCACAAAAGTGCTTTAAAATCACATCTTTGTTTGAATGTATTCACTTTATGTTTTTGATATATTTCTCAACATCGTTTAATAGCAAAAGTTTTTGAGGCAAAACCTACTAGCAAGCAATTCTTGTTCATACAACTTGTTTTGAATGTAATGTGATGTAACACATGGGCGATGGTGACACTGTCGTCTGTCACATACGCTTGAGAACGTGGGAGCCGAGTAATACAAAAAGTGCGCGTCTAAGGACGGATAGACAGTAAAAGTTTACATAACATGGGTAAATTAAGTATCACGATTAAACCAGATGTAATATCCACGAATAGAAACGTTTATCTTCGGCTTTCTTTGTGACCTACGCAAAGGTTGCCTTAAAATTCCATTGTTTCAGAATCTTCTAAATCTAATGTATAGTCTTTCAAAGGTCGCTTCAAAATTTAAATTGCTATAAATATTGTAATAGTTGAGATGGGATAAAAGCAACAAAAAATCGCATACTGAACAAGCAATGGAGTTTGATTTTCATTCGTTGTTTGTTTTTTGTTTTTTTCAGTTTATCATCATAGGTACAGTGTTGTTGAATAAAACATTAATTTTGTTTATACTGTTGTAAGAGTTTGTAAATTAAAAATCATGGCTCCAAAACTAATAGAATACAGCTGATTCAATGTTGTTATGAAAGCTAGAGGACTTCTTTCAAGGTCTGGGAAAATGTACAACTCTATCAATTTAAGCGAAGACCTATATGCCATTATTGTAACTATAGGGATTTAATTAGGAAGTTTGAGGAAACTGCTTCCGTTGCTTATAACAAGAAAAATGGAAGGCCAAAGGTAATCAACGATCGGTGTGTTGCTGAGATGCTGAATATCTACATTCTGCAAAAAATTAATTATCCAGATCTTTAGGGATTGTGTCATCATTATGCACTTTCCGACAATATGGGCTCCCAATCTCCAGATCTCAATTCGACGGGCGTTTGGTTGTGGAGTTACCTTAAAAACCAGTTTAACTGACACGTGCAAAATACTGTGCATGAGTGGCGTGAAGAATGGAGTACGTTGAACAAGAGAATGCAGATATCTTCCCAATAAAAACCTCATTGTTTGCCCAGTATGTGACTTTTGTTTGTTTGTTTGTTTGTTTTTATCTCAAACATTACAAATATTACAACGTTTAAAATTTGAAGAAACATTTTAAAGACGATAACTCATTTGAGTTATGTCGAAGCAGTGGAAAATTCAAACGAATAACAAGGAATAACTCGACATTTGTGTGTGAGGTGCTTTAACGAGATCTACATTTTGTGTACCTCTTTTGTCCATCTGTTGTGCAAGTCACGAAAATAAAGAGGGCTTAAGAGGCTATCCACTTCATCTGTCATGAAAACATCCTAAGCATATACAATTTAATCAAAATTACTAGAGGTATTTTGATAAAATGAAAATGCTATAAAGGTCTTCCGTGTAAAGCGATTTTGGGGTGGAAGTGTTTTCTTGAAAATATTCGTGATATGTCCTTGGAAGATGCTGAACTTAAACGCCAAGTTTGGTTTTTAACCAAATTTTTGTATAAACCAGGCTGGGAAGCCTGTTCACATTTGTGTACAAACATTGTCACCCTTTCTCTTACAGTTCCATTGTGCTTGCTTAGCTGTGCACATGACGAATAATAGATTTTGGCGTTTCACCGAGGATGGCACACGAGTATGCTAAATACAAATTTCAATTAGAATGGGCAATTGATTATTTTTGCGTTTAGAAGATAAAAAGACTTTCAGTTATTATAAAAATAGAACTATACTAGGAGTGATAACGCTCCAGTTTAAATGAAGCTACACTTCTTACAATACTGCGATTTCCTGTGTCTACTATTAAGCCTGACAGTGAGAGAAAATGTGTCAGCGTTCTACTATATGACAAAAAAGGTTTGTAAAGCCTCATTTGAGGAAGAAATTTTAAAACCAATGTTTGTACTCGGCCACTCGCCTTTAAAATTAGCTAGCTCCACCACTACTATACTTCACATGCAGAACAACACACTTAATAACAACCCAGGTAGAATGGGGAGACATAACACTACCCCTCAGTTTACCAGCTTCCCAGGGCTGGGTTATGCTGTTCACATACACACACTTTGTTCTAAAAATGCTTCTTTTAGGATTCAGGGAGAGCCTCAAAACATATATTTGTAGTGAAACCTCGGCATTGAAATTTTGGTTGGAAATGAATATTTACCCTACTTACTAAACATACGTGATGGAGAAAGTAAAAAAATAATAACTGATCAAACTAAGCAATTTAAAACCTTTATACAGGGGCAAAACAAGACTACCGAAGAAAGAAAAAGTAAATATAACCGTGGAAGAATAGCGTTTAAGCAATAAATCTGAACCAAAATGAAATAAGAAATTAAAAGAAACGGAACCACGAAATAAACGCAGAAAGTAATTATATGAATTACTTTAGAGATGAATACAAGGAAATACATGGAAAGGTGATAAGAAAGATGGAAATAAGATGGAAATATGAAGGAAAAGACAGAACGATGAAAATAACGAAGAATAATAAGATAAGATGACGAAAGGGGAAGAAGCAGAGAGGATGCCAAGTCCTCCACTTGGCCATCCAATCCCGGGGGCTAAATTAAACAATCGAGATGGAGAAGGGAGATGTGATCAAAAGGGAGAGTTCTTGCACTGAGGTTTTGCTAGAAGATTCAGTCATACAACACGGGCTCCTTACAAAGGACATGCCCTGGAGCGCACCAGCATACAAAGACCTCACTCGCTCCCCCACTCGGTCGAGATATATAGCATTAAAAAATACTACGTCGTAGAACAAGAGCTACGGACACCACAAAGAGAACAATCTAGGGCCCGCGAATTTATCGTCCGCTTTTGTTTACACTCACATTTTAATATGTTCTTTCTTAGTACTTTTTTATGCACGAAAACATTTACCTTTCTATATGGTACAGAAATCAGTAGTTGTAGCGAATTAATGAAAACAGTTATTCTTAAATTTATACGTTTACCCTTTTCTTCAAATGCCTTAGTCGCTTTCCATGGTGCGGTGTTACCATTGCAGAACATCAAGCCTGATAAAGAGGTCTCTGAGCAAAGTTAAATGGTCTTTCATACCCACGTTGAGAAAAATTAAATTGAGTTTTATTTATGGATGCTCTTTTAACTACTACGGTTCTCAGCATACCATTCTATATTGTGCATGAAAGAAAGCTTAATTTTGCTCAGAGGTCAGGTTTGGGTTCCTTTACGTGCATAAATGTACGACGCGGGGCACGGCTTTACTTCCCTTCCTAAGGAAGTCGTGCTAAGGATTTTACATCCGAAAAAATCCATCGGCCTCCGCCAGGTTTGAACCCGTGACCTTGGGTACCAGAGGCTAGAGCCTGTTACCACGGAAGACGACGGGACGCTGAGAATCAAAGCATTTAAAGTCAGTCTGACTCTACCTATCCAACTCCTATTCTACACACGGTTTGGGTGAAAAAACAAATTAACATTAATTGACCTCATAATTGGTTAAACTATAACGGCCGGGACTTACAACAATGTAAGTCTCCGTTGGGGCATGTCATATTAAAATAATTTGAGGTAACCTGGTGGTTTACTGGGAAACATGCGAGTCAGTTGAGGAATTTAATGCCGTGCCAGTATGTTTCACAGTAGCTCAGTGGTAAGATCTACCGACTAATGATCGGGAGATCCGTGGTTCAAATTCCGACTCTGCCATTGAATTTTTCAGTCTGTCTTTAGCGTCCAATTTAATTTCATTTAATTTCAAATGTTCCTATGTTACCCATGTATTAATTACCACCTATTGTAACTAGAGTAAGAATTAATTGATTATAACATTTACATCGAGGTGGCCAAGTGGATGGAACGGTCAGCTCGCTCCAAGGATTTGAGTCTAGGAACCGTGCGTGGGATTTATGGTGGTAAAGGCGGCATTTGGGCGAATGTTCTCCGGGTTTGCCGATTTCCACCGCTATTCATTCCACCAATTGCTTCATACCCACCTTTTCTTTCATCCATGTCTCTTTAACTTCATATCATCTTCCTCATTCTAATGCATGACTATGGGCCGGTCCCCGTTCCTGGTTCTTTACTCTTATTCTATATTCGACCGCTCCTCGACAGGCTTCTGATTTGCAGTACTCCGGTGTAAATCCTACATACGTTATAGTAACGACTGCGAGTTGTGGCCGAATGGTTAGACCACTTGCCTCTCACCAAGACATTCCGGGTCCGATCAGGGAACCGCAAGTGGAATTTGTGATACACAAAGCACGTTTGAATGGGGTTTCTCTAGTTCTCACTTTTTTAAATTAAAAAAATACAGTTCCGGAGGCTTGTCAGGACTCAGGCACTGTATTCCTTTTTTCTCCATTTTTCCCAGTTTCCTATATTACCTTAGTAGAACTTGTTATTCTTAACGTTTTCCTTTTACATATACATTCACAAACATACACACATTTACAAACACAGAAACACCCACGCCCAAGGCGAGACTCGAACTCACGATCCTGTGCACCACGAAGCACCAAAGCGAGACACTTTAGCGAGCGCGGCCACCGGGATCGGCTTTCATTAGTGGGCATGTAATATTGTCACGATGGTTACTTGACCTAACACCCACCCACACGTCAGTCGCCTTAAGTGCTACATGCCCAAAATTGGCGCCTCCACCAGGGATCATGACGGCACGACGATGTGACGGTCAGCTCTATGGCTGTCAAAACTGGGATGTTTACAAGGGTTTAAGGTAGCTTCAGATGGTACGATAATAATATCGGATACACATTCCCTTACAGCACAACTGACGATGAACACAAATGATACATTAAATTGAAAGAAATGCTATTCGTGTCGATACCGCTAAATGAGGCAAGCACAGAACATTGGTCATGTGGTTTTAGTGCATGAAAGGCCGCTTAATTTTGCTCAGAGGCTTCTTTATCAGGCTTGAGGGTCTTTTACGTGTCATAAATCTACGACACGGGAGCAACGGCTTTACTTTCCTTTCGAAGGAAGCCATGCTGAGAATTTTTGCGGCCGAAAAAATCCATCGTCCTCCACCAGGTTTGAACCCCCGACCTTGGGTATATGAAGTTATCATGGTAACCATTACACCATGGAGGGCGACTCCCTTCCGAAGGAAGTCTTGCTAAGGATTTCTGCGCATTAAGTTGCGTGACCTTCCTCTCGCAGGGCAAGGGAAAACTTCGAAAATGTCATAATTTCGCTAAAAGGAGAGCATATGCCCAATGAGTCGGAAAGTAAGGAAGCACGTTCCCAAACAGATCACCAGCTTTGACGGATTCTAGCAAACGAAATAATCATATCTTTAAACGTGCAGTTAAATGTATGTGTTTGCAGTCAATCGTGAATAAAGTGTTGTGTTTGGTATATTTAAACACAGAGATAACGAAAGATACCCGAGTTTATATGGATGCTCTTTATCTAATACTCTTGTGATAGCGTTAGGGTACGTGTCAACCAAACAGCTTATCTATAAATGTTTACAGAAGAACTTCTGGTTCATGATGTTACATAACGCTGTTACGAAAAGTATTGCGTTCATGTCTACTAACTATCTGGGTCGAGCAGTAAACTGAAATAGTAACAACACAGGTCCGTAAAAACAAACGGAGTCTTCTGCCCTCCGATCAAGGAATGCTTCTTTGTACATTTGAGATCTGCCATCGCCAGTATTAGGCTCAAACATTTAATTAAAACATCGCACTCAAAAATTAAGAAATTGTATATGTTCCATTTGCATTACTTACTCTGCTTGTTCCGAAAACAAAATATTCTTATAAAAGATAAACATTACCAGAAATTGTCTTAGTGCTTTCCTCCTTGTAAGCAGAAGGGAAATGAGAGAAAAGACTACGCTAACGCGATATTCAAATCTTTTGAAAGCAATTACCATGTGAAACAATCAGAACAAATAAAGGTTTGAAACGACTTCCCATTTGAGAAACATTTCCATAATTTAACAAGGAGCATCTTTGAAACACTAACTCTACAAAAAATATCTAGGACATAAACTGTGTTTGTTAACGAGATCTATACTTTGGTTTACAATTACACAAAAGTCATTCAGAATTAAGTCTTCAGAGGATATTTCTAGAAAATTCATATACATATTAATTTGTCATAATATATCCTAAAATTATGGTATTTTAATCTAAATCATTAGTGCCATTTTTCAGAAAAACCAAATCTCCGAAAAATGGTCTATATAAACAAAAGTTTGGAGTGGATTTTTTTAAATGTTCATATCGCATCCTTGGAAGTTAAGAACTTAAATACCAAGTTTGATATTTAACGAACTTTTCTTTTCTGAGCTATGCTGCCCAAAGACACACTCACGAACATTTTTCTAAAAATATTTTTGGGATTCAGTCTCAAAACATGTATTTTCGTTGACATTTTGGTATCAAATTTTTGGGTGGAATACAATATCTTCTCTATCTACTATGTACGTTGACGTAAAGCTAGAGAAAGTAAAACTTTTACTCGGAATTTTGCTCCCCAGCGATATATAATGGTTTAAAATATTTCTAACTATACATATTTAAAAATCTGATGTGTTCCATGCACATAGCTTTCTCTACATCTCTGCAACAAATACTTCATGTTAATCGAGAAAAAAATTACCAGAAATAGTCTTATTGCTTGCTTCCTTGTAAGAAGAAGCGAAATAAGGGAGTACCATAGGTTAAAAGGATAATCAAAAGCTGGTTGCTATGCGATTGAAGTACCTTTGTTTGTATGTATGGATAGGAGTTGACAAATTCCTGTATGAGAAAAGTAGTTTTTTTTAAAGCTGGCACCAAAAACAAGGCATATCTAAGGAATTATCAACCCCACGAAACAAATGTATAACATAAATTGTGTGTTTTAACGTGCTCTACATTATTTTGTGTGGTACATTTTTCTCCATCTCTTACGTAAAATTTATCGAGAATAAAGAGGTCTTCAGAGGCTATTCCCAGAAAATTCAAGATATACATTTTATTTGTCAGGTAAATGTCTTTAATATACGATATTTTAATCAAAATCGTTAGAGCCAATTTTGAGAAGATCGAAATTTTCGACAAATGCTCCATGTAAAGGGTAGTTTGGGGTGGGGGGATTTTTTTCAAAATCTTCGTGTCGCATCCCTGAAAGATACTAAACTTAAATACCAAGTACCACACACACGGACCTTTTTCGGGAAATGCTTTTTACTTTCAATATACGTGCTATGTACATGGTGTATAGAGAAGGTATTGCACTCCACCCAAAAATTCGATACCAATATTTCACCGGAAATATACGTTTTAGGGTTCCCTGTATCCAAAAAAAAGTATTTTCACAAAAAAGTCCGTGTGTGTGTGTCCGTGTCCGTGTGTCTTTGAACACGATAACTCAAAAACGTAAAGCCAAACTAGGTATTTAAGTTTAGCATCTTCCAGGGATGCGACACGAAGATTTTGCGAAAAATCTCCCCACCCCAAACTACCCTTTACATTGAACTGTTTTCGAACATTTTGATTTTCTTAAAAATGGCTAACGAGTTTGATTAAAATATCGTATATTAAAGACATTTACCTGACAAATAAAATGCGTATCTTGAATTTTCTGCGAATCGCCTCTGAAGACTACTTTATTCTGGACGAATTTTAAGAAATTTTGCATAGCTGCTAAACCTAAGAGTTGGACAAAAAATTGCCACACAAAAAATGTAGAGCACGTTAATACACACATTTATGTTATATACATTTTTTTCGTAGAATAGATAATCTTTTATATATTCCTTAATTTTGGTTTCATCGTTAAAACCTTACGCTTTTCTCATACAGGAATTTGCCAACTCCTGTCCATACAAACAAAGGAACTTCAGTCACATAGCAACCAGCTTTTGACTATCACTTTAACCTATGGTACTATTCCTGCTACTTTTTTCTAGATTATCATGAAGTAATAGAAGTATAAACTTTTTAACAATAATTTGTTGCAGAGGTGTAGAGGAAGTCGTGTGAATGGATCACATCAGATTTTTTTGGATACAGATGACCTTAAAACATATATTTCCGGTGAAATCTCGGTATCCAATTTTTGGGTGAAGTGCAATACCTTCTCTATACACTATGTACATTGTGCGTATAGAGAAAGTAAAAATCTGATGTGTTCCATTCACATGACTGTCTCTACATCTCTGCAACAAATTTATGTTAAAAAGCCTATCGTTCTATTTACTTAATGCTAATCGAAAAGAAAAATAGCAGAAATAGTCTTATTACTTGCTTCGTTGTAAGTAGAAGCGAAATAAGGGAGTACCATAGCTTAAAGTGATAGTCAAAAGCTGGTTTCTGTGTGCCTGCAGTTCCTTTGTTTGTATGGACAGGAGTTGACAAAGTCCTGTGTGAGAAAAGTATAATTTTTTAAAGCTGAAACTAAAAACAAGGAATATCTAAAAAGAACGATCAACTCCATGGAAAAAATGCATATAACATAAACTGTGTGTTTTAAAGTGCTCTACATTTTTTGTGTAGTAAGCTTTTTCAATCTCTTACGGTTTAGAAGTTATGCAAAATTCCGTAAAATTCGTCCAGAATAAAGTAGTCTTCAGAGGCTATTCCCAGAAAATCCAAGATATACATTTTATTTGTCAGGTAAATATCTTTAATATATGATATTTTAATCAAAACCGTCAGAGCTGTTTTTGGAAATTCAAAATTTTCGAAAAAATGTCCATGTAAAGGATAGTTTGGGGTGAGGAGATTTTTTTTTCAAAATCTTCGTGTCGCATCTCTGGAAGATACTAAACTTAAATACCAAGTTTGGTATTTTACCTACTTTTTGTTTTTGAATTATCGTATTCGCAGACACACGGACACACACACACACACACTTTTAATAGTTTTACCGTTAACTTCTAAGGATTAATATTTAATGCATTTTGGTACTGCGAAGTTGACTGTATATCATACTATAACAAATGTCTGCGTTGACCCAAAATCGTGTACAACTAAAGTCTTTGATTCACTGCTGCACTCAGCATTTCGACGTGTAGACAGTTTTTACGGCTGCAGGCCTCCATGGCTCCCGCACTACTGCGCGCTAACACTCCAGTCACCCACGACTCGGTAAAATTTACAACACAGCACGACTGGCAATTCTTCCTCCTGTTGTAGCTAGAAAATAACGTCACAGAACTTTCTGGAAGCTGAGAAGTATAGAGAGTAGCGTTCCAGATGGTTCCGATTACCATCGCGTCGCTCTTCCTGTTGTTTACGCATCCGATGCGGCGACTTAATACCAAAGCGAACTGAGCAGTGTGTCACACAGGGACGGCAAAGTCACAATACTATTCCTACCTTTTTTTTTTTTCAAGATCATAATTGAAAAGTTAAAAAAATTAAAACTTAATATCGAATTAACTAGAGTATGAATGCTCAAACTAGTACACTGGTGTTGCACGTAAATTTACAGTCGATATTTTATACTATATTGTAATAAATATGGTATTTTCTAACTGCGTTATAGATTTCCTTCTGGCGGAAGCATAGAGTAAATAATTGCAATTGACACAAGTAGAAGTTTTTAGTAACGAAAAACAACAACCACACATTTATTTTCCCGTTTGTTTAAAGAGATAGAAAACGGAATTTAAAATAATAAATAAGCTTTCACTATGCTTGGGAAAATTGGAATATAAATATTTGATATAAATTATTATTTAGTCATGATTCTATGAACGTTTGCGAGTTGGTAAATAAATATAGTATGTCCAGTTTACAAAAATCTTACCCAGTAGGTAAAAATAATGTCTGCCTTTATAAACGATATTGTACAATATATCGGAAAATTTACGCTGTAGAAGCTAAACAGAAGATAATTATCCTCAACGTTGGATTGCTTATGGGCCAGCTTCAGAAAGTAGGGGTAGAAACTGACCCCAGATGTAGATGCTGATGAAACAGCAGGTCATGTCCTGTGTGATCGTCCCAGTCTAGCACAACTAAGAAATCGCTACTGTGTAAATCGTTTTCCAGTTTTAAAAACTTAAAAAATATTCTATTTAACGATCTGCAGTTATTCATTAAGACCATGAACTAATGAGAATGTAAGTTTGGGAACGAACAAAGGGTCTGACCAGGTCATGACCGGGAGGGTGGCAATAACCGGTAAAAGAATTAGTTAAATGCGACCGGACTTAGAGTTACTCAAAATTTGATACGATAAGGGAAAACTCCGTTAGAAACCGTTAACATTGATCACAATTAGACATCTCTTGATTGTGAGCAAACACGCCATCCCCACATCAAGAACGAGGAGAGCATTCCTAATATTATCCTTTACAAAACGGGTGTGTAGTAAATTATACTGCTTTCTCTGGTATATTTTTGGCTAAAGAGAAGAGGAAGTGGTGAATTTCACCCAACAATTATATACCGGAACCTTATTGGCTGGATTTGAGGATTCCTGAAGCTCCCCCAAAAATGTGTGTCTTTGTATGTGAGAGAAACAGAGAGAGGAATTAAAAAACATGTTTCATATTTTTATGAAAATCCCCCAACTCAAAATATCCTTTATAACAAGGGATCTCTAACGCCTAAAATTGCATCTGAGCAAACGGAGGTGCAGAGCTTCTGTGCACCATGCATCGGTCCAATTCGGCTAGCTCGGGAAAACTTCCATTGAGGAAAAACAGGGGGAAGGTATTACGGGGAAGTCAGACAAAGCTCAGCTTATCATAAGCACAAGAAAAAATCGAGGAATTTGAGTTTGCACTGTAGTGAGTCTATCATGTCTTATTTTGCACTCTTGGTTTGTATGAAAAAGTTTTAGTTTTTTCAAAAATGACCCTGAAGTATTTGATTAGAATGCCTTATATTTAGGTTTTGTAGATGCAAAAAGTAAATAAATTATCTCGAATTTTCTGCGAATGGCCTGTGCAGGCCTCTTCATTCTGACTGACACTTTCAGAATCATAAATTGTAAAATACACAAACTTGTACTACACAAAAGATGTATGTAGATCTCGTTGAAGCACGTAATTTATATCAAAGGTATCTCCGAGATGTTGCTTTTTAATGGTTTGAATGTATAAATTTGTTTTATCTTTTAGTTTGCAAAAGTTTCAAAACCATCATAACGATATCCACTTAAGTATTGTATACACCAAATGTGTCGCAGTTGTACGATGAAAGTTTTATCACGAATTTATCTCTATTAAGGTGATGAATCCGTTAAAGTTGGAAAATTCAGGTATTTAAGATATATTCTTGAAATTTAGGGCAGTTATTATTCAAATTAATAGTGGTATTTTGCTTACTATCAAAATTATAGCTTGTTTATTGTCTAAATTTATTGTTCTAATAAAAATGAGCCACGTTTTGCATTCTTAAAACTATTCACACAAAAAATTTACTTTTATAGCAAACTTGGCTACAAATAAATCTGTAATATTATATTTTTATATTAGCCATAATTAGTGAAGGAAATTTGTTACTTTTCTTATTCTCCAAAACTCTTGATTTTTCAAAAGTTAATAACTTGTTTATACAAAACGGAGAACTGTTTCAAAAATTAAAATGATAATTTTCTTTACTGTGATTTAAAGAGGCAGTATAAAACTTTTGAAGCAAATTAGTGAAGAATTGTATCGTGTGGAACATTTTGAGTAGGGAAAACTTTTGGGGAAATGTTTGCGAAAAAATAAGGTTTAAAGTTTGGAGCGTCTGCCTGCTAATAAGCCAGATCCTAGCCATTTATTGCTTCAGTTAATTATAGTTAAAGTGCACTTAGTGGGCAAAACTATGTATTTTCTTAACATTTAAAATCAATTTTATATATCTTATAATGAAACAAAGTAATTTTTTAAATATTCTCATTTTTGGGGAAATTTCACAGAAGAAATCATTTTAAGGTAAAAGTATAAGTAAAGTATAATAATAGAATATCAAAGACAAAGTAATGTGATTGTAAGTATCATATTTTACTGATTATTTAAAGCGTAGTCAAAATGTAAATTCGCTTAAACATAACGATTTTGCGTAGACAGAAATTTCTTCTGTGTTCAAAAAAAAAAATACAATGATCTTCAAGACAGTGCTGTAGATTATTTCATATAATATTCCTAATCGATTTGTATTGGAAGTTTCTGTAAAGACTGCATCAAAGAAATTGAGAGATGATGCACCACACAATAATGATTAATAAAGATCATCTTAATTTACAAGTAATCGGAAAAGGCTTGCCGGGACATAATTTATCAAACGATAAATTCACCGCAGGTTCGGAGTGTTACACATAATGGACTGTAGCGTAATTATAATGCGTTGGGTCGATAAGCTATACTCCTAATTCCAGATATATGAAAGGAATTGTTAAATGAAGATTATTACATATGCTGATATTTTAAAATCCATTCAATAAAACTTAAAACACTTTGTCCTACGATATTATTTTTATTAAAAGTGACGCAACACTTTTAAATTATGATCATATGAAAATATGTTTTGTGCTTTATAATTTTTAGGGCACAGGAACAATTAACTGAAGAAACATATGATTATAAAAGGAAATCTACGAATATATAATCATATAAACTTACATTTAAATTGTAGCTCTTTCAAATTCTCTTTATATACAAATCTATACGAAATACTTCCCCTCTCCTCTATCATAATAAGGTTTCAATGGTATATGGCAGTATAAATTGAAAACTAAACCCTTACTCTTCAGCTCAACAACATAGGTATAATAATCAGCAGAACAATTCGAAAAGAGTTGACTTCAATAGCACTTGAACCATTATCAAAATAAATGATATGAAAAACCCAACAAAACTGACTGTCGGCAGGTAAAACATGAACCGATAAGTGATGGAGAATAGTCTGCAATCTGTACGAGCAATGTTACACGTATGTTATCTGTGACGTCACTGTATAAAGTCTACCAAACTTCTCATTTCGTTCCGGCTTTAATGCTTAGAAATTCTGATAGCACTTCGGTCTATGATTAGGTTTAGATTTGGGTGTGATGTTCATTAACTAGGTCTGTTCGATCGTTAAGTATAACACAAGAGTTTATTAAGCATTATGATTTATAATTTTGGAACCATAAATAATGTTATACAGTATTATTTTATCTGCATATTATTCCTTTTTTATTTTCTCTAGTACGTATATACATACAGTATTCATAGTAGCTAGAAAAGGTATTGTATTCCACACAAAATTCAATACCGAGATTTCGCCGGAAATATGTTTTGAGGCTCCAGAGCCCGAAAGAAGCATTTTTAGAAAAGGGTCCGTTTGTGTCTGTGGGCAGCATAACACGAAAACGAAAGCTCGATTAAATACCAAGTATCTTCCAAGAAAATCTTTCAAGAAAATTTTCTCTCCGCAACTACCCTTTATATGGAAAATGGTTCAAAATGTTTTATCTTCTCAAAACTGGCTTTAACGGTTTTGATTGCAATGTCATACGCTTAAGACATTTTTATGAGAAACAAAATAAAACTTTCTGGGATAACCTATGCAAATTTCTTAATAAATATTGGTTGACTTAGGTATAATTTTTGCATAACTGGTACACCAGAAGATATAGACAAAAACTTACTGTATAAAAAGTATAGATCTCATTAAAACACACAATTTATGTAAAATACATTTTTGTAGAGCTAACCGCTTTCGAGATATTCAGAGTGATTGCTTCCTGTTTTAAGCTACTTAAACATTTCTAAATCAGGAAGACACTTTTCTTTTCGTCTCTCTTTTGTTTACTCTTAGCAAGCAAAGAGAACCGAATTACAATTGTATTACTTAGCGACCAGCTTATAAAAGAGTTGACTATTGATTTAGCACAGCGTATTCACTTATTTACCTTCTACTTACAAAAATGTAATGAATCCAATTCTGGCAAGGTTTATCTTGATTAGCCTGACGTAGATAAAAGAATAATCCTTTGAAAGAAAAGTTTGTGGAACTGCTAGAGAAAGCCACGTAAACGGAACACATCGGATTTTTATATTTTGTACAGACACACACACATATATAATTCCTTATTTTAGCCTACGCAGTTGATAGAGGGCGTTCTGCTCTTTCCTACAGAGCAATATAGCAATATAGTTGAGAACTGACAAATTTAGGTGTAACATCTTGGGAGGCATTTCAAGAAGTTAAAGAACTTTTGACACCACTTTTGTGTTCAACGACACGCGATCGGTAATATATTCTATGATAATGCAGTGAAAGAAATGGAAAGCACTTTTGATCTAGCAGGTAGCAGCTCACGCCATTTCTTTTTGAAAGTATGAGATGATACTCGGCAGGCTCAAATAAATCCATTTTAGTGCTGCACCACTGAGGATATTCTTTCTCGGATGAAACGGAAAATGGAATCGAAAGAAACAAAGAGGAAATGTATAAAAGAACTTCAAAATAGATGAGGGGAACTGAAATTAAGGAAGAACAAAGAGAATTACAACGCAGCCACGAAAGAAAGCAAGCACTGGATGAAAAGAGGGTATATAGATGAATAGAATAATGAAAGAGGCAAAGTATAATCAGATTAAACAAAAATATTCTTTAAATTCAATTTTTGAAGAAACAGTGCCAACTCTATTAAAAAAAGGAAAAGTAATCAAAAAACGGTATTCGACGACATTCGCCACTTTTTACGGCGTTAAAACATGGTATTTGTCTTTGCATCATTAAAAGCTTGACACAATTTTCCAGGAGTAATAAATGTCCTTACTTTTTAATTTAAAATATACACATGGACTTTAATTAGATTTTGCATTCCTGACTATTTAACTTAATGGTACCCTTTAATTTAGCATCCGCAGATGTGCATATTTGGCAAGTGAAATGTTGAAACTGACAACCCTATTTTATTACATTATTTTCACCTTTAATGCCCCCCAGGATGAAATTTTAGTACAGGTTCTTTGAAGGTTGACAAGATACAATGCATTTTTCTTGAATTAAGGAAGATTGGGATTTTAATAATATAATAAATTAACATATATTGATATTTCGATTTAAACACTATCAAATCTTATATGTGTTCCATGCACATGATTTTCTCTTACTGTTCTGAAAACAAACTACTCTTACAAAAGATACGAGGAAACTAAGATTACAAAGCCTGCAGTGAAATGACTACATTATTATTTCGTACAACCAATACATACATCTGATAAGACACAGATTATGATATTTTTTCACCTAGTCTTCATATCTGCTGAGGCACTTTGCGCTTCGTGGGGTGAGTTTGAATATTCCCTCCTGGTAAAATTTCTGTCCTTGCCTATTCAGCCACATTGTCGTGAAGTGCTGCACCTTCTATTGAAGCGAATCGTCGGCCTCGTAGGTGTTCCTTCGAGTGAGGAAAAAGATGAACGTCGCTAGGAGCGCTATTCGGGCTGTAGGGAGGGTACTTGATGATATTCCAGCGAAACTACTTCAATAGCGTAGTGGTCTTCAGGACTGTATGAAGTCGCTCGTTGTCGTGAAGGAAGAGGACATCCTGTGTGGGGAGTCCTGTAAGTTTCCTCTTGATTGCTTCGCGCAATCGTATCATGATCTCATAATATCGGTCAGCGATTACTGTGTGCCCTCATTCCAAAACCTCCACGAGTATGACAACCGCGTTATCCCAAACCTTTATGGCCATCACCTTTCCGGCAGATGGCGCCGCCTTAAACTTCTTTGTCTTTGGAGAAGATAGGTATCTCTTCATTGACGAGAGCATTACTGCTGGGAGTATGATGCTGGAGCCATGTTTCTTCGTGTGAAGAAACAGTGTGCAGTGAAGAAAACTGTTTGGCGAGCCGTTACAAAAGTTGCAGATTTGCCCCATGCGTTTCTCCTGGAATGGCGGGTCATATTTCCTGGAGCCCATCGATAACAAACTTTCCGGTACTGCATAATATCATGAACAAAAGACACGTTTTAACGCCATGTCGCAACGTTGTCCTAAATCATCTCCTACACGCAATTATGTTCAAATCTGTGGATGCCATGCTAGGTCGGCCACTGCAATACTCGTCGGTGACGTTTTTTCTATCGGCTGCTAACTTTCGACAACATGCTGGCGAGACATTACAGTCTCCATAAACCTGTACCCGCTGTTGGTGAATATCAGCCGTGATTACATTGTACGCCCACAGAAATCGAATAACTGAGCGGATTTCTTCGCAAGACCAGTTTTCCAAACGAGTCGCCGTTTGAGTTTACCTGTAGATGTCAGCTGGCTGAAACTCTGCACAGTTGCCAATTACAAGTTTTAGAATTACCACACACTACTAAGTTCGCTGTGGAAGACGAAACAATTGGTCTTGTAATCTTAGCTTCTGATCGTCCCTCATAATTTATTTGATAACCAAGATATATAGTGTCAGAAATATTCTTATTGCTTAATTCCTTATAAGTAGAAGTGTAATAAGGGAATGCACAATGTTAAGGAGACTGTCAGATCCTGCAAAAGCTGGCGCTATGGGGTTCTAACTGGAACTTTGCTCCTTTTTTTATGGCCAGGAGCAAAAGAAACGTTTGAGAAAAGCTTAAACCGATAGCATGGAATATCTCTAAACTTCTCTCCATAAAAATTATATGTGAGACAAATTGTGTGTGAAGTGAGTTTTTGTCTCTTACAGTCATTAGTTATGTAAAATTCATTCAGAATAAAGAAGACTTCAGGGGATATTCCTAAGATATTCTTGATATACATTTTACGTATGTGCCATGTGAACATCTTTTATATACGGCATTTTAATCGAAATCACAATATCTATTTTTATGAAATCAAAAATTTCTAAAAATGTTAGGTTGGGAAGAGTTTCCTAAAACTTTCGAGTCGCATCCTTGCATGATACTAAAATATAAAGTTTCTACAGACATACACTATGACCTTTTTCTAAAAAAATTTTTTACTCAGTGTCCTAAAACAATCTTCTCTATCTACTATGTACATACGCGCCACAGAAAATTAAAATGCCCGAAACTGTTGATAATATTTTAATATAATTAGAATGAAGCACCCTTAATAAGCGTAATGGGCCAAACTATCCCAGCATACCATTTAATGAAGAGACAAATGTGTGTCTTATAGCTGGTTAGTAATGGCATTTCACAGAATTTGCCACTTATAGAACCAACTTAATCAACTGATAAAAAACTATTTAATTTTTCATTTCCATCTCTATCAGTCTTTGAGATATATTTTAAGCATGATTTACAATCTTCCATTGGTTCTACAATGGATACCCCGATCAAGAAGTTCATGTCAAATGTTTAACTTTGTTTTGATAGAGTGGTTACCTCTGATTAACCTCTCGGAAGTATATTTGGCAAGTTTGAATACAGACCATGCACTCTCCTTTACTAGGTGTACTCTAAAATGTGAGCCTTGGGATTCTCATAGCAGACGAAAATTACCCAGAAATAATTGTAAAGCAACAAAATAATGTCGTTTTGAAAATTAACGGAGTTAATACCAGCAACAAGAGGTTACTGCAGACTAAAATGCAACCCTTCAAACTAAACAAATGTGCCAAATTCCCATTTTATCCGTGGGTGGTCTGCTAAAAACAAACATCTGTTTTAAAAAAATGTATTTTACACTGCTGTTTGAGAATGTAAAAAGTAACTACAGTAATTTTAACCTAACTTGAGTGAACAACAACAGAAACAAACATGAAATGCATTTAAAACATATCCGCGAGCCTAAATTATCTTAAACATAACCTGTTCTAGTATTTTAGCGCATAATTTACACATAATCACATAAAATAACTCACTTGGGGCGTTATTATATTCTCTTATAAGCACACATTTATAGGAGTGTATCCGGGAACATCTCCACGCACGTGACCGCTATGAATGCTCTCATTGGTTTCAGAACAAAGCACTCAATTTCATGAGAGAAAAATAATTCCATCTTTACTTAATGTTTTCGCTTGTAAAATACGTAATCGATAGGTTTAATTGTAGAATTACATCTTTTCATCTGTTTGAAAATACAAATGTATCCTTTCACAAGAAATAAGTTTTACAAAGGCAGTAGAATAGCAAACAATATATCAGTGAGGAATATGCCGAGAAGTTTGCGAATGGTGTGAATTCGTTAGTGTGCTTAAAATGAGTGATCAAAGTGACATCAAACAGTGTCGAAAAGCAGACTATTTTAGATGTGTTTCGTAAATTTTAGGAGCATAATCCGAACTGGTAAAATAACAGCAGAAGGGAGTGTTATTCACTGGTAGTGTTAAACATTTTGTAAAAACAGGAATAGAGCTATAGCAGTTTTAGGACAAATGGCCGACTTTGTTAAGTATGCAATTTGGTCTAAAGTGCATAAGTTTTTTTTTTTTTTACAATGAGACGCCTGCAATTATAAACAAACTGTTAAGTGCATCAACGGTGATTCATATTTTAAACACAGGACCTTCCGTGCATTACTTTTATAAATAGGGTTTTGTTTGCGAAACGAAACAATGTCAACATAATTGTAGATACGGATGATATTGCGCTTTGCAAACAACAAAACGTTCAAACTGAAACAGGTGCGTCATCTTTTAGACGGAGCATTGGCTCAGATGATAGCGGAAATGTAACACACACAAGGAGGCAGAAAAGCTGTGGCAACTGGACTGTGTGTGAGATATTGTCGTCGATAGGCAGTAGACTTAGATGATGACTGTTCAGAGTCATCCTCAGATTCCGAGTTGAGCATTCCTGCTAGCGGTGACGCTCTGAGTCTATGTAAATACAAAAGTGCTTTAAAAGCACTTGCTTGTTTGAATGTGCTCGCTTTCAGGTTGTTTTAGATATTTTTCTCAATGTCATTTAATAAGAAAGTTAATATATTGAAGCAAAACCTCCTAGTAATCAATTCTTGTTCAGAAAACTTGTTTGAACACAATATGGAGTAACACATGGGTGAAGGAGACACCGTCGTCTGTCACATACACTTGTGCACGTGGGCGCGGAGTAATACAAACGACGGACAGACAGTGCCAATTACACAGGTTATATTCAGAAATTGTAAACATTATTAGTATTTCAGTTCTGATTTTATGCCTACTAACACAGGCCGTATCCACATTTTTGGAGTCGGAGAAGTTGCCTAGCGTCAGGTGGAGCGTCATACAAAATGGACAAATATTTATTTTATTATTACTATTATGCACTTATCATTACCATGCTACGCCTAGTAACATAGGCTACATCGAACGTGACGTGACGTGCCTGAGAAGACGCTTTACATTCAGGTGTTAACCACATTATGTGTTATGATGCTACGCCCAGAAGCAAAGGCTACATTCAACGTTCTAGTTACGGAGAAGTTGCCCGATATTTTTTTTTTTTTTTTTTTTTTTTTTTTTTTCATTTCAGATAAGTTGATTTTTCGACGATTCTCGGCTCCCTGGACACGAAATTTGCCTATAACAAAAGTTGCTCCAAATTCGCTGCAAAAGCTATATACGAGCAGTTTGGAGTGTGGGGAACAAGAATATCACAAAATTTTTTCATTTCGCGTAGGTCGATTTTTCGACGTTTCTCGGCTCCCTGGACACGAAATAATCTCAGAATAAAAGTTGCTCCAAATTCGCTGCAAAAGCTATATACGAGCAGTTTTTTTTTTATTTTATTTTTTTTTTTTTAAATCCTAACAATATTTTGCACAAAGCCCCAGAGGGAATGTTTACATTAACAAGTTTCCTAAAGGCATAGGGAAAAATTCTGAGTTACTGATTTACTTTTTATTTTTGTTTTATTTCTCTATACTTTCTACGGAGGGTAGAATAGAGATTTGGATGCCTGAAGCGGCAGTCCTACACTATAACACGGTCAAGGAGAGTTTTTTTTGGTTTTTTTTAATCTATTTTTTTTTTTCCTTAGGGATCAATTATATTAAGCTAAGGTCTTTTTTTACTTATTATTTTGCAATTAGTCAATCAAGCATACTTCCTAATGTAAATAACAATAATGCATCTAAGTTTTTTTTTCCTTAAGTGTTTATTTAATCGGTAAGGAAAGATTTGATGCAGGAATATTTCAAGTGTGTATTATTTTTAGGAGCCATTTTTAGGCGCGGTCTGGCATTCCTGGATCAGTTTCCATCTCTCAGTGTAGAAAAATTGCCTGAGTTTTGTCAGGGTACAATCAGCGGGGTTGTCCATCGTCTGTAACCATGTAAAGGTGCCCATTAACAGCCAAATAAGGGAATTGTACAATGTAGGCTGCAGCTTCGGCAGATTCAGATGTAACATGTCGATTGGTGAAGGGTTCCAACCGCCAGGTATCCAATTGCGACATTTTCCCAAAACCCAAGTCCATATGGCTGCTTTACCGGAACATTCGAGCAAGCGATGTGGAAGGGAATCTGCTGCTTGGCAAATTGGGCAATTGCTGGAAATGGTCATCCGGTGACGATATAATTTGTCTGCCGTAGGAAGAACTTCATTGACCACTTCATATGTTACCGCTATCCATTCCACATTAATGTGCGGAATGCTAAAACAGCTGCAAATGCGTTTCCAAGGCAAATGAGGATATTTCTCTTGGACATGTGGGGTAACAGCTACAGGTCGCCGAAGAGAAGCATAAACATTTTTCACAGAACTAAAATCACCACGAGCGACTTTCTCCGGTGGTAACGCACTGAATGCATGGTACGTTGCATGAAACAGCTGGGGAATCTTGTCACGTTCTCCCTGAGTCCAAAATGATGCATACTGTTGTTGTAATACGACATCCACAGGGTCACCTTTATCATCCAGAGCAAACAGAAGTAGTTTAAGGATCAATGCCTGGGACTGTAGAGCCACATCCAGTAATCCCCAGCCGCCCTGGCCCTTAGGGAGACGCAGTTGGGTACGCGCAATGCGGTAGAGCTTCCCAGTCCAAATAAAATAACCCATTACCTGTTCAATTCTTTGGCAATGACGTTTCGTCGCAGGTAAAACATGAGCAAGGAACCAAATTCTGCTCAACGCAAAGCAGTTACAGAACCATATCCGCTGTACCAAATTCAACAACCGAGTTTTCTGATTATACATGACAGCACGTAAGACATTAATGCGAGAGGTCCAATTGTACTCCCTCATGTCTGCCACGTTGTCACTGAAGTAGATCCCCAAAATCTTTGTTCGCTGCACAACAGGAATACCTAAAGCTGAGGTATCGGAAGGCCGTATTCCAACCTTTAATATTTCAGACTTCCGCAAATTAAAGCTCATGCCAGTACTATTCTTATAGTACTGTAAACAATCCCTCAATCGAAGAACATCTTGGTGTGTGGTAACCATCACAGTAACATCATCTGCATATGCTCGCACCGCAAATCTCTGGCCATACACATCAATTCCAGTAAGAGTCGATTGCAGCCGTCGAAGCAACGGATCAACATACAGGGCGAACAACATCATCGACATGGGACAACCTTGGCGCACGGAGCGTTTAACGGGAATAGCCGCCGTTAAAAATCCATTGCAGAGTAATTTGGAGGACGCAACACCATACATGGCTCTAACTAGGTTTACAAGCTTTTGAGGCATGTTCAAAACCTCCAATCGTTTCCATAGCCCCTCGTGAACAACACTGTCGAAGGCTTTTTCGAGATCTAAGTTTATGATAGCAGCAGACTTCTCGTCCTGTGTACAGTGCAATATACAGTCTCTCATAGCAGCCAACGTATGGTGAATGGTCGCTCCTTTATGTAATGCAACCTGGAACTCACTAATCATATGTGGGAGTATGTTTTGCATACGAGCACCAATGATTTTCATAAATAACTTGTAATCACAATTCAATAACGTGATTGGTAAAAAATCCTGTAGTGTCTGCGGCCGAGCACTCTTCGGAATCTGCACGATTATAGCGTCCGAAAAGTAGGTGGTGCGCTCTCTGCATCCCACATTTCTTGGAACACTTGAAGCAATTCCTTCCGAATATATGGCCAGCAGTGCTTGTAAAATTCATATGGCAGGCCATCAGGTCCAGGGGATGCATGCATTTTGGATGCCTGAATCACTTCCAACAACTCCGACGCCGCAATTGGCATTGAATCCTGCTACAACTCCTCTCCTACAACGGGAACAAAGTCGGACATATACCTCTCTGCGGTGTGGGAGTAATCTGTGGGTCCTGACAATCGTTGTCTGTAGAAGTCTTGTACTGCTTGAAGAACTCCTGGCGTGGTGGAAACTCGGGCACCACCCACATCTAGTTGTGTGATAATCTTCTGGCGACCATGTCTACGCTCCTTTGCCAGGTGGTAAAAGCTTGCCTTTTCCCCATGCACTATCTCCGCCGAATGCACTCTAGCCAGATTCCCCTGTAGTTCTCGTGTTTTTCGAGCCTTGATGTGTTCTTTGACTCGTTTCACAAGTTGTTGTACATCTTCACCTTGCTGCTGGCGTTTGTGAAGCTCATGAAGGACTTGGAGTTAAAAATACATGGTTTCCCTTCTAACCATAGTGCGACGGCAAGCTGCAGCTCGAAAGAAGGATCGTAGCACAGGTTTAGCTTTACACACCCACCAAGAGGCGTTATTCGGTGCTAGCAGAAAGGATTCCCGCAGGCGGGACCAACAGTCCTGGAAATCGGATAACACTTCCTCATCCGTAAGCAATGAGCAGTTAAGCTTCCAGTAACCTCTGCCTCTACTGCAGCTCGTAACCCGGCCTTGAATAGCATGAATGAGTGCATAAGGTCACTAAAGGATATGGGCACAATTTCCGTGCAATGAATGCGTGGTATCAGCTCAGCCGAAACATACATACGGTCCAGCCTAGAAGCTGATTGTCCTCTCACGAAGGTAAATTGGACTTCGTCGCCATACAGATGCTCCCAGGTGTCCTTCAGGCTTAGTGGTTCCACCAATTGCTGCAAAGTAATACGCCCATTGAAGGCTCCTCGTTGATCTTTAGCCGCCAGCGTACAATTAAAATCACCCACAATCACAAAGGGTGCTCCGGATGGTATATGCGGCAGGAGGTCTTGCCGAAAAAAATCATCTCGTTGTTTTCTTTTATTATTACCAGCAGGGGCATAGATATTCACGAAGGTAACGTTATCAAATATAGCCGAAATAGCCCTACCGGAAGGATGGTACTCAAAGCTGTGTACATGTAGTCCTTGCCGGTAAACAATCGCTGTACCAGTACCCTCAGGACCAAGATTAGTCTCGTAATCGAAGGCATACAAGAAGTCCAGATTACAAATATTCACCTCTTGTAAGAAGCACAGATCTATGTCATTACTGATCAAGAAGTCCCGTAAAAGAGTTTGTTTAACCACCTGTCGCAAGCCGCTAACGTTAAGCGAAGCCCACATTTGCAGACCTAGAGGAATCCAAATGAAGAGTATTTGTATTGGAGACGGCGCCAGATGAGAATAGCGGTTATCACCACAGAACCAAAGCACATCAGTTGTCAGTTTCCAGGTACGCATCATCCTTAGTAAGTTTAGACGAGCGTTGGAGATCCTCAAAACTATCTCTATCATCCGCTGCCGGCCGCTTACCAGACTCAATGTCCTTCACTTTTCCTCGCGTTTGAGTGGAACTGAACAATTGTGGTACGTCCTGCGGAGACTGCCGCGCCGAGATAAATTCTCCCTCCAATCGCCGGTACTGACCTCGTAGCCGAGGGTCACGGCTAGACAGGGAAGAACCCTTCTGCCGCAAGTGTGATATCTCACTCGCCGACAACTCCACCTCTTCATCACTGAAAACTTCATAGCTTCGTCCTGAGAGTCGGCCGATATAGCAGCTCCTGAAGGGGGTTCCAACAGTTCCCGTGGCTCATCAATGGGTGTTGACTGCTTATCCTCGTTTACATGTTCGGGCTTCTCAGCAACCAGCGGTGTCTCCTCCATTGTCGGAATGTTACTGTTGGCAACTGAAGATTGCTGTAAGACATTCACAGAAGTCGGTTCCACGGCAGAGTTGCCCGTCGTAATGGACGGTGGTTCCTGATCCCCAGCAGGAGAAGATGTGACAGCACCCACCGGTCGATTCCTGGGATTTATGGGAAGCCGCGTTGCACGAAGCGGACAAGCTGCTTTCAAATGCGTAGTGTCATGACACAGGTGACAAGCTTGTGGTTGACCGATGTAACTAATGGCCACCAAATACGAATCGATTATCAAACTAGCCGGTATATTACGTTTCAACCCCATCTTCACTGCATGTACGCCATTGTTGGACGGTAGAAGATACTGGGAACCCCATTTTTCTCGGCGTATGCCATACACTGTACCGTATTTACTCAATTCCTGGAATAACACTGTGAGTGGCACCTCGGAGAGCAAGTTAAACACTCGAACATTAACTGTTTGCTGGTCACCAGGTGTAATTTTCACGTTGGTGATTTCTCCGGAGGCATACGTAAAATGCTGCTCATCCTTATAACGAGCCAGAAGATTATCATACAATACCGCTGATATCAGTTTCACATAGATCGCTCTTTCTCTGGTATGAAGCTGGAGAGTATCCACTTGATCTGCTTGCAGCCCCAAGAAGTTTACTAGCCACTGGTGTATTTCTAATGCACTGGGTTTACTCGCTGATGTATCAAACTGAATTTTGATAGTATTCACACGTTTATAAACTGCCATGATTACCGTTGTAGTCTTAGAAAACAGGTATGAAAAGGTTACCCAATTCAACCGGTGGACGCGCCGACACTAGAACTGTAGCTGTATGCAGCAGCACACAAAACAACTCTCGCTAGTACAAACCGGTTACACACACACAGCGGGCAGACAACCTGGCGGTACGCCAGCCGCTGGCAGACTTATATTCAAGGGTTAACCTCAATATTTTATTACAATTCAGTTATGATACTACGCCTAGCATCTTAGGCTACATTCTAAGAGTCGCTTCTAAGAGAAGTTGTCTGACGTTCCAGACAGAGCTCATATACTTTTTTATCAGCTCTTACTTTATTTTATTATAATTTCTCGTATGATACTCCTGTGCTTAGGCTACATTCAATGTGACGGTGTTATAGAAGTTGCCTGACATTCAGATGTGGTCCATTGTTAAAGATCCTTAGTGTTGTAACGTTGCCGTGGTGTTTAGCCGCAGCGTCTGGAACATGTGCTGAAGCGTTTTTCTTACTGTAACCGCGCCTTGCAGCCGTAATCACCGCGCGTGTGTGAGCGGCTGGATTAGAGAGTCACAACTGACGATGCATATGTGAATTTTAGAAAATACAGAGTATATAAGATATTTTATTGAAATTTACACAAGTTGATAAACATAATAATAGCGACAAGTTTGCCACAAATCAACATTCCAGCTTTACGTGTTATAAAATAATAATTGTTCTAATAAAAATGAGTCACATGATGCATTTTTAGAAATATGCACATAAAAACTTCATGTTTATAGCAAATAGCTTAAAAATATATGTTATATTAGCATTACTTTATATTAGCGCTAATTAGTGGACAAAAATTATTGCTTTCGTAGTCTCCAAAGTTCGTGATTTTTTTAAATGTAATATTTTTTTTTTTTTTGCCCAAATTAGAGCGCTGTTTCGAAAAAGAAATCTGACCATTTTACTTACTGTGCGTTTGAGAGTCAGTACACAAACTTTGAAACAAATTAGTCAAAAATTGCAGCGTACGGAACATTTTGAGTAGGAAAAAGTGTTGGAAAATAGTTTGTGAGAAAACAAGGTTTAAATTTATATTAATAAGAAAGAATACGTCTTCTGTTAATTGGTAGTTAAAGTCCACCAAGTAGTAAAACTATATAGTTTCTTAAAAGTTATAATACAATAAATTTCATACCATCTTATTATGAAACAAAATATTTTTTTTATTATTTTTCACAATTTTTGGTCAAGTTTCACAGATGCACCAACTTAAGACTGCCTCTAAAGTTTCTTGCCACATCATCAACAGGTATAAAAAGAAGAGAATTAACCTGTAGTATGAACGTTTCAAACGAGAATTCACAGTATGCAGAAATTTAGTTACGAGTTCCGACGAGAAATTCAAGAAATTAACTATAATTAATGCATCTATGCTCCACATTAGCATTTTATAACTCTCTTATGATTATACGCCCAGCAACTCAAACTACATTCAACGTGACGATGTCGGAGAAGTTGCCTATCATTCAGGTGTGGCGCATATTTTATATTACATACACTTATACTGTTGGGCCCAGAAATCCACATTTAACGTGACTATATCGGAGGAATTGTGCTGCATACATGTTTTGTTCAGAATAATTTATTGTCACTTAATTACAGCGCTGCGTCCTTAACATAAATTACATTTAATTTAGGTTGTCGGAGAAGATGCCTAACTTTCATCTATAGAAAATATGTTATAATTCACACTCACAGTGAAGGTGCTTCTGATGTTGCCTTGCATTATTGTAATAAGGTGGTTATGAGCGGAGTGCTAAACTGTGGATGGCGCCAACCGTCCAATGGTCGTTTGGATACATAAATGTAAGAAAAGGATCCCCAGGTTATAATTCTAAGCACTCTGAAGCAACGATAGAATTCTGTAACCTCTCTCCCCACCTCCCGAAAATTCTGTAACCTCTCTCCCCACTTCCCGAAAATTCCAGTACTCTCTCCAGCATCAATATAAACGAGTGGAGATAGAAAGTGCGTTTCTTTAAAAATATCATGTTATACGAGTGAGCTAGTGTCGCCAGTTGTGACGTACTGTTAGAACTTGAATTAAAAGATTGTGAAAATCAGACAAAGTCATATTTTATTATAATAGTCTATTTATGGCTCTGTGCCCAGTATTTTCGACTACACTCGACGAGATGGTTTCGGACAACGGGTCTGATATTCATGTGCTATCCATATTATCAAAATGTGACTCTCATAAGAAGCTACAACAGTAACCGCGTGATGATGTCTGAGACATTTCCAACAAACAGAAGTTCTGTGTATTCCCTTACTATATTTGCTTTATGATTGAGAACCACCCCTTAGATGCTGTGGCGAGCAACTTAGTCTACATTCAACGTGAAGGGACGCAGAACCTTCCTAACATTCCGGTTGTCATTGCGGCTAGCGTATAAAAAAATTACAAAAAGATGCATAATTCTGAGAAGGTTTTTGTTCATATTGGCATGGTGTAGAAGGGAATTGCTTTATTATATAGAAAATGTACGTAAACTATGAACAATGTCGCTCATATTTTACTCCAACAATACACATAGATTTTCTAGATTTAGAAAATAAGAAAACAGAAAAAGAGAAAAAATAAATGGAATTGAAGTTGCTTAAATGGTATAATATGTTAACAATCCTCTGAAATGAATTGGTGTTTTATTTATTTGTACTTTCATTAGACTGTGTAGAATGTACAAAAAAATTAGAGAAGGTATTGTATTCCACCAAAAAGTTTATACAGAGACTTCACCGGAAATGCATGTTTTGAGACATTCTGAATTATAACAAGCATTTCAGAAAAATATCCTCGTGTGTAATGTGTCGGGGGAAGGACAGTTAAAATACGAAAATACGATTATCAAACTTGGTATTTGAGATCAGCAACTTCCAAATATTCTGCACGAAGATTTTGAGGAATATCCCCACACTCCAACTACCCTTTACGTTAAACATTTTCGAAAATATTGATATTATCAAAAATGGCTCTATCCCTTTCGATATTTAAATATAACGCGCGATATATATAACCATGTTTACATGTTTTTCATATATTCGTGACAAACTAAATCTATATCTTGAATTTTTTGGGAGCAGCCTATGAAGACCTCTACATTTTGGATGATATTTATATAACGTAAGAGATAGAGGAAAACGTATTGCACAAAAAATGTAGACCTCATTGAACCACAAAATTAATGACACCTACATTTTCTTTGTAGAGAGAAAATTGTTTCCGAAATGTTCCTTGTTATTTGTTTAAATTTTAAACTACTAAACTTTTCTAAAGAGTGAAGTCAACTTTTTTTCTTTTTTTTTCTACTCCTGTAAACGCAAAAGGACCCTAATTTCAATTGTTTCACAAAGCGATAGCTTTTAACATTTGACTATCTTTTTGCCCTAGTGCACTCCCTTATTTCCCTTTAATTTGCAAGGAAACAAGTAATAAGATTAATGTTAATCTCGATTAGCACGACGTGCATAAAAGGTAATCTTTTGAAAGGAAACTTGTTTGTGGAACAGCTAGAGAAAGTCATGTGACTGGAACATATCCGATTTTTTCTTATGATGTAATCAAGTTTGTTATACACCAAGCAGAGAATTGCTCACATTTAGAATCAGTGAACTGATATTTCATTATTAACGTCTGAAAATATTATTTTCCTCGATAGTCGCAGACTGTGTCCAAATTCACCAGCTTCAACTCTACGTGCTAACCGCTTCTGCATTGTGGACAAACCATGTAGCTTCTGTATTGTGAAATAACTCCTATACCAAAGAGAAGATTCAAAGCTAAAAGTTTTAATACTATAATTTTTAAAATAAATAGACCATTCTAACAGATTATTTCTCCGACACCAAAAGGTACTTGGAAGACTTTTACGGTGTTAAGGAGGTTATGTATATTTCGGCGATGTTTACATCTTTTAGTGCGAATATTAAGGAGTATTACATTATTTTGGAAAGATGTTGCTGAGAGAATTTATAACTGAAAGGAGTAAAGGGGCGGATTATAATACAAGTTTAACAGATCATTGACAATTATTATATCATAAACAGCGGGAGAGGGAGGTACTTCACTTAAAGCATCATTCAGGTTTAAGAAAACTAATTGTACGTCAAGCAAACCAGCTAATTACTTACCTAACTCGTTCAAACCGCAATCTGTAATCTAGAATATGTACAAAATTATTTTGAAGTAGAAGTTACCGAGTATTCAAGTGCTGTACAGCTTTTTTATTGCTCCCTTGTGAGGCTACCCCTAGTATATTAGGTTACATTTGACCTAATGGTATCTGAGAGTTACCTAACACTCAGGAGCTGCCCGCACTTTATTATAATTTTCTTAATAGCTTAGACTGCATTTAATACTGGAGTCGGAGAAGTTCGCTAACACTAATATATTGTCCGCACTATTTATTTAATTCTCTTATGAGGTTATTGTTTGTCAGGATATTTTGATACAGCTGAAGGAGGGAGATAAAAATGTCACTGGATTAGCTACTGTTAAGTCACAAGTTCCGACAAACAAAACCCACCCGGCAACAGGCAACGGTTTCCTAGCTTACCCTTTTCTATCTCAAAAGATCTGACGAAGAATACGCCCAGTAAATTATCTTACATTCAACATAATAAGTAAAGAATATTAATTTTATTTCGCAACAATCTTTCATTGCAAATAAAGGAATCCTTAAAAAACGTATTTTTACACCTTATTTTGTAACATCAAGTTTCATTGTTTTCCGACAGATGGCTGTGATAAAGTTTGCTCTATAGTGGCGGTTTCTCGTGAAACACGCACAAAGTAGAAAGCTGTGATTAAATTTGTTTACATACTCACAGATGCTTACAATATGTATTAAGGGATCGATAAGTAGATGGGAGTACTATCATTGATGGGTTAGCAAAGTGTCAGAGGCACAACGATGTAAAGCAAGACTGTCACATCTCCCACACTCGGAAAGGCAACACAATGCTATGACACCGGACAATTTGCTCCTCAACTAGGCAACTCTGTGAAATCGTCCGTTTAAGCCATTTATACGACCTGGCTGAGAGCGAGACCAGCCGAATGGCATACACAGACTAACAACTTGATGATCTATGCTATAGATTTGAATGGAGATTATGTGAAATAATTGATTGGGGGAATATTCATAGATTCATAAAAAATAAACCATGAGTTAAAAGAACTAATTATTCGTTTATTCTGTCTCTCGTATGAGCTTAGCAATTTTCTTAGAAGTTATTTTATTGTGTAATTCTGTTGTGATTATGACTAGTGGTTTAGGTTTCATTCAATGTAACGTTGTCGGAGACAGCGTTCAAGTGTAGACCTCCGTTTATTATAATCCTCTTATGAGGCTCCGCCTAGAACATAAGATTTCATTCAACGCACTGTTGTCGGAGAAGTTGCATAACACTCAGGTAGAGACCTCCATTTATTATAATTCTCTTATGAGGCTACGCCTAGCAAATAAGATTTCATTCAACGCAATGTTGTCGGAGAAGTTGCCTAACACTCAGGTATACACCTCCGATTATTATAATTCTCTTAGGAGGCTACGCCTAGCACATAAGATTTCATTCAACGCAATGTTGTTAGAGAAGTTGCCTAACACTCAGGTGTTGTTCACAGTTTATTGTAATTCACTTATGAGGAGTTTAGGTTATATTTATGTAATGTTGTGGAAGTTGCCAAACTTGAACGTTTTTTCCACATTGGTTAGTTATAATACACTTGTGACATGCCCATTTCACTTAATGTAGGAGAAGTTGTTAGTTGTTAAGGTCCGCTTATTACAATTCACATATAAAGCCTCGCCCATTTGCTTAGGTTACGTGCAACATATAGGCGTCAGAGAAGTTGCTTACCACTCAGTTGGTATCCACGTTCTCATACTAGGTTCCGCCCAGTAGTTTAGTCTATGTTCGACGTGATGTCAAAGATGCCTGCATTTGGGTTTTAATCACATTATAATCCTCCTGGAGATAAACAATGTACGTACTATCACTACGTGGCGTATCCTCTCTACCCTCCTCAACAGTTGCCCAGCTGTTTTCTTTCGAGATTCCAATAAAATAGGAATTCTAAATCTCATTGTCTTTATTGCCAAAGCACCGAGTATTTTCAAAACATCCATATACTTTTAAACTACATCAAAAATATATCTGAATCAAGACTTAGTGAAATAATATTATAATGTATGTTTTATTACTAAAAACTTAGGGATTAATGGAAGTCCTCGGCTTTATCAGAAATAGTGATATCGCTCGAGTTTTTCAGATTTTTAACCTGTCGACCTGTAACTTCGTCCCAATTTAAGAAATAAACAACAAAGTTTTTTTTCTATAATAAATGTAGTGATATGCTTATTAGTAATAGTATTATAAGACACATTCAAAATTACCCGTTTTTCAGTACTTTTAAGGGCTTTGTTCTTCTATATTTAATTACATAGTTCTAATCTGTTATGCACTCAGCCATTCGCAACATAAATAATACTGATTATTAGAATTTTGTACTTTGATTAAAACGTATTTCGTTTATGAAAAGTATGAGTTCAGTGGAAGGTAATCAGGCCACCACATAACCTTTTACCTAAAAAAAAAAAAGGAGTTTGATTTCAAGATATTCTCCCTTAGAGAGATGTCTAACAAAAAGGTGTAGTCATATTAGTTTATTGTTATTATCTTATGTGGCTACACCCGGAATCTTTGATTGTATTCAAGATAAGTTAGTTTATTGTAATTATTTTATAAAATTGACCGCAGTGACTTAGATTTCATTTAACCTAATTTTGTCTGAGTTACTCATCACTCAGGTGTTACTTTATTATAACCCTCTTATGAGTAGCTATACTTCCAACCTAACTGTGTCGGAAAAGTGCCTAACTCTCAGCTGTTGTCCACAATTTATTTCAACAATGTAGCACGTACTTGGCAGAGTACAATTCCTCGAAGAAACAGCTGCATTTATACTTAGAGACATTCATTCAGAGAGTAAGCTAAGATAAACGTTACAAGTTACTGTAACATATTCCCTCAAGGAGAAAGGAGAAGATCCCTCGACGTAATTTGAACTGAAGTCGTACATACCAAGTAGTGAAGAAAGTGAATACCATTCTAATAATATCAGTGATACTCACAATAAAACATATCTTAATCCGGAACATACAGCCGCAGATATAATCGACAAAATACCAGAACAAATCTCTAAGTTGCACCCTGTGAGAGTATTTTGTCCGCGGACACTTCAAATGTCCGATAGACATACCCAGCAGAAAAATGGAACACTTTTAGAAGAGAGGCTGAAGCTTCCAAAAGAAATGTGCCAGAAAATTTATGTTTGCCATAATGGAATATAGTCGAATCAGACTTCGTGCGAAATCCGGGAAATTTACGCGGAAGCAACTATACGGAATAGAAGTTTAATAATAAGGAAGCACATACCAATCATTATAGTACTCATACTATGATCTCTTCTGAAGGGAAAGAAGTCGAAGGTCAACCACCTACATTGGAAAGCTCAATTTAAGATTACTACGGTTACAGCCACCCTCTCGTCCAAGCCCGAGAACTAATGTCAGAAGACAGGCAAAGGAATGATTAGCTACTAAATGTATTACTCCAATTAGCAAAGACTGAGGATGATTTACAAGCTTACAACCAGAAAATAAAGTAAAGTAAGTCACTGGAAACAAAAAAAACAAAAGTTAGCTATTTTGAAAATAAGCTGAGGAGGCAGTTAAGAAACAGAAATACATCTATTCCATATCCTGCGCCCTAGATAGCCGTCATAAAATGGACAACCTGGTAGTAACTTGGGAAGTGAGAGTTGGCTGATTATAAAGAATAACCTGAGGCATTATCTGCAGTTTACCTTGGAGTAAGTGATATTAGCAATAAAATATAAAAAACAACTAAGCTCCAGGAGCAGCTGGCCCATTTGGAGAGTATTTCAGAATGTCTTTATAATCCACAACAGAAATACTAGCAGCGACAATGAAGAACTGCTAGAGAACTGGGAACATACCCGAAATTGCAGACTGGCAACAGTTTCGATTTTTATAAAATGGCATTAGTCTTCAAGATTAACCTGAATTTAAACGAGATGGTAGGATAAGTTGCCAGATGAAATATTCTGTTTTCGTAAAGGCAGGTGGACATCAATAAGAGTAGGTGGTCTGCTAAACAAGAACTGCAAGACATTCGGAGAATCTCTAGTTGATTGCAGTAAAGCGTTCAACGCCGTACATCGAAAATCTAGGATGGAAAAGTTATTTGATGTTGTAAGACGGGTGATGACGAAGGGACCCGTGAACAACGGATTATCGAACATCATTTCCGGGTCAGTAACTACTTCAGAAACTCGAAATGGATCATAAAAAATGAAGGGGTACTTCAAATAGACCCGTTAAGTCCATTCCTTTAGAATTTGTTCATCCAGGATGTGATTGCAACAATACAGACAACAATGTAAACATATATCTCTACGCAGATGACATGGCACTGGCATTCAAGAAAAAAGACGGCCGCTAATGGATATGGATAAATTAAGGTGAACATATAAGACTGATTTTAAAATGTTAAAAAAGTCATTACATACAGTGAAACTGTCAATTTTATTGGTAATAGATGTCCAGATTTTAATAAAATATAAGAGTGAGGTAACAATAAACATGAAAAACAGAACTGGTGACCATTAGGAAAGAGGAAAGTTAAATGCAGAAGACGTGATAATCTGCAATGGCGAACCAATCAGACACGACAACTTTTTTGGCTGCCTGGGAATAACACTTCAGTCAACTCCAATTCATTCCGATTACATCTTGAACAGACAATAACAGCATCCATTAGAGAGGATCGATAGAAATCATGAAACTGTTGAATGAAAAAGTGACACGAACCTGGCACCTTGTATGGGATTATTTGAATACAAATTAGTGAGCGGAAAAGGGCCAAAGGGAGATGTAGGGTTCTCGCAGTTTCGAAACACACCCTCCAACAGCTTAGAATAATAGCTACCCAGAAAACAATTCTTAGTATTGCAACTGCTACTACAAATCACACCAAAAAAAAAAAAAAAAAGAATGTAGTAGAAGGAAGAACCAGGAAACTCAAATGAGTACTGTCCCACTGCCACATTGATGGATAGGAACTAGACAAAGGTAAACTATGAATGCGTCACGCAGTGACACGATTGGCATTATAGGGCTTCCACGGCAACTTTCAGTAGCAGAGATGGCAACGTTCCATATAGAACTCTGTGTGTGTGTGTGTGTGTGTGTGTGTGTGTGTGTGTGTGTGCGTGTGCGCGCGCGCTCACTGGTAAAACTACGTTGAAAAATGTACTACTCCTAACATTTTGGTACAATCTTCTGTTTTCATTATTATTACTCACTTATAAGGCTATGCCCAGCAACTTAAACAGCTTCAAAATTTAACACTGAAGTTTCTAGTCTAATATTAATGCATTGTCCACTTTATTGCATAACTCGCATATGTACAATGTTATTCACAGTAGCTTTGGCTACTCGTATCGAAGAACTTGGATAGCATTAAAGCGTTCAATACTTTATCGCTATAATTTAGTAAATATTAAGACAAGGACTTGGCACTTTGAGAAATAAAATGACAAATGCAATAAAATACTTTGAAAGTATACAATTGTTTGAAAAATAAACCTCAAAATAACGCTCACTTTAAATATGATACTCAATGTCAACGTTGTTTTGTATGAAATAAGATCTTATAATCTTTTTATTTTTGTCATTGTACCTATTAAGTTTGTTGAAGCATTTCCGGTCTTCTGTGATAGAGCTTCTCTTTCACAACACTAATTTAACTTGATTACAAACATGATTTCTATCCATTTATTTTGGTCAAGTAGCTCAAACAGAATTATCCCTTCAATATAGCACTTAGTTACAGACGCACGTATACTCAATCAACCGGGCCAGGGGATAATTGTTCAGAGATAATAAGAGTATGTAATTGTAACTAGAGTGTTACTTCATAATTTAGGACATGATTGGCTTGCACGTTCGCCTGAAGTATACGTGCAAAAGGCTTCAAAACCCACCTAAAACCACGCCCACCATAGACCGCATGCTATATCGTTCTTTCGGAGAAACTGTCGTTCAAAACCACTAAAAACACTTAAGTCCGAAGTCTTTAACCAGGATGTTCCAGATTGGATGCGCGCCAAAAGAGCAGTGAGTAACTCTCCTCTCACAGGGTCTACCTGCAACATGCACGATGGCTTAGCATTGTAAACTAACTATCGTAAAGGCTAATTTTAAGTGTTGTAGATGAAGTAGCAGGCACGTATTGTTGCCCAGTGACGTATTGACTATCACACTCCTCCTCCATAACCTCTCCAAGTTTTGTTGCTGAGTACGCGGATATACTCTGACATAGATGAGTTGAGTTAGAACGGTCCGTCCTAAACACAGTGCAAAATTATGCTAATGGAGAAGTTGCCTAATATCACGGCGCTTTACACAGTTATATTTCTCAATTCACTTAATGCTGAGTGCCACTTGAGAGGTTCCATAGTTTAAGGCAGGGATGTCGAAACGTTGAATTGCAAAACATTTCAATTTATTCTGCGGAATCCCTTAAAAGCTAAGTTCCCTTGATTTCCACTTGTATGGTACATGCTATTAGTTGGTGTAATATAGTTTGTCTACTGTTGGGACTCGTAAGTGCTGATCGCTTTGACCTGCAGAGACTTAGAAGACATGGTGCGAAATAAATGCTCAATTGATCCCGATTCCAATACTATATCAAACTATCCGCGATGTTATGAGCTCAGTGGATACATTAAGAAACGAAGTTATAGTAATGTAAGTAAATAAACAGTTTTATACACAGAATTAGAAGCATTGAGAAACTTAGTATTAACATTAGACTGAGCAGTTACCATGAATAACGCATTATACACCAAAACACTAAGCAGTTCAAAAATATGCGCCTTATACAAAAGCGATACACGTACCTAAAATTGTTATGTGCTAAAATTCTGTTTTCTTTGCTTGGACAGCTGAAATAAAACGAATAATGACTTCCCATTTGAGAAAAATAAAATTATGATAAAATTTAAACCAGTAAATATAATTATCTCGGAAATAGTTAAGTTCACAAAAATTATGCGTTTTGACAAGATCTACATTTTTGATTAGTAAGCAATATCTATCTCTTACGGTTTAACTCTTTTAAAAAGTCATCCGACTATTTGTTTTTGAGTTATACTGTTTTCAAACTCATATACATACAAACACACTAACACTAACACGCATTTAACTTTTTATAAAAGCTTCTTCCGATGAAATCTCGACATCAAAATTTTTGGTGAAATACAATACCTTCTCTAACTGTAACGTATAACGTACGTGGTAAAAGGAGTAAAAATGAGAAAATCAAATGGCATGTCTTTGATATTAATTTGCCATTTCTTCTGAAAGACAAAAGGATTGAAATGCTCACTTTGGGTCAAAGGGAAGTAAAATTAAACAAAGAGCAACGAGAAACTGCAATATGTAAAATGATGTGTAAAAAGACTTTCTCTAGCTATTCTGCAACAAATGAGTCCTACAAAAGCTTATGCTTCTCTCTATTCCGTGCTAAAATAAACAGACGATAGCAGAAATTGTTGTATTAATTATTTCCTTACAAGTAGAAGAGAAATAAGGGAAGACTCCAGGTTGAAGTTAGTTCAAATCTTTTGAAAGCTGTTGCTATATGATCCAAATTCCTCTCTTTGTATGGCCAAGAGCTAACAAATACCCATAAGAGAAAAATTTTAAGTATTTTAAAACTGAAACCAATAATAAGGAATCTCTCAGAAATCGTCAACTCCACGAGAAAATCTATAGGACATGCATGGTGTATTTTAACGAGATCTGCATTTTTGTGTAGTAAGTTTTTGTCTATATCTTACGGCTTACCATTTATGCAGAATTCAGAAAAATATATCCAGATTAAAGAGTTTTTAGAGGCTAACCCTAGAATATTCAAGATATATGTTTTGTTTGTTAAAGATATTTAATCAAAATCGTTATAGCTATTTTTGAGAAAATTAATATTTTCTAAATTTTTCCATGTTAAGGCTATTTTGGGGTGGGGGATTTTTCCTCAAAATCTGTGTGTCCAATCCTTGTAAGATACTGAAATTACAGAAACAGTTTGGTATTATACCAAATTGTTATCTTTGAGTTATATTTTTTACGGACACACGGAAACAAGCACACATATCGTTTTCTAAAACTTTTCTTATACTAGATACCTTTTAACGTGTATTGGCACTTAACTCTCAGTATCGAATACTTGGTGGAGTGCAATAACTTCTATACCTATACACATGTACTATGTAGAGAAAGTAAGAAGTACTTCAATAATATACTGTCGTATTAGGATTCAAAAGATCCTCTGGAATTATTTTAAGTCTTAATATTGAATTTTCTTTCACTAAAACTAGCTTTTGTGCAGTTCTATTCCTTTGCTTCTGAAGCCCTCACATCTGAATAATCAGGACGTGTAGAATCTGAACAGGATTTATTCTGCGGGATGAAAGCGTCCAGCTGAATTAACTTCATAAGGAATCGAGTCGGCGCCATAGTATTAGTAGAACAAAGGAAAGTAGAGGCGAAAGCAAAAGGCAGAGGATGAAGCATTGCAGTTGTACGACTGGGCCCAGTTCTCGCTTTTATTGCAAGCTCATCCTTTATTTATCCAACATTATGGCTTACTGCTTCATAACACAGTGGTATTACTGATCAATGCGGAAACTGGAATATGCCATGCAGGGAATTCGAGAGGTATGGCCCGCATCTCTGCTTTCCACATACTTTTGTTCCCTTTTCTGCCACACCGAACTACTAACTTCCATATTTAAGACCGATTCATTAAAGTTGATTGATTGTGTGTTCAATACTTCGGCTTTAATGGATTAATGCTACAGAAATTTATGAATTATGATCACATTGGATGAAACGGAATTTAATCAATATTTCTATTGACATCTAATAGATTACCACTAGATTGACGGGAAAAAGTTAAAATGAACTATTACTGCTGCTGCAACAATAAGTGTTTTAACAAGCTCTACATGGTTTGTCTATTAGATTTTATTTATCTAAGTATTACGATTTAACAGGTGTGTAAATGTTATCTAGCAAGAAAAGGACATGAAAAAATATTTCCAAAAAATACAATGTATGTATTTCATTTTCTCCATGCATGTATCTTAATTCAATTGTATTGTAATCAAAATGCTTAGACATTTTTAAGTAAAAAAAATTCAAAATGTTTTCCATGTAAGAGCAGTTGGGGTGGGAGAACTTTCTTGAAACTCTGCGTGCCGTATTCTTGGAAAATGCTGAGCTTAAATAGAAAATTTGATATTAATCAACCATTACGTTATCAATTTCACTGTTTACACCACACAAAACACTCACACAGACTACACGGACACACACATTAAGTTTTTTAGAAACGATTTTTTTCCTACTCAGAATCCATCGAAACACATATTTCTGGTAAAATCTACATTGAATTTGTGAGAGAAGGAATTCAGTTTATTATATGTAGTATAGAAACTAAACTGTATTGCTTTCTAATTACAATATATATAGTAAATAGAGAAAGTATTATATTCCACCCTAAATTTGGTACCGAGATTTCATTAAAAATACGCGTTTTGAGCCCGCCTAAATCCAAAAAACTCATTTTTATAAAAACGCCCCAGCGAATGTGTGAGGATGGGTGTGTGTTTGTGTGAAGCATAGCTCAAAACAGGTAAGTTCAGTATCTTCCAAGGATATAACACAAAGTATCTCAAGAAAATCTACCCAAAACCAACTACCCCTTGCACAGATCAGTTTTGGAAAATGTTTATTTTCTCAAACTGGCTCTAACGATTTTGATTAAGGTATGATATGTTGAAGACTTTTTATGACAAACGAAATTTATATCCTGAATTTTCTGGGAACAGCCCCTGTAGACCTCTTCATTCTGGATGACTTTTGAATGAATTTTGTATAACTAGTAAACCGTAAGAGATAGACCAAATCTGACCACACAAACAAGTAGCTCTCGTCAACATAAACAATTTATTCCATATACATGTTTTTGTAGTTTGCAGTTTCAGAGATATTCAGTGATATTGGTTTCAAATTGACGCTAATTATACTTTTCTCAAATGGGAAGGCATCTTCTTTTCGCGTCTCTTTTGTTTACTCTTGAGAAGTAAAGGGAACGGAATTTCAATTGTTTTATATGAATTAAAAAGTATTTTAATGAAGCTTAGGTGGAATATATATTTTTGTTGGAAGATAGCAAAGGAATGAAGGAGAGTAAATTAGTTTCTAGAAATTTTTTACATTATGAATAACTATTCCTGCACATATGAATAATAAAACTTTAAATAAAGCATGAGTTAATGAATGAAAAAAACTATTTTTGAATATTCTATCACAGAAGACTCGCTCCTGCTATTGATATTGGATCACTATGACCTCCTATAAGAATTATTCCTTTTAATGCCTTACAGGGCGATCGACTTCTAAAGGATAACGTTTAAGCCTAGTGTATTCCCTTATTTCTCTTCTACTTACAAAGAAGCAAGTAATAAGATCAATTCTGCTGATGTATATCTCGATTACCATGATATAGATAAATGAATAATCTATTGTAAGAAAAGCTTTTTTGTGGAACAGCTAGGGAAAGTAATGTGAATGAAACACGTCTAAAATCAATACTTGTATAAACGATTTTATTAAAAATGTGTACATTAGTGAAGGGAATTTTGGAAACTGAGAGATACTCAAAACAACCAGAGTACCTATTTTAGTAGGTAAGAAGCTTTCATTATAGTGTTCAGTTTATGATCGGCCTCTTAAGTTAATAAAACCTTTTTTTCTCTCTGCTAAGTATAGTAAGTAGATAGAGAGAGAGAGAGAGAGAGAGAGAGAGAGAGAGAGTAATGTATTCCACCGCAATTCGAATTTGAGATTTTGCGGGAAATATATGTTATGAGGTTCCTGAATAAAAAAAATGCTTTTACAAAAATGTGTGGATGTGGATGTGTACTTTTGCGCGTGAGCATTATAACTCAAAAACGAAAAGTCCGTTATATACCAAACTTGATATTTAAGTTATACATCTTTTAAGGACGTGACAGGAAGATTTTCAAAAAAAAACCTGCACTTCCAACCTCAATTTTCATGGAACTTTCACATTTTTTCAAAAATTGCTAACGATTTTACTAAGATAGCTTAAGTGTAATATATTCTATGACAAATGAAATGTACATTTTAATTTCTCTGGCAATGACCTCTAAAGTCACTCTGGATGATGATGCTGCATAACTGATACACCGTTAGAGACAGACAAAACCTAACTGCATGAAACATTTAGGTCTCGCCGAAACACACGATTTATGTTAAATGCATTGTTTGCATTGTTATTGTTTTAAATTGTGTAATGCTGTTTACTTTTATAAAATGGGAAGTCGTCATTCGTTTTTATTTTGTTTTATTCTTGGTCATGCAAAGAGAAATTAATTTCAATATCATCACACAAGATCAACATATTTTTCTGAAATTTGGCGAGTTCATGTTGTCTTAAACCATTTTCATTTAAGTTTGCTCAGAGGCTCCTATTTCTTGCAAACGTTTGTGAAGTCTCGTAAAAAAACGTATGGCCTGGTTGGCACCGTAAGGGATTTATAAATGTTCCTTGAAGGTTTTCTTGCATTATCAATGTGTATCACAAATTGCTCTTAATGCGAGTCTCTCCATGACTGTAAGAATTCTAATATCAACATATAAATATCACTATGGCAACATCTTGGCCTATATAATACAACATACTTAATCAGTTTAGAATGCAAGGTTTGACTCCACCAATATATTACGGACAGCTCTTTGACAATGCACATTAATCCTTATATTTATCAACGATATATTTCGGACATAGGTTCCTATATTGAATTGTTCCTAATTGTCTCCTCTATCATTCCTAAAAGTTTGTGATAAGGCCATAGAATCATTTTGAGTATACAGATATATACGCACACACACTTTAAATGCTCTGCATATTCCATGTGGTCTACCTCTCCCCCTCTCATTCCCTCCCTTGCTCTAGATACCTATCTCTATCTCACTGTATTTATATGTTAGCAAAGTATAACGCTTCAAAATCTGGCTTTTTATGTTTTTTATCATGAAAGTTTTGCTCCTTTAAATAAAATTTAAATTTATTGGAAATTTTTTGGCTTTACAATTTTATTTTAATTTAAACTGGGCTGAATAAATAAAACTCACTCGAAATATAATGGCATAATATTATTCATTTACCTTTATTTAAGAGAATTTGACACTTAACTTAAAGATAATCGAAGATATGAATTTTATTTCCCATTCTAATATCTTAGGCATAATATTTGTATTAACAGTTCTGATTAAGTTTTTAGAAAATAAAAAATAAGGAACTGTATTTCTGCATAATTTGTTTATTTGGAATGGGGAAATTTCTTACAGATATTCCTCTAATATCTTAACAGAAACTAAAATATGAAGGGGTGTATTTATCCTACACTACATTTTTGACTACGCAAACTCAAACTCATTTTCGTAAGCATCGCCGTTTATTCTCGGATCTCAAAATGCATACTTAGGTAAAATCTTGATAAACAATATTTACGACAAATGCAATGTTTCCTTAATCTTAGCCACGCGGTAGTGTATGGTATAAAGGAGGCTGCTGAAGCTATTTGTAAGGATAGGAAAATGTAAAGCTCAGTATGCAAGGAATAGGTTAAAATGCTCTTTTTGAATAAAAATTGTTTTAATGCAAAAGAAGTGATAATGTCTACTGGACATTTTAAAGCACTTAAAGTTAAATCTGAATTATGAACTAAAAGTTCTAACCGTGTAAATACATACTAAACTAAAAGAAACTCCACATAAAAATCCGGTGTTGATTTTTCTGGTAACTCGCCCTCTGAATTTCCACGAGGTAGGTTTATTTACCTACCGAATTTACAGTGCAGCCCGAGAGCTCAGAGAAGTTATTTATACGTCGCCAAAGATAAGGGAATAAGACAGCTTAGCAGACAGACTGCATCGAAGGATCCTGCAGTAGCTTGAAAACGTGACCGAAAGCACAAGGAGGGCGAGGGGGTGAGAGTTGGTACAGGTCCATTCCACACGGTACAAGAGCCAACCACTAATGAAAAAGTCTGCGCAACTTCAGGACGATGGGACACAAAACATCCCCTTACTCCAAACCACATACACGGAACTACAACACTTTCTCTCTGGTTTAGAAACCCAAAATGATGATTACACTATGCTTAGAAGCAGTGCGATCCCTATGAATCGCAAACTACCGTAAACAAAGTAGTGTTAGATTCCTTTTAGAAAAACCAATTCATTTTACCTTCTTTACTATGTATAATACGTACAAAAAGTATTCTATGCCACCCAAAGGTTGGATGCCGTGATTTCACTTGAAATATATGTTTTGAAGTTCAAAAAAACTAGCTATTGAAAATGTTTCGTTTATGTGTGTGTGTGGGGGGGGGATAAGCAATCTTATTTAATGCGAAAAGTATGTTGAAATACCAAAGTTAGTTTTTCATTTCCCCATTTTCAAAGGATATGACACAAAGATGTTGAACAAAACATGCCCCCATAAAACTACTCCTTACCGAACATTTTTTTGAAAATTTTGATTTTGTCAAAAACGGCTCCAACAATGTTGATTAAATGTAATGTTCAAAATATTTTCATTAAAAATGAGATTTGTATCTTGAATTCTGGGAATAGTCTCTGAAATCCTCTTTTTATAGTATTTACTATACATGGCACCGAGGGTGGTGGCACTCATGATACATGTAATGAAGATGGAACAATGGTGGGGGAACTGGAGAAAGCGGAAAAAAGCCGCTCCCCGCCGCTTTGTCCACCACAAATCCCACACCGGCCTCCTGGGATCGAGCCCGGACCGCCTTGGTTAGAGGCGAGTGGTCTAACCACTCGGCAATGTCGTGACTTACAGAATCTTCTTCACTATGAATGACTTTTGCATAACTTGTAAACCGTGACAGATAGGCACAATCTTACAACACAAAATCTCGTTTTAAAAAGACCATTTATGCAAAATGCTTAGCAGTTTAACGTACTTTAACCTGGAGTTCATCAGAGGATGAATGAAATCCGTGAAATGGTACTCAAATGAGACCGCAATTCTTCATATTAACACTTCAGTTTAATTTATTTATTTCGATGGAGCTTCAAGCTAATCGGCATTTAGCTTCTCAGGATAAGGAAAAATCTTAGAAAAAATGTTTTTCAGGTAACTCTCCTTAACCGAGATTCGAATTCGGTACTTCAAACATGCTACCCTCACACTACACATGTGAGCCAAAACATTTGTATGTGGAGTTAAACATTTTCAATATATTTTCTGTTATTGATTTAAATTTTCCAGTAAGTATTTTTATCAAAAGAGAAGTTGTTATTCTCATTTTATCATCCTGTTCGTGCAAAAGAATGCAATTAAAATTCACCACATAGTGACCCGCTCTTAAAATTATTGACTCTAGCATTGCCGACTTTGCCGGGTCCATCATAATTCAACAGTTTTAACCATTTATTTAGAAATGAGCGAGTTGGTTCCGCAGAAAAGTGCGAGTTTCGACAGTTATGTTTTTCCATTTCCTGAAAAACATTAGATAGGCGAACGAGTTTTGGAAACCATTAAGTATAGACTGATAACCTCAAACATATTAATTTTAAGTAACACAACGCTGATAAACTATGTAAAAGCTATATATCGCTCATGTACAGGATATTATTGAACTACATCAAAATATTTTCACAAAATAAACAGGTGTTTTAAACGAGTAATTTGTGATAGGTGGCCTCTGGTCTGTTTGTGCAAATTTCAAAGTTATTACGGATATAAGGTTCTAAAGTACCAGTCCGCCACTGGCTGATGATACCATTCGAGAATACAACGACAAAATCGGGCCTTGGGGAGAGTACCTTTCTGGTGTAACGGTTACGACATTAACTTGGCACAATAGGCAGTGTTTCCAGTTCGATTCTGTCCACCAAGCAGCACTTCTTTGTATGGACTTAACAGATAAAAGTTAAATCAATGGCAGGAAATGAACCTATGACCTTCGGCTCATCAGCTTTTGGCGTTACACATTAAACCACTTGAGCAATTAAATATATAACGCAAAACGAAAGTTAATCCATGGGCAGTGTCGCACTGTCAAGAGATCCTATTCGAGATTTGAGATAACTTTAGAGCAGTAAATCTTGGGAACGCGAATAACAAGTTGCTGAAAATTGATATTTCTAGTCGCGCCTACCAGTTTTAAATACACTCCAAACAAAGTGTTTATCTGATTTTGATTTAACATCGAGTTATCTGCATTTCAAACCAAGTTGTTTAACATCTCATAACTGTGTTATGTTTAGTTTCCTATCTCAGTTTACTTACATCAGAACGCGTCTCTAATAGTTTTAATTTTTTTGGTATAGTTAATGAACTACATAAAATATTATAAGTAACGTTCTTTAACCAAGTAAGTCGTATCGGACGATGAATGAAATCGGTGAAATGATGCTCAAATGACTTTGGGGGTCCATGGAGTTTAAAATTACTCAACATTCGTGTTCTCAGGATAAGGGTAAACCCAGAACAAAACTCGTATCACTCTAAGCGAGATTCGAATCGCAACCTCTTAAATGTGAAACAGACACGCTACCTCCACCTAGAAAGAATAACCATTACCGCCACATACAGTAAACTGATTCTCCATTCCTTGTTCCTAATATTGGCAAAAACTGAAGTTATTCGGTTTGCACTAAGTGATTTATGGTGGCGCCGTAGCGGAGTGACTAGACCACTCGTCTCCCACAGGGCGACCCGAGTTCGATCCCGGTCACCGAGAGTGGGATTATTGGACGAGAGAAGCAAGGCAGTTCCCCCGGGTGACCTAGATTCTCTCGAGATTTATTGCATTAACTGCAATACAGCTTCACCATGATTATTATAGCTAATAAATAAGGCATCTAATGGTTCTAATATATTTCATTTATTGCTTTCTCCAGCACATAGATACAACGTACTTAGTAGATAGAGAAGGTATTGAATTCCACACAAAAATTTGATATCGACATTTCACCAGAAATAAATGTTTTGAGACCCGCTGATAAAAAATAGAAAAAGGTCAGTATGTGTGTGTGTGTGTGTGTGTGTCTGTGGGCAGAACAACACAAAACAAAAAAGTCCGCTGTATACCAAACAAAATATGTTCAGTATCTCCCAAGGGTGCATCACGAAGAATTTCAAGAAATCTCCCGCACCAGACTGGAAAATTATTCGAAAATGTTGATTTTCTCAAAAATGGCTCAACAATTTTGATTAAGATATCATATATCAAAGATATTTACATGACAAATGATTATATATATGAGTTTCCTAGGAATAGTCTCTGAAGTCCACTTCATTCTGAATGACTTTTGCATAACTGGTAAACCGCAGAATACAGACATTTACTGCACAAAAATGTGGATTTCGTCAGAACACACAACTTATTCTTTTCATCTTTGTCGTAGAGCTAACCATTTCCGATATATTCCTTGTAATTTATTTCAATTTCAAAATACTTATACTTTTCTCAGGCAAGTGATCCGTTTTTCTTTTGTTTTACACCGCCAATTTTCTCTAGCATTGATGCTTCCTACAACTGAATTCGATGCAATAACAACGTTTTGAAAACTCGCTTCTATAGTGTGTTGGCAGCCTGTCTAACCTCTCATTTTAGAGGTCCCGAGTTCTAATCTCGGTTAGGTTGAGTTACCTGCATATGGCTCTTTTATCGGGTTTTTTCCCTTATCCTAAGAAGACGCAAATCTTCAGTAATCCTTAGATCTATGGAACCCAGACTCATTTGTACATCATTTCACCCATTTCATTCATCGTCCGATATATCACTGGCCAACATGAAAATTGTGACATGAGGGGTGTATATGATTTTTAATTCACCCTGGAACCACACTGTTGGATTATGGGTGATCAGTTATCTAATTTCACAATTTTTATTGCAGATGGTTATCGCTCTGTATCTATACCTTGAGTGCTGCGGGATCTGTTATGTTGACAAGGTGTTTATTGCGTTTATAAGCATTCTTCGTTAAGTATTTTAGCTCTGGGTCGCTGATAACCCTACAGTGCGGTTAACGTTACACATTTTTATCAGGATTAAGTAATAGCATACGGGCATCAGCAAATGCCAGAAAAGGACCTTGAAAGAGATCTACTTGAAGAATTAGCAGCTAGTGATACAAACGTTTATATATGAAATTCAGTTATCTGGAAAGTGACGAGGAATATAATATTCTTAGTGATGAAAAGGATGATGATTTTGATGTAGATTCAGCAGCTGAAGATGAAGATTTGCCTCACAGATAAACTTTTTATGGTAAATATGGACACAAGTGGTATACTACTCTTTTACATTCTAAGATTAAACGAACTGTAAGTAGAAACATTGCTCTACATTTACCTGGTGCAACAGGCCAAGAAAATAATGTCACTGAAGTGAAAGATGTATGGTCTTTTTTTAATATCAGATGAACTTATAGCAAAATGAAGAAATTCACAGACAGAAATCCACATTAAATTCAAAATAAATCTACATTTCACACACTGATGCTACAGAGCTGCTTGCACCAATAGATTTTCTATACATGAATGGCGTACTAAAAAAAGGCATTTGTGATATTTTGGGGTTCAAGATGAAAAGGGAACTTGCAAGGCATTAAAAGGAATAATTCTTAAAGGAGGTCAAAGGGATCCAATATCAATAGCTGGAGCAAGTCTTCTGTGATAGAATGTTCAAAAGAATGAAACGAAGAAAAATACTTCACCTAAATTTGCAAAACCGAAATCTCGGCCTGGAAATTTTATTATATGACCAAGGAATAAGGATAGAAAATGACAAATCGCGTGTATAATTTGTTTCAAGATGGTTTGCGCGGAACACAAGGTAGAATATGTCTCGACTGTAAAGAGGATACAGTGTAAAGTTAATCAAAATCAAAAGTAATTAGACATAATAAACAGATAAATTAATATAGTGTGTTAATACATAGTTAAAACAGCTTGTTCAGTATTCTGCAAGAGCATCTGATAAAAATGTTAGTTTTTAATAGACAATCTATATATAAATACTGATTTTTAGTTATTTATTGTGACCCAAAAGTTACCCCCTAATGTTACTTATACATTTATAGCTTGAAGAAAGGTATAAATGTTCGTTTTCATAAGTGAATAGTTTTGAAAAGGATACCTAAAGAGTGGCAACTCCACGGTGCGGAATAAGTTCCGAACAATTCACAGTGTGATTCCAGGGTTAATTGAGCACTCCTTAAGACGAACATTTTACCGAAGGTTACCAGTTGCTTCTCATTTTTTTAGTATGGTACATTACTGGTGACTAAGTTGTAACTAGACAAGAATGTAGAGGGATGAATAAACAAACCTAAAGGATGAGCTGGTCTTATCTTAGGTTTGTTATTGTAAGGGAGCAACTAACAGATGTGTCTGTCGACATATACAGTCGATCTCTTCAGCGCCTGAGAAGTGCTTCGGAGTGCAAATGTGATTTACTCACAGTTAAAACTCAAGTAAAAACTTCGTCTTAAAACGCTACAACACGGCTTGTGACCGCTGTAAAATTAATTTAATATTACATTTTAATGGTTGTTAATAATGCCACGTAAGTGTATAAATGATCCTAGCAGCTTCTGTTACATTTGCGGCGAAGTGGTGTTTGCTGTGCAGCGGAAAAATATCATTCCTGTAATAAAAACAGCTTACAGTCTTAATTTTGATAAATTCTGCAAATTAGGAGCCCAAGATGCATTTGTTGTAAGACTTGCTACAGTAACCTTCTGGAGTGATTGAATCACAGGAGACCTTCGATTTGGTTGGAGCAACAAAACACACTGACGGCTGCCTATTTTGTATGGTTCCTTCACTTCAAGGTATGACGAATTATAAAAAGAAGACTATTGTATGTCCCAGTATACATTCCACGCCAAAGTGATGAGCTACCTGTCCCAGAAACCCCTGAATCATAGATCATAGACTTAGAAGACGAGAACTGTCATTCACAATCATCCACATCTACAGGTCCTAAATGTTCACTGATGTTAAATCTGAACATCACAAAATTACCCACAATAATTTAAATGATTTAGCCAGAGACCTGTAACGTTCTAAAGCCAAAGCAGAGCTGTAAGCTCCAGATTGGAACAATGAAACTACCTTGCCAAAAATCTGCAAGTGACATTTTTCTGTGACCGTCAGAAATTTTTTGAAAAATATTTTTTGGAAGGCGATTTATGTTTTGCAGTGATGTAATGGCTTATTTAGTGTTCTGAACATTATTCACCTCTCTGATCAGTGGTGGTTATTTATAGATGCTTTAAAATTGAGTCTCAAATCTGTATTACTCCATAATGGCAAACAATTCCTTCTATTCCTATTGGTTACTCCGTGCATATGAGGAAATCAAATAGCAGCCTGAAACTCCATGATTCAATTCATTGTGACACATAAATGGAAAATACGTACAGACTTCAAAGTAATTTCAATATTAACTGGTCTCCAACTAGGCTACACTAAACACTGTTGTTTCATAAATGAATAAGCCAGCACAGATAGAGCTTCTCATTTCTTTATATAAAGGTACGAAAAGTGGCAAAATGAATGTTAAACATGAACCTCTGGGGGAATCTCAGAATATTTTAATTCCTCCACTTCATATAAAACTTGGTTTCATCAAAAATGTTGCTAAAATGTTGAACTGAAATAAAGTGACTTAAAAATACCCAATTATTAAATGTTCTAGAATTAGTGAGGCCAAAAGATTCGTCAACCACACCAAGATGAAATATTTGAACTCCTTTTAAATCATATCATATACATATCATATTAGGAAAGCGGCATGGATATATTTCAATTTCTAAGGAAACAAACGCGCTGGGAACTATGAGTACCTTATTACAAAGTTTCTGTCATCTAATCACAAAATGCGATGCAACATACCCTTTATTTTACTCTTTTTTGCACTCCCATCTGAATCGTACACCTGAAAGTTGTGAGGAAGTAAGCGATGAACATAGCGAACGTTTTCGCCAACAATTGACTTTAATGGAAGAGCGTTTTCAGGGAAAATGGAACGCAAGAATGCTTGCTGACTACAACTAGACAGTCATTAGGGATGCCCCTCAACTCGACTACGAGAGGGAAGCAGAGAGATAGCATATTTAGTAAAGGTAAGCGATCATGAATCTGTTTTATAAGATTTTCATAGAAATATTACTATCGAGTTTTTCCTTAATATTATTCTCAAACCAGAACTTTGTTGTTTTTTTCGTATTCAGCATAGTGCAATCCTTAAGAAAAATGAGGTTTTATTCATGTCGCAAACAAAACATTAAAATTTGTTGTCCAGAGTATCACGCCAGGTTAAAGGACGTTAAGCGTGAGAAAAACGTTTTGAAACCTAGTCCAGTCATGGAAACTTTCCTCAGCATTTTCTCTATATCTAACTCTCTCTATATACAGGTGTTTCAAAACGGCACCAAACGAAGGTCATACCGTACGTGATACGAGAATATAATTTTCAGCTCTAAATTCGGCTCATACAAAAACTGTCATAAAATCACCATGGATTAGGCAGTCGTACATAACCAAAAGGCACAAGCCTGGCCCACTCCAAAAGAGATGTCGGTAGCGAAGGTCCTAGTCGCGTGGTGTAGGGTTGGTTTGATAGACACGCCGATGCGGCACTGGTCACCTTAGTAATGGAAAACGTAGCTGTGGGTTTTGTTATGTTTAGTACAACACATTCTGAGGTTGTTTATGTGGTGTATGGCGACCGTTGTTCCTTCGCTGCCTAATCCCAAGTGTGTGCGATGATTAAACACACATACAACTTTAACTATAATAGTTTGAAAGTTGCGATATCAAGTTTCGGACATGTCAAAGTGTAAGTTAATCGACTACTATCTTCGTTTGGTGTCGTTCTGTGTGTGTGTGTGTGTGTGTGTGTGTAAATCTGTCGTTGTATGTCTCAATCGCTCTATTGCTCTATCTCGCTCCCTCGCAATTATTTGTCTGTTTCATAATAAGTAAGGTGATTGCTTCTTCGTAGCAAAACGCGCATGGTCCCCTGGTGTTCAAATTGCCTTTTGATAGCTCTCTATTCCGGGACTGAATCGATCGACGTAATCTGATTCAGATTGGACTCCTTTAAATCTTAAACTGCTTTCAGATACAGCGTGTGATTCAGAAAGCTCAAGAGTACGCCGAGATGAATGTAAGAAAATATATTTTAAGCAAAAAATGTTATGCTGTTTTTGCAGTTGTGTTTGTGTTGTGTGGAATCAGCACTTATTACTTACAACACAATACTTTCTCTGCACGTACTATAAATACAAAGTGTAAACAAAACGTATTGCACTCCACCCAAAAATTTAATACCGAGATTTTATCGGAGATAGATGTTTTAGGGTCTCCTGTATCCAAAACTAAGCATTTTTAGAAAACGATCTGTGCGTCAGTGTGTCCGTAGGCAGTCTGTTTGTGTGTCAGTGAACACGACAGCTCAAAAACGGAAAGTTCGCAAAATACCAAACTTAGTATATACGTTTATTTTTTTCCAAGGATGCGACACGAAGATTCAGAGGAAAGTCCCTCCACCTCAAATTACACTTTACATAGAACATGTTTTTAAAATTTTGATTTTCTCAAACATGGCTAACTATTTTGATTTAAATACAGTATATTAAAGATATCCACACGACAAATAAAATATATATCTTAAATTTTCTGGGAAAAGCCTCTTAAGACATCTTTATTCTGGATGAATTTTGCTAGATTTTGTGTAGACAGTAAATAGTAAGAGATAGACAAAAACTTACTACACAAAATATGTAGCTCTCGTTGAAACTTACAACTTATGTGATGTACGTATTTTCGTAGAGTTTGCCATTTTTAAAATATTCCTTCTTATAGGCTTCAGTTTTAAAATACTTAAAACCTTTATAAAAGCACTGCATTGAAACGGATTTCATCCACATAGCAACTAGCTTGTAAATTTAACTATCGCGTTTTACTTTCTATACACGTACCATATATATGTGGTATATGAAATAGCTTCTCTAAACGTAATGTATATAATGCTTAGAGAATGTATTGCATTCCAGCCGAATTTGACACCGAGGTCTCACCGGAAATAGAAGTATCTAGGGTTCCCTGTATATTTTTAGGAAAAGGTCCGTGCGTGTGTATGTGTGTGTGTGTGTGTGTGAGTGAGAGAGAGATAGAGAATATATGTGTGTGTGAGTGTGAGTCCCTGTGTCTGTGAGCACGCTAACTCAAAACGAAAAGTCGGTAAAATACCAAACTTGGTATATAAATGAGATGGCACGAAGATTTGAAGATAATCCTCCACCGTAAACTACCCTTTACATGGTAAAAGTTTCAAAATTTTTGATTTTCTCAAAAATGGCTCAGCGATTTTGATATAAATAGATTAAATATACTTACACCACAAATACTTTGTATATGTATATCGAATTTTCTGGGAATATCCTCTGAAGACCTCTATTCTGGATGAATTTTGCTGGATTTTGCATAACTAGTAAACCGTAGGAGATAGACAAAATCTCAATACACAAAATATGTAGATCCCATTAAAAGCAATTTATATCATATACATTTTTTTCGTTGATTTAATCACTTTTTAAGATATTCCTTGTTATTGGCTTCAGTTTTAAAATACTTAAACTTTTCACATGCGTGGATTTCTCAACCCCTGGCAATGAAAAGAAACGAAATTATCCACATGGAAGTCAGTTTTTAAAAAATCTAACTACTGTTTTAACCTAGTGCATTCCACAATTTCCATTCCACTTATAAGAAAGCATTTCTGCTAATCGTTATCTCGATTAGCAAGAAGTAGACAGAAGAATAAGCTGTTTAATAATAATTTGTTAAAGAGTTATAGAGAAAGTTGTGTGAATGGAACACATCAGATTTTGTCTCACCTTATCGGTTATATTAGGTCATCATGACCATAATGAGAGTGTTATCTGAGAAACGGAGTGTGATGCCTTTTGCATTATACAAATACACCAATTTTTTGAACGATATTACTAACTTCTACTACTTACCGATATGGTTGTTACTGGATGCTGACAACATTTCCATATCGAACCTGGTCGCTATAGAAACAAAAGAAATCGCAATACTGATATGGTTTTAAAAAAACACGTGCGGTAAGTTGAACAGATGCTTAACCATTTTTTCAATATATTACACTAACTCGTACGTTTATTTATACACCTCAGGGATTAATAGGTTTCTTCTCTTTCTCTGTCCTCTAACATAACTTTCTCAAATCCATTCTAATGAAAAGTAATGCTGATAAAAACCTTGCTCATAAAACAATGAAATGCTACACAACTACTACGAGTTGTTTCTTCGTCATAGGAGTCATTTGCAACCAACGAATATTTCAAGTCATTTATTATTGTATTTAAATTGGTATTAATACTCTTCATTCAAAAAATAGTATGCGACATACGTGAGTTAATTGCATTGCAGAATCTCGTAAATTGAAAAGACTCAACTTCCTTTCATCTTTAAAACTTTTCCTCGGTTCTGCAATAGTACATTTCCCATATTTGTATCGCAATATACTATATTCCTGCAAAGGTCACATTTGAATGTAATTACCGCGCTACTTTCAGCTCAACAGAGAAATTTAACAATGTAGAAGAGTTTTTTTTTTCTCAGAATATGCATAAATGCTTCACACTTCTTCAAGTTGATACGGGAAATTTCCAAAAAACAGTCTATAATCTTCCTGGACGAGGATTAGGCCCTCTGTATTTTTCCAGGTGTATCTCAAAATTTTCTCTTCACTTTGAGATTTTCTTCAATATCCCTAACATTTTACTTTCGCTAGCACGCATGTACATACAATATATATAATAGCCCGAGAAGATACTGTATTCCAACTAAAATTCGATGTGGGGTTTTCACCGTAAATATATGTTTTGAGATCCCCCGAGTACAAACAAGTATTTTTAGAAAAGGGTCCGTGGGTGGTCTCTCTCTCTCTCTCTCTCTCTCTCTCTCTCTCTCTCTCTCTGTGGGCAGCATAGCTCAAAACCGAAACATCTATTTAATATCAAACTTGGGCATTTAAATTCAGTAACTTTCAAGGATGCAGCTAGAAGATTTTCAATAAAATCACCCCACCCCAACTACCCATTCAATGGAACATTTTTCGAAAATGTTTGTTTTCTCAAAAATGGCTGTAATGATTTTGATTAAAATGCCATATGTTTAAGATATTTTCATCACAAATGAAAATGTGCAAAATAATATACTCGTAGATCTCGTTAAAACACACACATTATGTCATATATTATATTTTTTGTAGTTAACCGTTTCCGAGATATTCCATGTTATTAGTTTCAATTTTAAGTCACTAATTTTTTTCAAACAGGAAAACATATTTTTAAATTTTAAGTCACTAATTTTTTTCAAACAGGAATACATATTTTTCCGACTCTTTTGTCTGCTCCTGGCAAGCAAAGAGAACCGAATTTCAATTGTTTCATATAGCGACCAGCTTTCACAAATTTTGACTGTTGCTTTAGCCTTGTGTATTCCTTTAGTTCCCTACTACTTACAAAGAAGCGAATAATAAGACTATTCTGTTGGTATTTATCACGATTAGCACGATACAAATAAAATAATACAGTTTTGTAACAAAAGTGTGTTTGTGCAACAACAAGAGAAAGTAATGCGAATGGAACACGTCAGATTTTTAAAACATTGTTTGGTTAGGAGATCATGTTTCTAGCCTTTCTATGTCGTGCTGGGGAAGCCTGACATTCAAAAAAAACCCGAATTTTGGTCAGGCGAGTTTCTGGATAAACCCTTTTCCGGGGTTTTCCTTTATCCCGAAAAGGCCAATGTCGGTTAACTCTACGCTGTTGGTATAATTTGAATATGTTTATATACCTTTTATATTTTTCTGCAGGATTAACAGTATATCATTCCTTTCATTTATTTTATTATGTTTATGAGGGGATCTTAACTTAGTTCCAATATTTAAGTGAAGAAAGTTGATAATAGTTTGAGCTCATTTGAGTTTCATTTCAGCCATTTAATTCATTAATTGTCAGATCCCAGATTAAATGACAAACTCAAACAATGGAATGTATAAGTTATTTCCACTTCCCAATAATAGTCTTGTATTTCGTATATTATACTTTGTTTACTAGTTTTATGTTCATGTGTATACTACCAGTCAAAATATTTCAATCTAAAAGATATTATTTAGAGCGGTTCATGGGGGAAATTGCTAGTTTTATAAGCTAGAAACTTAAATGTTTGTCTAGAGCAATCACTTATAACTGCTATGAACTTATCAGTTTCTTTGCTTCCAGTTCAATAGTTTCTGAATTTCTAAAAAGTTCTTGATATTTTAAAAATGTATTCATTCTCATTAAATGTAACTCACGGAACTGAAGTTAATTTACATCTTTAACATGCACACATACAATTTGAGTACTTAACCCTACACTGCATGAATTATTTTGTTACATATGCCGCTCTTCTTCTAATTCGCATATTCTATATTCTTTATATTCTTTCTCCGGCACAACTGAAGCTATTTTAATAGCTGTAAACTTAAGTGTGATACAAAGTGGGCTGGCCATCTATCCAAAGCCGAAAGTCGCAGTTCAAGTCCCAGTGACTGCAGTCAAGAATGGGGAGGTCTCAAGTAAAATAACCGGTGTGATAGCACGCTTGAATGCTGACGGAGTTAAATTTGACTACAGTTGCATGGATTTTGCACTTTATTATTAAAAACGTACTATAATTTATTGCAAAAGTATTAATACTTTTACAATATAAAGCAGCTATAAATAGCCTAATTTTATTGTTGAAGTTTAGTGTAACACGAAATTAGAAAAGAAGCTCGCTAAAAATACTAAAACCTTTAATTATTCGTCTTTGTTACCGAATGGCAACCCCAGACATTGTAAAGGTTAACTAAAGGTCTGAAAAATATTAACAAACAATTTTTGAAACATCAGATATTGTCTCTACCACGTATCTACTGTACATATAGAGCAGGTAAAGTAGTGTACCCAACTTTTTTTTGAAAAATTTCACATATTTAAATACACTCTGAACACAAAAATAAAATAATTTTTTACAAAAAGATTGGTACAGTTACTCTGACGGGTGACATGCGCCAATGAAGATGGATCCTGGGTCATGACTAGCTCAGCATGCATCTCAGTGTTGACACACGACGCGCCTGGCTGGTTTCATTTTCTGTTTTAAACCCTTTATTTTCCAGTCACCTGCTCATGTTAATTACACCTCATCACACACGTCCGCTGGTATTACACACCTTACTTTGCTGTGTAATTTAGCAACAATGCTTCCCTATATTCTTTTACTGACTCGACTGTTTTCGGCATCCCTAATTGACATCACTGGTACATAGCGACTCTCCAACGAGGAGCGTAAAGGCCGACTGAAGTGGACTGACGACTTTTTGATTGTAAGGGATTTTCAAAATACCAAACTCTACTTGCTTCAAGCATCTGCCGATTTCTGGCTTTGGCGCGTGATTGTTACGTCGTTCACCATTGGTCCTTTTGTATCGTATGAAAATCAACTGCACATGCTTAGGAGCAATGAATTCCTGCCTCTTGAAATAAGTAATAGTAAATTACACGTCTTCTTCCCAGGGAGGCTGACCAATGCTGTTGACCTCTCTTTTGTTTGCCTCATTGCCGGAAGGGTGGAAAAACCCTTAACGGTATACCTTCCCTTCGCTTCTAAACTTATCTCTCGGAGAAGCTTAATTTTCTGTTCTTGCTTAACATTTTTACGACTATCATTATTTGTATTACTGCTCTCATTACAAAATTAATTTGGATGTGAAAATACTGTATCAAGAAGCATGCTTACAGCATAATTCAAAAACAAAAATACTTTGTATTTCTCTGAGAATAGAACACAAATATTTTAATAAAGTATAACAAACCGAAGCTATTGCTAACACTGTACTATCGTTTGAATACAGTTGATTTTATGCGAACAAAGAATGTTTTATTTGTCCAACACCCATACTTTACCTAACTCCTAATCGCATTGTATGCATATGATTTGTAAATATTGCATACCCCTAGGTTCGGTAAGTTTAACGATAGATAAACTATTTTACATTGCCTTGAGGAACGTGATATTTATAGAGTAATAAATGTGTCTATATTATTCCTGAATTTTATATGGTTTAGTGGCAGACCCTGTGTGACGAAATCATAATATATGGCGATGATTGTGCAATTGTAATTGCCATCACAAAGCACTTCTTTCGCTGTCAAATAAAATATGCCTGCCCATGGCCGATCTACACCTAAACAAAAAGTAAAAGCCCTTCACGAGCTTCAAAACCAGATGAGCAATGGCAAGTAACTCTGGGAACCGTTCGAGTACTCATTGCTCGAACCAAAAGAATACGTTCGCTGATTTAAATTTCAGTGCATTCCAATACGATGCTAATTATGATGACGGTCTTTATCCAAGTGTGCTTATTGGGGAAAAATGGATAAATAATGCGTGTATTTCATTGTCCTTGAATTTAAGAATGATTATATTCACCAGCCAAACAACCATCAGCTTTAGTATCAGGTGATGCAGGCCAATCGAAAAATACGCAAGCACGACAAGTACATTTGTCGCAAACAAATGGTGTGCGAGAATTACAACCAAACATTCAAAATCTAAGGTTAAATGTATCATTTTGGTGGATATCTATTACCACTGGTGAACGCAGATTACAACTTTCTTCCGATTTATTTCCTGTACAACATTAAAAAAAACCAAATAGGGTACAAAAAGAGAAATTGTTGCTGCATTACAAAGTTTATTTGATCAACATAACGAATTAACTCAATTGTTTAGAGCTGCCGTAGAACAAATGTCAGCTGATAACTACAAAGTACAATTAGAGCACACAAAACGCATGTGGGCCAACACGAAACACAATACAATGCGCCAACAATGATGAAGTTGCGATCGTTATAGTTGGCGAATAATTTAACTTGCGTGATATTCATCGCAGAAGTAGCGATGTTCAACGTGTCTGAAACCCATCGTACATACGAAGAATTGGAATATCCGATTCTATTATTTTGGCAAGGAGACGACGGATATAATTTCAATACCAAACTGAGAAATCCCCAAATGGGTGGGGAAGCGAATATGAAAGTCAGTGCTATGAATTAGTATCGTATCGATTGATGATTCGTGAAAACGCTGAAAATCATATCTCGAAATCTTGACAATTGTTCCACAAATACGTTGTCGATATGATTGCGCAAATCGAAACTGCACGGCTCCTCCACATTCGATTAAATCAAACGAAGTTTCGCTCCGAGGAGTACATTAATTTGCTTGATGAAGTTGTTAATGATGGTAATGTGAACCCCAATGAATCGGGAAAATTGGGCATATTGCCGGATAAATTTACAGGAATCTACGGCATATGCATGAATGCGCATAAGATACACTGGCCGTGTTTTGGCATATATAGCCATCCAGATTTATCACATCCACATGCTTCTCTCGCCTGATGAATGAAAGAACCCTTGCTAGCTGGACAAAAATCATCGGATCACCATTATATTTGCGCGCGTGTGTTGACACAAATATGACATTTTTAATGCCTTTCACGTCATATTTTTGGAGAGATGCGCTGTTGGATATGTTCTACTGAATAGGAAATAGAGAATTTGATATGCATACACTTTGATTTGGCTGATTGAAAAGTCGCGCCAGGTCAAATTGACCTCATATCACCAGAAATACCATATATTGACAGTTATCTAGACTTATTTAAAGTCATCATACAAAAACTCATGCATGGTAAATGTGGCTTACTCAACAACAGTGTATCAAGCAAGTCTGATGGAAAATGTACGAAACGATACTCAAAGACTCACTTATCGAGACTATCACTGGTATCTACTCTATCGTCAACGATCAATTGAAATGGGGAGGGGGAGATCCAACACTTTCAAAGTACAAAACATTGATGTTGAAGTGGGTAACATTTAGGTTGTGACATATTGATAATTACTCTCGAAAACGTACAAAGCACAATGTTGAATATTGATTCGGTGATATCATTATTTTAATACATCAACAAAGCAATCAACCAATAGCAACTGGAGCGCTACATTAGAGCACGAAGCAGTAAGGCGTATGTTAGCATTTCCAATCCATGAACAGCATCTAAAGCTGTCGATTTGTTAATGCACTTTGAAAATGGAAAGCGCATGTATTTCACAATATAAAATGCACATAAATTGTCATCGCCGTCAACAAAGGTAATTGCATTTTTCTCACTGTGTAGGGATGAATGTTTGCAAAAACGGTATTTTACTATGAAGGTCCAACATACTAACATGGAATGCAACAGAAAAAGCAGTTTAAACGCAGCAAACAAGATAGATAGATCAGTTGAAGGACATCCCCAGATATATTCAATCAACATCTGTTCAATGTTCATTCAAACAATGCAAAATGCCTTTATTTGCAATTACTGTTGATCACAAACTTGGACCAACATCTTTAAAAGAATTGGAACTGTAAAATTGGAACTGTAAACGATCAAGTATCGTTAAGTTTACACAGAATTAAATCATCTTTAAAACTATGCACTTTGAGACATTAGACACGCTGATGCATGATACAATTTTACCACACAAATATGCACGTTATTTGCAATTATCCTGACAATGCGCTTCGTATCCAATCCAAAACATCTTTGAGAAGAAATACAAAGTCTACATGAACGAAGATATTCTACATATTTTGCATGCAACGAATCAAAATCCTCCATTGGCTACAAACGTGTATAATGAGTTTTGATTTAGGAGATATGCATGCCAATATCTAACAAATCTCTGGTGCAATTGGGAATGCCTGCACGTATAGATATGGAAACGTCCTTTTCGATGATGACTTGGGACGAGAAGCAATTGATGTTAACGAGTTGGTTACATTTGTTGAAACAAATCTTCTGAAATTGGTTCCAGAACAATGCATAATATATGGCAGAATTGTGCATGCAATTACAAGCCAAAGCAAGTGGGTTTTAATTTTCCAGATTACGCGGAGGCCCAGGCAAACTTTTCTTATATCACTTATTTTGGAAACCTTACGATCACAAAAAAAAAAAAAAAAAAAAAATATTGCATCAACTGCAATTGCGGCAACCATTTTGAGAGGTGGTAGAACAGTACTTTCAGCCCTGAAATTGCCATTGAATATGGAAAGGGTAAAGTACTCCTATCTGTCGATTCATTATATGGTACGAAAGTACTATGACGCACAGAAAAGCATTTGCAGGCTTCATCAGACACTAAAAACTTTTAGAGGAAATGAACACTTTGGACGTCGCACTCTGGCAATTTTCGGCAAATTCAACTCTTATTTACATTCATCACCCGCTGATGAACTTGATGCATATCTCAAGTCATCAGTTTTATGACGACACATACAGATATTGACTTTGAATACATGTGTAAGTACAGCATTATGCATGCTCTAAATGTTTCGCATAGCTGTTTGATATTGGAAATGGGAAAATATCATTCGATGAATCAACATAATGTATCATATTGCCAACAAAACTACTGTAACAATAACAGAACCAAAGACAAACTAATACAAAATTACCCCAAGTATCGCACAGAACTATAAAAATCATCCTTAAAGACACGTGTTATGACAGCAAAAAATAATTATGTCAATACCACTAATTTCAACATTCGAAACAAAATACTAGACGAAACGACTACATATAAGCCTATCGATACTGTAATGAATCATGACAAGGTTGTCAATTCTTCTTCTTCTAACGGGTCATCGAGAAGTCGCTCCGCACCTCTCGTGTAACCAAGATTCCCATAGAGTCGGGAATTCTGGTGGCAGCACTGGCTGGCGCGAGCGTATGGTGAAAACGTTTCGCTGGTTAATAAAACTGCTAGGTTTATTATATTCATGCATGAAAGGTAATGTAGAAAAATAACATGCAACTGACCTGTTTAAAGAAGATGTTGAAAATATTTACATTTTCTTGAAGGCACAAATTCACTCGTTTTAATTTATTTTCGAACACTGTAATTAATGTCTCCTTTATTACAGATGTTATGTAATCTTCTATTGCCATTTTCGGCTCATCGATTGTTTCTGGATTGTCCTTATAGACCGAAGTTTTAGCGGCTCCCCAAAGAAAATAATCCGGAAGGATAAGATCAGGAGACCGCGGAGGCTACTGACTTTTAGAAATTAGTCTTTCCCCAAAAAAATGTCACTAACAGTCCCAAATGTTATGTATGAGCAGTGGCGTTATCTTGTTGAAAAATTTCACCGTTCACTTAATCTTCATTTAGTTGTGAAATAAATGGAAAAAGATAACCCGAGCAATAAACATCTGAATTAATTAAGTTATGGAAAAAATTGGCCCATTTATTCCAGAGCGAGAATGTAAAGGGGCTTTCTGAATTGCATTAGGATTTTTAGTAGACCATACTCACGTATTTTGTGAATTTACGCATCCTGATAAGTGGAACCAAGCTTCATCAGTAAAAAATGTCCTATCTAACACGTCAATTCCATGGTGCAAAATAAACCTCTGAAACCATTCCCAATACTGAACTCTTTTCCCGTGATCTGTGGGTTTTAATTCGTGGACGACTGATACCTGATATGGATACAAACCTAGTTCTTTTTTTGACTGCTTTGTATGCCGAACCGTAAGAAATATCACATTGTTGGGCAATTTGTTTATTGATTTCTGCTGACTTTTAAGCATTCTATCCGATATATCCAATAGTTTTTCTTCTGTTAGCACACTGGGTCTTCCACTTCTAACAGCATCTTGCACGGAACCTGATTCCGAAATTTATTAATTAAATCACGCACAGTATCTTTGCGGTACGTTTGAGTTAGAGAACTTGACAACGAAATTTTGTTTAACTTTCTCAGTATAATTTCCACGTTCATTATAAACGTTTTCCACTGTAAACACACATTCCTCTGTAGAATACATTGATTTCGCTTCAGATACACGTCAGAACTCACAGCATAATGGACCATACTAACCACTACAGTCATGCGCTCGCAGCCGATAATCATAACATCCCGTCGGAATCGAATGCGATAAACCTAGGGATGCCATATTTTTATCGAGCGGTGGCCAGTAGCAAGGTGCTGAGGAAGTACTTGATGACCCGTTACTTCAAGTATAAAATTTTAAAGTATATTTCGCCCCAACACTATCCTCCTGTCAAAACCTCGGTCTTCTTATTGATCTCTTTTTATCTCGTAAGTTGTAAAAAAAATAACATTTGGTTTGTTATTCTATTAGGATTCATTCTTTCAACATATTTGGACTAATGTTTTTAAAGTTAAATTTTTTCTTATGTCATCTTAAATTAGCCCATTACATCTGCATTATGTATAGGATCTCTCTGGGTATATTCTAATATTTTCTCAACTTAGGTTTCTCTCTTGCTCTAGTGCCCAATTCTAACTACCGTATGCTACAAGTGGAACTTTGTGAAACTATTAAAAGACCACCTATATTCGTTTTACTTTCTCTAGCACGCATATTACAACATATATAATAGAAACAGAAGGTATTGTATTCCACCCAAATTCTTGATAGAGATATTTCACCGGAAATGGATATTCTGGGCTACCCTGAATCGAAAAACAGCTTTTAAGTAAATGTGTGTTCCATTCACATGATTTCCTCTAGCTGTTCCAAAAGAAACTTTCTCCCACAAAATGATATTATGCTAATCAGGATAAACATTGCCAGAATTGGTCTTATTACTTAATTCTTTGCTTGCAAGGAGTAAAAAAGCAGAAACGAAAAGAAAGATAACTTCCCGTTTGAAAAAGTTAAATCAATAACACGGAATGCCACGGAAGCGGTTAACTCCACAAAAAATGCATATGACATAAATTATGTGTAATTTTTGTGCATTAAATATATGTTTATCTTTTACAGTTTACCAATTACAGAAAAGTTATACAAATGGCATCGCAAAAGAAGAGGTCTTCAGAGACTATTCCCTGAAAACTCAAGATATACATTTCGTTTGTAATAAATTTATCTTAAACATATGGTATTTTAATTAAAATTTTAGTTTTGAGAAGATAAAAACTTCGAAAAGTGCTCCATGTAAAGGGTAGTTGGGGTGCGGGATTTTCCTGAAAAAATTCATGTCGCATCCTTGGAAGGTACTGAACTTAAATGCAAAGTTTAGTATTTAACCGAGTTTTCGATTTTGAGTCAGGCTGACCACAGACAGACGCACTCACGTTTTTTTTTTTTTTTTTTTTTTGGTAGTGTTTAACGCCCACTTTAACTACTTATGGCACCGCAAACGGTGACACTGGTGATACAAGAATGATGATGGAGCACCGGTGAAATGCGATGGCGGGGGAAACCGGAGTACCCGGAGAAAACCCGCCCCAGCGCCGCTTTGTCCACAACAAATCTAACATACGGTCGCTTGGGATCGAACCCCGTCCGTCTAGGTGAGAGGCAAGTGGTCTAACCATTCGGCCACGGCGCGGCCTTGACGCACTTACGGGCTTATTTATAAAAAGACCTCTTAATTATAAAAATGCCTCAGTTGTCGTAAAGACATATAACTACAGTGAAATCTTGATTTCGAATTTTTGGGTGGAATACAATATATTCTCTGTCTAATATGTACGCTGTACATACGTGCTTGAGAAGTAATAAGTTCACTTTTATTGCTTAAGGAAATCAATTTGTATTCGATACCACTTTAATACGAGCTTTCATTCATAGAATTTCCTTGTTATTCTCCCAAAAAGAAGCGCATCACTGGAAGAAAAGGAACTGAGTTACTCCCTGCAATAGCAATTTCTGCTTGTGCGCACCAAAGTAAAAAGGGCACACTTTATTAGAGCCGTTTTAAGAATTTAAGGACGTTGGCACCTTCCCAGCGGAATTCGGGTGCGCAACCCCGAGCTCTTATATTACGGGGAGGGTGGAAGGAAACTTATCTCACTCGAGTCACTTGAGCATTTCTCCCTCGTTTCCTCCCCTTCTGCAGCTCAATCACAAAGCATACAATTTTCTTCTTTCCATTGTCTTTGGTTGGGGACTTCCGATATAGGTACCCGCCGGCATTTGTGTGCGAATGTACCCAATCATTGTAACAGTTAAGTATGAATTAAACGGAAGAAGGAATCACCATTTCTGAAAGGGCCGCTTAAACCTTTCAGCACAGATATAGAGCGTAGTATAAGGGATAAAGCTCCATTTTCTCGCCGCTCTATCCGGTCATGTCGATGGAGTTTTAGATCACACACTGCTTGCTTACACGTGTCTAAAAACGCTACGCCCACTATACTGTGATTGGGTTTGCTCTTACTGTTAGTTCTAAACTACTACACTACAAGAGGAATTTATAGCAAGGATACAGAAAATAGTATAGATATTACAGCAGATGACTTCGCGGGATAGCAACCGTGTTAGATTGGAATCAGAGAATCCAAGCTTTCGGCCATCTTGACTCTGTAGTCTTAGTCATAGAAAGCTGTGGTCGAAAGCTTGGATTTATCTGATTCCAATTTAACTCGGTTGCTATCCCGTGAAGTCATCTGTACTAATCAACACCTAGAATGCTTCAAATCTTTAATAGTATAGCTAGATAACATAAACATGGACTTTTAATGCATTTTTATTAAATATAAATTAGTACAAACATATGTATCACTGAATAATTGTAAGCTTTCACGGCCGGAGTCAGAATTACAACTACCTAGTTGTTTCTTCCGGGCTGAGAAGCCTTGGTCTGCTGGAACCCGTGCAGACGTTTCGTTCATAGCTGCGGTGAACATTTTCAATAGTGTGGTTGTAGTCTTCTAGGCGAAGGCTTTGTATTAGAATTGGCTACGAATTTATAAATCACAAAAAAAGTTTTAAGTGAAACAATTTCAGTTAAATGCCTCTCTAAATAAATAAGCTTAAGAACTCTGATGTGTCCCATTCCAATGACTTTCTCTTCCTGTTCTGCAAATAATCTATTCTTACAAAAGATTATTCCTTTATCTAAAGCATATTAATCGAAATAAACATTAGCAGAATCTGTCTTATTTCATACTTTCTAGTAAGTAGAAGGGAAATAAGGGAATACACTAGGCTAAAGTGAATGTTAAATTTATTAAAAGTCAGTGGATATGTATACAATTGAAGTTCGGTTCGTTTTGTATTTCCATAGAAAACAAAGAGATGAAGCAAAATGTGACCCTTGAGAAGGTATGTAGTTTAAAATTGAAATCAATAAGAAGGAAACTCTCGGAAATGGGCAGCTCTACAGTAAGTTATTGTGTATTTCATACGGTTTACCAAATATGCAACATTCAGCAAAATTCAACCAGAAAATAGGTTTTCAGAGGCTATTCCAGAAAATTCAAGATATACATTTTATTTTTGATGTAAATGTTTTCAATATACAGAATGTTAATCAATATTGTTAGTTATTTTTGATAAAAAGAAAATGTTCAAAAATGGTTCCATTTAAAGGGTAGTTTGGGGAAAGGGGATTTTCTTGAAAATAATCAGGTCGCATGCTGGAAGATACTAATCTTAAATACCAAGTTTGTTATTTAACGATCTTTTAGTATTTGAGCTATGACACACGCACACGCGCGTACAGACCTTTTTCTAAATGTTCTTTTTAGGACATAGAGGACTTATTTATGGTGAAATCTCGATATCGAATTTTTGGATTGAGTAGAATACCTTCTCTATACACTATGTATATAGTACGTGTAGAGAAAATAAATATCAGTAAAACGTCTCTCTAAAAAACTAATTTTAATAATGGGTTATTAGACAGCATGACCTAAAAGGATAGTCTTTAACTAGTTTACATTAGCGGATAGATTTATAATACCACAGCAGTGCCATAACATTTTTAAAACACTGCACTGTTGCTAACTTTGGTTTCAAGTCCAATCACAAGGCCTTGCATTTGCGCATATTTAATAATTTGACTTGGTTTGATTAGATTTTACTTTTCACTATCCTTTTACAAGATTAATTTCTCATGGAGGTCGGATTATCAGTTCACAATACAAACACTCATTCTTCAACTTATATCGCAATCCGTTGTAGAGTTCAACCTATCCGTTATATCGGCAGCCTCCTGCTTTTTTGATCTAAAACACTATTATTTTATGTAGTCTACCCTACAATAAAAATTAAATGACGGAAAATATTAATTATCAAGAAAATGAAACGGGTAAAAAAAAGCCACAGAAAGAATAACACTACTACTACCCAAAAAATCTAGAAAGCATTACAAAATAGTACTTAATCGCTTCGTTGTCTCGTGGAAAACAGTTCAAAATAATTTCACTGAAAACGTGCACTTGGCTTACAGTAGGTGGAAATCTTCATTTTAAGCTAACTATTCAAGATTAAACGTTATCTTAATGTAAACAAGATATTGGTAACCACCTTAAGTTTATAACATTCCTAAAGTGAAAGTCTGGAGGAATTCTAACCCTGAAACAACGTTATGCTTTCATTAATGTGGCACCAAATGCGGCTGCACACGAAAGAGCGTTTCAATAATCACGCTATACACTTGACTTGATCAGTTCTAAATGTTATTTCTCTTAGCTTCAGGAATCACTATAATATTATTGATATTTTACAGATGGTACAAGCTCCACGGGTCAAAAGTGGTTTTATTTTCCTCGTAGGGTTGCTAAAGGAAGGCCGTGCAAATATTCCACCTTCCAAACAAAACCACACATTTAATCCTTGCATTATAATATAATCAGCGCATATCAAGTACATAATGTTTTCATTTTCATGCAAAAAAGTATACAAAACACTGTATTAAAACATACAAAAATCTTCCACTCTATTGTCCCTAAGGTTATGTGGTGAGGATTTTGGCTTCTAAGCCCAGAGGTCCCAAGTTCGATTCCTGGGCGGGGAAATTTATCTTTGATTAGAATCTTTCCATTCCTTCCATTGGGTCAGAAGTATGCATTAAGAATTGAACACACATGTGTTTCAAGTTAGAATTGAGCAAAAACCAACGTTAACTTAAACGTCAGTTAAGTTGTTTATAAATTCAATCCGAAGTTCAGAAGTTAAGTGAAATTACATAAATCAAACAAAAATGATCTCTCGATTATATTCAATCATTACACCTCCTGCCTCAAGTCTGACACTTTTAACAATGATATATCTATTTAAGAAACATGGATTTTGTTCTATGTATAATTGTGAATTCCAGAAATAGAAACAAGCACCCTTCAAATTATTTCCACTCTGTTATTCTGTTATTTAATCCACTCTGATCCCCTATTGTACATACTACTTGCTATACTTCAAAATAGCACATTCTAAAATCAAAAACTAACCTAGTTTAAATTTTTTCATTATATAACAGATCCCCTCACTAAAAGACCGAAGAAGTTTGGAAATTTAACCCACACAAAGTTACACATTGAAACGAAATGACACAGCCATAGCATAGGCAATTTAAGTTTATAACTCGGAAAAACCAAATGATAAATAAGTCTTATCGAAGCATTCTTCAAAAATCCAGCCCCAAGTTGTAAAACAAATCTATCATTCTGCGACAGTTGTTCATCAGATCCTTGGCACCGCTCCAGTACTATATTCTACTGCAACAGTACAGCGTTCTTGAAAAAATCTCCATGAAACTGAACAGCCCTCTGTTTCTCAAGTTCTCTCTTTCACCAAGGAACATTGGTCGTTTCAAAGTAATTTAATATATATTTTGTACATGTGTTCCATGTGTATTCTAATTTAAATATCGAAAATAACGAAGATTTTTACTTTCTCTACATGTACTATGTAAATAGTGAATAGAGAAGCTATTGCATTCCACCCAAAAATTTGATACTGAGATTTCACCGGAAACACACTTTTAGGGTTCCCTAAATAAAAAAAAAATAAAAAGCATTTTAGATCAAATACCTAACTTGTTTTTGAGTTTAGAATCTTCCAAGGATGCGAAGATTTTTGACAGAAGTCCCCCACTCCAAACTACGCTTTATATGTGAAAAAATTTAAAAAAAATCGATTTTTTGGCTTCAACATATATTCCCGGTGAACTCTAGATATCACATTTTGGATGGAATAATTTACCTTCGCTATACACTATGTACATAGTACGTGTAGAGAAAGTAATTCATCTAATATGCGATTCGGATATTGGCAGATGTCCTGTAATATGTCCAGATGATGCTTTACTATTGACAGCAATCAGTAGGCATAGACATTCCTAAGAAGCTGGCTTCAATATCCATTTCGTATACTAATTTAAGGTCCAGTTGATTTAAAATGTTTTCATTACCAGAACGAAACATATGAATACTTGCAGTATTTTCTATCTAGTTAGCACATACATAAAATAATTTTTAAAATCTGATATGTTGCATTCACATAATTACTACCTTTCTATAAGTTATGGAAATACGTGACTTTCACGGCTGGTGTCGTTAGAAATTAAATAATCTTCCAGGTTTGCAAGCCGTGGTCTATTGGAGTTTTCACTATCAGACGTTTCGGACGAAACTCCAATAGACCACGGCCTACAAGTCCGGAAGATCATTTAATCTCTATATAAGTTGCTCTACCAAAACTTATTAATCTGTATCTGTTTGTACAAGTAGTTAAGGTAAAAATAGCAATAATTTAGCTCTAACTATAGTAAAATCTTCTCAAAGCCTAGTACTATGTGATACTTTGAAATTCCTTTCTCTTTCCATTAAAACCAAAAAAGAAAACAAAACCAAGCCAGCAATAGTAATTTCCATTTGAGAAAGTCAGACAAAATATTTAAAAATTAAAACTAATAAAAGGAATATCTCGAAGAAACTATGACAAAGTGTGTGCCTTAACGAAATCTATACTGATGGCATAAATAAGCGTTTGTATGTCTCTAGCGGTTTGTTACTTATAATAAAAACGTCATTCAGAATGAAAATAACTTAACAGAGAATTCCAAGGTAGCCCAAGATAAACATTAAAACATGAACATATTTTAAACTTAAGATATTTTAATCGTAATCATTAGTACCATTTTTGAAAAATAAAAAATGAAACTTGTGCCATATAATTTAAATTTGGGTAGGTGAATTTTCTTGAAAATCCTCATGTCACACCCTTGCTAGCTGAACTTCGTATTTCAAAAACTTTACGCTTTTGAGTTATGCTCTTTACATATACCCAGACACACAAACACATACAAACACCTTTCTAACAATTCTTTCCTTTTAGATTCAGGGAGATCTGTAACTTCCGTTTCGACCGTTTTTCCACTTGGTAGAAAATTCGTCGCAGAAAGACACTGTCCATGTGAATGTGTTTAACTGGAGTACAGATGCTAGGGAGAGTCATTGCATGTACACCTAATGAAAGAAAGCACGCATGGCGCCCTCTTTTAGGGACGCTACGTTTGTGTCCCAATTAGCCCTGATGCAAAATACTTAGCCAGGTCTCTGCGCTGCTTTACAGGGGGGAAACGGGGGTAGAGGTTATAAGAGAAAGGATTTACGGGGGTTTAACTTCACTTTCATAACGCCTCTAAACTTTATGTATAAAACACCATAAATTACGTACAAAAACGAGCAGGGTACTCCTTTTGTGTGTTCGCTAAGCGCGTGCATGAATACGGAGGGTTTTGTACGCATGAATGGTAACATCAGTTGAAGTCAAGTTGTCCAATGGCAGCAGGCAGTCATTCAGTCCGCGGTTTATACTCCGTAAATACAAATGTTTATACAGGACGAGTCAGCAGAGTCTAGATATTCATATGAATGCGATCTTCAAATTATATCTAGGGTATCTATGTTTCTTTATCTCTTCTGCAACAATATACAGAATGTTAAGGGTTTAACATCTATCGACCTCTTACGAGAACGATCCATCTCTCTCTTTCTAATGGCAATAATTCTTTTTGCTTTCCTTCTTTTTTAATTTCTCTACACGTACTATATACATACTGTATACTTAAGGTATTGCATTCGACCCAAATATTCGACAACGAGATTTCACCGGAAATACGTGTTTTGGGTCCCCCTGAATCCAAAAAAAAAAAGCAATTTAGAAAAAAATCCGTGTGAGTGAGTGAGTGTCTGTCTGTGTCTCTGTGTGTCTCTGTGTGTCTGTCTGTATCTGTGTAGGTATGTATGTATGTATGTATGTATGTATGTATGTATGTATGTGTGTGTATGTATGTATGCATGTACGTATGTATGTATATATGTAACTCTGTCTGTGGATAGCATAGATCAAAAACGAAGAAACCATTGAATACCAAACTTGGTTTTTAGGTTGGGTATCTTCCAAGGATGTGATACGAAACCTTTCAGGAGAATCTCCCCATTTCCAACTACAAATTTCGAAAATGTTGGTTTTCTCAAAAATAACTATTTTGATTAATATCTGGTATATTAAAGATATTTACCTGAAAAATAAAATGTATATGTTGAATTTTCTGAGTGTAGCCTCTGAAAACTACTTTATTCTGCATGTATTTTACGTAATTTTGCATAATTACGGTGTAACGTAATTTTGTATAACGCTAAACCGTAAGAGATGAACAAAAATGTATCACACAAAAAATGTAGAGCATGTTACAACACAAAATTTATGTTATATAAATTTTTTTCGTGGAGTTGGTCGTTTGAGATATTCCTTGTTATTTGTTTCAGCTTTTAGAAATTTATAATTTTCTCATACAGGAATTTGTCAACTCTTGTACTTACAAAGAAAGGAACTTCAGTCACATAGCAACCAGCTTTTGACTATCACTTTAGCCTATAGTTCTCCCTTATTTCGCTTCTACTTACAAGGGAGCAAGCAAGCAGACTATTTCTGCTATTTAGTTCTCGATTAGCATGAAGTAGATAGAAGCATAAGCTTTCTAACAATAATTTGTTGCAGAGATGTTGAAATGTCATGTGAATGGAACACATCAGATTTTTTCTTTTTATTTTGATAATGTATTTGCTTGCATTCTTCAATATGATCCTTCCATTTCATTGCATTTTGTTGACCAGATTTTAAATCTGAGTTTATTGTTTCATTCCTTATTTTATCCATTTTAGTGCAACTCCTTACACATCTCATGACTTCATCTCTGCGGCCTGTATGGGTGGTCTTTCCTTTTATGTTGCTGTCCATGATTTGAAACCTTACTCAAGAGTAGGTATAACCACAACCTTTCATTTGTTTTTCCTTTTTTTTTTTTTGTTGTTTTTCTTCATTATGCTTAGCTGATAGCTGAGAAATCTATTAACTTTCTTCTGTTCTTATAAATGTTTAGTTTTCCTCGTATTTAAAAGATGTGATATAATATTAAATAAATTAAAATAACATCTTAATCTATATTTGATTCAACTACTTCCCACAGATCTTTTAATTGGAATATGTAATTAAAAATTTTAACTGCTGTGAAGTATGTAACTTTCTGTTCAGAAACAGTATGGAGTGTCGCAAACAGAAGTAGTCAATGTGAAAATGACCTAACACATAGTAGTCGTATCCCCTATTCGTAATAAAGAAATAAACACACAGATCTGCTCTTCATAAGAACTGAACTTTTTATACCGACTATTAATTGTAGGCTGTACGAAACTAAATAATATATTTGTAAATATTTACGACATTTTTAGTATTTGTGCATAAATTATACATTCAAGCTTAAATCGTGCATACCCTTTAAAAGATACGTACCTAAAATGAAGTAGAAATGTTAATTCTTCCCTTTTACATTTAATGTTACTGCAACTTATACCTTTATACAAGAGTTTATATCACATTCTCAGGTTAATCAACGAGTGTACTGAATGTAGTGTAGGAACGCTGTGCATTTCTGAGATTCTGTAAACCATTTCACAAAGATGCACTGTAGGTATAATATTTACAGCGTCAGTTTTTTGCAACCTTGTGTTTTCCATCATTCGATGGAATGTCACCTTCCAATATACATTAACAGATAAGGCCAAGGTAATAAATGACCGTGCAAGCACTGGTTTATTGAAATGAATAAACAAAATATTTTAAAACAATATAGTGACTATACTTACCCATATTTCTACCATGACTATGCTTGCAAGTATCTATGACGTACCTGAAAGAGAGGGAAAAACATAAATTTTACGTTTCCACAAAAAATAACTTAGTTATGTTTATGCTGTACTGTCATACGGGATTTACTAACAAAATTAACTTTACGATGCATTGCCCGTATATTTATAAAACAAACTAGTACAAATGCACAAACATTAAATATTATAATAATATGTGTGCCAGTGCAGTTAAGCGATATTGAAATTACTCATGATAGAAAACTCTTAGATAATATTTATGAGGCACTCCTGATCCTTATTGCTCAAGAGATTAATTTTGCACTCAAGTGGCTTAGCCCAATTTAATCGTGCGAGTAAATAATCAAATGATTAAATGCTAGCTGACAATGTTAATATTACCATATTGCTAAAGACACTCTATAAAGAAAGGTCTAATTTCCACAAACTTCAAACACTTTTGTTGATATTATCATAGAATGTTTTAACATTACTGTAACATAAAATTAATTTTCACAACCCTGTGTACAATACTTTACAAGAAAATAATTCTCACAAACTAAAATTAGTATTATTTGAAATACTCATCTCATCAAAATTTTAACCTTTCTGAATAGTTTCTCATAGTTATTGATGCATAAAAGACGAACACATTTTTTGTATTTCATAAAGTCTAAATTTCCTGGAAACAATTTTAATGTGACATTCTTTTTTAAAAATCAAAAGTTTACTTATTTAAAAAAATTCAATACCCAAAACTGTAAGTGATACCATGTAAAGTTCAATTAGATCTGTCAATCTCCTTCAAAGAATGTGAACCGGAAAATTGAAAGAGATAGAAAAATAATGAAAGACGAAAATTTTAATTGACAAAGGTTTGACAGAATAAGATAAAGAGAAACACAAGCATCCAAAAACTCCACATTTGGCTAATACAATGTTTGAGGATTTTTCTAAGAATTATTATCACAATATTAATTTTCGAAATTATATCGAAAATGTAGTATCAAGTAGCCTAAATCAAATATGTTTGAGTTAGCAAAATGTTACCATTGATGCAAAACAACTTTCTTCCATTAGAAATTCCGCTGCACTCAGCTGTCGACTCTTGTCTCTGATCCAACTGCACACACCAAAGGCTTGTATCGCAACTGACGTCTTGCACTATAGTCTGCACAATAAAAGCTAAATGTTCTCTAAAGAGGCGACTTGTTTCAATCTGCTGACAAGAAAGAATCCAAGGCTGTGGGAAGGTACACATTTCTTTTGTGAGCCTTTCTACAGCAAGCCTGATGGTGCGGCGACGTACGTTATCCGCACCTGCAGTAATCCACGCGGTTAGGTGAAGAACGCTACTATTGATACGCGTGTACATAGTTACACTACTCAATCCTCACTACCAAATGCATGTGTCTGCATTTATTATTAATTATCAACTGCTTTATCAAATCGAGAAGCGGATGCTGCTGTATTAAGAGCAATTGCATGAATATAAATTTTGGAAGATAAAATTATATTTTTATTTGGATTGTATAATAAATTGTTATGAATTGTGTTTAATTCCAGTTTACCTTGCTGCTCTGTCGCTGCACGTTAATTCTGGAAAGTTTTGCTACGTCATTAACAGCTATATAAGGAAGCTGATAAGCTCCAAGGGTTTAGGTAGCAGAAAGAGTTTTTTTTTTTTTTTTTTTTTTTTGTCTAACCTGGTTGGTCATATCGTACGATGAATGAAATTGGTGAAACGATTCTCAAATTCTCGGAGTCCATGAAGCGCAAGGTTAGTCAACATTTGTCTTCTCAGGATAAGGGAAGCCCCGAAAAAACGTTTATTCGGGCAAATCAAACTAAGATTCGAACTCACGATCTCTTGATTGTGAGTCTGACCGCTGCAGCCACATTTCCGAGATTGGGGGGGGGTTAAAGGTGTGCTACAGCATTGAAATAAAGACTTTGATCGTAAACAGAACTTGAAGAAATAAGCAGATTTTGAGATTGTGTAAACAATATGGTGATACTTATCTCTATAGATACATAAATGCAGCTGGACAGAAAATTAGGTTTTATACAATTTAAAAAATCGTTCCAAAATAACAATAGAGAAAGTTGTGATTTTGTTATGCATCAAGGATTTCAAATTATTATATTTGTGACATCATTTGAACCAACAGGGATATTTAAACTACTTTCAGTCAGTGATATATACATTCTTATACAGATATAACTTTACAAACTCTACAGAAATACATAGATTTTCTGTAAAAAGCAGCGTTCCACTGTAAAGAATAATATAATATGAAATTATACAGCACATATAGTGTACACTATTAAAACCAACCTATTCATGGATGATAGATTCTGTTTTGTGAGGTAACCTAATGAAATATTACAGTAATACTGGATACTGTAGGACATTAATTCTATATCAATATAACTGTTCATCTTAGCATAAACATTAAAAACATAAATAAAATTTATATTTCCACAGTCATAATATAAACTATATATAATTGTATTTAATATAATTGTATAAATTACATTGAAAAAGTTTCTCAATGTCCATACAATAAAAACTACAAACTCTCTAAGGGTATTACTATAGATGAATCAGAGAGCATTTATCTTATCGCTTTAAAACTTAAAAACCACTTCTTATATATTTCAGCATTGATTTTCTCACGTTAAACTGTGTTGAAAATATAAAATTATGTATAATATAGAGCAGCTATTCTCAAAATAATTACTATCTTCTGTATATGATTTTGCATAATTCAGTCAGAATTGAAGAAGCCTTCACAGTTTATTGACAGAAAATTCAACTATACATTATAATTATGCTACTTCCTATGCTATGCAGTTGCAGATTTTTCAACAGTTTTTCACGTGGAAGATAAATAGTGAGTGCTGGTGAACGTGTAGGGCCTTCAGAACGTGTATCTAGATTATGTCGTATAAGTATATCAAACTTGCGTTCTAATCCAAAGTGTTAGGGAAAATATTGAAAAAATAAAAATGATGGAAAAGTTTGGGTATTTGGGCTACGGAATTAACTAAAAAAAAGTCATATAGCATCAACCTTAAAAACCTTATATTTATCCTACTTTTCGTTTTTAGGTTATGCCTGTTGACCCCACACACACACACACACACACACACACACACACACACACATACGCTCACGCGTATTTCCGGTAGATCACAACATCGAATGTTTGGGAGGAATATAACAGTTGTTCTATCTTCTATACTATGCGCGCATCTTTTCTTGGGCATTCGGCTGTCATCTTCAGCAGATTTCACGCAATTTTATAAGTAGGGCATAATGACAACATTGAGACACTAAGAATTTTGGATATACGTTTTTAGTTTACATGTAAATTTTAGTAAATGTCCAGTTTTTCTATTAAAATTGTACACTTAAGTTACAATAAAATTAAAATATTAATGATACAAAAAGTCCTTACTATTATTTCTCTTGGACAAGTAACAAGTTCTGAAAAGTTCAAAGCTTTGACTTGAATAGAACTCAAAATATGTGTATTCAAATGTAAATAACAAAGACACACACACACACACATACTAGGATTAGGACATGTCATTTTAACTATATATTTTGTGACGAACCGCTATCGGAGCACAAAGTGGAATGTGTCGCGGGGAAGAGAAGCAGTCATAATGTGTGTTAACAGCATCGAATGGTACTGTAGTAGCCTTTAGAAGCGCAGTGTGTAATGTGAAATAGGTTGCCCGGCGACCGCCGTCCCAGATGGATGTTACTCGTGTGGACAGCCCTCATACATAAAAACATCAATTTTCTAGGAGGGAACTATCACAGAATGCCACAGACTGGATCGTTAGGTTAGGGAAGAATTGGAGCAGCCACCATCCTGATCTGTCCCCATGACGTCGAGACTTCACAGGCAAGGTAAAAAAAAAACTATTACGTGGTTTGCAACACGTGAAGATATTGGAAATGCTAAGCAGTTGCAGATGACCAGTTTTCCACATGGAAGAAAAATAGTGGGTACTGTCAAAATGCAGGGCTTTCAGAACAGGTATGTAAGTTATGCTGTGTGAAACATGAAACTAATAATGTTATGTTAATGCCACGGTAATGCCGTGAAGCACCATTTGCAGGTGTTCATTGCCCATACTGTTCAGATCCTTTCCTCTCGTATTCTGCACCAGAGAACTCTAGTCTTCCAGGTAGGCATTCCTTAAACTCTAGATATGACAAATCGCTGACCATAGATATGTCTTTCAGGATGGCTTCTGGTAGCTCATAATCCTTGTAATGGCACGCAATCTATCTTCGGTGAGCAAAAAGGGTTTGAGAGCAAAAATAAATAACTATAAAGGTCCGTAATATACCGTAATGTGTGCACAATGGGTACATAATTACTCTCTGAATTGATTTTAAGTCTCCTATTTGTGTTTCCCAGAACCAAAGCTTTGATTGTCATGAAAAACATCTGATGTGTTCCATTCACATGACTTCCTGTACATCTCTGTAACAAATTGTTGTTAATAAGCTTATTCTTGTATCAACTTCATGCTAATCGAGATAAGTATTAGCAGGAACGGTCTTATTACTTAGTTCCTTCAACTGGAAGGGAAATAAGGGAATACTCTAGGCTAAACCGACAGTCCAATGTTTCAAAATGTGGTTGCTATGGGATTAAAATCCGATTCTTTTCGTGGCCAGGAGTTCACAAGTTCCCATATGAGAAAAGTTTAAGTATTTCAAAATTGAAACCAATAACAAGAAATATATCGAAGACGGTCAACTCCATGAAAATACATAAATTGTGTGTTTTAACGAGACCTACATTTTTTGTGCTTAAGTTTTTGTCTTATCTCTTACGTTCTGCTAGGTATGCAAAATACAAAAAATATTCATCCAGAACAAAGAGGTCTTTAAAAGTTATTTCCAGAAAACCCAAGATATACATTTTATGTCATGTGAATATCTTAAATATGAGAGATTTTAACAAAAATCATTAGTCATTTTTGAGAAAATCAAAATTCTTGAAATGCTATCCATGTAAAGGGTAGTTGGGGATGGAAGGGGATCTTCTGGAAAGTCTTCGTGTCACATCCTTGGGAGATACTTAACTTACTTTTCGTTTTTGAGCTATGCTGCCCACATGCATATTCACGGACCTTTTTCTAAAAATTATTTTTTTGGTTCAGGGGGTTCCAAAACACGTGTTTCCGGTATCTCGGTTTCGAATTTTTGGGTGCAATACAATACCTTCTCTACACACCAGGTACATAGTACATATAAAAGCACATTTTGGCCACAAACGAGACAGTTCTTGTCTTAAATATGGACACCGGTTTAATCGTACTGTAAATGCGGAGCGTCATAAGTTTTTAGCCCGCACTAAAGATTTACCAGGGCTACTCCACACCGCGCCTGCGCAATTTAACCGTTTCATCTGACAGTATCGGATTTGCCTCTCGTGACCAACAAGAATAAGATGCGCGCTGCAATACCGACGTACTACATGCGTACTAACAGGTTATTACGATGGTACTAATTGAGCTGTCACGCACACACACGCGTCATTCATGCCAGCGAGATGCGCCACTTTAGTTCCCTTCCACTGCACTAAACTTCGTTTATAGTTTGAGCGACTCGCTGAATCATCGTCCTTCCTTAATGAATTTTTCCCAATGTCGGTGCACAGTTAAGATACATGATGCAATCAAAACTGGCGACTTTAGTCTGCAGTTGACGGAAATTGCTGTTCTGTCAAAATGAACATGGTTGTTAGGATAAAATACAGCTCAGATGAAGAAAGAAAAGCACTAATTTGCGTCCCTTCCGCCTGTTTGCAATGCTTGGAGTAAAAGCTGTAACTTCAGCAAATGCTATAGGTGGAAACTTCTAAATGGCTTTGCTGAATGTGCCAAAAGCACGCAGCAGTAAATTGCTACACCTGCGTAATTAGCTTGATAGTAAGTTCCAAACTAATGGGGCAAGATAACAGCAATGTGTACTTCATCGATACATCTCTGTGACCATTTGACATTTAGCACAATAATAGCTACAACTGAGTTATATTATGTGTGGAACCAGGTTTTGGGTTCCGAAGTGTACACACTGGGTTTTTTTTTATTTATTTTTGTTTGCTTTTTTTTTTTTTTTACCTTGATATGTAAACTATTGGCCATAAAGAGAGAGAGAGAGAGAGAGAGAGAGAGAGAGAGAGAGAGAGAAGGAAATTAATGCAGTGAGAAAGGATATATGTTTAAAATGCAGTCTTTAAGGAACTTTATTATTGCACGGTAAACTAGTTTTTGGCATGCTGCATTACAGCACTGATGCCGGTGGAAGTGTAAGAGGACAGGTTTGTAGGGTAAACATGCATACGTTAAGGTATAATCTGTTCCAAAAGTAACTCATTACATGTATTGACATTATATGCATTGTTCTAATTCATGAAATAACGAAATATAACAGTTATTTCATAATATGATTAGTAAATAAAAAGGCATTCTACATTTACAAATAAAATATAAAGCGTGATACAATAAAGCAGGATAATAATGTGCAGAGCTTTGAAAAGACAATAAACATAAATCAAACAAACTTACTCAGAATTCAATGCAATAAATTAAAAAATATATCTTTAATGTATCTAAAGCAAAGCTTCTCCTGTCACTCAAACTATGTTTCAATTATACACAAGTTTATTAAATGTCAAACACCTACCCTTTAGTATTTTTCACATTTTTCATCTGCTCCCTCTTCAGTGTTCACTGGTTTATCTACTAGCAGGTGCTGAACGAGGCCAGATGGAGAACAATGTTTGATAGTGCATGTTTCGAAACGGGCTATGGAGACCTCGCCCACTCCATCACGTCATAGTTATACTCTGTGTGCACCGAACTTCAATCCGACAATTTCATGGCCCCGAACCGAGCTCTGTGCAGGTAGGGGAGCGCGGGTCCAGTTTGCACAGATTTTAAACTTCCATTTGTATGAGCTTTATCTGTGAAATATTACCAAAAGCTGTGAAAAGTTTAAAAATGATGTTTTCACAATAAAATGATGAAAATTCTAAACTTTAAGAAAATACATAGTTTTTCTCGCTTGGTGTACTTTATTAACTAAAGCTACGTATGGAAAAGTGCATGTTTATCAATGAGCACACCAAACTTTAAACCTTCTTTCTCGCCAAGTTTCTTCCAAAGCTCTTTCATACTCAAAATATTACACTCGATACAATTTCTCACTAATTTGTTTCAAAGTTTTCATATGGCTTCTCAAAAGTATATTAAAATGGTTTGTTTCGAAATAGTATTCCAATTTTTAAAAAGAAATTATTGAATTTAGAAAACTTAGAAGTATAGGAGAGTACCAAAAGTAATATTTTTTTCTACATTACTAATACAAAACTCTTGTGTGTTCCACTCACATGACCCTCCTCTACCTGTCCAGCAAACTAGCCATTTTAAAAGGAGTTATTTTATCTACATCATGCTAATTGAGATAAACATTAGTAATAGTTGTCTTACTACTTGCTTCTTTGTATCTGGAAGGGAAGTAAATCAAATCCTTTAAACGCCGGTTGCCATTTGAAACAATTGAAATTCGTTCTCTTTGCTTGCTAGGAGTAAACAAAACAGTAACGATAAAAAGATGAGCACCTCGTTTGAGAAAAGTTTAACTAGCTAAAAGTGATATAAATAAACCGGAATATCTCTGAAGTGGCTAATTCTACAATATATATATTGTAGAATTATTTTTGTGCAGTAAGGTTTTCTATATGTCTGACGAGTTACCAGTTAAGCAAAATTAATAAAAATACATCCAAAATAAAGGTCTTCAGAGGCTATTCCCAGAAAATTTAAGATATAAATGTTATTTGTGACGTAAATATTTTTAATATTTGATATTTTAATCAAAATATTGAGAAAAATAAAATGTTTAAATATTATTCTATGTAAAGGTTAGTGTAAGGTGGGGGATTTTCTTGAAAATACTTGTGTCACACCCTTAGAAGATACTAAATATAAATACTAAGTTTAGCATGTAACGGTATTTTCTTTTTGACCAATAATGTCCACACATACACAAAAGGACCTTTCTAAATTTGCTTTCTTTGGACTCAGAGAACCTCAAAATATAAATATGAACTTTCCACATAAAATTTGTGGGTGGAATACAATACTTTCTCTAGCTACTACGTACACTTTACAGGTTCTAGAGCAAGAAAATGAATCTCACGTGTTCGATTCACATGACTTTCTCTACCCACAAACTATTCTTAAAAAGTATGTCTTTATCTAAATTATGCTAATTGAGACAAAAGTTAGCAGAATTTGGTATATTATTCGCTTCCTTTTAAGAAGAAGGGAAATAAGGGAATATACTAGGCTAATGCGATAAAGCTGGCTCTATGTAGGCTCTTTGATCTGCATTACCAGCAGTAAAACAAAAGATAGATAAAACCAAAGGTGACTTCCCGCTTAAATAGAGTTACATAGTTTAATATTGAAACAAGGGATGTCTCGGAAACGACCAACTCTAAAAACCTACCCGCATGGAGTTTTTTTTATTTTTTTTTTTACCTAGGGAACCTCAAAACTAAATTTCCAGCGAAATCTAAACATTGAATGCTTAGGTTGAATTCAATATTTTCTTCTTTAGCTACTATGTACGTTCACTAAAAGAAGTTAAAAACATGTTTAAGGTGCGTGTGATAGTTTTTCTGTAACCAGTATAATTCAAAAGCTGAAAGTCCATTAAATGACCACATTTGATGTTTAAGCCAATATTTCGAACAGCATCCTCCATCGTTAATTACTCTTTAATTGGGAAAATCTTCTAAAAATTTTATTTTTTCAAAATTGGAGCTAAAGTTCTTATTGAAATATCCCATGTTTAAGATATTTTCATGGAAAATAAAACGAATATCTTAAATTATCTGAAAATAGCCTGAAGTGCAATTCACTCTGGATGACTTTTACATAACTATTAAACAATAAGCAATAGAAAAAGAATAACTACATAAAAATCTGATGCGTTACATTACATGCCTTTCTTTACATCTGTGCAACAAATTGTTAAAAAGTTTATTCTTCTATTTACTTAATACTAATCGAGAAAAAATTAGTAACAAGGGTCTTATTACTTGCTTCCTTTTAAATAGACGGGAAGTAAGGTAGTACTATAGGCTAAAGCGACAGTCCAATGTTTTAAAAGCTGGTTGCTATGTGATTGAAGTTCCTTTGTTTGTATGAACAGGAGTTGACAAATTCCTGTGTGAGAAAAATATAAGTATTTTAAAGCTGAAACCAATAACAAGGAATGTCTCAAAACTGTCAACTCCACGAAAAAATGTGTGTAATAAAAATGGTGTGTTTTAACGAGCTCAAACTTTTAAGTAAGTTTTTGTCTATCTTTACGGATTACCAGTTATACAAAATTCTGCAAAATTCATCCAGAATAAACATGTCTTCAGAGACTATTCCCAGAAAATTGAAGATATACATTTTACTAGTCAAATAAATATCTTTAATATACGATATTTTAAACAAAATCGTTGGTCATGTTTGATGAAATCAAAATTTTCGAACATTTTTCTATGTAAAGGGTAGTTTGGAGAGGGGGGAGGGGTTCTTGAAAATCTTACATCATTGGAAGATATTGAAATTAAATACCAAGTTTAGTACTTGATATTTAAAGCACTTCTTTTTTGTGCTATGCTGCTCACACACACGTACACACAGACAGTCAGACAGACACACCGACATTTATTTAGAAATTCTTTTTTGAGTTCAGACGTCCTAAAACATGTATCTCCGGTGAAATCTCTGTATCAAATTTTTGGGTACATTACAATACCTTCTCTATACAGTATGTGCATAGTACATGTAGGTAAAGTAAAAAATGAAGACCTCGTTAATGCACACAGTTTGTCACATACATTTTTGTCACTCAAATAACCACTTCGAGATATTCTGGATTATTAGTTTAATTTATCCAATACTTAAGTTATTGTTTCATAAGAAGTCGTCATCGTTTTTGCTTTTGTTTTATCTCTTGACAATGCAAATAGAACCGAGTCTAAGACAGCACAAAGCGAACAGACTTTTAAACTGTTGATTATCGCTTTAGTTTAATCTATACTCTTATTTCCCTTCTACCTAAAAGGGAACAAGTAACAAGATAATTTATGATAATTTTTATCTCGATTAGCATGAAGTAGATATAAAAAAAATATTTTAAGAATATTTTGTAGATAAGGTATAGAAAATCGTGAGAGTGAAATACATAAGAATTTAAGGATACTAAAGCAATAGATACACGGTAATAATTTTAAAATTTTTAAACGGGGATATTTCAATAACTTTGACTAATAACTTATTGTTTTTTAAGGTTGGAAATTTCAATCGATATGTTATAGGAATAGCGACCAATATCTGCGGTTAAAAAAGTGCTATTTGTAAGAACGGTTAAGAGAGCGACACGACCTCTTTAATCAGAGTTATTACAAAGAGCTAGTATCTGGAGTTATACATTTTAGCGTCTTTGCCAATTTCGTTTAATTTTACCTACTAGGTGACCTAGCCTTGTATTTGTTGCGGGCATATATCCCTTCGGGCGTTAAGAGAGTTGAAAAACTTAACGGAGCTATTTCAAGTTAAAACCGGTCGGTGGGGAACAGGCTGAGCGACCTTCGTGTTACCTATCTTGTTTATTAGCAGACACGGTGAGCCAATACCGCTTATTGAGAGGGAAAACTCGAAAATACCTCTCCCAGTTCTCCTATGGCCGGTTTTAACCTGAAATAGCCCTGTTGAGTTCTGGAACTCTTAGCATGAAGTGATTATCTGTACACGACAAATACGGGGCATTTGGGTCATCTGGTATATGGAGATGGTAATGAGTGTTCACACTTCAAAATTACCGTCAAACTATTTACGTTAGAGTGGTGCCGCAAAAACTTAAAAAATCAGAGAAATTACACTCGTAGCATCGAAGAAAGTTTGTATTTAGTAACCGTCGTCTCTTACTGGATAGAAGTTAAAGTTTCAGCTATATCCATCGCGTCGTTTCATTGCCATAAGCGAGTGATTCAACAATCTTGCGTTTCTTTACAAAGATGGGAAGAAACTAACTTTCGTGCGGTGATTAAGAACTTCTATTTAAAGAGATAAAAGCCGAGTTGGATGAAGTTCATGTTTCATCTGATCCTGCGTTTGCAACAATTCACAAATGGAATGGAATTTAAACGTGGCCGTACATCCTCAAATAATGAACATCGTTCTGGTCGTCCAGTAGAAGTGACTACCTCCGAAATTGTTGACAAAATTCAGGATATGAGTGATCGACGAATCAAAGTTCGCGAAATAGAGGTAACAAGCACATCCCAAGGTACAGTGTTCCCAATTTTGCACTAAAAATTAGGTCTGACAAAGGTCTCGGTAACTTGGGTGCCGTGTTTGCTCTGGTTGGAGAATAAACGCAATCGTGTGATCGATTCGGAAGCAGGTTTGGCACTTTTGCGTCGTACGCCCTCTACATCGATACATAACTGTGGGTGAAACATAGGTACACTACTACACTCCAGAGACAGAAGTACAGTCGAAGCATTAGGTTTTTAAAGGGGAACCAGCTCCGAAGGCAAATGTGATGAAATCTGTAGACAAGGTGATGACCTCGGTTTGTTGGGATATTCTCAGAATTATCTACGTACATTGATTACTTGCAGAAAGGAAGAACGATAAATGGAGACTATTATGCATTAGTAGTGCATCAGCTGAACGGAGAAATGAAAAAAAAAAAAAAAAATACATCCACATTTGGCAAAGAAAATTTTTCTCTTCTATTAAGACAATGTAAGGGTGCACACCTGCCCACTTTCGATGGCGAAAATTGCATAATTAAGGTCGAGTTGCTACAACATCGTCCGTATTAACCAGATTTGGTCCCCAGTGATATTTTTTCTATTATTTCCAAACTTGAACAAGTGACTCGACGGAAAACAGCAAACGTCTAACGAAGAGGTCATCTCCCAAACAGATGCCAGTTTGCGGACCTTCCGAAATCTTACTTTTTGGAAGATTTAAAACAGTTCAAGAAACTCTGATTTCTCAGTTATATATATAATCAGATATATATATATATATATATATATATATATATATATATATAATCTTTTTCTAAAGCCTTATTGAACGCCCTTCGTATATAGTCTGCTTTCGGCGAGAAATAAGAGTTTGCTGGAATCAAGCACAACCCATTGAATAAGAGAGTGTGTCCCACCATATTCTTTGGACAGCATCTGTCCCATCCAGAAATTCACAAAATGTCCACAATCCCATAAGGAATTTCAAATACTTTTATATGAGAATACCTCCTTCTCCGAGAAAGGAAACTCACTATACGGGAAGAAAAGCAGTAAAAAACGAAAAAGAAATACATGTTTACCATTTCACAGTTGTCGATATTCTATCCGACCACACACGCCTTTGTACCCTCTTCCAATCCTTTAGCGCAGTTCTGCCCCGCATGAGCGTCCAGAACGTGTGGAATGCATTGAGCATCTGGAATTGTGTTACTCGGAATTCTATTCCAATTGGGTAGTTTAATAAGCCCAAGGAGCAATTCCAAACACATCTACCTCTTATCTATGCCACATTCATTTCTCTCTAACCATTCTTAGCTATTTTTACTTTCTCTTAGTGCACAGGTAGAGAAGGTATTTGCATTCCACCTAAAAATTCTATACGAGGATCTCATCGGAAAAATAGTTTTAAGCCCCCTGTATATTTAAAAAGAAATTTAAAAAATAGTACAGATATATGTATATCCAAGTGTATGATAATTAATTACATCTTTCAAGGAACCGATATGATGATTTTCAGGAAAATCCCGCCACTCAAGACTATCCTTTACGTAGAAAAATGTTCGTCAATGTTTATTTTCATATGGCTCAAAAGGTTTTGATAAATATGCAGCACATTAAAAATATTTACATCGAAAATAAAATGTATAATTTGAATTTTCTGGGAATAGCTTCTAAAGACCTCTTCATTTGGATAACTTTTGCATAATTGGTAAACCATTAAGAGGTAGGTAAAAACTTAGTATACAAAAATATAGATTATCACATTAAAACACACAATTTATGCCATATACATTTTTATGACGTTTCCAGGCATTACGAATTGTTGGCTCAATTTTAAAGCACTTAAAGCTTTTCTCAAATTGGAATTTTTGTTTTAGTTTTCTTTTGTTTTACTCATAGCCATGCAAAGCAAACCGAATTTCAATCACACACCACCACCTTTTTATCTTTACTTTAACTTATGGTCTTGTGCATCATTCTCAATCAAGATTTGATCGCGGTCAGCTGGATATTTGACCGTTTCAACATGATTTTTTGGTGCATCGACACTGATCAAAGTTAAACGAGATAGTTAATTATTGCCAACTTTGACTGCTGTGCTGGACCAGTCAAGTTGGCAAAATTGTTGCCGTTTCAATTTCCTTGAACTTATAAATGTCGAGATAAAGTATTACTTAAATCGGAACTAAATAAAAAAATCTGATGTGTTCCAATAACAAAAGAATTTCTCTAGTTGTTCCACAAAGGAACCTTCCTTATAAAAGATTATTTTACGTACGCATGCTAATCAAGATAAACATTGCCAGAATTGGTCTTATTACTTGCTTCTTTGTAAGTAGAAGGGAAATAAGGGTGTGCACTAGCCTAAATCGGAAGTTAGATCCTTTAAAAGCAGGTGCCTAAGCGAAACAATTTGAATCGGTTCTTCTTTGCATGCTAGGAGTAAACAAGAGAGAGAGAGAGAGAGAGAGAGAGAGAGAGAGAGAGAGAGGAAACGAAAGAAATCTCCTGTTTGGGAAAAGTTTGGGTGCCTTAAAACAGAAACCATTAACTCGGAATATTTCGAAAAGGGTTATCTCTACGAAAAAGAATTATATGGTATAAATAATGCGTTTTAATGAGATCTACATGTTTTCTATAGTAAGTTTTTGTCTATTTGTTACGCTTTAAAAGGTATACAAAAGCTATACAAAACTTATACAAAAGTCATCCAGAATGAATATGTCTTCAGAGGCTATTCCCTGAAATTCAAGTCATATATTACATTTGACATGAAAATATCTTAAACATATGAGATTTTAATCAAAATCATTAGAGCCATTTTTGAGAAAATCAACATTTTCAAAAAATGTTACACGTAAAAGCTAGTTAGTGGTGGGGCGATTTTCTTTAAAATCTTGGTGTCTTATCCCTGGAAGTTATGAACTTGAATACCCGAATTTGACATTAACCGACTTTTCGTTTTTGAGCTATGCTACTCGCAGACACGCACACACATACACAGGCACACACATGGGCATGTTTCCAAAAATCCCTTTTTGATTCAGGAGGCCTCAAAAACATCTATTTCCTGTGAAATCTTGGGGTGCAATACAATACCTCCTCTATTCATTAAGTACATTGTACATACGGGCTAGATAAAATAAAAAGGATCATTTGAAGAAAGAGACCCTTTGGAAGAATTCGAGGACAAAATATCTGAAAACATTTGAGTACCAAAGGATACCGTGTAGTGGCTAGTAAGTGAAATGACTAACGTTAGAATTTCCTGCGAACCGCAATCACAGAAACACTTCATCCTGAGATCGTGCGCTACAGGAGCTTTTAATATTGTAATGTTTGTATTTCTCACATCCACCAAACAACACCATTGCATATTATCTATGATATGTCAAAATAATTGCTTCTCGTTATCCAAGATTTGTATACTTTTTGTCGAAGTCAGAATTAAGTTATATAATGAGCCGATTTCATCAACTCGACGTATTTTCGCGTGTCATGGGATTATTGCATTAGTAACCGAGAAAGCGTTAGTTATTTTAATAATGTTGTTGAAACCATGTTGTTTTGTTGCTAGTTTAAAACCATTCCATCGGATAAATGAAATAGAACGATGAATGCAATGGATGAAGTAATGTCCAAATGCTTCAGAGGTTACCAGACATTCACCTTATAAAGGAATGCACGGGGAGAAGAAACAACAAAAGTATTCCAGCTAACTGACCCTATCCGAGATTCAAACTCGGGAATATCTTGACTGTGAGGCACTAACCTCACACAAAGCGAAACTATACCCACTGAATGCACCCTGTCCTAAGGCTGCGAAATAAATAACGAACTATGTAACCCTTGGTGAATGGCTCAAACTTAACCTCAAACTTATTTCATCTTTCGTTGTTTGCTTTTAATATCAGAAAATTTTCGTAGAGAAAATATTGTTTGATCCGCGAGCTTAAAGTTCGTTTTTCATTCTCGAGTTTCACAATATTCCCACTCGAATCAAAAACCATAACTTTACGCTCTTAATTCATAGATAACTATTTAAACTTTGGACTAGTAATGCATCGCATCAGTTGTTTTACAGCCTCCTCTCGTTTCCGAAACACTGAAGTTTCAGATCTCATTCCTCATCGCTCTCGGCCTTTCAGTGGTCATATTGTAAACATTTGGTGGCCTCGCAGCTTCTTATTGATCGGCAAGCGATGCGTTCCTTGGCCGGCATTTCCTCCTCCGTCCTAGGAGGCAGTCACTATAGCAACACTGTTTCTCATCTCTCCTTCACAAATCCTTAGCACTTGCTGCATTTTATTTTAGTAAGTATTAATATATTCATTAATACCTAGTTTGATTCTAATTATTCACAAGCTAGGGTCATCAAATAGGCAAACGTATCTTCCAGTCAAAAAATAAAAACGGTAGAACTTTCCTGTGGGGAATAATTTAAGTACAACGTAAATAACTGTCTACACGTCAAGTTCAACAGCTTTTTATTTTTGCTCTCTCTAGCACGTATGTATAATGTGCATAGTTGGTAGAGAAAATGTAGATCCCGAGATTTCACTAGAAATACATGTTTTGAGGACCCCTGAATACAAAACATGCTTGAAAAAAGGTCAGTGTGTGTGTCTGTTCTGCAACACAAAAAACGAAAATTTAATCGAATATAAACTTGATATTCAAATTCTTGTCTTCCAAGGATGCGATGTGAAAATTTTCAGAAAAATTCCCCACCTCCAACTACCCTTCACGGCAAAATATTTCTAGAATTTCGATTTTCTCAAAAATGGCTCTAACGATATTATTAAAGTTCCGTATATCAAAGATATTTACATAACAAATGCAATGTATATCTTGAATTTCCAGGGAAGAGCCTATGAACCCTCTTCATTCTCAATGACTTTCGTATAACTGGGTAAATCGTAAGAGATAGTTGTTATTGGTTTCGATTTTTAAATACTTATACTTTTCTCAGACACGAAATAGCTTTACTGCTCGTCATGCAAAAAAAGCGAAATTCAATGGCAATCTCATAATGGCAGCTTTTGAAACATTTGACTATCCCTTTGGCCTACTGCATTGCCTTAGTTTCCTTCTACTTATAAGGATGTCACAAATAAGACCATTTTATTAGGTATGACGTATAAAAATGATTAATCTTTTGTAAGAAGTTGGTTTACAGAGCAGATAGAGAAAGTCAATTGAGTGAAACACACCAGATTTTTATCTTGTGACTAAAGCTAGAAAAGTGGTATTTCCGGTAATGTTATTTGTTACCATAAGCATCCTCCGTTGTACAATGGTTAGCATGCTAACTTCATATACACAAGGTCGCGGCTTAAAACCCGGCGGAGGACGATGGATTTTTTCAGCAAGATCAAGTGGTCCTTCACGCCTACTTTAGAATGAGACGCTGAGAACCACATCAGTTAAAGTGCGTCCATAAATAAAACTCAATTTTTGCTAAAAGGACTCCTGATTCCAATGTTGTGTCTACTTTTTAAATACAAGCGTAAGATTATAATTTGATTCATAATTTGGCCTGGTTGGTCATATCGGATGAAGAATGAAATCGGTGAAGTGAGGGTCAAATGATCTCGGGGTGTATGCAGCTTAAGTAACTCGACATTTGTCTTCTCAGAATAAGGGAAAACCCGATAAAAAAAAAGAAAAATTATCCGGGTAACTCACTCTAAGCGAGATTCGAGCTTATGACCTCCTAAATGTGAAACAGACACGCTACCCTCACACTGGACAATCGGGTGTAAAAAATCTTATAATATTTTAATTAAACACTTTATAACCTGTAACCAGATTATTCTACGTAAGTTACATTATTTCAATGTTTCAATGTTCTCGTGGCATTATTCCTAATAAAAATTAATTCTTCGTCACCATGCTAAGAGCAGCCCGAAACTGCGACACATTAATCTTTCCTAAGTACCAGTCCATGTTTCGTCACCATCTCTCAATTTTAACATAATGCTATCAATGAACGTCCCTGTTTTAATATCAAATGCAGTACAAGAAATATTTCCATCATCACGCTTTGTTCTGCAGAACCTATTTTTAGTACCACTCGCTTCATAATTTCGATAACTGTGCTCGTATTAGTACTTCACTGTCTCTGTCGTCCTCCGTTGTCTAGGGCTAACATGCTAGCCTCTGGTTACCACGGCCACAGGTTCAAGTCCGGCAGAGGACTCTGTATTTGGGGGGGGGGGGACTGTTTAGGTCTTCCTAAATAAGGTGCTAGCTTCTCCCCTGTATTTCATTTCTAATCCGGCTTATTAAATCAATAACCAAGCCAGTCACTCGCATGCATTCCCTTCCTGGGAGAGAACTGATCAGGTGCTACAGATGTGATGTAGTCTATTATCGGTAAAATATGTTAACTCTATATTTAGATTTTAAATCATACACGCGTACCATCACACCAGTTAGTTTACGTGGGCCATCGCTAATTTTTTTTTTTTTTTTTTTTTTTTTTAAGTTTTAATGAGCTATAGATGCCAGAATACTTCAACATTCAGTTAGTTAACTTTACAATGCTAAGATTGCGTAATCTTTTGGTTCCAAAAAGTTATAAATCTGAAGGATAAAGGTAAAACAAGAGATAATATTTGTTATATAGCTGTGTTGAAATTAATGATAAATAAAATATCAACGGATATGCATGCCAATTATTTTAGTTAATTAACCTTCTATTGTATGGTGTTGCCATTTGGCAATAAAAATAATTTGTCAAAAGTGTAATATATGCAAATTTGTTTTGTTGTTATTTCCATACTGTACAAGGATTTAACAAATAAAGAAACTATTTGTAGCCATTCTGTATCAATTCTATTCCATAAAGTGAATGCATTCAAGTAGTTATCTTGGTGATAGATTCAACAAGTCAGATTACAAATGAAATACAGTGGGAGAAGCTAGCACCTCATTTAAGAACACCTGAAGAGCCTTTATGTGAGTCACGAATGCCACATTATTTCAATATTTAATTAGTTAAATTAACAATGCTAAGATTGCACAAACTTTTGGGTCCATAACAGTATACATTTTAAGCATAAAGGTGAAGTAATAGATGATAGTTGTTACATGACTTGTTCAGGTAAAATTGTGTAGTAATAATTAATAATAGATATCAACGGGTGTGCATGCCAATCATTTTAGTTAATTAGCATTCTATTTAATGGTGTTTCCATTTGGCAACAAAGATGAATATTCAAAAGTGTAATATACGCAAATGCGTTTTGCTGCTACTTTCATATTATACAAGGATTTATCTAATAAAATTAAATTATTTGTAGGTATTTTGTAACAATTCTCTTGTCTTTGTCTCCAGGAAAATAATTTATACAGTGGTGTCTTGGTTATCGATTCTACAAGCCAGATTACACAAGAAATGCAGTGGGAGGAACTAACACATCATTTAGAAACACCTGAAGAGCCTTTATGTGAGCTATGGATGCCAGATTATTTTAACATTTAATTAGTTAAACTTATAATGCTAATATTGTATAAACTTTTGAGTCCAAGAGAGTATAAATGTCGAGCATATAGGTAAAAGCTAATAGTAGTTATATGAGCTGTTGTGTAAATCAGGGTGGCAATAAATATTAATAAAATATCAAAAGGTATGTATTATTTTAGTTAACTTTCTATTGCATGGTAACAAAGATGACTATCAAAAGTTTAATATATGTAACTATGTTATGTTGTTTTTATATTGTTCAGCGATTTGACAATTAACAGTGAAGTTTTTGTAGGTATTTTATGTCGTAAATATGTTTATTTATGTCAATATTATTCTAGTATTCTTTTTATAAAAGAAAAAGAAAATCCATGCAACTAAAGTCAAACGTAACCCTAACAACGTCCTTGCGTGTCATTTATTTTACGTGGGTCCTACCCATCCTTTACCGCAAGTACCTTTCACTGCAGTTGTGGGATTCAAACTCACAATGTTTGTTTTTGACTGGATAGCCAATCCATTACTTGTCGCCTTAATGATCATATCTGTTCGAACCACTCACGTTAAGGCAGTTGCTATACGGATGTATAAACCGGTTCAACAGTTAAAAGGAGAGCGACATATGAAGTAGATTATTATTATATTACTATTATTATATTACTCTTATTATTATTTTTAATAAGCCTGGTTGGTCTTATCGGGTGATGAATGAAATCGGTGAAATGTGTAACAGTATATTAGCCCGCTGTGTATTTTATTAGTTTAATTATTAGTTTTGTATAGGTTTAATATAGGGAATATCTGCTTCAGTAGCCAAGACTGAGCAGATTGTAGAACGCAAAACCTTAGGGCGACGAAGTTGCTTTTATGCTCGCCAGGGTTACTTTCTTTGTTAATGCTAGTAACACAATTGCCTTTGTGTAGCAAGATATTTAGAGCATCAGAGACACAAGTTACAGTGTGAATTTTAGAGAAAAGTTATTTCCCAAAAAGTCAGGAACTTGGGACTTTTTCACTATAAAGAGCGGTCACGTGGGTTGAATGCAAAGAAATTACCAAGTCAGTCACGCCACAACGCTATTTTTCGCGCTCCTTTTCAGCCAATCAGGAAGAAGCTGTGACCATTACTATGATGGGGACTGTGATCGCTATTATGATGCTTACGGTAATTCTGATTGTGATAGGTGTGTGCCCAAGTACGTAATCTTATTAACGCGAGATATAATAGTTCGCAAGAGCCGATTGTCGCGTAACGAAAAAGTAAGCAGGGAATAATGATGACCGTCGAAATAACTTCTACCTCTTTAAGAATTCTTATGTCGGGAGTCGCTCGTAGGGTTAGTGCCTCAACAACCAACAACGGAGAATAAAAAACCTTCATTTAATGGAATCTAACGAGAAATACCTTTACTTTTGAGTCTACATTGTGTTACGTACCTTAGTTATGCTATTTCCCCCCGAGTGAGAACAACTTGTGTTCTACAGGAGCGAGCTAAGCCGGAGCAACAATGGACTCCTCATAGGTATGTACACGTTTGTTTATTAAGTGTTCCACGGGTGCTAATCTCGACAGACTCCGAGGAAGACAAAAACGACAGCGACATATTGTCAACACAACGATACAGTGACAAATGATCTCGGGGTTCATTCACAAACTTGCCTTTTCAGGACATGGGAAACCCCTGGGGGGGGGGGGTGTCTCACCCTATGTAGATTCTAAATCGCAACCTCTTCTCTGTGAGGCAGACACGCTACCCCCCACCACAGTAGGGATGTGAAAAAATGTTAATATAATACTTACAAACATTGGATGGATGGATGGATGGATGGATGGATGGATGGATGGATGGATGGATGGATGGATGGATGGATGGATGGATGGATGGATGGATGGATGGATGGATGGATGGATGGATGGATGGATGGATGGATGGATGGATGGATGGATGGATGGATGGATGGATGGATGGATGGATGGATGGATGGATGGATGGATGGATGGATGGATGGATGGATGGATGGATGGATGGATGGATGGATGGATGGATGGATGGATGGATGGATGGATGGATGGATGGATGGATGGATGGATGGATGGATGGATGGATGGATGGATGGATGGATGGATGGATGGATGGATGGATGGATGGATGGATGGATGGATGGATGGATGGATGGATGGATGGATGGATGGATGGATGGATGGATGGATGGATGGATGGATGGATGGATGGATGGATGGATGGATGGATGGATGGATGGATGGATGGATGGATGGATGGATGGATGGATGGATGGATGGATGGATGTCCGTTTACCGATGAACAAGATGGTCCAAAAATGAGAAGTCGATAAAATACCAAACTTGGCATTTTAGGTTTAATGTTTTCCAAGGATGCGACACGAATATCTTCAAGAAAATCCCCCAACCCAAACTACATTTTATAATATGGATGACTTTTTCGAAAATTTTAGGAAAATCTTACCACCCACAATTACCTTTACATGGAAAACTTTTCGAAAATTTTTATTTTCTCAAAAATGGCTCTAACGATTTTGATTAAAAACCCTTATGTTAAAGACATTTACATGGCAACTAAAATGTATATATTGGATTTTTTGGGAAGAGTGTCTGAAAACCTCTTCATTCTGGACGATTTTTGACAGCTGGTAAACTGCAGGAAGTAAGTCAAAAACTTACTATACAAACAATGTAGTTCTCCTTAAAACACAATTTATGCCATATACATTTTTCGTGGATTTGGCCGTTTCCGAGATTTTCCTTGTTATTGGTTTGAGTTTTAAAATGCGTAAACTTTTCTTATACCGGAAGTTGCCAATTCCTGGTCAAGCAAAGGAACGAATTTCATTTCCATAGCAATCTTATTTTAAAGCATTTGACTATTTTTTTGCCTAATATATTTCGCTTCTACTTACAAGGAAGCAAGTAATAAGATCAGTTCTGCTAATGTTAATCACGATTAGCATGAGGCAGATAGATGAATTCTATCTACCTCCATACTCTGTAACGTATATGTAGAGAAAGGCATGTGAGGGAAACACAAGAGAGTTTTTTTTTAAATTTGGCCCAGTAACAGCTTTGATGTTGAACTTCATTTTTGGCATTAAAGATGTTTTTTTTTTTTTATTATTATTATTATTGTGTCATTTGTATAGCCCCCTTGAACTGCAATGGTGATATGAAACAACTCATCTGAACACAGTAGGTTATAGTATTAGGTTTATCATTTTATATCATTAAACACGCGCACATTCACTGGTTAAGAAAATTTCCTCACCCGAGCCGGGAATCGAACCCGGGCCTCCGGGTGAGAAGTCAGCTTACTGACCATTAAAGATTGTAATGACGGATAAACGACGCTTTTTCACATCAGAAAATTTGCAGAACACTGCTTTTATTGCAACTTGAACTACGAGAAAATCTAAAAGTATTTGCATTATTAAAAGCACTTTTCCCTAGTATATTGTATTACTCGCCTATTTTGTTACCAATTCACAATATTTATTCCCATTTATTCCACTAAATTATTTTTTTGTTTTATATTTTTATTGTAATTTCATATGTGATTGCTTAATTTTAGTAGCTATATTCAAAAGGACAATTTTATAATTGTAAAATACTAATTAGACATACTTGCAATGAGGCACAGCATGAAATTCACTTTATTAAAATTTACACTTTCACTGAATATTTCAAAGTTAAAATAAACAATCTTAGAAAGAATCCTAAATGTTGTGTAGCTGTAGTTTAAAGCTCTAAATGCAATGGCAATTTAATTCAATGATGCACATTTAAGTGAATATTTTCAAAGTTTATGTGCATTTTACATGCATATTTCGGGCATTTTAGTCAATATAAACCCCATGTCTGATGATGACATCTAAATTCCGTTTTCTTTACATGATCAGGAGAAAAAAAGAAAAATAAATGATGACTTCCCAATAGAGTCAAGTATAAGTATTAGAAAAGTATACCAATAATTAGACACACACAGAAATCTCGGTATCATATTTTCTCTTACATTGTGTATAGAGAAGATACTCGTATTTTATTGCACCCAAAAATTCGATACCTTGATTTCACCGGAAATATATGTTTTGAGACACCCTGAATCACAGAAAAAGTATTTTTAGAAAAATGTCCGTGTATGTGTGTCTGTCTGTTAGTACGTGTGTCTGTGTGTGAGTGTATGTGTGTATGTGTGTGTGTGTCTGTGGTCAGCATAGCTCAAAAGCTAAAAGATGTTAAATATCAAACTTGGTATTTAAATTCAGTATTTTCCACGGATGCTACACGAAGATTTTGAAGAAAACCGCCCCAACCCTAGCTACCCTTTACATGGAAAATTTTTCGAAAAGTTTGATTTTCTCTAAAATGGCTGTAACGATTTTGATTAAAATATATTACATTGCAGATATTACATGACAAATAAAAGTATATATTGAATAGACTCTGAAGGCAAATTTATTCTAAACAAATTTGGCGAAATTTTGCATAACTGGTAGACCATAAGAAATAGACAAAAACTTACTTCACAAAACATGTAGAGCTCGTTAAAACACACAATTTATGCTATATACATATATTGGTTTCAGTTTTAAAATATACTTTTCTTAAAGGGATTTGTCAACTCTTTGCCATACAAAGGAACTTCAACCGTATAGTAACCATCTTTTAAGATATTTGACTATCGCTTTAGCTTATGGTACTCCCTTATTTCCCTTTTCTACTTAGGGAAGCAAGTAATAAGACTAATTCTGCCTATTTTTTGTCGAATAACATGAAGTAAATAAAAGAATAAGCTTTTTAACAATAATTTATTGCAGAGATGAAGAGAAAGTCATGTGAATGGAACATATCAGATTTTTTCGGTGGAATGCAATACCTTGTCTACCTTATATACACTGTATCTTATAGAGGAAAAAAATACTCATCATTAAAGTGTTACTTTCAGTAATTTGAAACATAAGTGGCAGTAATGTTATGTTATAATGCTGAGAGCATTACTATACATTTAAATGGTCGTCAGCAGCCCTAGAGGAAGTCGGACAAAACATAACTTCAATTTACAATAATTGTGTTATATCCGCTGTTAGATGTTCAAATTTCCGTTGTGTAAGGTCTCCACAAGTTTACAGAGAGCATTTCATTACATTCCCCTAAACCGTGCGAGTGTCCCCGACTGTGTAAAAGATAAATATGCCTGCAGCGATATAGTCGCTACCTGGCAAAAACGGAACTCTCGCTTGTGGTGGCCATAACAGATCATTACTGAGCATGTTTTCATTCTGAAAATGCACGATAAAACCAGCTAATTGCAGTGGAATTAGTGCGGAAAATTGTTGTTCCATAATAAACTTATAATGACGTTATGAGCATCGCTTTACATAGCTATACTGTTAACTTGAAAAATATTTGCTTAATACCGGAGAGCAGAGCTGTTTAATGGAATTGCATTTATCCTCTCTGCGTGTACCTAAAATTACTGTTTTAATATTTCGACAGCACTCTTGTTGTCCTACTATCTTCTTTAAGGCGCAATTTTAACCCTTCAAGTTTTAAAGCCATTTACATGAAAATTGCTACCCTTAGTGAGAGTAGAGAAATTATGCATAAAAGAACAGAGCTCAAATTCAAATAGTCTTCTTCTTCTGTCTTTTAGAAATTAGGTGTATCGACCCGTTCTGGACTCAGTACCATCTTTTAACTGGTCGTCCTACGTCCCCTTTCCTTTGGGTTTGTATTATAACACCTTTCGCTCCAGATGTTCCTTCCATATTTGTTTATGTTCTTCGGTTTTATTGTTTATTGTTTTTTTCATATTTGAAAAAAATCCGTGTGTGTCCGAGAACACAATTACTCAAAAACAAGATGTCGGTATCCAAGTATAATATCTCGCAAGAGTACGACACGAAGATTTTCAAGAAAATCCCCCAAACCCAGCTACCCTTTACGTGGAAAAATGTTCGAAAATTTTCATTTACTAAAATATGGTTCTAATGATTTTGATTTAAATACTGTATATTAAATATATTTACATGACAAATAAAATGTGTATCTTGAATTTCTTGGAAATAGCCTCTGAAGCTCTCTTCCATCTGAATGGCATATGCATAACTGGTAAACCGTAAGAGATACAAACAATTTACTACACAAACAACGTAGAACTCGTCAAAACATACAACTTATGTCCTTAATGTATACTCGTGTGTGGTGTGTGTGTGTGTGTGTGTGTGTGTGTGTGTGTGTATATATATATATATATATATATATATATATGTAGAGTAACCTTTTCCGAGATATTCCATATTATTTATTGGTTTAAATGTTAAAATACACTTTTATAAAACAGGAGGTCCTCCAAGTTTGTTGTGTTTTACTCCGGTCCGTACAAACAAGCGAATTTCAACGGCAATCGCATAGTGACAGCTTTAAAACAATTATCGCTAAAGCATAGTGAATTCCCGTATTTCCTTTCACTTATAAGGAACTAAGATAAGAGTATTCTGCTGAAAATTCAAGATATACACTTTTTTTGTAATAAAAATGTCTTAAACATATGATATTTTAATAAAAGAACTTTCAATCCATTTTTGGGAATATCAAAACTTTCGAAAAGTGTTCCATGTAAAGGGTAGCTGGAAGTTAGGGAATTTTCTTGAAAATTTTCATATCGCATTCTTGAAAATATACCGAAATTAAATATCAAATCTGATATGTAATTGAGCTTTCATTTTTGAGCTGTGATACCCTCAGACACACACACACACGTTTCTAATGGGTTTTTTTTTTTCTCCTTACTCAAGACATATATTTCCGGTGAGATCTCTGTATCAAATTTTTCAGTGAAATACAATACCTTCTCTATCCATTATGTACATACATTGTACATACGGGCTAGAGAAAGAAAAATTGATGTTCGAATGATTCTATTCTTCTTTTGAGAGCTCTATTGAGGATGTAATTTTCGCTTCCATATAAGAGATGAACTGCCAATAGTTTGTAAATGTATAATGATCGTATCTTTTCTTATTTTCCCCTTAAAGAGTTCTCTGGATAGTTCCACACGTATGTTTAAATTGATTCAGGTTTGATCAGGATATTTCTGTTGATCTTTGGAAATTCAGCACCCTCAGCACCCAAAGTCGCTTGCTTATTCTCTTGTTTTGTTCTTCGTTTGTTCTTATATGATTGTATATTTGCCCAGCATAACCTTAGACCTTTTTGTAAATATTTCTATATTATACTTTTTAAATAGCAAATTTTCTGCTCTTTGAATAGAAGTAGGAGACAGTGGACAACCTTGGCTTATCACTAATTAACCACTTCTACATCTGACTATTTAGAAATTAAAACTCAATATATAACTATAGTGTTTGGAGTCTGCAAATGATTGAACGATTTTAAAAGGTTGTATTTTCACCAATATTTAACAAACAAATTGTCGTATAACACCTGACCTTACAGTGTGTGGGTTTACAGCAAGGTTAGTATTTACATCCCTCCACTTCCAGCGACGAAGGCGCATTACCACAGCATCGAGAACATCACACAAGACATGTTTGAGAGGATGTGGCGTGGATGGTATTACCAGATGGACATTGCCGTATTACATGTGATGCTCGCAACGCTTGCATCTAAGGTGACATCAAAGCTTCACACTTCCCCCTTTCAAGTGATAGTATGGTGGTTTATTTATATTATGCATTAGTGAAAATATATTCTTATGAAATCGTCCAATATTTTCTAGAAAAACCATATGTTTTCCAATCCTGAACGCTCACGCTCAGAGCTGCTTGGTGCTGCTAAGCTTGTTAAGTTAAGGTAGCTTGAAGTTGGGCTGTCTAATGTTATTGTGACAGTTAATACGATAAGAATAATTTTCAAAATTAAGAATCTTTAACTTTTTACCTCGAAAATAGTTCCTATAATATAATTACGGTAGATATACATGAGCCGTAGACTTAGTTCAAAAAGGAGCTTTGCACTGACGTCTGAAGCTCGACACACTTACACATACACATCTATCAGTCTCATTTTATAGCATATAAATTAGCTGAACGGTGTGGCCATTCCATTCTTTTCAATCATTGCCGCTCCGCTTTGCAAAGGTGCTACTTACATAGTCCAAGTGTGTATTGGATTTTTAGTTTCTCTACACATACTATGTACATGATGTATAGAGAAGGTATTGTGTTGCACGAACAAAAATTCGATACCGAGATTTCACCGGAAATATATGTTTTGAGACCCCCTGAATCCAAAAAAAAAGCATTTTTAGAAAAATGTCCGTGTGTGTCTTGTGGGCAGCACAGCCCAAAACAAAATTCCGTTAAATACCATATTTGGTATTTAAGTTCAGTATCTTCCAAGTATGCGACATGAAGATTTTCAAGAAAATCTCCCAACCTCCAACTACCCTTTACATGGAAAGTTCTTCGATTTTTTTTTCTCAAAAATAACGAATTTGATTAAAGTATCATTCATTAAAGATATTTACATCTCAAATAAAATTTGCATCTTGAATTTTCTGAGAATACCCTCTGAAGACATCTTTTTTCTGGATGAATTTTGCGGAATTTTGCATAACTTGTATACCGTAAGAGATAGACAAAGACCTACTTCACAAAAAAAAATGCAGAGCCCGTTAAAACACATGATATATGTCATATACTTTTTTTTCGTGGAGTTGTCCGTTTTTTAGATTTTTCTTGATTTTGGTTTCAGTTTTAAAATACTTATACTTTTCCCATATGGGAATTTGTCATCTTTGGCCATACAAACAAAGGAACTTAGCAACCAGTTTTTAAAACATTTCATAATTGCTTTAGCCTAATTTATTCCCGTAATTTCCTTCCATTTACAAAGAAGCAAGTAGTAGGGTCATTTCTGCTCATTTTTTCCCCATTAGTACGAAGTAAATGGAAGAATAAGCTTTTTAACAATACTCTTTAGCAGAGATATAGAGAAAGGCATGTGAATGGAATACATCAGATTTTGGTCTGTGTAATACAAATCCACGACCAATCACACTTACACAATCACCTTGATGTCACAGACTGAGCTGCAACTTTTATAGTGAAAATATCGAAAACAAAAATAGTGCTGTCACGAATTTCTCTCCCACAGAGTCTCTTTTCATTGGAAGAAAATTATGAAGTTTTAAGGTGTAACGTTTGAACTGTAGTTTTGACTTCCGCTTAACGATGAGCTAGCTAGTTAATGCTCTCTGCTGATAATGAACTTTGACTGCACTGAGACTACAAGTATTTGGGCGCAAGACCGCACTGAAGTTAACAATCACAAGCTCATTTGTAAAGAGATTATGGGATATGTTTTATTTTCTTTCCAGAGATGGGTACCCCCAAGAAAAAAATTGTAGATAAAAATGCTCATTTTTATAAGTTCACTCGTTTAATACATTTTAAAAATAAATATATTTATGTAATTATATATTATTAATTGATCATTCTAATTTGTTAACATTTGTCAAACTTGGACCCATGGAAGAAAAATCCGAAACATTCTCTATCCATTTAAACTTAAACATTCCCAACTAGATCTGCAACATCTACATGACAATGGTCCCTTTATTAGTTCTAACCAGATAACACAGCTACGTAAATTACAACCATTTTTCCAGTTCTCCTTTAATTTTATGGAATTTACCAGCTCCGTAGTAAGAGAAACAGGTCTTTCATCGTGTTTCAATGTGGGGGTGATCCCAATCTGGATGTGTGTTCTCTTTTGGGGATCGACGGACAAACAGGACGCTCCTAACCACAAAGATTTTGATTCCAGTCTTCAAAGGACAATTGTTTGTGTTCTTTGGGTTATTTTAGCAGTCAATTGCTCTGAGTCACGGCTTTTCACAGCCTCTCCAGAGACCTGGTGTCTAAGACAACGCTGAGCTGTACTGACAGAAATATTGTGGTTTTGCTTGATGTTGAATTTCTTCTGGGTTTCTTTTGCTAGTTACAATTACTGTTTAATCTTCTGCTTTAGAGGTGCTTTGGAGTCTTCCACTTCACGTTTTATTTGCATTTGTTCCAGATTTCAGGAATCTCTGGGCTGTTTAACAGAAGACTCTGCTATCTTATTTATACATTTTTAATTTCACGAATACTGTACTCTTCTGCATAAAGTGTGTTGATTCTTCTAGGTCTAGAGAGAATCTTGAAGGCATTTTCTACAATAATTTACAAAACTGGTATTAAAATAAACTAGAAACGCTAAATGTTATGAAAAAGCACAAAAATAATTCCAATTTATAAATATATTAAACACAATAAAATAAAAAATATCAGCATTATTCTTAACTAATATACCAGTACGTATCAGCACTGGATTTGTTATGATTCTGTACTATATTCGCTATGAAATGGCTGTGCAGAGTAAATTCTGACTGATTAGTAGGCAGCAAACAACCTCGTTCCTCGTAAGTTTGCGCCGTATTTCTGTCACGTGACTAATACCTCTCTATGGCTGACATGGTGGAATAAGCGAGAATGTTTTGTTTTAGGTCTGCCTTTTGGATGGCAAAGCACTATGTTTATATCACCCTGGCTAAGCATAAGGTTTGTGTATTACATTTAAAGGTATATTTAGTCATTCAGGGAAGCGACAGGTTATGTTCAATGGGGCAGTTAATAAGAAACAAGGATTATTTCACGTGACCGTTTCATAATCATTTGCAGTAGTAGATTCAATTACAATAGTTGTAAATTATATCAATTATAATAATATAGGTAAAAATTATATCTGCTAACGACAGATTTATACGTATTGTAATTGAATCTACTATTGCAAATGATTTTATCAACTGAATTAGTAATTTATCTGAAGAATAAACATCAGATGACTGAAAAGCATGTAAGTATCTCTTAAACCAGATTATAGTAACATACAATTACTTTCCCAGGTAAACTTATGTGGAGGAAGCCTTAATTTCATCATCAAGCTTACCTTATCAAAGAATTCAATTCTGCAAACACGCCAACTAGTGTTTATATACACAGATAATTCTTACGCAAGCTGCCATGGTATTTGATATCTTCCACTTGACACCAATTTTTGTACAAGTATATTAAATCACAGCAGGTGTGCAAATATCTTTGATCAGCAGTGTAGATATATATTAATATACTTTATTGTCGCTTAGCTGCTCGACATAAAGTGGTTATATCTTATCTAGACATTTGTGAATGTCCAAAAGGAAAACAAAATCTCAACTTTCTTGGCGCATTTTACATTTAAATTGCAAGCATACACACTCACAGACAGTACACGGATCGTTTTTGGATTTAGAGGATCGCAAAGCTTCTAAAATGTTGGATGGAATATACATATAAAACTACATAATAGGTAAATAAAACAAAACTCCAGGCGACATCCCCAAATAGGATAGCTGAAACGCATTCGAAACCTAGGATTTAATCTTCCAAATTACTAAGCGTGTTTTAGCCATAAATACCTTAATAATGAACCAAAATGATCACGAAAGTTTTCATTATAAAAGCAATTCTTGTGATTGTAAACTGCTGGGTTACACATTGCCAATACATGACCGTAGGTTTAAAATAACCATTTTAATAAGTATTATTTCATTCACTAATGATTTATAATTAACGCTTAAATAAGAGGATACCTTAATTTCAGTCAAAAGAGTCAGTTGACCGATGGTTTCTGTGTACAACGTCAGAATCCAATTTCAGGTCACACTTTTTGTGCACAAAAGCACACAGAAGGTTGACAAGATTATTTATTTGTATGTATCTGGCTTTTTATTACTTATTCTTGTATGAACTCAAAGAAAATAAAAATGAGACTTGAAGTATTTTTAAAAATCGACAGGTTTAATCTGACAATATCGAATATTTCAGAGATAACTAATGCTATGATTAGGGTTATTTGACACAAGTTATACATTTTAGAGCGCTTTGATTATCTATGTTTGTCTGTGTTTGTGTATTTGTTTCACGCTTTCCGGTTAATTTAAGCTGAACAAGTTGATCCCGTGACTAGTCCGCGAGTGGTCCCGGGTTCGATTCTTGGCTTATAGCTGTTTTTTTTTTGTTTTTTGTTTTTTTGTTTTTGTTTTTTTTTGTTTGTTTTTTTGTTTTTTCTCCGGTCAAGTATATTCCCTATTCTCCTCAGAGTTCGTAGGCATGTCTGAAGAGTGAATGTGTGTCCGATGTATATTATGCATTGTGTACAAAACCCAAAGAAAAGCTAAAGTCCAATGGCAACTGTATAAGTAGGAGCTAACACATTGCCGGTAAGTAGTATTTCCCAACGGTATAGGGCCGTAATATGACTATTGTAGTTAAAGGCGAGATACAAATGGAACAGGAAGAAATGAACAATGAATATGAAAATGACTTCAGAGTCGGTTCACACAAGATTTTTCCATATAAGTGGTAGTTGGTGATAGGTTAATTCTATTAAAAACCTTGGGTGGCGTCCATAATGCCTGATTTTTCCATAAAAGTGGTAGTGGGGATAGGTTAATTCTATTAAAAACCTTGTGTGGCGTCCATAATGTCTGATTTTTCCATAAAAGCGGTAGTGGGAATAGGTTAATTCTATTAAAAACCTTGTGTGGCGTCCATAATGCCTGATTTTTTCATAAAAGTGGTAGTGGGAATAGGTTAATTCTATTAAAAAACTTGTGTGGCGTCCATAATGCCTGATTTTTCCATAAAAGTGGTAGTGAGGATAGGGTAATTCTATTAAAGACTTTGTATGGCGTTCATAATGCCTGATTTTTCCATAAAAGCGGTAGTGGGGATAGGTTAATTCTATTAAAAACCTTTTGTGGCGTCCATAATGCCTGATTTTTCCATAAATGTTGTAGTGGGGATAGGTTAATTCTATTAAAAACGTTGGGTGGCGTCCAAAATGCCTGATTTTTCCATAAAAGCGGTAATGGGGATAGGTTAATTCTATTAAAAACGTTGGGTGGCGTCCAAAATGCCTGATTTTTCCATAAAAGCGGTACTCGGGATAGGTTAATTCTATTAAAAACGTTGGGTGGCGTCCAAAATGCCCGATTTTTCCATAAAAGCGGTAGTGGGGATAGGTCAATTCTATTATAGACCTTGGGTGGCGTCCAAAATGCCTGATTTTTCCATAAAAGCGGTACTGGGGATAGGTTAATTCTATTAAAAACCTTGTGTGGCGTCCATTATGCCTGATTTTTCCATAAAAGTGGTAGTGGGGATAGGTTAATTCTATTAAAAACCTTGTGTGGCGTCCATAATGCCTGATTTTTCCATAAAAGCGGTAGTGGGGATAGGTTAATTCTATTAGAAACCTTATGTGGCGTCCATAATGCCTGATTTTTCCATAAAAGCGGTAGTGGGAATAGGTTAATTCTATTAAAAACCATGTGTGGCGTCCATAATGCCTGATTTTTCCATAAAAGTGGTAGTGGGAATAGGTTAATTCTATTAAAAACCTTGTGTGGCTCCATAATGCCCGATTTTTCCATAAAAGTGGTAGTGGGGATAGGGTAATTCCATTAAAGACCTTGTGTGGCTCCATAATGCCTGATTTTTCCATAAAAGCGGTGGCGGGGATAGGTTAATTCTATTATAGACCTTGGGTGGCGTCCATAATGCCTGATTTTTCCATAAAAGCGGTATTGGGGATAGGTTAATTCTATTATAGACCTTGGGTGGCGTCCATAATGCCCGATTTTTACATTAAAGCGGTAGTGGGGATAGGTTAATTCTATTATAGACCTTGGGTGGCATCCATAATGCCTGATTTTTCCATAAAAGCGGTATTGGGGATAGGTTAATTCTATTATAGACCTTGGGTGGCGTCCATAATGCCCGATTTTTCCATAAAAGCGGTAGTGGGGATAGGTTAATTCTATTATAGACCTGGGGTGGCGTCCATAATGCCTGATTTTTCCATAAAAGCGGTATTGGGGATAGGTTAATTCTATTATAGACCTTGTGTGGCGTCCATAATGCCTGATTTTTCCATAAAAGCGGTAGTGGGGATAGGTTAATTCTATTAAAGACCTTGGGTGGCGCCCATAATGCCTGATTTTTCCATAAATGTTGTAGTGGGGATAGGTTAATTCTATTAAAAACCTTGGGTGGCGTCCAAAATGCCTGATTTTTCCATAAAAGCGGTACTGGGGATAGGTTAATTCTATTAAAAACCTTGTGTGGCGTCCTTTATGCCTGATTTTTCCATAAAAGTGGTAGTGGGGATTGGTTAATTCTATTAAAAACCTTGTGTGGCGTCCATAATGCCTGATTTTTCCATAAAAGCGGTAGTGGGGATAGGTTAATTCTATTAGAAACCTTATGTGGCGTCCATAATGCCTGATTTTTCCATAAAAGCGGTAGTGGGAATAGGTTAATGCTATTAAAAACCTTGTGTGGCGTCCATAATGCCTGATTTTTCCATAAAAGTGGTAGTGGGAATAGGTTAATTCTATTAAAAACCTTGTGTGGCTCCATAATGCCCGATTTTTCCATAAAAGTGGTAGTGGGGATAGGTTAATTCTATTATAGACCTTGGGTGGCGTCCATAATGCCTGATTTTTCCATAAAAGTGGTAGTGGGAATAGGTTAATTCTATTAAAAACCTTGTGTGGCTCCATAATGCCCGATTTTTCCATAAAAGCGGTAGTGGGGATAGGTTAATTCTATTATAGACCTTGGGTGGCTTCCATAATGCCCGATTTTTCCATAAAAGCAGTAGTGGGGATAGGTTAATTCTATTATAGACTCTGGGTGGCGTCCATAATGCCTGATTTTTCCATAAAAGCGGTATTGGGGATAGGTTAATTCTATTAAAGACCTTGTGTGGCGTCCATAATGCCTGATTTTTCCATAAAAGTGGTAGTGGGGATAGGGTAATTCTATTAAAGACTTTGTGTGGCGTCCATAATGCCCGATTTTTCCATAAAAGCGGTAGTGGGGATAGGTTAATTCTATTAAAGACCTTGGGTGGCGTCCATAATGCCTGATTTTTCCATAAAAGCGGTATTGGGGATAGGTTAATTCTATTAAAAACCTTGCGTGGCATCCATAATGCCTGATTCAAGTATGAGGTTTAGTTATCCAGATTTTTGTTTTTTTGTTTGTTTTTTTTTAACACAAGCATATTCCTACAAAATATAAATAGCGTATTTTTGTATTATTGTTATATTCCTCTATCTTAAACACATAAGCAGCAGAGAAAATACAAAATAAGAATGATCAAGCCAGAGAAATGACTAATGTATATATGGTTATAAATTATGTAAGTAAAGTTGTATGGGATATACAACTTGGAAACCAACGTACGGATGCCAATTAAAAAGTGGTATCACATTAAGAGCTTGCCTGGTTTGTAAGATCTAAGTACAAGTTGGATGGATAGTACATGAAAACAAGTTCGCTGAAGCACTCTGCGATTCACAACGATTCCTGCTCGAAGAGAGGTAGCATAGGGCGCATGCGCAAAAGACATGTAGTACGAGGGAACCAAAAATCTCCCAATAATGACGAGGGTGTATAAGGTTACAGAACCGGCGTGCTTTTTCTCACCTGGACGGCTAGCTCCCCAGCAAGACGCCATCACGTGACATGCCGAACTCGACCGAAGTTAGCCGAATGCATCCCCCAGCTCGGATCGAAATATGACTTATTTGGGTGGGGGAGATGAGAGGCGGGTTCAATAAGGCCGTCCAGCCAGCTTCAACCTCTGGAGCATCTACGGTTCGTGCCGGATTAGCTTTTACAGCATCAGCCGACAAATTATCGTGGCGCGCATATTCTAGACAAACGTGTGTTTGTACTGCTAATTCCTCAACCATCATTACCTTGTTATTACTTCTTCCCCTCCGGGAACAGTCCATGATTGCTTATTTCCATGCGAGGGGCGTTTGGCAGCGCTGTTGTATACGTTAAATAAAAACATTCTTTCTGCATCTAGTGCGTTCATACAAAGATGGAAACAATCAAATAAGGGGTTGGACCCTCTAATTAACTTTCGTGCAAACAACCTATTAAAAATATTCTCCACTCTCTTTTCAGGATTAATATAAGGGATTGGTTTACATATCGGAGGTAGAAAAGTGCATTTATACAACAACAAAAAAGTGTTTACATGAGTTTATCTACATCTCGTAACAAATTATTGCCAAAAGCTTAGCTCCTTTATCTACTTCATGCTAATTGAAATAAACATTTGCTTCCTTGTAACTGAAAGGGAAGTACACTAGACGAAAGCGATATGTATACCTGTAGCTATATGATTGAAATTCGCTTCTTTGCATAGCCAGGTGTTGACAAATTCCTGTATGAGAAAAGTTTTAAGTATTTTAAAACTGAAACCAATAACAAGGAAACATCTCGGAAAATGGTCAACTCCACGAAAAAAAGCATGTGGCATAAATTGTGTGTTTCAACAAGATCTACATTTTTTGACTATCTCTTACAGTTTATCGGTTATGCAAAATGCATCCAGAATGAAGAGGTATTAAGAGACCATACCCAGTAAATTCAAGACATACATTGTCATGTAAATATCTTTATATATGTATAATATCTTTAATATAAGGTATTTTAATCAAAATCATTAGAGCCATTTTTGAGAAAATCAAATTTTTTAAATTATTTCTATGTAAAGCGTATTTTCGGATGGGAGAATTTTCCTTTAAATCTTCGCGTCATGGAAGACACTAAACAAATTACCAAGTTTGGTATTCTACCCACGTTTTGTTTTTGAGCTATCGTATTCATAGACACATGCAAATGCACACACGCGGACCTTTTTTTCTGAAAATGTTTTTGTTGAATACAAGGTACCCTAAAACGTATCTTTCCGGTGAACTTTTGGTATCGAATATTTGAGTGGAGTACAATAAGTTCTATACCTATGTACTATGTACTAAGTAGAGAAAGTAAACATACCCGCCACTCTCTTTTCATGATTAATAGAAGTGATTGGTTTGAACGTCGAAGGCAGAAAATAGAAACGGAGTTTGATTTATGGACGCTCTTTAACTGCGGTGGTTCTCAGTCCCATTCTATACTGGGCGTGAAGGGCCGCTTAAATTTGCTCAGAAGTCTCTTTTTAGTCCGAAAAAATCCATCGTCCTCCACTAGGTTTGAACCCGCGACCTTGGGTACATGTAGTTAGCATGGTAACATTAAACCACGGAAGGCGACTCGAAGATAGAATAAGAGCATTTATATAAAAATGTGATCATTCATAAGATTTTCTCAACCAATTCACATACATCTTTCGGATGGGTAGAGTTACAAGGAAAAGACAATTGACTTAGGGGGATTTGAGCCACGGATCTCATGGTGTTCGTTCTGCTATTCTGATCACTGAGCTACCATGCCAATATGCCAATGCGACATTAAATTCCCCAACTGACTTGTCATATGCCAGTTAGTTGAGGATTATGTATCGGCATATTGCATGGTAACATAGTGGTTAGAGCAACCTGAAGTACACCGAAGATTTATAGTTCAAATACCGGTAATACCAATAAAATTTGTCTTAAACCATGTAAGAAATCCAATTTTAAAAAATAGATTTTATTATCTTTCTGCAACAAAACTCTGCCAAACCCAAATAAGCATACATAAATTTATGCATAACTTTGAAAGAGTAAACATTCGACCTAAAAACCTCCAACTAAGAAAATAAAAAATATATAACATATTCCAAAAACATTGTATTTTGAGCTGGAATACCTTCTTGAAACCGCTCATATTGCGTTTTTAAACATACGAGATTTAAGAAGAGTATCTGTTATTTTCCAATCTTTTCTTTTAGTTGATGGATACAGAAAAATCTGATGTGATCCGTTCAAATGACTATCTCTACGTCTCTAAAAAAAATACTGCTAATGCTAATCGAGAAAAAATTAGCAGAAACGCTCCTATTACTTGCTTCCTTGTAAATAGAAGGAAAATAAGGGAGTACACTAGACTAAAGCGATAGACAAACCTTTTAAAGATTCCTTGCTATGTGATTCAAGTACCTTTGTTTATATGGATAGGAGTTGACAAATTCCCGTATGAGAAAAGCATAAGTATTTTAAAGCTGAACTAATAATAAGGAATATCTCAAAATAATAATATAGCTACGAAAATAACATATGACATAAAGTGTGTGTTTTAACGAACTCTATATTTTTTGTGTGGTAAGTTTTTGTCTATCTCTAACGGTTGCAAAATTTTGCAAAATTCATCAAAATTCATAAACATGTCTTCAGAAAATTGAAGAAGTAAATTGTATTTGTCACGTAAATATCTTAAATATAAGAGAATGTAACCAAAATTGTTAAAGCCATTTTTGATAAAATAAAATTTTTCGTAATTTTTTCCATGTAAAGGGTAGTTGGGGTGGGGGATTTTTTTGCAAATCATCTTGTAGCATTCCTAAAATATACCAAACTTAAATACCAAATTTGGTATTTTACCGACTATTCGTGTTAGAGTTATCGTGTTCATGAACACACAGGGCCCTTTTTCTAAAAATGTTTTTTGGATACAGGGGACCCAAACACATATTTCAGGTGAAATCTCGTTATCGAATTTTAGGTGCGATACTATACCTTCTCTATACACTGTGTACATAGTACGTGTAGAGAAAGTAAAAATGGAGAAGTACCTTATCATAGTTAGAATAATATTCGGTAAAACATGGAGAATAAAACCAGATCATTCCGAGATTTGAACAGGATCTCCTGGTCTCTGCCCGATCACTCTAATCACTATACTACCATATCAATTTTCTGACAACACTAAATTCCTTAACTGACTCGCATTTTCGTGCTAAACTACATTAACAGCTCAAATCATTTTGAGACGATATACCTTGAGACAACTTAAAATGTCGAAGTAATAAGTCCCGGGTATCATAGCTGAGATGATATACCTCGAAGACAACTTATAATGTCGAAGTAATAAGTCCCGAGCTTCATAGCTGAGATAATATACCTCGAAAACAACTTATAATATCGAAGTAATAAGTCCCGGGCTTCATAGCGATGATGATATACCTCGAAGGCAACTTATAATATCGAAGTAATAAGTCCCGGGCTTCATACCGGAGACGATATACCTCGAAGAAGACACTTATAATGTCGAAGTAATAAGTCCCGGGCTTCATAGCTGAGATGATATACCTCGCAGGCAACTTATAATGTCGAAGTAATAAGTTCCGTGCTTCATAGCTGAGATGATATATTTCGAAGGCAACTTATGATGTCGAAATAATAAGTCTCGGACTTCATAGCGATGATGATATACCTCGAAGGCAACTTATAATGTCGAAGTAATAAGTCCCGTACTTCATAGCGATGATGATATACCTCGAAGACACTTATAATGTCGAAGAAATAAGTCCCGGGCTTCATAGCTGAGATGATATACCTCGAAGGCAACTATTAATGTCGAAGTAATAAGTACCGGACTTCTTCATAGCTGAGATAATATACCTCAAAGGCAACTTTTAATGTCGAAGTAATAAGTCTTCTGCTTCATAGCTGAGATGATATACCACGAAGAGACTTATAATGTCGAAGTAATAAGTCCCGTGCTTCATAGCTGAGATGATATACCTCGAAGGCAACTTATAATGTCGAAGTAATAAGTCTCGAACTTCATAGCGATGATGATATACCTCGAAGGCACTTATAATGAAGAAGTAATAAGTTCCGGACTTCATAGCGATGATGATATACCTCGAAGGCAACTTATGTCGAAGTAATAAGTACCGGACTTCATAGTGGAGATAATATGTCTCGAAGGCAACTTATAATGTCGAAGTAATAAGTCCCGGGCTTCACAGCTGAGATGATATACCTCGAAGGCAACTTATAATGTCGAAGTAATAAGTCCCGGACTTCATAGCTGACATGATATACCTCGAAGGCAACCTATAATGTCGAAGTAATAAGTCCCGGGCTTCATAGCTGAGATGATATACCTAGAAGACAACTTATGTCTTAGTAATAAGTCCCGGGCTTCATAGCTGAGATGATATACCACGAAGGCAACTTATAATGTCGAAGTAATAAGTCCCAGGCTTCATAGCGATGATATACCTCGAAGACAACTTATAATGTCGATGTAATAAGTCCCGTGCTTCATAGATGAGATAATATACCTCAAAGACAACCTATAATGTCGAAGTGAGAAGACCCGGGCTTCATAGCTGAGATGATATACCTCGAAGACAACTTGTAATGTCGAAGTAATAAGTCCCGTGCTTCATAGATGAGATAATATACCTCGAAGACAACTTATAATGTCGAAGTAAGAAGACCCGTGCTTCATAGCTGAGATGATATACATCGAAGACAACTTATGCCGAATAAATAAGTCCTGGACTTCATAGCGATGATGATATACCTCGAAGACATTAATAATGTCGGAGTAATAAGTCCCGGGCTTCATAGATGAGATAATATACCTCGAAGACAACTTATAATGTCGAAGTAATAAGTCCCGTGCTTCAGAGATGAGATGATATACCTCGAAGGCAACTTATAATGTCGAAGTAATAAGTACCGGACTTCATAGTGGAGATAATATATCTCGAAGGCAACATATAATGTCGAAGTAATAAGTCCCGGGCTTCATAGCTGAGATGATATACCTAGAAGGCAACTTATAATGTCGAAGTAATAAGTCCCGGACTTCATAGCTGACATGATATACCTCGAAGGCAACCTATAATGTCGAAGTAATAAGTCCCGGGCTTCATAGCTGAGATGATATACCTAGAAGACAACTTATGTCTTAGTAATAAGTCCCGGGCTTCATAGCTGAGATGATATACCACGAAGACAATTTATAATGTCGAAGTAATAAGTCCCAGGCTTCATAGCGATGATGATATACCTCGAAGACAACTTATAATGTCGAAGTAATAAGTCCCGTGCTTCATAGATGAGATAATATACCTCGAAGACAACTTATAATATCGAAGTAATAAGTCCCGGCCTTCATAGCGGAGACGATATACCTCGAAGAAGACACTTATAATGTCGAAGTAATAAGTCCCGGCCTTGATAGCGATGATGATATACCTCGAAGACAATTTATAATGTCGAAGTAATAAGTCCCGTGCTTCATAGATGAGATAATATACCTCGAAGACAACTTATAATATCGAAGTAATAAGTCCCGGCCTTCATAGCGATGATGATATACCTCGAAGAAGACACTTATAATGTCGAAGTAATAAGTCCCAGGCTTCAAAGCGATAATGATATACCTCGAAGGCAACTTATAATGTCGAAGTAAGAAGACCCGGGCTTCATAGCTGAGATGATATACCTCGCAGGCAACTTATAATGTCGAAGTAATAAGTTCCGTGCTTCATAGCTGAGATGATATATTTCGAAGGCAACTTATGATGTCGAAATAATAAGTCTCGGACTTCATGGCGATGATGATATACCTCGAAGGCAACTTATAATGTCGAAGTAATAAGTCCCGGGCTTCATAGCTGAGATAGCATACCTCGAAGACAACGTATAATGTCGAAGTAATAAGTATCGGGCTTCATAGTTTTAATGGTATACCTCGAAGGCAACTTATAATGTCGAAGTAATAAGTCCCGTGCTTCATAGCTGAGATGATATACCTCGAAGACAACTTATGCCGAAGTAATAAGTCCTGGGCTTCATAGCGATGATGATATACCTCGAAGACATTTATAATGTTGAAGTAATAAGTCCGGGGCTTCATAGCTGAGATAGCATACCTCGAAGACAACGTATAATGTCGAAGTAATAAGTTCCGGGCTTCATAGTTTTAATGGTATACCTCGAAGGCAACTTATAATGTCGAAGTAATAAGTCCCGTGCTTCATAGATGAGATGATATACCTCGAAGGGACCTTATAATGTCGAAGTAATAAGTACCGGATTTCATAGTGGAGATAATATATCTCGAAGGCAACTTATAATGTCGAAGTAATGAGTCCCGGGCTTCATAGCTGAGATGATATACCTCGGAGGCAACTTATAATGTCAAAGTAATAAGTCCCGGACTTCATAGCTGACATGATATACCTCGAAGGCAACCTATAATGTCGAAGTAATAAGTCCCGGGCTTCATAGCTGAGATGATATACCTAGAAGACAACTTATGTCTTAGTAATAAGTCCCGGGCTTCATAGCTGAGATGATACACCACGAAGACAATTTATAATGTCGAAGTAATAAGTCCCAGGCTTCATAGCGATGATGATATACCTCGAAGACAACTTAGAATGTCGAAGTAATAAGTCCCGTGCTTCATAGATGAGATAATATACCTCGAAGACAACTTATAATGTCGAAGTAAGAAGACCCGTGCTTCATAGCTGAGATGATATACATCGAAGACAACTTATGCCGAATAAATAAGTCCTGGACTTCATAGCGATGATGATATACCTCGAAGACATTTATAATGTCGGAGTAATAAGTCCCGGGCTTCATAGATGAGATAATATACCTCGAAGACAACTTATAATGTCGAAGTAATAAGTCCCGGGCTTCATAGCGGAGACGATATACCTCGAAGAAGACACTTATAATGTCGAAGTAATAAGTCCCGGGCTTCTTAGCTGAGATGATATACCTCGAAGGCAACTTATAATGTCGAAGTAGTAAGTTCCAGGCTTCATAGATGAGATAATATACCTCGAAGACAACTTATAATATCGAAGTAATAAGTCCCGGGCTTCATAGCGGAGACGATATACCTCGAAGAAGACACTTATAATGTCGAAGTAATAAGTCCCGGGCTTCATAGCTGAGATGATATACCTCGAAGGCAACTTATAATGTCGAAGTAATAAGTACTGGACTTCATAGCTGAGATAATATACCTCAAAGGCAACTTATAATGTCGAACTAATAAGTCCCGTGCTTTATAGCTGAGATGATATACCACGAAGACACTTATAATGTCGAAGTAATAAGTTCCGTGCTTCATAGCTGAGATGATATATTTCGAAGACAAATTATAATGTCGAAATAATAAGTCTCGGACTTCATAGCGATGTTGATATACCTCGAAGACACTTATAATATCGAAGTAATAAGTTCCGGGCTTCATAGTTTTAATGGTATACCTCGTAGGCAATTTATAATGTCGAAGTAATAAGTCCCATGCTTCATAGATGAGATGATATACCTCGAAGGCAACTTATAATGTCGAAGTAATAAGTACCGGACTTCATAGTGGAGATAATATATCTCGAAGGCAACATATAATGTCGAAGTAATAAGTCCCGGGCTTCATAGCTGAGATGATATACCTCGAAGGCAACTTATAATGTCGAAGTAATAAGTCCCGGACTTCATAGCTGACATGATATACCTCGAAGGCAACCTATAATGTCGAAGTAATAAGTCCCGGGCTTCATAGCTGAGATGATATACCTAGAAGACAACTTATGTCTTAGTAATAAGTCCCGGGCTTCATAGCTGAGATGATATACCACGAAGACAATTTATAATGTCGAAGTAATAAGTCCCAGGCTTCATAGCGATGATGATATACCTCGAAGACAACTTATAATGTCGAAGTAATAAGTCCCGTGCTTCATAGATGAGATAATATACCTCGAAGACAACTTATAATATCGAAGTAATAAGTCCCGGCCTTCATAGCGGAGACGATATACCTCGAAGAAGACACTTATAATGTCGAAGTAATAAGTCCCGGCCTTGATAGCGATGATGATATACCTCGAAGACAATTTATAATGTCGAAGTAATAAGTCCCGTGTTTCATAGATGAGATAATATACCTCGAAGACAACTTATAATATCGAAGTAATAAGTCCCGGCCTTCATAGCGATGATGATATACCTCGAAGAAGACACTTATATTGTCGAAGTAATAAGTCCCGGGCTTCAAAGCGATAATGATATACCTCGAAGGCAACTTATAATGTCGAAGTAAGAAGACCCGGGCTTCATAGCTGAGATGATATACCTCGCAGGCAACTTATAATGTCGAAGTAATAAGAACCGTGCTTCATAGCTGAGATGATATATTTCGAAGGCAACTTATGATGTCGAAATAATAAGTCTCGGACTTCATAACGATGATGATATATCTCGAAGGCAACTTATAATGTCGAAGTAATAAGTCCCGGGCTTCATAGCTGAGATAGCATACCTCGAAGACAACGTATAATGTCGAAGTAATAAGTTCCGGGCTTCATAGTTTTAATGGTATACCTCGAAGGCAACTTATAATGTCGAAGTAATAAGTCCCGTGCTTCATAGCTGAGATGATATACCTCGAAGACAACTTATGCCGAAGTAATAAGTCCTGGGCTTCATAGCGATGATGATATACCTCGAAGACATTTATAATGTTGAAGTAATAAGTCCGGGGCTTCATAGCTGAGATAGCATACCTCGAAGACAACGTATAATGTGGAAGTAATAAGTTCCGGGCTTCATAGTTTTAATGGTATACCTCGAAGGCAACTTATAATGTCGAAGTAATAAGTCCCGTGCTTCATAGATGAGATGATATACCTCGAAGGGACCTTATAATGTCGAAGTAATAAGTACCGGATTTCATAGTGGAGATAATATATCTCGAAGGCAACTTATAATGTCGAAGTAATGAGTCCCGGGCTTCATAGCTGAGATGATATACCTCGGAGGCAACTTATAATGTCAAAGTAATAAGTCCCGGACTTCATAGCTGACATGATATGCCTCGAAGGCAACCTATAATGTCGAAGTAATAAGTCCCGGGCTTCATAGCTGAGATGATATACCTAGAAGACAACTTATGTCTTAGTAATAAGTCCCGGGCTTCATAGCTGAGATGATACACCACGAAGACAATTTATAATGTCGAATTAATAAGTCCCAGGCTTCATAGCGATGATGATATACCTCGAAGACAACTTAGAATGTCGAAGTAATAAGTCCCGTGCTTCATAGATGAGATAATATACCTCGAAGACAACTTATAATATCGAAGTAATAAGTCCCGGCCTTCATAGCGATTATGATATACCTCGAAGACACTTATAATGTCGAAGTAATAAGTCCCGTGCTTCATAGCTGAGATGATATACCTCGAAGACAACTTATGCCGAAGTAATAAGTCCTGGGCTTCATAGCGATGATGATATACCTCGAAGACATTTATAATGTTGAAGTAATAAGTCCCGGGCTTCATAGCTGAGATAACATACCTCGAAGACAACGTATAATGTCGAAGTAATAAGTTCCAGGCTTCATAGATGAGATAATATACCTCGAAGACAACTTATAATGTCGAAGTAATAAGCCTCGGGCTTCATAGCGGAGACGATATACCTCGAAGAAGACACTTATAATGTCGAACTAATAAGTACAGGACTTCATAGCTGAGATAATATACCTCAAAGGCAACTTATAATGTGGAAGTAATAAGTCCCGTGCTTTATAGCTGAGATGATATACCACGAAGACACTTATAATGTCGAAGTAATAAGTTCCGTGCTTCATAGCTGAGATGATATATTTCGAAGGCAACTTATAATGTCGAAATAATAAGTCTTGGACTTCATAGCGATGTTGATATACCTCGAAGACACTTATAATGTCGAAGTAATAAGTTCCGGGCGTCATAGTTTTGATGATATACCTCGAAGGCAACTTATAATGTCGAAGTAATAAGTCCCGTGCTTCATAGATGGGATAATATACCTCGAAGGCAACTTATAATGTCGAAGTAATAAGTTCCGGGCTTCATAGCTGAGATACTATGCCTCGAAGACAACTTGTAATGTCGAAGTGATAAGTCCCGGGCTTCATAGCTGAGATGATATACCTCGAAGACAACTTATGATGTCGAAGTATTAAGTCCCGTGCTTCATAGCGATGATGATATACCTCGAAGGCAACTTATAATTTCGAAGTAATAGGTCCCGGGCTTCAAAGCGATGATGATATACCTAGAAGACAACTTATAATGTCGAAGTAATAAGTCCCGGGCATCATATCGATGATGATATACCTCGAAGGCAACTTATAATGTCGAAGTAATAAGTCCCGGGCTTCATAGCTGAGATAACATACCTCGAAGACAACCTATAATGTCGAAGTAATAAGTCCCGGGCTTCATAGCGATGATGATATACCTCGAAGGCAACTTATAATGTCGAAGTAATAAGTCCCGGACTTCATAGCTGAAATGATATACCTCGAAGACTACTTATAATGTCGAAGTAATAAGCCCCGGGCTTCATAGTGTTTATCTGCCTTTACCATACAAATTCAGTTAAAAAAGTATTTGTGGTTTGTGGTATTTCCGAGATACAGATATGATATATGATTATATAATTTTAGTTTTGCGGAGAGATCCTTTGAAGTCCTTTTCATTCAGAAGGAATTTTGTATATTGTAGAATAACTGGTAGTATACGTAAAAACGCTGGATATAAACGCTTTAAAATCACGAGGATATCTTTAAAACACACAAATTATTTCAAATAACCTTTTGTTGCATAAGCCATTTGTATACTACCCCTTATTAATGCTTCGAACTGTCCATTGTCATTTTTAAAGCTCCTTCTATTTTAAGTTGTTGTTGTTGTTGTTTTTATTTATGTTTTTTTCGTTTACGTTTGCAAACAGGACTTTTGTTTTTATTTTTGTGTTGTTGATTGCGAATTCATGGGGAAAATACATCCGGTTATCGATTTGTTTTCCTGTATGTCATTCTTTTTCCCCTCCATTTGTATTCCACCTTTCATATCTTGGTCATATTGGCGGTTTTTCTTTTGCGATGATTGCTCTTGATAATAGTGTTTACAGTGGTATCTTTGTTTATCCTTAGATCTACACGCACACATTCGTTCTCATTCATACTTCCAAACTCTGGGGAGGATAGGAAATAATCTTAGTTACAGAAAAATTCCTATCTCCAGACGGGGATTGAACCTGGGACCCCTTACACATTAGGCAGTTGCTCTGAACCGCGGAGATACCTCCGTCTCCTTGAAAAAATAAATGTGAAATAAAAATATTTCTGCAAAAGTTTATTTAATTAACACGATACATATAAAATATTTTTTTTAACAATAGTGTGTAGATACTAAAAAAAAAAAAAAAAAAAAAAAACTGATGTGTTCCATTCACATGACTTTCTCTACATCACTGAAACAAATTATTGTTAAAAACATGCTTCTATTTAGTTCATGCTAATCAAGGTAAACCTAACCAGAAATGCTTTCTTACAAGCACAAAGGAAATATCGGAATACACTTGGCTAAAACGATAGTCAAATATTTTAAAAGCTAGTTGCTATGTGGATGAATTCCGATTTTTGCATTTCCATAAGTTGACAAATTCCCGTATGTGAGCTGAAATCAATAACAAGGAATATCTCAAAAATGGTTAACTCTAAGTTAAGAATGTGTATGGCATTATTTCAGCGAGATCTACGTTTTTATGTAGTAAGTTTTTGTCTGTCGCTTACAGTTTACTAGATATGCAGAATCCAGCAAAATTCATCCAGCAAAATTCATCTAGAATACAGAGGTCTTTAGAAGCTATACCCAGAATATTCAAGATACAATTTTTTGTCGTGTGAATATTTATAATATACGGTATTTTAAAAAAAATCGTTTCAGCCATTTTTTAGAAAATCACAATTTTCCAAATTTTTTTACATAAAAAGGGTAGTTTCGTGTCGCATCCTTGGAAGATATTAAACCTATATAGAAAGTTTGGTATTTTATAGGCTTTTCGTTTTTGAGTTATCGTGTTCACAGACACACGGACACAGGCACCCAAGCGACAGCATGTGAGATTTGTGGTGGACAAAGCGGCGCTGGGGCGGGTTTTCTCCGGGTACTCCGGTTTCCCCCGTCATCGCATTCCACCGGTGCTCCATCATCATTTATGTATCATCAGTGTCACCGCGTGCGGTGCCCTAAGTAGCTAAAGCGGGCGTTAAACACTACAAAAAAAAAAGGACACAGGCACACACACGTGTGGAACTTTATTTTTGGATTCAGGGGACCCTAAAACGTCTATTTCCGGTGAAATCTCGGTATTGAATTTTTGGGTGGAATGTAATACCTTCTCTATACAGTATGTACATAGTACGTGTAGAGAAAGTAATAAACAATAATGAAAGCATATCGATTTAATACATCACAGTTTACTACTAGCGCATTTGAATTCAGTATCACATATAACCCATCAGAGTTTCAGTATTATAGGGAATCATTTTGATTAACCGGCTCGGACGGGAATAGAAACCGAAACCTCTGGAATAAGGGATAGCCAACACAGTTTTTGTAACAAACAAGTTGATTATTGGAATTATTTTAAACTTCTAAATACTTTCGTTAAATACACTTCTCTATTGAAACCCTGAACCTGATGATATTCTGTAGGCGAATTCAGCGGACGGCCGCAAGAGTGCTCTGTTAAATCAGCAATTAGAGTTTTATTGCCCCCACACTAACTAGGAGCTAATATTTATTCAACTTTATCAGCGAATGTGTCAATTAATGATGTCCCTCTAAATACCTAACTGCTGCTTTTACCGTCTGTCTATTTCCACTTAAAATTATCTATACGTAACACTTTCGCGGTTTCCAGTCTAGTGGCCAACTTAATAACCAAATGATGCTTTAGTATATTTTTAAATGTATTACTGAGCACGCAAAAGATGTGTACTTAACTTCAGTACAAACTGAAAGTTATACTTTATAAATGATGTTCTAGTGGAATTGTTCATTGAAACGTTACATTACATGAAAAAAGGCGTTTACGTAGTTTTCCAATTTTACTTTCTCTACACGTACTATGTACATAGTGTTTAGAGAAGGTATTCTACTCCATTTAAAAAGTCGATACCAAGATTTCACCGGAAATAAACGTTTTAGGGCCCCCCATATCCAAAAAAGTATTTTCAGAAAAAGGTCCGTGTGTGTGTCCGTGTGCCTGAGAACACGATAACTCAAAAACGAGAAATTCGGTAAAGTACCAGATAAAAATCTCCCACCCTAAATTATCCTTTACATGGGAAAAATTTCGACATTTTTTATTTTCTCAAAAATGGTCTAACGCTTTTGATTAAAATACTGTACATTTCAGATATTTATATGGCAAATAAAGTGTACATCTCCAATTTTCTGGGAATAATCTCTATAAAGACCTCTTTATTCTGAATGAATTTTGCTGAATTTTGCATAATTGGTAAACCGTAAGGGATAGACAAAAACACATTAAACAAAATGTAGATCACGTTAAAATACACAGTTTATGCCATATACGTTTTTCGTGGAATTTACATTTCTGAGATATTCATTGTTATTTGTTTCAGATTTAAACCACACGGAAAGTTCTAAACTCCTGGCCCTGCATAGAAACGGATTTCAACCACTTGGCAATCAGCTTTCAAAACATTTTACTATCGCTTTAGTCTAATATATTCCTTTATTTTCCTTCTACTTGCAAGAAAGCAAGTAATTAAGACAATTTCTACTAATGTTTGTCTCGATTATCATAAATTAGATAGAAGAATATGATTTTAACAATAATTTGTTATATCCGTGTAGAGAAATTCGTGTGAATGGAACATATCAGATTTTTACTTTACAAGTATTATGTACTTAGTGTATAGAGAAGGTATTGCATTCCATCCAAAAATTAGATACCGAGATTTCATCGGAAATACACATTTTAGGGTAACCTGTATCCAAAAAAAGAAGAATTTTTGGAAAAAGGCCCATGTTTGTGTGTGTGTGTGTGTGTGTGTGTGTGTCGTATGTCTGAACACAATAAGTCAAAAACGAAAAGTCGGCAAAATACCAAATATTTAAGTTTAGTATTTCCAGGGATGCGAACCGAAAGATCTCCCCGTCCTAAACTACCCTTTAAATGGAACAAATTTCAAACATTTTGATTTTCTCAAAAATGTCTCTATCGATTTTGATTAAAATACTGTATAATAAAGATATTTATATGGCAAACAAAATGTATATTTTGAATTTTCTGGGAATAGCCTCTAAAAACCTCTTTATTCTGAATGAATTTTGCTGAATTTTGGTAACTGGTAAACCGTAAGAGATAGACAGACACTTATTACAAAAAAAAAAAATGTTGATTACGTTAAAACACACAATTTATGACCTATACGGTTTTTTTTCGTGGAATTGACATTTCTAAGAAATTCCAGATTTAAAAATGCTTAAACTTTTGTCTCCCGGCAAGTTGTAAACCTGCATATAAACGGATTTCAACCACATGGCAATCAGTTTTTTTAAAGATCTGACTATCGTTTTAGCCTGGTGCATTCCATTATTTCCCTTCTACTTAAAAGGCAGCAAGTAATTAAGAAAATATCTGACAATATTTATCTCGATCATCATAAATTAGATAGAAGAATACACTTTTTAATAATAATTTTTACAGTGATGTAGAGTAAGTCATGTGAGTGCAGCATATCAGATTGTTTTTAATTTTAATTAGCTACTTGCTTGACAGTTAAACACAACAGCATTTGTTTTATAACGCCATCATCATCAACAAGACATTCACGGATTAGACTAGTCCATTTGCCTTTGTAATTCATTATTCTTTTTCAAATCTTTCATTATTCATTGTGCTTTTTTATTCTTTCCAGCTTGAACGGCTTTATTTAATAATTACAGGTTTCCAATTTTTTTTTATTTCTAACCACATTCTTCATTCTCTACGTCTTAACTATTGATAATTATTTCCTAAACGTGCTATTTATATAGTAGGTAGAGAAGATTTTATATTCCACCCAAAAATTGGATACCAAGATTTCACTGAAAATACACTTAGGGTTCTCTATAGAAAGGTCCGTGTATCTGTGAATAACACAACTCAAAAGCGAAAAGTCGGTGTAAATGCCTAACTTTATATTTATAAAGCTCAGCATAATCCAAGGATGCAACACGAAGATTTTTAGAAAATTTCCCCAACCCAAACTATCCTTTATACGGAAAAAAGATTCAAAATTGTTCATTTTCTCCAAAATGGTTCTAAAGATTTTAATTATATACCGTATTTTAAAAATACTTATAAGACACACAAATTATATATCTCAAATTTTCTGGGAATACCTTCTGAAGTCGTCTTCATTTTGAAAGACCTTTGTATAACTGGTAAACCCTAAGAGATAGACAAAAAGATATTCCACAAAAAATGTAGAGCTCGTTAAAACACACAATTTATGTCACGTACACTTTTTTGTAGAGTTAACCATTTCCGATATATTCCTTGTTAATGGTTTCAATGCTAAAATATTAAATTTTTCTCATGTGGGAATTTGTTCAAATCCTGGTCATACAAAGAGAATGAATTTCAATCCCTTAGCAATCAGCTTTTAAACTGCTTTAGCTTAATGTGTTAGGTAATTCCCCTTCTACTTACATACAACTAAATTACAAGACCATTTCTGTTAGCATTTATCTCGATTAGCTAAAAGTAGGTAAAATAAAAAATTTTAACCACAATTTGTTACTGATATTAAGAGAAAGTCATGTTAATGTGCACAACAGCATACTTTAACTGCGAGTAGAGAAAGTAATGCATTACCAAATATAGATGTTTTAGATCCCCAAAACTAAAAAGTATTTTCATAAAAATGACAATGTGCGCATGTCCATGACAGTGAGAGAAAAAGGTCCTAACAATACGCAATTTAATAATTAAATTCATCATTTTCCAGGATTATGGCTCCATATATTTTCAAGAAAATGCCTCACCCCGACCATCCCTTACATGGAAAACTTTCGTTATCTCTAACAATTTGGATTACTATCTCATATATTTAAGAAGTCCACATGATTAATATAATACTTCATCTGGAATATTCCGTGAAAAGGCTGCGAGACCTATTTCATTATAAATTAATTTTATATAATTTGTTATAACATATAAATCTTTAGAAATAAAAAAAAACAAACAGCTCATTCAGATATATAATTTGGGTCATTAATGTTTCTATAGAATTAGAGTTTTGAACATGCATGCATTCTTAAATTTTCCCAATTTGGCCTAAAATGCAGTATCTTGAGACAGTGATTCTTGACGTCACTGCTCTGGAATGATTATTATGTTTATATCAAAGGTTTGTAAACAATTACCAAGGTTTCTATTATCGTAATTACATGTTTTTATGAGTTATTTTATTTTCTTGTATTTAGTTCCTAAGTTTTTACTTTAGCTATGGTAACGTTCTACAAGGCAGAGCTGCTAGAAACTATGCAGTTAAATTTAAGAAAGGACACTCTGCGTTGTCCACAAAAGCCTTGAGAATTTGTAATCTTCCGTTATTTCTTTGCGTGCATTAGCGTTACAAGTGCTTGCTCGGTAAAAGTCCCTAAAATTTAGCAAGCAGGGTATTTTCTTTATTTCCATGAGTCACCTGATCAGAATACAACGAAACCAAGTGATATGGTGACGCTAAAAGCAAGTTTGTTTTTTATCCAATGAGAATTCAGAAAGCTTGAGGTGCGATGCAAGCGTAATGTTAATATTAATTAGTGCTACAATGTAAAAAATATTATTGCTTATAGTGTAAACGATCAGTACGCATTAAATGTCTATTCAAAAGTGTATAAAAGTGTAAAGAGAAATGTTCGATGAGGTTTGTGAAGGGGACTTCGCCTTAAGTGTTAGATGTTTCGACGAATAAATATCTGAGTGAAACAGGATTCATCTGGTATTATAAACTCAAAGCCAGTGTTCTTTCCTGTAACCACCCTGAGAAACTCAATAGCTCTACTGACTACAAATGCTGAGATGGCGACGCCGAGGCAGGGGAAGGATCAACATCTTCAGAAAAGGCACGTTACACATATATAGTTTCCGACATCGAACACGGTGAACTCATTCTTAATTATGTATACCGTCAGTTCATCATTCAACTTATGTATCTACGAGAGTCTTTCCCACACCATCGTTAATCAAAAACAATTAAATAATATAATGTGGGCAATATAAATATAACCCTAAACAAAGACACACACATACCAAGAACGCGACAGTATAAAGCACCATTAAAGTCAATTCTTATTTTTCCGGCATGAGCTCTCTATTAGCACAAGACCGACTTGCGAGATGAATGTGTGTCTTGTTTTCTAGTCCATACTGCTTAATCAGGAAACATTTAGTAGTATCTGCTTCGTACTATGCACTTATTAGTTAGCAAAGGTACTGTAGATATTTCATCAAAAAATTATATGTCCAGATTTTGCCTGAAATATATAACTTTTGAGGTCCTCTGAATTCAGAATAAGTATTTTTTTCGAAAACGTTGGTGTGCGCATGTGTGTAGCCTGCACACCATAAATAAAAAATGTAAATTCCGTTAAGCATTAAGCTTGGCATGCAAGTTCACCTTTCAAAGATGCTGTTCGAAGTTATTCAAGAAAAATCCTCCACCCAAAACCACCATTACAATGGAAAATGTTTGATTTTCTCACCAATAGCTCTAATGAAACTGGCTATAACCAGTTTGATTAAAGTATCGCCTGTTTAATACATTTTCACCACAAATATAATATATATCTTGACTTTTCTAGCCTCTGAAGCCATATCTAATCTGATTACTTTTTCATAACTGGTAAACTGTGAGAGATAGATAAAAATTTACTGTACCAAAACCACAGATCTCATTAAAACACAGAAGTTGTCAAATGCAATGTTGTGTGAAATTAACTAATTCTGAGCTATTCTTTGAGGTTGCATTCAATACTTAAACTTTTCTCAAATGGGAAGTCGTTATTCATTTTTCCTTCTGGTCAAGAACATAGAATGGAATTTAATCACATTATGTGTTCCATTCACACAACTTTTCTTACCTTTTCTGCAAATAAAAAGTTCTTACAAAAGATTACGATTTCATCTGCATCATGAATAATCGAGATAAACATTAGCTGAAATGGGCGTATTACTTGCTTCTTTACAAGTAGAAGTAGAAGGGAATACAAAATATTTTAAAAGTTGTCGCTGTATGAATGAAATTTACAAATGAAATTCGCTTATCTTTGGATGTTCAGGAGTAAATCAAAAGAGATGTAAAATGAAGGACGACTTCCCTTTTGAGAAAAGTTTAAGTATTGTAAAAAACAATAACAACAAACATCTCGGAAATTATAAACACTGCAAAAAAACGTACCGATTTAACACAAATTATGTGTTTTAAGGAGATCTAAAATGTTGTGCTCTAAGGCTGTCTTTATTTTGTTGTTGTTTCTAGCTCTTACGGTTTTACGAGTTATGCAAAGTCATCCGGAGTGAAGAAATCTTCAGAGAATATTCCAGATTTACATCTCATTTCTCATGAATACATCTTAAAAATATGGTATTTTAATGAAAATCCTCTGATCCAGCTTTGCAAAAATTCAAAACTTTTTCGTTTTTGAAGTGTGCTGTTCGAACACCCAGAAACACACACGCACACACATGGAGATTTTTCTAAAATGCTCTTTTGAATTCATGGAACTTTAAAACATACATTTCCGGTGAAATCTCGACATCAAAAATTTTGGTGGAATGCTATACTTTCTATTCCAGCTATGTGAATAGTACATTGAATAAAGAGTAAAAACCATCACATAGGGATCGACTTCTAAAACAATTCACTATCGCTTTAGCGTATTATTTTTCCTCATCCCTCTTGTAAAAAGAAATAATATGTAATGAATCCTTTTCTACTGAAGTTTATTTTAATAAGCGTAAATTAAATAGTAGAATACGCTTTTGTATTAATAGTTTGTTGCAGCTTAAGTAGAGAATGTAGCACATCAAATTTTTATCGGATTGTGATCTCTAATGGTTAAGGAATTGTTTGAATTTTAAAAAGAAAGTTGTGTGAGTTTTTCCTTTAATTAACAAGCTTCTTAAATGCACTCTTACAATGATATTTAGGCTCTTAAGATACCGAGTATTCTCAACCAACAGACGAACTATTGCATTCAATCCAAAAATTAAATATTCTGGTACCGAAAATATATGTTTAAGGCCCAATGAAGCAAATAAAGATATTTTTAGAAGAAGGAGTATGTGTGTGAATATGTATATGCGTGTGCGTGTGTTTACAATAATTATGGAAATGCATTAAAATGTTAAATTTCATAAATGAGGTAGATACTATTTAAGCCTGCAGGTAAAGGTTTTAAAACAAACCTCAGTTTAAGTAACTCTGTACCTGAAATACTTAAAATATTACATAAGTGCGGTTAAGATATTTTCATCATAAAAATGTATATCTGGAATTTTAGGTGAATACTCTACAAAGTTACCTATATTCTGATTGAATTGTGTGTACCTTTGTATAGCTGGTATACCATAAGCGTGTCTCACATAGAATAAGTGGGTGTGTTTTTTTAATGTGAGAAAAATAAAGACTGTCTTATGAAAATATAGAGAGCGTTTAAATACGATTCTAAGCCAAACACTTTTCTTATGTCATTATTCGTTTTCGAATCACCAATTTTAATAACATTTCTAAGCTTTATAAGTTGGTGCCATTTATTAAACACTTTTACGCATACATGTAAACTAGTTCACATTGTTTAGTTTGATATTGTTTATAATTAACAATTTATTGCGAGTAATAAGTAAAGTCATTTAAAGAGGTGTTTTCATTTTCTTTATTTGTCGCTGATAGAGTTGAAGTGAAACTTTCTGAATACTTGTGAGTGAAGAGGGTAATTGGAATTGAGGATGACTCGTTTAGATGACATTCTTATTTTATAACTACCCTTTATATATTATTTAGTGTAAGTTTTATAGTGTTTAACGCCCGCTTTTATTACTTTTGGCACCGCAGGCATTCCATAATGATACATGGTATGAATAAATAAAAATCTGATGTGTTCCATTCACATGACTTTCTCTACATCTCTGCAACAAATTATTGTTAGAAAGCTAATGCTTCTATTTACTTCATCCTAATCGAGAAAAATTAGCTGAAATAGTCTTATTACTTGCCTTCTTGAAAGTAGAAGTGAAATAAGGGTGTGCCATACGTTAAAGTGTTAGTCAAAAGCTCGTTGCTACGTGATTGAGGTTCCTTTCTTTGTATAGACAGGAGTTGACAAAAGTATGAGAAAAAAATATACTTATTAACGCTGAAACAAAAACAAGGAATGCCTAAAAAACGATCAACTCCACGAAAAAAATGAATATAACATAAATTGTGTGCCTTAAGGTGCTCTATATGTTTTGTGTAATAAGTTTTTATCTAACTCTTACGGTTTAGCACTTATGCAAAATTCCGTAAATTCCATCCAGAATAAAGTAGTCTTCAGAGGCTATTCCCAAAAAATTCAGTATATACATTTTATTTCTCAGGTAAATATCTTTAATAACGATATTTTAATCAAAATCGTTATAGCCATTTTAAGGAAATCAAAAAGTTCGAAAAAATTCTATGTAAAGGGTAGTTTTGAGTGGGAGATTTTTCTCAAACTCTTTGTGTCGCATCCCTGGAAGATAAACTTAAATACCAAGTTTGGTATTTCACCGACTTTTCGTTCTTGAATTATCGTGTTCACACACACACACACACACACACACACACACACACACACACATGGACCTTTGTGTGATTTTTTTTTTTTTTTTTTGGATACAGGGAACATATATTTTCGGTGAAATCTCGGTATCGAATTTTTGGTTGGAATGCAATGCCTTCTCTATACACTATGTACATAGTACGTGTAGAGAATAGTACTCACTATTCATGTATAGTAAAATTTATATGAACCATAATATGGAACACCGGTGGAATGCGATAGCCGAGTGGTCTAACTACTCTGCCACAGCACGTCCTAGATTTACGCCAAGAAGTACTACTGTCATTGTATGAGGCATATTCATAAAATTATATTTTATCCCCCCACTAATCACCGAGAGTATTAGAATATCGCATTCGTCACATTAATAAAAATCACACAGTATACTTTAATATAAACATATGTTTCTATACAACACCTTCGTCAGAAGTTTCATTCTATTCTTTGTTATGAAGCTAAACTTTCATTAATATGTAAAAGATAATATTCATATAGGTGAGTATTTCTAACGTGGGATTGTCCTCTAACAGTACTATTAAATTAATGTGTGCAGTTATCATTTCTGTTGTAAAACAGTGACATATGAGAAACCGAAAAATCATCAATTTTTAACTTTAAAGTAATCAGCAAATATGTAAATGATACTCCTCTGATAGTAACTAATTATTAATTTTATCACCCATTTCTCAGCACCACAAGTTTAAAATCAGTAGATAGAAAGCTAGGGGAAATAAATGAAAGTGGAATTTTCCTATTAGAGCATTTTAGCAATGGAAAAACAGCTTACCAAATGGCAGAAATGAGAATATACTGAAAAATGATTACAGATGCTCCTTAAAGAAAAGGTATTTTAGAACCTATACTAAACAAAAATATAAGAACTGCCGTTTTAAACGTTATGATTAATCTTCGGACGTGGTTGATTGCACTTCGACTGTGTAATAGTTATGTGCACAAAGGGTTTCACTGAGACTTCCCCCTCCCCAAACACTGCCAGTCATTCACTGTAAGCAAGCGATCAGTAAATGCACAGCAATAAAAGTAGTCGACTTACCCTCCCCGCATTTAGGACTGACACCCCCTAGGACTTACAAGCGGATGCATATGGGACAGAAGTCTGTAAGGAAGCAACGGCACGAAACCACAGAATGAAGGACCTTGAACTAGTGGTCGGCCCGTAGCCAGCATGAGCGTGAAAGTGAATGATACGAAATGCAAGCGAAAGGGATGATAGAAATGATGCTGATGGAGCAATTGGTGGAATGAGTTCCGGGGGAGACCGGAAGACCCGGAGAAAACCCGCCCAGACGCCGCTTCGTCCATCATATATCCCATATGCGGGCGCTTGGGATCGAATCCGGGCCGCCTTTCAGCCACGGCGCCGTCTCTTCTGAAGGTACGAAATCCAAATATAATACGTTTTGCTTTTGATACTTTCAGAAAATGCACTGGTCTGCAAACCCGAAGGACAAGGAGGATAAATTACCATGAATTACATATGAAAGTGCGGGTACATATGCCAAATGGGTCTCGTCCCGCAAACCGGGGCAGTTGAAGAAACAGGACAAGAAAGTGTGTGGCAGTCAGCAAGCTGTTACAGTGCAATGTACCGTTGCTCTTCTTGACAACATGGCCAGTAGACAGTATTTGGATGACTTCGCACGGAGAAGAATCGTCGGGAAGAAGCACAAGGTGTGACGTGTGGTTTCCAGGAGTTTGGTATTTCTCACAGCATTGTTTCACGTGCAAGTGGGGCCTTCCAAATCACTTACACATTCACAAACGACCATCTAACAGTTGTCAACAGCGCTGGTGGAGGAATGGAACGCCGTACCACAAGAACTCCTTACCAGCCTTGTGGTCTGGGAACACGATTCAGTCATGACTTACTGTCCATGGTGAGCATACACTCGTTTAAACCCATGGTTCTATTTTTGTAAATCTAGAGGGCCATCATATGTCTCAGGGACTTTAGTGTAGCTTATTTCCTATGAGTAAAAGTATTATTTCTGTTTATCTGATTACACAGTTCGTTTAGTTACTTATTGCAGCATACTGATTTATTCAAGTTTCATCGAGCTATGTTATTTGGCAGTTAAGAGTTTTTTGGTCCATAAGGCTTTGCACACCAGTTTAATCCAATAAAATAGTTGTTCTCGCATGTAAATCACACATGAAACTGATTCTTTCATCCTCCACAGTTCAGGTTTATCATTTTCTTTATGTCGTTTATACTTTGTAATAAAAAATCTTATGTATTCCATTCACATGACGTTCTCTACATCTCTGAAACAAATTATTGTTAAAAAGTTATGCTTCTATTTACTTCATGCCAATCGAGAAAAAATTAGCAGAAATAGACTTATTACTCGCTTCCTTGCAAGTAGAAGCGAATTAGGGGAGTACCACAGATTAATATGATAGTCAAATGCTGGTTTCTATGCGACTGAAGTTCCTTTGTTTGTATGGACAGGAGTTCACAAATTCCTGTATGAGAAAATTATAAGTTTCCAAGGCTGAAACCAAAAACAGGAATATTTCAAAAATGATCAACTCCACAAAAAAAGGTATGTAACATAAATTGTGTGTTTTAATGTGCTTTAAATTGTCTGTGTGGTAAGTTTTTGTGTCTCTCTTACGATGTAGCAGCTATGTAAACTTCATCCAGAATAAGGTAGTCTTCAGAGGCTGTTCCCAGAAAAGTCAACATATACATTTTATCTTTCAGGTAAATATCTTTAATATACGATATTTTAATCAAAATCCTTATAGCCATTTTTGAGAAAATCGAAATTTTCGAAAAAAATTCGATGTAAAGGGTAGTTGGGTAGTAGATTTTCTTGAAAATCTTCGTGTCGTATCCTTGGAAGATACCAAATTTAAATATCAAGTTTGGTATTCAACGGTCTTTTCGTTTTTGAGCTATGCTGTCCACAGACACGGACACACACACACACATACAGACGTACGCACACACGGATCTTTTTCCAAAAATGCGTGTAGAGAATGTAAAAATTGTGTGTCTTCACAATTGTATACTTTTGTGCCCACTTTAATTTATAGCACATATTCAGCGCGCGAGACTACCTCTTCTCTCCTCTCCGCTCGATTGTAAACAACGTACCAGTATAATAACCGAGCAAGGTGGCGCAGCGGTAACGTGGGTGACACACATTCGGGAGGTTGCGAGTTCGATCCTTGTCGCGCATATTGCATTGGGGCTTTTTGTGGCTTCCCCTTGTCATTAGGGAAAGCTGAGGCGCTTATTGTCTACGACTTCCTTTCCATCATTTCCCATGGTTCCCTAACTTTCCCCCTTCCTCCTGGAGGCTGTTACCACGCAATAGATCTCTACAGGTCGCACTGTCTGAGGTGCCCAATTAGTACTATAATAAAGTTAGCTTAAGTAAAGTCATCTTCAGAGCTTATTTATTTTATAAAATAGGGATACATGCTACGGCCACTTTGTTACTTCCTCTATCTTTCTGTAGAGGAAATATTTCATTTATTCATGACCGAATATCAGGGAGGTGCTTATACGTTATTTTTATATTCTTATAACCAGCAGAGAATTTATTATTCTGTGATTTATATAAGAAAATAAACGGAAATCATAACATACTGTTAATGCTGTAGAAAAATATAAAAGTATAAAAAATATATTTAAATTTCGTCACTACAAATAAACTCTGTTAATAAAAAATAAGAATATACGCTCTTAGGAAAATACACTTGAAACAGAGAGAGAGATCATCAATTTAATAAGTAGGAACAACTTTGACATTTTCAAAGACTTAGTTATAATGCATATAATCATTTGTGAGCAAATGTTTGTTTTTATATTCATCTATTTACTTATTTTGTTAAACATCACTATTGCAACATATAGGCACAGAGAATAACTAAACATTTTGAGCACTCTGTATCAGTGAAGTTTAATTAATTCTTATGAATTTTATATACGTGAGAAACAATTAAGTTTACAAAAGAAACGCTGTTGTAAAATTATAGTTCTTGTACCAATATACACTTAACACCTCCCCAAAATGTTCCAGAATATTATTATTTTCTGAAATTTAAAGCACTATTGAGAGATCTAATGAACATTATTTGTTCTTCTCTGAGATCATACAAGTAATTTGAAACAGCTCCGCTGGAGCAATGCTTATAAAAGTTTACTATTGTCTCAATCTGTAAAAAAGCACTTCGTCGACTTGAAACGTGTACCACGATTATCAAAAAATAGACACAAGAATAAGTATGTACGTGTCCGTGAAAATCTATAGAATACCACTGAAAACACAGTGGTGCAGAAATTCACAAGACTATGAAATAACAGATCTTTTCTGGTATTTATTTCTCGTATCCACTTTATCCGAGATAAAAACTTACACAGAGGGCATAAATGGTATACGGAGTGAGTAAAATGCAATGCTTTTAACTTTGTTGTTACAGTTTTGTGAAGTGATATTTTTTTAGAAAATCTGTAAGGTATCAACATGTTTTCATATTACTATGATTGTGAATAGGGTGTGACTTTTTTTTTTTTTAATGGCAATTGATTTTCCTCTGGTCTCAGAATGAACAGGTAGATGCTTTTTTGAACTGCAATTTAAATTTATTAGGAGTATTACATCACATGAATTTAAAGCAAGAAAACGCATTCATAATAAAATTAGTGGTGCTGTGTTGTAACACTTGATGGATTAACTTCAAAAGGTGTTCATGATAGCCTCCATTTATTGCCAAACAATGCCAAAGTCTGTCTTTGAAATTAGGCAATGTTTCCAGCAACAATGTTTACCTGATCAGCTGCATTTATTGCAAAATTTTTCGCTTTAACTCTTCAAGATCTCTTGGTCGGTCCTTGTAAACCTTCCACTTCAAATATCCCCACAAGAAAAAGTCTAAGGGTTTCAGGTCAGAAGATCTTGGCAGCCATTCAATACTTCCTCTTCTGCCAATCCGTCTTCCTGGAAATTGATGAATTAGGTAATTCACCACCTGATTTCTATAATGTGCAGGGGCACCATCTTGCTGGAATAAAATATCATTTTGAATTCCTCCTCATTCTCCAGGGAATAAAGTAGCGCAAGCAGGATTTATTTCATTTTGTAGAAGGCGTAAATACACTTCAGAATTTAAGTTGCCATCAATGTATAATGGGCCCATCAATCCGTCATTAATTATACCAGCCCATAGATTTACTTTTTGTGGACGTTGTGTATGTTGTTCAATCATCCAATGGGGATTCTCTTTAGCCCAATAGTGACAGTGGTGACAATTTACATTCCCATTTAGGCAGAAAGTGGCTTCATCAGAGAACAATTCTATTCACGATGTCAGGGCTCTGATCGATTACATCATTCAAGGTTTCATCAAACTGAGTACGTCTGTTAAAACTATCTTCACTGAGTTCTTGCAGTAGTTGTACCTTGTATGGGTGCCATTTGACTGACTTCATTAAGTTGCATATGGACTTTTGACTGACATTGTAGTCCATTGCAAGCTGGCGAGTAGATAAATTTGGGTTTTCTCCCACTGATAATAAAACATCAAGAGCTTTATCCCATCTGTAATTCGTTTTGGCCTTCCCTACTTTGTCTTATTTTTATCACTTCCAGTTTCATTGAATTTTTTCAAAAATGTTGCTTACCGTAGAATGAGTAATCCTTCGTTCTGGATGTATTTCACTAAACAAGACACAAACCTCTTCTTGGGTCCTCCTCCTATCACCATATCCGATCATCATTAGTATTTCAATTCCTTGTCTTTCTGTAAGTCGTGTCATGACTAATTACTTTCAGAAAGGTTTCGCAATTAAGTAAGCATTGTTGTCATTAATAGCTTAGCTTTTTTCTGTATTTGTTCAATTCAATATTGAAGTAGCCTACTGTATTGTTTAATTCAAAACCACTCAAATTGAAGTAATATAAAAATATCACTACATAGAGTTGAAACAGCGGGCTTACAGGTATTGTTCCATACTTTTACTCATCCTATATAAGTATTGTACACTATAATTTTTCTTTGTTCTGGAATTTCTTCAATGCAAAAATTGTCTGCATATATCAATTATTCCACAGCAAACGATATTTAAAGACTCGAGTATTTCATATTGCCAATTATAATATCGGTTTTGTCATTATAGACCCGCGGGTTATTGAACAAGAGTCCAGCTTTCGGCTTTGACAAGACCCCGCCAGTTTTGCGCACCAGTTTTAAGCGGGCGGAGGGAAACTGATATTTTCGCTAATCAATACCGCTAGTCTGTAATTAAACCTCCCCTTCTCCTCCCCATCCTGACGGCTGGGGGTTCAAACCCTGTTGGAATTATGGAATATTAGCTTGAAGAAAATCGAGTCTTTGAAATAACGGTTATTCTTTCTTTCGTGATAATTTAATAACGTATATTTTTTTCGTTTGTGGTTTTATTCCTCTCTACGAGACTCTGGGGATTATAATATCATTAAAAACTTTCTTATTGTTAAATTGGCCATCTAGTGTGCATATAGAAGGCTGGCCAGTCTATCGTCGGGAGTTAGGTCTACGCTATAATTACATTCCACATATGTTATCATCTTACATAAAATATCGTTTAATTCTAATAAGCTTCCAAAGCTATTCTAAGGAAACATTATTTTTACTTTCTATATTATTACGATAAAGGAAATGATTAACACAATTATAAAAGTTAGAGCTTGAATAATTTATTGTAAATATTAGGTTTTTTTGATTGGAAACCACGTGTAACTATTATACCAAATAAATATTTTGCTTTATCTTCCTCATCTGTAACTATATTTCGAACATAGCACATAGAGAAGGTACTGTATTCAGCTAAAAAATCCCCACCGAGATTTCACTATAAATACACGTTTTAGGATTTCCTGTATCCCGAAAATACATTTTTGGTCCGCATTTGTGTTTCCGGTGGCTGTGAACACAACTCAAAAACGAAAAGTTAACTAAGCACTAAGTTAGCCTATACCAAGGATGCGACACAAAGGTTTTCAGGATAATCCCTCCACCAAAGTACCCTTTACATGAAAGATTTTTCGAAATTTTCCATTTTCGCAAAATGGCTATCAACGAGTTTCATTAAAATTTCTTATATTAAAGATATTTATATGGAAAATAAAATGCATGTCCAAAATTTCTTTGGGATATGCTTTAAAGTCTTCTTTCTGAATGATAGTTGTATAACCGGCAAACCATTAGACAAAATTTTAGATCTCGTTAAAACAATTTAGGTCATATACATGTTTGATTTGTAGAGTTAAGGCTTTCCAAGATATTCCTAGTTACTTTTTTCATTTTTAAAATACTTACACTTTTCTCAAAAGGTAAGCTGCCATTCGTTTCAAACCTCTTTTGTTTATTACTAGCCATGCATCACATAGCGACCAACTTTGCAAATATTATGCAACATATTAGCATTGGGTATCCCCTTATTTCCTTTGTATTTCCAAAGAAGTAATAAGACCATCTCCACTAACTTTATATCAATAAGAATTCAGTAGATAGAAGAATTCCTTTTAAAGATAGGTTCTTTGCAGGAGGGGTAGTCATATAAATGGAACATATCTGATTTTTTTCTACTTTACGCAAACCTTACATAAACTCCATGTAGCTTTTCAATAATATTTTCATTACACATTTTACCAAGTACAAGAAGGTTAAAGCAAACCAAATCGATAGTCAAGGTATTTAAAATCGATATAATCCCCTATACATTCCATATTCCTTTCACGACAAATGGATAGCCACAGCATTAATAAAGTGTGATACAGTATTGAACAACGACGGCTATTTTGGAAATTTCTATGCTACCAAAGGATTATTTTATATAAATTGTAGTTTTATTGAGACCTGTTTTTGTGAAGTACGTTTTGTTTATTTTTATGGTTTATTAGTTATATAAAATTATGCAAAACCCCTACGAATGATGACTTCGCGGGTTATCCCATCAAATACAAGATATACAGTTTATTTCTCAAATAAATATCATGCTTATATATGTATTTTAATCAAACTCGTTATAGTCATTTTCAATTTTTCAGAAAATCAAAATTTTCGGAAAATTTTCCTTGTAAAGCTATTTTGGGAAGCTATGGGATTTGTATAGATCTTCGAGTCACGTTTTTGGAAGATAATGATCCCAAATTAAAAGTATGGTGTTTATTGACTTATTTCGTTCTAGAGTTATACTGTTCACAGCCACACACACACACACACGTACATAAACACACACAGACAGACACAACACATACACGTTTGCGAATTTTCTTCTTTTTTCATACACGCAACGCTCAAAACAGCTGATAAATGAAAACCGTATATCGAATTTTTAAGTGAAATGTAATAGCATTACTGCCTACTAGTTACGCAGTAAAGACATTTAAGTTTACAAACGAAAACATAAAAACAAGGTTAAAAGCCGGACATACGTTTTACCTGATTAGACTAACGGGTGATTAATAGGTTTAAGTTAGTTGGTTCAAACCATATGCTAGTAGAGTTTTAAATCGGCTGCCTAACAATTCAAGGAACTAAAGAAAAGTACATATTGATGTACTGCACAGCATTGCGCTGCGTCTAAAACTTTAAGGGTGTATTTATTTACAGAATACTAAAATGTGTGATACCCAAATAGACGGTGCATTTTCATTGGAGTCTCTCATCCGCTGACCTCTGGAAAGTGCCAGTCAAGCTGTACCAGCATCTTAACGGTGCACCAGTTTCACCCCTTCCTACAGTATTAACCAGTAAGGTGCACAGTTACACTTCTTCGATCGTACGTCGACTAACCAGACAATATCCCCGTAAAGGAAAGTTATCATCTACGAGGAAACTGCTCTCTGGTGGTACAAATGGGAAGCCACCGATCCGAAGGACGGAAGCCTGGAAGTGCCAGACATTGAATTATTGTACAGATACAATACAGTGGGAATGCTACGGGCATATTGTTTTAATGAATTATTTTATAGGTGTAAATTAAGTAAATTTGTCAGAGAGGATAAATTGATAAACTTATTTTTATTTTACTATATGAGTACTCTGAAGGAAAGGCGACCAGGCGCAGCTACTGCTGGGGCACGCACTCTTCAACAGCGTCAGCCATGAAAGGCAATTGTAGGTAATTTTGGTGGAGAAAAATTTTGATAAATTGAAATTCAAGGCGTCTTTTATTGCCCACAGCCGGTCGCAAGTTCGAAACTCACTTAGGGTGAGTTACTCGGATAATGTTTTTTTTTTTTTTTCGGGGTTTTCTCTTTTCCTGAGAAGACGAATGTTGAATAACTTTAAGGTCCATGAACCCCGAGATCATTTGAGCATCATTTCATCAATTTCATTCACTCATCGTCCAATATGACCAACCTGGTTAAAGGATGGTAACCTACAAAACAAAATTACATTTATCAAATGTAACACCTTTTATTTCCGCTCATCATATGAAACTCTTTCCTCGATTAGGTCTGTGGTAAGGTTTTACATTTTAGGATCTCTTCTGGGTTTTTGCATTAGGTTACTTACTTAATTTACCAGTGCAACAGATTCTTCTGGTCATCACTGATAATACCTTGTCACTGTGTGTACTGGTATGCTAATAAAGAAGTTTCATTTATGCCTCCTATGCCAAGTGTCTGCATTCAAGTAAAATAGCACTTTGAGGATTCTCAAACCAAGTGTTTCCAACCTGGCGATTATGTGTTGGGAAACGGCATCTGTTCTTTATAGTAAACATAAAACTAATTACCCTTAATTCAAGGAGCAACTTTACTAAAAGAACTAATATGTCTTAAAATATTTATATTTCTGGTTGATTAGTATCCTAACATTCCTTACCGTTAAGCAAACTTTCTATTTATGATTATTTTTGTGATCTGGTTAATATGGTAGCTTTCAAATCCAGAATATCCGGGTTGAATCCCGGTTGGAGGATGTGAATTTTTTTTTTGGGCAACGGCGCCGAGCCAAATGATTAGACGTTCGCCTCTCACCAAGGCGAGTTCGATCCCATTGTGCCGTATGTGGACAAGTGGCATCTGAACACGCTTTCTCGGATTCTCCGGTTTTACCGCTACTTCCGCCTGCTCCATAATAACCTTTCCTTTCAGCCATTTCACCTTCTTACTCTCATACCAGGTATCGGGCTGACCGCTCACCCTGGCCACTCTCTGATCCAGAACCCTCTGTTTCTCAATAGGTTCTCAATATATCAAAAGAATAAACCACAAGAAAAGAATTGCTATTTCTTATCCTCTCTAGAGACTAGAAGTATAAAAGAACCTGAATGTGAGTGTGCGCGTGTGAGAATTTAAATGATAATGCAAAAACAATCTACGAGTTAAAATCATGGCATTGCTCCAAAGATAAAGCGACCAGTATGAACTAAGATGTTAAAAGAAGCATAAAAACGGAACAAAAACTGGAGAAAGTAAACTTCAGGTTCTAGGAAAGGGCAACGATCAAAGCATTGCACTTTTAAATTTAATTTTAAATTGTGATTCTTTGTGTATGAGTGAGAAATAGAGTAAAAATGTATAAAGCTAAGGTGCACAACTAAAGTTTCAGGCAAAAAAGCTTCTACCCTTATCTATGCTACCCTTTCAGAAAACTCCTTTTAATTCAGGTTTTCAACTTTTAGAAGTAGTGTTATTGCAAATAATCAGAATAAACGTATGTATTAGAATGTTCTGTCTTTAATATGCTTAAGAGCTGGTTTTAAAAGTCTCTGATAAAAACTATTCCTTCATTCTTGGTAATCAACTTAAAATTTAAAATTTAAGAGTTTATTCGTCACCTATGCAGTTATGAAAGCTAAGCTGTCTCACTTTTATATGACGTTTGGAATACCTGTAAGTAATTCAGAAATGTTCAATGTTTTTAAAATTTTGATCATATTTTCAAATTCTTGAGAACATATCTAACACATTGTATGGCAACAAACATTATAACATACTGATGTGCCAGTAAGTATCCGTGAAGAAAACTTCATGACAAAGAACAAACCTGCATTGAAGTCCGTGGTTAATTGGAAATGGTCTCTGTGCATCATCCGCTGGGGGGAAAATTGAATGTGTTCCATTCATAACACTTTCTCTAGCTGCCCCACAAACAAACTTTCCTTACTAAAGATTATTCTTTTATCTGCGTCAGGCTAATTGATATAAATATTAGCAGAATTAGTCTATTACTTGATGTCTTGTAAGTGTAAGGGAAATAACGTTTGCTAAAGCAATATTCAAATTATTTAAAAGCTGATCGCGATGTGAACAATAGAAGTTCGGTTCAATTTGCTATTAGAGAGACGAAACGAAGGGTAGTTTCCTGTTTGATAAGAGATAATGTAGTTAAAAATTGGAACCCATATCAAGCAATATTTCGAAAACGCGCAACACTAATAAAAAGGGGAAAAAAATCGTATAAGACATAAATTATGTATCTTGACGAGATCTATATTGTTGCGCAGTAAGGATCCATTAGCTATGCAAAATTCATAAAATTCTTTTGGAATAAAGAGGCCTACATAAAATGCAAGATATGCATTTTATTTGTGATGTAAATATTTTTAATATATGGTGGGTGCGTCAAAATTGTTAGAGTCATTTATGAGAAAATTAAAGTGTTCCAAAAATGTTCCATGTAAAGGGTAGTATGGAGTGGGGGGATATTTTAAATATCTTGTGTCGCATCCTTGGAAGATACTGAACTTAAGTACCAAGTTTGGTATTTATCCAACTTTTAGTTTTCGAGCAATGCAACTTATTTTTTTGGAGTCCGGGGATCTCAAAATATGCATTTCCGGTGAAATCTCAGCATATAATGTTTGGGTAGAATACAAGACCTTCTCTATACACTATATACATTGTACATACGGCTAGAAAAAGTAAAATTCGAAAGTGTTCCATTCAAATGACCTTCTCTAGCTGTTCCACAAACAAACTTTCCTTACAAAACATTATCTCTTTGTGTGCATCATGCTAATCGAGATAAATAACGAGTATAACGAAAATAAAAGCATACACCAGTCTAAACCGAAGGTCAAACCATTTAAAAGCTTTCGCTATATGAAATAATTGAAATTCGGTTCTCTTTTTTATTCCCAAGAGTAAAATAAAACTTATAAAACGAAAGCTGACTTCCCGCTTTAGAAAATGTTTAAGGTTTAAAATTGAAATCAAGAACAAGGAATATCACGGAAACTGTTAACTCTACATAAAATATATATAACATAAATGTTGCGATTTAATGAGATCTACATTTTTTGTGTAGTAAGTTTTTGTTTGTTACAGTTATATGAAAATTCTTCAGAATGAAGAGGTTTCCGGAGGCTAATCCCAGAAAATTCAAGGCATACATAGATTATTATGAGAATTTTTTTAAAATATGGTATTTTAATCAATTAGAACAATTTTTGAGAAAATAAACTTTTCGAAAAATTATCCATGTAAAGGGTAGTGGGTGTTGGGGTATTTTCTTGAAAATCTTCGTGTTACATCCATGGATGATACTGAATTTAAATTCTAAGTTTGATACATAACCGACTTTTCATTTTTTGAGTTATGCTGCCCACATACACAGAGAAAGAGAGAGAGAGAGAGAGAGAGAGAGAGAGAGAGAGAATACATGGACATGTTTCTAAATATTTTTTTGGGGGGGGGATTCAAGGGTTCCAAAAACACGTATTCCCGGTGAAATCTAAGTGTCGCATTTTTGGGTGGAATGCAATATCTTCTCTATGTACTATGTACATTGTGCATACGTGCTAGAGAAAGTAAAAATACAACTAAGGCCAAAAACTGAAAATCCAATTAATTTGATCGCGCAATGTTTTATACTATTTTCTGTTGAAACTATATTTTAGTACTTATGTTAACTAATCGTTGAGCTTCTTATCTGGCTGCTTTATGCATCTTTATGTAGGTATCAAGTTACGAAACACGCCAATAACTAATTTTTAAATTATACCTATGTGAAAATCCATACTGTGCCATTATTAGCCTCCACTTGCTTTGGACTGCAGTGGTAATTTTGGTCAGTAATTCATCATGAATACTTACATTTCAGAAAATGTTCATAGCAACAAACAATTGAATGCGGGCTCGCAAAAACAAGTTAACCATCGTTTTATCAGAATAGTCAACATTTGTAACTGTCAATAAAACAGATCTCCCATTCGCACTGACGTGTGTAGAAATAAAACAGCAACAGGCATCTGCCACAGTTGAACAGTATGCGTGGCATCGCTTTGTGTGCTAGGAGTAACATGCTGGTCTCCGGTTCCTGAGCTCCCGACGGTGGTCGCGAGGCTCCCGTGTCGTAGAGAACCTTGTCTCTGAGAAAAACGAAACAGTCTTTCACGTTCATTATAGAATGGGTCACTGAGATCAAAAACAATTAAAGCACTTTCCTAAATAAACTTCAATTTAATGTGCGCGGCCACCTGTCTAAAATGCCAAGCGAGCTTAATGCTTCTGTAATCAAGAAAATGGTATGTCTTCAATAAAGTAGCAGTGCTTTGTGTCTGGTTAAGGTTAGTTGAACTCAGAGAAGACGTATTGCAGTTCATGCAGTAGATTGAAACAAGTAAACTATTACTTTGTTTACTTCGTACATAGTGTGCATAAGTAGGGAAGATATGGTAATCTACCTAAAATGGATTCATAAATTTTACTGGAAATACACGTGTATTTCCCCTGAATTGAAAAAATAAATTTTAGAAAACTATCAGTAGGTGTGGGCGGATGGGTGGATGAGTGTGAGTTAGTCTGTCTATGAGCACGTTAACAGAAAAAAAGAAAAGTTGGTTAAATACCAAACTTGAATTTTAAGTACACATTTCAAGGATGCGACCTAAGCTTTTCAAACAAAAATCCCTACCTCAAACCATCCTTTACATGGATAATTTTTCGAAAATTTTGATTTTCTCAAAAATTGCTCTAACATTTTTGAATAAAATATTGTATGGTAAAGATAGTTACATAAAAATTAATAAATAGCCTGAATTTTTCAGGAATAGTCTCTGAAGTCCCTTTCATTCTAAATCACCTTTGCCTAACTGTTAAACAGCAATAAATAGACAAAACCTACAACACAAAAAGTTAGATATTGTCAAAACACACAATATATGACATATGCATTTCTTTTATAGCGTTTGGCTATCATATATACCTTCTACTTATGAGAAACTAAGTAATAAGAATATTCTGGTAATATGCATTTTAATTAGCATGAATACATAGAGCGATAAGCTTTTGTTAGAGGTTAAAGTGTTATTATCAGATCATTAGAGAGAAAGTTCAAGCATTATAGGAAGTAGTTATTTCCAGCCCATTCAGTAGCTAACTTCGCTATATATATTCGGTAAATGAAATTAAAATACAAAATGTTGTTTCAAATCAGGAAAAGATAACAAAACGTTAAGAAATAAAAAGGCTTATTTTTCTTTTCTCTTTAACCAATGCTTTACCTTGATAATTATATGTTTAAACACACACAGAATAAAGTATAATTTATATAGAAAGACTGCTAAAATTTAAATTTTGGATTTTCAAAGTGTGCATTTTACTACTTTTTAAAGTGCTGCTGAACTATTTTTGTCCAACTCCGAATGCGTCTAAGTTAAAATACAATTTTCTTTACCTTAAAATGACACTCAAGTGTTTGAAGTATAAACGTTTGAAACACAAAAGATTTACTTTCAAACTCCTAAATATCACCAAATTTGCTCATATATTAACTGCACCAAAAAAATAGGGGTTGTAAGACTTATTTTAATGACAATACAAGAATTAGTCTCCATTCTGAACTACAATTAATTAAAACCAATAATGAAAACGACTTATCACTAAACGCACTAAAACACCTTAAAGCCTGATGTCACTGTCTCTTAGCATAAAGCCTACTTAGAATTAGAATCAACGTGTTTAAAAAAGAGAATTATTTGTTTATCTAGGATACAAACTTTCAGTGCTTTCTTTCGCTTTGTATGTCAAAGAGGAAATGGCAGGGAATATTGTATGTGTTCCTATAACTGGAGGAATGTCAAGAGGCGCTCCACTCCCACTTCCTTAGGTGCGCCGAAAAAGGCACTTTTGGCTGTCTTTGAACGAGGTCTAAGCTACTTGTGAAACTTTGTTAAGATTTTTATTTTGAATTCCATTACATTCATAACTGGCATTTCCAATTTAAAAAAGTGTATTAATTTCATTAATATGAGTCAAAAATGGATTGTTAATCGGTGCTGCAACATTTAGCTAAATCAGCGTGTTGAAACAAACTCCCATTTTTCTGAATTCCTTTTCTTCAACATTTTTACTAGTAAAAATGTCCAGCCAGCGATCTGACTCACATCCATAAGTCCCGGAATCGATTTCCCTGTGCCGCGAGGAATTGTTGTTCAACCAGAAACTCTTAATTAGATGCGCCCTTCCACCAGCGGGTAGATATTGCTTTAGCGGCAAATATAGAACATACTGAGAAAGGCCCTTTTGGCTGTCTCTGGACGAAATAAAGAAGCCTTCTTTGAAACTTAGTAAAATAATGATCACATTTTTATTTGTTTGTATTTTGAATTGTATTAACTTAAAGCTGGTATTTCCAATTTACACAATCGTTATTTTAATATCAATAATTTCATTGGCTGCTAGATCGGTGTTGTACTATTTAGCTAAAGCGGCGCTTTGCTTGAGTGGTTAGACCCCTTGCCTCCGATCTAGATGGCCCGGGTTCGATCCCAAGTGCCCGCATGTGGGATTCGTGGAGGACGAAAAGGCGTCTGAACGGGTTTTCTCCGGGTCCTCCGGTTTACCCCGCCACTCATTCCACCAATTGCTCCATCATCACCTTTCCAATCATGAATTTCACCTACATTTCATAACATCCACTTCATGTTCATGTCTGCCTATGGGCCGACCCCTCGCATCAGGTTCTACATTCTGTAGTTTCGTTGGTTCCGCGACAGGCTTTTCAACCGTAGGCATTGGCTTGTACATCCTAGAGTGGTGTCAGTCCTACAAATATGGGGAGGATAAGCCGATTGCGAAAAACACGAACTATTTAGCTAAAGCACCGAGAGCAAACAAACTCCATTTTTCTAATTTATTTTTCTTCTGAAAATGGCCAGTCAGCGTGGTGATTTCACATATTTCCATAGATTTCCCAGATTCCATTTCCGGCTGAGGAGAGGAATGTTTCAACCAGAATCATTTCCAACTCTCGTCGCTTCCTTCTGCCGAAAATAGACTTCTTAAATACAGAGCGTACGTAATGAAAAAGGCGATTTTGGTTGTCTGAACGAGATAAAGTAACCATCTGTGAAGCATGGTATAACATATCACATTTATTTATTTGTTTTTGAATTTTAATACACTTATAACTGTTTTTTTTTCAATTGAGCAATCGTATTTTTAATATCTATATTTCTGTATTTACAAACTGTTGTTTAATTGGTGTTGTACCATTTACCTAAGGCACCGTGCCGAAGAAAACTTCATTTTTCTTAATTACTTGTGTTAGACATTTTCTACTGATGAAAATGTCCAGTCAGCGAGCAGATTTCAAACCCAGAAGTCCCAGATCGACTCCCGGCTAAAACGAGGAAGATGTTTTAACCAGGATCATTCACTATGCCCTACAAGAGCGAATGTGTGAAATATGACCATAGCTATTGAAGAGCGGCCTCGTACAGATGAAACAAAAATGTCCTTGAACCATAATTTTTAACTTATGGCTGTACCTTTTCAGGAAATCTTTAGATGTTTTCCGCAGTCTGCTTACCCTCCTCGTATGTAGCATTGACACCCCCCTAGGTCTTACAAGGGGTCAGAAGCCTGTCGGGAAGCCAACCACAGAATGAAGAACCTGGATTGAGTGGTCGGCCCGTAGCCATGCATGAGCGTGAGGAAGTAGGTGACATGAAATGTAAGCGAAATGGATAATAGGTGATGATGGAGCAATTGTTGCAATGAGTGGCGGTGGAAAACCCGCACAACCCCGATTCGTCCATCACAATTCCAACATGCTAGGTGAGAGGCGATCGGTCTACCCACTCTGTCACGGCGCCGCCTATCTTCTAAAACTGTGGATTTAAATATTTTTGTGTCAAATTTTAAAAAGTTTTATAAATCAGTTGAAATAAATTATTCTGCGTAACTCACATGAAAAGTTGAAAATCCAATCGTGGTTATACATAATTTGTTCTTGAAGTAGGTCATTAAAATTATGAAGTGTCTCGCAAACTTTCTCCAAGTTGTATACTGCGCTCAATTGAAGTCATTTTTTATTTTTTTCCTACGTTTCTACATTTTCCTATTTATTTGCCTTTTTACGTTTCCTTACAAATACACATACATATACATTTTTACAAATACAAAAACATCCATTCCCAAGGCGGGCCTCAAACCTACAATTCCCTGCTCCTCGAAGCATCAAAGCTAGGCGAGCGTGGCAACGGGGACCGACAGAGTTTTCGATAAATCGTAGAGATCAAGGGAAATTTTATATCTCCATTTTTAAAACAGACGAATTGTAAGCAAACACGCTGGTCTCTTTAACGTTTGGCATAGGTCGTCAAAGTATTGTGAGCACTTACTTAATATTCATGAATATATATTCACATGGTAAAGTGAGACCCAAACATGTATTTCCAGTGAAATCTCAGTATCAAATTTTTGGGTGCACTAATATACCTTCTCTATACACTATATACACAGTAGATGTAGAGAATGCAATAAAATGTAGATTTTGGGATTAAAAACTACAAAGAATTTTATTTTTTCTTAGTGATATTATTACTACAGGATTTTTTGTGTTATTGTTAGAACCAGTTTAAAAATGAAACACCATGGCCGGGATTTGAACAGGATTTTTCTGCGTTCCGTCCATTACTCGGTTAACCGGGAAAAAAACTAAATCAGTTGGAGAGTAATATAATCTTTTGCCGTCACCTTGTCATGGGAGCTCAATTGTTAGAGCAACAGCAAGGAAAGCCGAGAACCGTGTTAACATTCCGGCTATGACTTGCATTATTTCAGCTGATTATAACAGTATTAAAATTTACCGATTAAATAACATCGTGGAATTTTAAAAAATAATAATGAAATATTTTACTGCAGAAGATTATACACTTTTTGTACAGAGCAAAAGAAACATACATTCTCAAGAAAGTACCGCGAATTGATCATTTAAAAATCCTGTTCAAAGGGGATTCGAAATTATTGTTGTCGCTAAGTTGGTACAACTTTCCTGTATATCCATGCGGAGTTTGATCGTCATCTATAATCTATTTTGTTTACAGTACGCCATTTTGTTAGTTCATCTCGTAGGTGATTTGCGATATTACGAATATTGAACAAAGAATCTGTCTCAAATTTTGCATTGCAAATGGTATTTCGTGTGCCGAATCGCTGAAAATGTTACAGACGGCTTAAGGTGAATCGACTTTATCAAAAACACATGGCATATGAGTGGTACAGTGCATTCAAAAGTGGTCAATATGTGGTGGAAGATTTGCCTCGCTCTGGTCGGCCATCAACGGTTTCAACTGAACTGAACATCGCTAAAGTGAAGAAAATGGTGTCTGAAAATCGTCATTTAGGTCTGAGAGAGATTGCCGCTGAATTTTCTGTGTCTCACAAATCGATTCGTACCATTTTAAACGACTGTTTGGGCATGACACGTGTTGCAGCTCGGTTAGTTCCGAAAGACTTGAATTTTCTACAAAAACTCAATCGCGTAAGGATTGCCGAAGACATGCTAGACCGAGTCAGTTCCGACCCCACATTCATGAAACGCATTATAACTGGTGATGAGACGTAGGTTTACGAGTTTGACACTCAAACCAGTCAACAAGGTTCCGAATGGCGCCTTCCAACTGAACCAAAACCTAAAAGGGCACGTTAAACTCGATCAAAACTGAAAGTCATGTTGACAGTTGTTTTCGATTACCGCGGTGTCGTGCTCTCAGAGCTCTTGCCAGAAGGTCAGATGGTAAATAAAGACTATTATCTGGGCATTATGCGGAGTTTGAGAGAACAAATATGGTGAAAAAGGCCATTTGTAGAACAACTCATGGACTCTGCACCACGATAACGCACCAGCTCACAAGGCTATTATTGTGAACGAATTTCTGGCCAAAATCTCAACAAATTTCATCGAACAACCACCGTAAACACCTGATCTGGCAACTGCTGATTTCTTTCTCTTTCCAAAAATCAAGTTACCACTTCGAGGCACCCGTTTTCGGTCAATAAAAAACAAAGGAAAATTCGACAATTGATCGTCCTAAAAGTGCCTACAAAAATGTTTTGATGATTGGATTATCCGTTGGCATAAATGTATAATTTCCTACTTTTAAATCGATAAAATAAAATTGGATGAATAGTTCAATTTTTTTTTTCATTTCATTTCGTATGCATTAACGTGATTTACTTTTTTTAGTAATATGTTGTCTATCTCTTACAGCTTAACAATTACGCAACGTTCAGAGTAAAGAAGACTTAAGAGTGTATTCTCAGAAAATACAGATATACATATCTTTCCATTTGTCATGAAAATGTCTTACACTTATGATATCAAATCAAGATGTTCTATTTTTCAGAAAAACAAAATATTCAAAAAATGTTCTACATATAGCTCAGTTTGATGCTGGGCACGTATGTTCAAAACACGATAAAGAATAATTCAATGGACATTAATTAGTATACGAACAAAACATTCCAACTACGAATATAATTATGTTAAGTTTGTAAACGATTAATTCAAATTATATTAATCAAAAGATTGTTATAGCTAAAATTCTGTCGCTAAGTACTACTAGATAGGTATTTAATCAAATTTTTATTTTGAATTGAATGCAATACTTACTCTCCATAATATATTCCATGCATTGTTTAAATTAAGCCGAAATTAAACTTTAAAATAATTATGGAGCTACAAAATCATAAATCATATATTGCTTAAGTGAACATAAAATAATAATAATAATAATAATAATAATAACGTAATAATTATTGTTGTTTTGTATGACAAATATTAAAAAACTTTAGGTTCTCAAACTGGCCCATTGAATGCCAATTTTAAGATTTTGACTTTGAAGACAAAGTAGTTTTAATTATAATATTTGAAAATTGCTCTGTGTATAGACAGCAAGTCAGAAAATCCAAATTGACTTGATAGATTCAATACCGTGACGGCTACAACCACGGATCCTTGCCCTATCAGTGTCGATATTAATCGTTTCAATTATAAGACTACTCAAGTATTGCGTAATCCTTCAAAGCGACCTGAAATACTCGAGAGATGTTATACCTCAAATGTACAGTTTAAAATACTTTAATTTCCGAACTGTAACTTATTCAATATTATAGTTATTTTTATGCCTTTAAAACTGTATGACAATTAGCTGTATGGATCATTACATTATTTCCTAGATCTCTTGTGAATAACAGGTTATTCTTAGAATTACGTGGTTTATAAAATACAAGATCCTTTTTCCCCACTTATTCAACGAAGCCCTTTACATCATTTGAAATCTCTCTGCAGATAATTGTTGAATATTTAGGGAAAGGAAATGAAATTAAATAGAGATACAACATGACGACTTGAGTTCTGAGCTTAAGAAATAATGACATCCTTCTCGTGATGGATTTTTCTTGGCGGCGCCATTAAGAAAGAAAACCGGAGCATATGACGCCGCGTTGTCGCCAAAAACTCGTATCGGGATCATTGCCCTTTTAATTAGGAGGAGGGGGTGCGCTTTTCTTGGGCATCTTCTAAGGAATGCTGTTCACAATATTGAAACTGGTGATTCACCAACTTTATTGGCGGTGGAATGGGATGAGAGGTTTTAGCGTCGTTAAACCTTATCGAGGAAGTGCTGATGTTTAGCATGTGTCTAATGTAATATACTGAATTTGCTTGTGATAAGAGATAGTCTGTGCAATAATCTTGAGTTTTAAATTATGCAACAATATGTTTTGTTCTTTCATTAAATTTCTCTGTTGCTTATCCATGAGAAACCATTATATTTTAATCCAAAAATGGGAGATATACGAAAGTGGATGGTTTGAAATCACCTGAATCCAAACACAAGTTATAAAGAGAAAGGTGCGTGCGTGCTTGTTTTCTGAATAATTACATAACGAGCACCAAATTTCCTACTTCTACCCTATATACTAAAAATCTAATGTTTTCCATTTACATGGCTTTCTCCACCTGCTTTGCGAACAAACTACTCTCATAACAGATTATTCTTCTATATACTTCATGCTAATTGAGATACTCATTAGAAGAAATAGTTTTATAGCTTAGCTCGTTGTAATTTAAAGTTAAATAAGGTGTTGTACACTAAGTCAAAGCGATAGTCAAATCTTTTAAGAGCTGTCGTTATGCAGCAATGAGTAATTTCGCTTCTCTTTGCATGACCAGATGTAAAATAAGAGACTCATGAAACAAGTGACAATCTCCTGCTTGAAAAAATTAAACCTTCTTTTTTTTTTTTTTTTTTTTTTTTTTAGGTTGAGACCACTAAGAAGGAATATCCGGTAAATATTTATCTCACAGCAACAATGTATAGACATAAATTGTATGTTTTGAATACAACAACATTTTTGTAGCAAGTTTTGTCTATCTTTTACGATTTAGCAATTATCAAAAACAAAGAGGCCATTTCCAGGAAATTTAATATATACCTTTTATTTTTCATGTAAATATCTTTAATATACCATATTTTAATTAAAGATATTAGAATAATTTTAAGAAAATCAAAACTATAGAAAAATACCCCATGTAATGGGTTGTTCGGGATGGGGGAATTATCCCGAAAAGCTTCGGGCCGCATGCTGAAGTTAAATATCAACCGACTTTATATTTTGAGTTAAGTCGTTCACAAACACACATGGATCCTTTAATGAATTGTTTTTATACAAGGGACTCTAAAACGTATACTTTTAGTAAAATCTCGGTATCGCATTTTGAGTGAACTGCAAGACCTTTTCTAGGTATATACTGAATGTGCTTAGCAGATGAGATAAAAATGTATTTTCACACTGATATTTAAGAGACCTTAAATCCCTTTTCATAGTTATTTAATTTTTTACAGTTCTGGAATCATTAGTGTAGAAAAATATTTACTTGAGGAAAAACACAAGCTTTATCGAATGTAATATTGGCCATAGTATTTGTAGTTTTCCATATATTCATTGTTGTTTAAGTTTTCTGAATTCTGATTTAATCGTAGTACCGAAGTAAACATGACTTTTGTTTTTCCACAGGAGCTCACGATAAACAAAGTTCCATTATTGATTAGTTGAATAACGTCTTCACGTGTTCCATATAGCGTGGTCCATAATGCTTTTAAACTATTTGCACCAAGCTTGTTTTGTATTAAAGTTAAAGCATACGTAACGTAATCTATTACATCAATAGAATAGTGAGGTTATAATGGAAAAAGTTTGATATGTTCCATTCATATGACTCTGTCTACCTGTTCTGCAAACGAACTTTCTTGCAAAAGATTGTTCTCTTATCTACGACATCTTATCAAGATAAAATTACTAGAAATTGTTTTATTCTTGCTTCCTTGCAAGTAGAAGGAAATAAGGAAACACACTGGGTTAAACCAATGGTCATATGTTTTAAAAGCTGTCGCTATGCGATTATCATTGAAATTCGCTTCTTTGCACGGCCAGGCGTAAAACAACAAAACACAGACGACTTCCTGTTTGAAGAAAGTGTAAGTATTTAAATCAATAATAAGGAATATCTCGGAAAGGTTAACTCTAGAAAGCTCTGTATGACAAAAATTGTGCAATTTAACGAGACCTACATTTCTTGTGTAGTATGTTTTGTTTTTTTTTACGGTTTACCGTTATACAAAAATCGCCCAGAATAAAGAGGTCTTCTGAGGCTATTCCCAGAAAACTCAAAATATACATTTCGTTGATGGTGAAAATATCTTAAATGTGCCATATTTTAATCAAGATTGTTAGAGCAATTTTTGAGAAAGGGTAATTGGGGGAGAGGGGATGTTTTGAAAATGTTCATGTCGTATCCTTGAAATATGCGTATGTTAAATATTAAGTTGGGTATTTAACACACTTTTCATTTTTAGTTATGCTGCACACACAGACCGTTTTCTAAAAATACTTTCTTTTGAATTGAGAGGTCTCAAAACATGTATTTCCGGTGAAGACTCGGTATCGAAATACAAGTTTTCCCTATCTTCCACGTGCATATCCTGCTAAAGAAAGAAAAAATCGTTTGTGTTCCACTCACATGAATTTCTCTACATCTCTGTAACAAATTATTGTTAAAAAGTTTATTTTTCTATCTATTTCATGATAATTACGATAAATATTAGCAGAAATTGTCATTACTTGGTTGCTTGTAAGTAGAAGGGAAAAAATCTAATGTGTTCCATTCACATGATGTCCTCTAGCTGTTCGGCAACATTAATATGTTATCTACATCATGCTAATCAAGATAAACATAAGCAGAATTACTCTTATTGCTAGCTTCCTTGTAAGTAGATGGGAAATAACAAAAAGCACAGGCTAAACCGATAGTCACGTCCTATAAAGGCTGGTCGCTATATGAAACAATTATTGAAATTCCAATGCCTTCCCGTTTGGGAAAAATTTAAGTGGATAAAATTGAAACCAATAATCCGAAACATGTCGAAAATGTTAAATGTACAAAAATGCATATAACATAAATTGTGTGTTATAATGAGATTTACATTTTTTGTGTAGTAAGTTTTTGTATGTATTTTACGGTTTGCCATTTATACAGAAGTCATCCAGAATGAATAGATCTTCAGAGGTTATTCCCAGAAAATTCAAGATATGCATTTCGTTTGTCATAAAAATGTCTTAAACAAATTTTCAAAATCGTTAGTCATTTTTTAGAAAATTAAAATTTTCGAAAAATGTTCCATGTAAATGGTGGTATGGGTTGGGAGACTTTTCTTGAAAATCTTCGTGTCGCATCCTTGGAAGATACCAAACCTTAAGTACTAAGTTTGGTATTATTAGCTCGTTTTTTAGCTATGCTGCCCATACGTGGACCTTTTTCTAAAAATGCTTTTTTTTTTATTCAGCGGGACCCAAAACATGTATTTCCGGTGAAATCTCGGTATCGAATTTTTGGGTGCATTACAATGCCTTCTCTGTACACCAAGTTCATAGTGCATTTAGAGAAAGTGAAAAATGATGGTTCGGCAGATTAATCTGGAATTACCAACAACCGCTAGCACCTGTATTTAAAGTCTACAAAACGAGAGAGAAATGCAAGGACAAATAAGTGGGTTGATCTATCGTGGAACCTCGAGGGTCTAGAACTGGCTGACATTAACGCTGCAGTAGCATTTAGTGGCTCTTTTAGATTCTGGTCTCAACACCCGCACATCATTGTTTTGCTGCGAGTTGTTGTTCCCGTTTAACTTGCCTCATGAGACCGGCCAGAAATCCTTTGTGCTACTCGCAAGCATGCATTGGGGAAGGCTCTTGCTTTGTGCAAGCAAACACGCTCCATGTCCTCTGCACACTTCCAACCTACCTAACATTTAGGTAACCAAGATTATCTTTTATTAACAATTCATTCGGCGTAGGATGATGATGAATGGGGTTTCATGGCGCCCAACTTCTGATTCATTAGCGCTTAAATAAAACAAATCATGGCAACAGCCAAAAATAATAGCAATGCCGAAGAAAACTGGAGCCAAAAGAGTAAAAAGTACTTAACAGAAATAAACAAACTTATAAAACTATGCCGAGAGTAATGGAGCAATAAAAGGATAAAATAGCGAAAGCTAAAAACTGATAAAAAGATGTAAGGGGATAAATGTTTAAAATGTTAAAAACTAGAACTAACGCTCCATTATCGACCTAAGAGAAATAAAACGATCTAAAAATGTAAGATAAAAGGAACTTTAGATAAAAATTTAAAAGTCTTACCTGCGGCTCTCTGATTATCCGGAACGAATGCACCTTTCGGCGTAGGTCGCTAAACTAAAACAATGAGCCTAAAGTCGTAAGAACACAAATTGTTCGCTTTTAACAACTTAAGAATACATCAAGTGAAAGTATAGATTTGGTAGCTTAATTAAGGTAAGGAAAAGTTTAATTTTTAATAATTGAGATTAAAGTTTCGGGAGTTTTTCGAGATTTTATACCTTATTTTATTTACTTTATTTATTAAACATTTCGCCAATATTTCAACCTTTTAATGTGTGGAACTCCTCTAATTCATCTCTCTTTTGTTTCATTCCTGGCCTTGGAAAGAGAACCGAATTTCAAGCTACAGCGTTTGACTGTCGCTTTAGCCTAGCGTATTCCCTTATTTCCCTCCTACTTACAAGGAAGCAAGTAATAAGACTATTTCTTGTTAATTGCGATTAGCATGATTTAAGAGTAGCCTGTTTGCAGAACAGCTAGAAAAAGGCATGTGAATAGAACACATCGGTTTGTTTATTTTTCTCTTGGGTCATAAAATATGTATTTCTGGTGAAATCTCCGCAACGAATTGTTTGGATGTAATGCAATAGTTTACTATTGGTGATAGCGAAGGTTATAGCGAATAATTTTACATATAAAGTGAGTTTGGGGCGTCATTTGTATAAACCTTCGTGTTGTGCATCCTTGAAAGATGTTTGAGCTTCATTCTCTCCCTTTCTCTCTCTCTCTCTCTCTCTCTCTCTCTCTCTCTCTCTCGCTCTCTCTCTCTATCAAATTGATTTTTATTATTCTCATTTTTTTTTCATTATATTAATTCTATTCAATGTAGTTTTTTAATAAACGAATTTAATTGGGGAAATATTTTAATTATTTATTGATTTGCTTCTTACTTAATTTCAACTAAATAAGGATGATTGATACTTCAAAATTAAAGGTATAAATCATATAGAACCTGAAAAAATAATAAATCCTATCTCTCTCTCTCTCTCTGTTGCGCGCACACACTGATACACACACGGCTACGAACTGGGAGTAATGCATGTATTTCCTAAAAATCTCAATACATAATTACCTTCTCTATAGTTATAGTATAATTTAGTAAGAAAGGACACTTTGTATTCCAGCCAAAATTTTTATGTAGAGATTTCATTGGTCGTTTATGTATTGAGGCCCCCTGAATCACAAAAAAAAAACTAATGTGTTACATTCAAATGATTTTCTCTACCTATATTGTAACAAATTATTCCTAAAAAAAGCTTATTCTTCTATCTACAACATGCTTAACAAGACAAACATTAACAAATTACTACTTCGTTCCTTATAAGCAGAAGGAAATTAAGGAAATATTTGAGGCTAAAGCGACAATCAAATCACTTAAAAGTCAATCGATAGGTATGTGAACAGTTGCAGTCCCGTTCGCTTTACATTTCCAGAAAAACAAAAAAGAGGTGAAACGAAAGGTAACCCCATTTGAGAAGATACAAAGTTTAAAATGGAATCCAATACCAAGAAATATTTCGAAAACCACCAATTCTGTAACAAAAATTAAACTGACATAAATTGTGTGTTTTAGTGAGATCTACATTTTTGTGTAGTAAGTTTTTGTCTATCTCTTACGGTTTACCAGTTATGCAAAATTCATCCAGAATGAATAGGTCTTCAGAAGCCATTCCCCGAAAATTCAAGATATACTCTTCACAAGTGATGTAATAGCTTTAATGTGCGGTATCTTAAACAAAATAGTTGGAGCCATTTTTAGAAAAACAACATATTCAATATCTTTTTCCATGTAAAGGGTAGTCTGGGGTGGAGGGATTTTCTTGAAAATCTTCCCTGCTGCATCCTTGAAAGATACTTATCTTAAATACCAAGTTTGATATTAACGGTATTTTAGTTTTGCGCTATGCTGTCAACAGACACACGTACGGACACACACACACGGACCTTGAAAACTTCAAACGTATAAAAATCTCGGAATTATCTCGGAAATTACTAACTCCCAGTTTTATTTTACATGATTATGTTTTGACGATATCTGCATTTTAGTGTAGTATGCTTTTGTCTATCTCTTAGGTTTTACCAATTATGCAAAAATCATCTATAACGAACAGGATTTTTGAAGCTATTCTCAAAAAATTCATTTGTCGTGAACCTACCTTAAACATGTTATATTTTAATCAAAATCGATAATTACTTTCGAAAATAGGCCTTGTAAAGGGTAGTTGAGGGTGAGGTATTGTCTTGAAGATATTCGTGTCACATTCTTGAACATTCAGAACGTATATTATACAGACACACTTAGATGACTTTCTAAAATTATTTTTACTTTCTCTACACGTACTATGTACATAGTATATAGAGGAAATATTGAATTCCACCCAAAAATTCGATACTGAGATTTCACGGAAATGTATGTTTCGAGAATCCCTGAATAAAAAAAAGATTTTTAGAGAAAGGTTCACGTGCGAGCATATGTCTGCCTGCCAAGAGCACAATCAAACAACAAATAGCCTCAAGCTTACTGTTTAAGTTCTGCATCTTTAAGGATGCTACACGAAGATTTTCAAGAAAATCACTCACTTACAAATGCACTTTAAATGTAACATTGTTCCAAAATTTCTGTTTTCTCAAAAATTGCCCAAACGATATTGATTAAAATATCATTGCAACAGAAGTGTTATGGCAAATGAAATGTATCCTGAATTTTCTGAGCATAGCCTCTGAACTCTTCATTCTGGATGCCTTTCGTGTAACTGGAAAATCGTAAGAGTCAGAAACTTACTATACTAATGAAAATTTAAACAAATAAAGGAATATCCGGGAAATGATTAACTATAGAATAAACGTGTATCACGCAAATCGTGTATTTAACTAGAGCTATATTTTTTTTTGTAAGCTTTTTCCTATTTCTTACGGTCATCAGAGTACATGAGGCTATTCCCAGAAAATTCAAAATACGTTTCATTTATTATTAAAATATCTTTAACATATGGTATTTCAATCAAATTCATTAAGACTCATTTTTGAGAAAATCAAAATTTTCGAAAAATGTTCTATGTAAGGGGTAGTTAGGGATGTGGGGATTTTCCTGAACATTTTCTTATCGCATTTTTGAAAGATGTTTAAATAAAATTCAAAGTATAGTATTTAACTGACTTTTGTTTTTGAGTTATGCTGTCAACACACTTAACTTAAAAAATGTTTTGCGGGGATCCAGGGATTCTCAAAATATATATTTCTGGTGAAATCTTGGTATAGGATTTTGGATGGAATACAATATATTTTCTACCTACTATGTCCGCGCTAGAGAAAGTATAAATGTGGATCTCGTAAAAATACACAATTTACGTCAAATACATTTTTGCGGAGTTTATCATATAGAGATATTTGTTGCATTTGGTTTCAATTTCACCAACCTATTCTTTTCTCAAACGGGAAGTCTTTATTCGTGTTTCTTTTTGCTGGTTAAGCAAAGAGAACGGAATTTCAAGCCATCACATAACCACCAGCTATTTGAAGATTTTACTATCGCTTAAACCCTTAATTCCGTGGTAAATATAAACAAATATGTAATACAGAGGTTAATCTCAATTAACTTGAGGCAGATAGAAATATCATATTTTTAATATTACTTTGTCGAAGAATGGATAGAGAGATCGTGTTTGATGCTTTTCCCTCGTCTGATCAAAGAATTTTCTGCCAGATTTCATTACTTTTTAGCTGCGTACCTTCTTGCAAGCTAAATCCACTTTGATGTGCACGGTTGACAAAATTTTACTTTCTATATACATACTATGTACATATATAGAGAAGGTATTCTACTGCACCCAAAAATTCGATACGAATCCAAAAACAAGCATTTTTAGGGAAAAAAAATTCCGTTAGTGTGTCTGTGGGCAGCATAATTCAAAAACGAAACGTTCGTTAAATGCAAAACTTTATTTTTAAGTTCAATATCTCCCAAGGATGCGACACGAATATTTTCAAGAAAATTCCCCTCACCCCCAACTCCTCTTTACATGGGAAAAGTTCCGAAAATTTTTATTTTCTTGAAACTGGCTCTAACGATTTTGATTAAAACCTCTTATGTTTAAAATATTTACATGACAAAATGTATATCTTGTATTTTCTGGGATTAGCCTCTAAAGACCTCTTTATTCTGATTTTTTTTATTTTCTCTATACGCACTATGTACATAGTGTATAGAGAATGTATTGCACTCCACCAAAAAATTCCATACCGAGATTTCACCGGAAATACGTGTTTTAGGGTCCCTTGTATCCAAAAAAAGTATTTTCAGAAACAGGTCCGTGTGTGTGTGTGTCTGTGTGTGTGTGTGTCCTTGTGGCCGTGAGTCTGTGAACACGACAACTCAAAAACGAAAAGTCGGTAAAATACCAAACTTGGTACTTAAGTTTAGTATCTTCCAAGGATGCGACACGAAGATTTGGAGAAAAATTCCCCCACCCCAAACTACCCTTTACATGGAACTTTTTTCGAAAATTTAGATTTTCTAAAAAATGGCTCTAACGATTTTGATTAAAATATCGTATATTAAACTTATTTACCTGACAAATAAAATGTATATTTTGAATTATCTGGAATAGCCTCTGAAGACTACTTTATTCTGGATAATTTTTTCATAACTACAAAACCGTAAGAGATGGGCAAAAACTTAACCCACAAAAAATGTAGAGCACGTTAAAACACACAATTTATGTTATATACATTTTTTTCGAGGAGTTGATCATTTTTGAGATATTCCTTTTTCTTGGTTTCAGCTTTGAAAAACTTTTACTTTTCTCATACAGGAATTTGTAAACTCCTGTCCATACAAACAAAGGAACATCAGTCACATAGCAACCAGCTTTTGGCTTTCACTTTAACCTATGGTACTCCCTTATTTCGCTTCTACTTACCATAAAGCAAGAAATAAGACTATTTCTGTTAATTTTTCTCGATTAACATGAAATAAATAAAAGATAAGTTTATTTACAATAATAATTTACAGAGATATAGAGAAAGTCATGTGAATGGAACACATCAGATTTTTTATTAGTTTTGCATTACTGGGAAACTGTAAGAGATAAACAAAAACATACCGCAGGAAAAATGTAGAGCTCCTTATAACGCACAATTTATGTCAAACATTTTTTGTGGAGTTGAACGTTTTCGAGATATTCCTTATTATTGGTTTCAATTGTGAAGTACTTATACTTTTCTTAGACAAGAAGTGTCCATTTTTACTTCCTCTATACGTACTATGTACACAGTGTATAGAGAAGATTTTGTAATGCACCCAAAAATTCCTTACTGAGATTTCATCGGAAATACATGTTTTAAGACCCCTCAATACAAAAAAACATTTTTAGAAAAATGTTCGTGTGTGTGTCTTTCTGTCTGTCTGTGTCTGTCTGTGTGGTATTTAAGTTCAGTATCTTCCAAGGATGTGACACGAAGGTTTTCAAGAAAATACCCCCACCCCAAACTACCCTTCACATGGAAAATTTTCGAAAATGTTGATTTTCTAAAAAATGGCTCTAATGATTTTGATTAAAATATTCTATATTAAAGATATTTACCTGACAAATAATATGTATATCTTGAATTTTCTAGGAATAACCTTTGAAGACTAGTTTATTTTGGATGAAATTTACGGAATTGTGTATAACTGGTAAAACGTAAGAGATAGACAAAAACTTGCCACACAAAAATTGTAGAGCACATTAAAACACACAATTTGTTATATACTTTTTTTCGTGGAGTAGATCGTTTTTTTTTAGATATTCCTAGTTGTTGGTTTCAGCCTTGAAAAACTTGTACTTTTCTCATACAGGAATTTGTCAACTCCTGTCCATACAAACGAAGGAACTTCAGTCACATAGCAACCAGCTTTTGACTATCACTTTAAACTATGGTACTCCCTTATTTCACTTCTATTTATAAGGAAGCAAGTTATAAGAATATTTCTGCTAATTGTTTCTCGATGAGAATGAAGTAAATAGAAGCACAAGGTTTTAAACAATAATTTGTTGCAGAGATATAGAGAAAGTCATATGAATAGAAGACATCAAATTTTTCTTTTGTTCTACTCCTGGACAAGCGAAGAAGCGATTTGCAGTAACAATTGCTTAACCGACAGTTTTTAAAACATTTGACTATCACTTTTAGCCTAGTGCATCCCTTAGGTCCCTTCTAAGGGAGCAAGTGATAAGAATACACTGCTAATGTTTATCTCGATTAGCATGGTGTAGAAAGAAGAATGATCTTTTGTAAGAAGTTTGTAGAGGAGCTAGAGAAAGTCGTGTGAGGTAGCACATCAGATTTTTTATCGTAAATTCCACAACAGATAATCTGGATAAGAATCGGATTCCTTGAGCAAACGAGATGGTAAACAAAAGCAAGATTTCAGGGTGAAGACAGATGTCAGTTGCTCTCGCTGGTGTGCTTGCTTCCTCAGGGTTAATGAGGGATGACTGTACTTGTAGGCTTTCTGTCCGTAAAGCAGCCACTGTCAACTCAGATGCTCTTGACTTGCTGGAGAGAGAGAGAGAGAGTGAGCTTCTATGGGACTTCCTTTTCCGTAGTAGCAGTAACAAGTCCCTCTGGTTTACGGCTTAGTGTGATTCTAAACACTCCGACGTGACTTCAACACGGACTAGCTTTTTAACGTATGCCGCGCTTTGGTTGCTTTCCTGAGATGAAAACAGCTTTCTTCAGCACCTACATAGAGTAAGTATACGAAATTGCAATACCAATTCTTCATGAAAACATACATTTCGAGATTTCTGATTTAAGTCATCATATGTGTTACATTCACATAACTCTTTATCTATTTTGCAACAAACTATTTTACCAAAAGTTTATTCTTCATGCTAATCGAGAAAAACATTAGTAGAAAAATTTATTTTAATTTTCTCTTAATTCGTAGATAGTGCGTAGAAGAGGTATTAATGCCGATATTTCACTGAAAATACACGTTTAAGGGTTCCCTATATCTTAAAAGAGCATTTTTAGAAACATGTCCCTGTGTGTGAGTGTGACTATGTGTGTGTATGTGTGTATGTGCGAGTACAACTGAAAACTAAAAGACGGTTAGCTACTAAACCAGATATTTAAGTTCATCAAAACCAAGAAATTCAGGAAAATCATCTCACCCCAAACTATACCTTACCTGAGAAAAGTTCCGAAAATTTTGATTTTCTCAAAAATATTAAAAGATATTTACTTGGCAAATAAAATTTATATCTTGAATTTTCTGGGAATAGACTCTGAAAACTCTTCATTCCTGATGAATTTTGCATAACTTGTGAACCTTAATATATACACAAAAACTTAACTACACAAAAAATCTAGATGTTAAAACACACTATTTTTTTCATATACTTTTTTATGGATTTAAACCATTTCAGAGATAATCTTTGTTATTGGATCAATTTGAAAAACAAAAAAACAAAAAAAACTGAAACTGTTCTCAAACGGGATTTTTATTCCTGTTTCTTTGTTTTACTCTTGACCATGCAAGAGAACCGAATTTCAGTCACATAACAAACAGCTATTAAAATATTTGAATATCACTTTATCCTGGTGTAGTCTGTTATTTCCCTCCCTCTTTTAAGGGACTTATTAATACGAACATTTCTCGTAAAGTTTATCTCGATAAGTGTGATGTAGATAAAATAATATTTATTAAGAATAGTTTGTTTGTAGAGCAGATAGAGTAACCTCGTGAATGGAACACATAAGGCTTTCTTTTTCATGCGTATTCATTTGAAGGTAGAGGGGTAGTGTGGTAGTACACGAAACTAAAGCGATAGATAAATGTTTAAAGTACTAGTCGCTATTTGACATTGCAATTCCATTCTTCTTGCATGACCTCGATGAAAAAAAAAGGTTTGATGAGGTACCTTCACTTGACTTTCCCTAAGCATTCCTCAGCAATGTTATTTTTAGCAATCCTATTCCAATCTCCACGTTAATACAGATAAACATTTGCAGAATAGCTTTTAATGCATATTTGACTTGAATATTTATCGGCATTAGGGGAATACAGAAACATCATATCTTCAAATAACTGGTTTGTATGTAATGGTTTTGGAATTTTACCAGTGGAAAGAAAAACGATGACGTCTTCCCAGCTGAGAAAAATGTGAGATTTATAACAAGCAGTATATTTAAAATGATTAACCACACATGTATTTGACATAACCTGTGTAGTGTGATTTTAATTGTCATGCTTATGTCTTCAATAAATAGTATTTTAATCAAACTATTTGGAAGATACTGAATTTAAATAAACAAGTTTCAGAATAATTATACTGTTCACAGGCACATACTGTTTACAGACACACCGTTCACAGCACTGTTCACCAATACACACTTGCACTGTTCACCAATACACACTTGCACAGTATACAGCACTGTAAACAGACACACACTTACACTGTTCACAGACACACACACTTACACTGTTCACAGACACATCTACACTGTTCATAGACACACACATTTACATTGTTCACAGACACACTTACACTCTTCACAGACACACCTACACTGTTCACATACACCCACACTTACATTGTTCACATACAAACACACTTACGTTGTTCAGCGACAAACACTTACGTTGTTCAGCGACACACATTTAACTGTTCACAGACACACAATTAAAATGTTCACAGACACACAATTAAACTGTTCAGAGACACACACTTACACTGGTCATCGACACACACTTACACTGTTCATCGACACACACTTACTGTTCACCGACACACAATTACACTGTTCACCGACACACACTTGCACTGTTCACCGACACCCGACACACACTTACACTGTTCACCGACACACACTTACACTGTTCACCGACACACACTTACACTGTTCACCGACACACAGTTTATTGCACTGTTCACAGACACACACTTACGTTATTCACAGACACACACTGTTACACTGTTCACAGACACACACTTACACTGTTCACAGACACACGCTTACAGTGTTCACTGACACACGCTTACACTGTTCACTGATACACACTTACACTGTTCACTGACACACACTAACACTGTTCACTGACACACACTTACCTTGTTCACAGACACACATTTAACTGTTCACAGACACACACACTTACACTGTTCACAGACACACACACTTACACTGTTCACAGACACACACTTACGCTGTTCACAGACACACACTTGCACTGCTCACAGACACACAGTTTATTGCACTGTTCACAGACACACAGTTTATTGCACTGTTTACAGACACACACTTAGGTTGTTCACAGACACACACTTACACTGTTCACAGACACATTTACACTGTTCACATACCCACACACTTACATTGTTCACAGACACATCTACACTGTTCATAGACGCATACATTTACATTGTTCACAGACACACTTACTCTGTTTACAGACACACACACTTACACTCTTCACAGACACACCTACACTGTTCACAAACACACACACTTACATTGTTCACATACACACACACTTACGTTGTTCAGCGACACACACGTTGTTCAGCGACACACATTTAACTGTTCACAGACACACACTTAAACTGTTCACAGACACACACTTACACTGTACATCGACACACACTTACACTGTTCACCGACACACACTTACTGTTCATCGACACACTTACACTGTTCACCGACACACACACTGTTCACCGATACACAGTTTTGTGCACTATTCACAGACACACACTTACGTTGTTCACAGACACACACTTACACTGTTTACAGACACACACTTACACTGTTCATCGACACACACTTACACTGTTCATCGACACACACTTACACTGTTCACTGACACACACTTACACTGTTCACAGACACACATTTAACTGTTCACAGACACACACTTACACTGTTCACAGACACACACTTACCTTGTTCACAGACACACATTTAACTGTTCACAGACACACACATTTAACTGTTCACAGACACACACTTACACTGTTCACAGACACACACACTTACATTGTTCACAGACACACACATTTAACTGTTCACAGACACACACTTACACTGTTCACAGACACACACTAACACTGTTCACAGACACACACTTACCTTGTTCACAGACACACACATTTAACTGTTCACAGACACACACATTTAACTGTTCACAGACACACACACTTACATTGTTCACAGACACACCTACACTGATCACAGACACACACACTTACATTGTTCACAGACACACTTACACTGTTCACAGACACACACTTACACTGTTTACAGACACACACTTGCACTGCTCACAGACACACAGTTTATTGCACTGTTCACATACACACCCTTGCACTGCTCACAGACACACAGTTTATTGCACTGTTCACAGACACACACTTAGGTTGTTCACAGACACAAACGCACTGTTCACCGACACACATTTAACTGTTCATAGACACACACTTACACTGTTCACAGACACACACACTTACATTGTTCACAGACACACTTACACTGTTCACAGACACACACTTACACTGTTCACAGACACACACTTACACTGTTCACAGACACACTTACACTGTTCACAGACCCACACACTTACATTGTTCACAGACACACCTACACTGTTCATAGACACACACATTTACATTGTTCACAGACACACTTACACTGTTTACAGACACACACACACTTACACTCTTCACAGACACACCTACACTGTTCACAGACACACACACTTACATTGTTCACATACACACACACTTACGTTGTTCAGCGAAACACACTTACGTTGTTCAGCGACACACATTTAACTGTTCACAGACACACACATTTAACTGTTCACAGACACACACTTACACTGTTCACCGACACACACTTACTGTTTGTTCATCGACACACACTTACACTGTTCACCGACACACACTTACTGTTTGTTCATCGACACACACTCACACTGTTCACCGACACACAATTTATTGCACTGTTCACAGACACACACTTACACTGTTCATCGACACACACTTACACTGTTCACAGACACACACTTACACTGTTCACAGACACACACTTACACTGTTCACTGACACACACTTACACTGTTCACTGACACACACTTACACTGTTCACTGACACACACTAACACTGTTCACAGACACACACACTTACATTGTTCACAGACACACCTACACTGTTCACAGACACACACTTACACTGTTCACAGACACACACACCTACACTGTTCACAGACACACACACTTACATTGTTCACAGACACACTTACGCTGTTCACAGGCACACACTTACGCTGTTCACAGGCACACACTTACACTGTTCACAGACACACACTTGCACTGCTCACAGACACACAGTTTATTGCACTGTTCACAGACACACACTTAGGTTGTTCACAGACACACACACACTGTTCATCGACACACACTTAACTGTTCATAGACACACACACTGTTCACCGACACACACTTACACTGTTCACAGACACACAGTTTATTGCACTGTTCACAGACACACAGTTTATTGCACTGTTCACAGACACACACTTACGTTGTTCACACACACACACACTGTTTACCGACACACATTTACCTGTTCACAGACACACACTTACGTTGTTTACAGACACACACTTACGTTGTTTACAGACACACACACTTACGTCGTTCACAGACACATACTTACGCCGTTCACAGACACACACACACTTACACTGTTCATAGACACAAGTCTGTTCGCAGACAAACATATACACTGTTCACAGCATTGTTCAGTCATCCACATAGTTACAGAAACCGATTGGTCACAGATATATTCACAGCTCACAGTCACACAAGCAAACAAACAAAACAAACACACCCCATTCACTGACACTAAAATGTTTCTATAAATATTTTTCTTTAGTTCAAGGAATCTCAAAAGGTATGTTTCTGGTGTGATGTCCACACTCAACTGGGCGGAATACAATACTTCTCCTCAGTCGGCAACGTCTGTGGTCCGCATTCGGGAAGTTCTGTCTCAAATCCCATGGGTAGACCGATCTGGTTGAGCTGTTTTCCTCATCGCCAAGGTAAATATCAGATTGGATATTTAATACGACGACCCAAACTTCCACCTTCAGTCTAACCGAAAAGTAGATAGTAATTGGCACTAAGCCACCATTATTCATAGATATTGAAAGCAGCTGGACCGAATGGCTCCCCTGCGTTATGGATGGTATATAGGACATGAGAACTTGAAGGCTGGCTGCATTCTGTCTCAAATGACACCATTTGAGTAAAGCTGGTTAAAAAGCAGTCAGACCGGGTGGTATCCTAACAGGGCGAAGTGAAAGTGATATGGGTACGAAGAGAAACATCGTGAAGACAATCAACGAATATCACGAACAAAACCGACGCCATATGACCTAGGACTTAAAAGCTTCGTTAAATAAATAGAATAAAACCTTGAAATAAAAGACCCATGTGTGCGCGCGCATACACTGTAACTCAAAAATAGAAGTGCTGATAAATACCTAACTAGTTATTTAAGTTCAGTACCTGCCTAAATATTACCCTCTTCAAGGTATAATTCTAATACTTAATATTTTCCTAAAAATGGATCTAACGATTTGAATTAAACTACCATATATTTAAGGCAGTTTCATACTAAAATATATATCTTGAATTTTCTGGAAATAGTCACTGAGCGAATGTTGCGTAATTGGTGAACCATAAGAAATGGGCCAAATCATACTGCACAACAAGATTTAGATCTCCATTAAAACACACAATTATATCAAATGCGTTTTTCTTGCAGAGTTAGCCATTTGCGAAAATTGTTTCTTTAAATTTTCCAAAACTGATACATTTCTCAAATGAAAAATGTTCATTTGCTTCCCTTTTTCAACCCGATCTTGCAAATACAACAGAATTTCAATGTGATCGCAGAGCAATCTTTCTTAAGATCGCTTTCGCCTATTTACCCTCTTATTCCCCTTGTAAACTACCTACCAGGAGATATTTAATGAGATCAGTCATAAGTCTCTCAATTAGAGTGAAGTAGATAGAAGAATGAGCTTTATTAGGAATAGTTTGTTGCAGAATAGGTAGAGATAGTTGTGTGAATATAAAACATCAGGTTTTTTTTAAAGACTTCCTATTTTAGATACGTTTCGTGCACATGACTTTCTCTACCCATTCTGTAATAAAATATTCTTAAAAAATCTTATACTTGTATCTACTTCATGCTAATCACATTAACAGACCTAGTCTTAATACTTAATGTTAGTTCCTTATTAGTAGAATGGAAATAATGAAAATACACTAACTAAAGCGATACTCAAATCCTTTTAAAGGTATCGCCATGCGATTGAACTTCTCTTTGCATTGCCAGGAGTAAAACAAACGAAACAGGAATGACAAATTCCCGTTTGGTAAAAGTTGAAATACTATAAAACTGAAACCAATAGCAAGGAATACCTTGAAACTCGGCTACTCTGCAAAAAATGTAGTTGCTTTTTGTCCAACTCTTAAGGTTGCTTTTCGTGTATCTCTCTCATAGTTATGCAAAAGTCATTCATAGGCTATTCTCTGAGAATTTAAGATACACATTTTATTTGTCAATAATTATATTTAATTAAGTTTTATGTATTTTAATCAGAATCCTTAGAAACATGTTTGAGAAAATCACAATTTTCATAATTTTTTCGCGCAAATTGTAGTTGGGGGTGGGGGATTTTATTGAAAATCTCCGTGTCGCATCCATGGAAGTTGGTAAATTTAAATATCAAGGGTGGTATTTCCGACTTTTGCTTCTGAGCTATTGTATGCATAAATACATGGATGGACCTTTACTAAAAATGCTTTTTTAAATACAAGGTATTCTAAAATCTTGGTATCGAACTATTAGGTGGGATGTAATACCTCTCTACCTATTTACTATTTAAGAAGTAGAGGAAGAATAAATGTACTGGATACATAGTTTATAATTCACAGGATTTTATTGCAATAAAAATGTCAGTGAGGAGATTTGAAAACAATCCGTTAAGATTCATTGGTTTACATCTGGCTAACATTTCTTTGATTTTCTTTGTCATAAATGTTGTAAGGTAAACCATATGCACTCAGAAAATTGCAATGTGTACGGTTTATTCCTTAGTAGAAACAATATAGTGGAAAGACGAAATCACAACCTTGATTCCAGGAGGCAGTATTTAGAGGAGAAGCGATCTTCTCTTGTTTCTTCGGCTTCTAATCCACTCACAGCAGGCACAAGATAAAGCTATTGTGGCTTACGCCGCTTTCCAAACTAGAATTGAACGGGAGAGGCCTTGTCCTCTTTATCATAAAATCTCATGGCATTCAGAGCCCGCAGCAGGAGAATCTGCTACTAAAAACCTTTCTCTCTCTTTTCTTAGTGTTCAAATCCATTTGCTATGGTCTCCTGTCATTTCACAGTGGCTTAAAGTGTTTTATGCGCAATATGAACTTACAGAAAGAAGATTTCATAATTTGAAATGTATTCGTTTAACAGTTGCCACTCAATGTTTATAAGTGTTCAGAATATACGGATATTTCTCCAAAAATGCAATTTTTAATTCAGAGGAAACTTACTTCAAATGTTATTAAAATTTTAGTTGAGATAATATACTTTCTGAATTTAGCTTATGTTATTCCATAGCTAAAAGAATATAAAATCTGACGTTCCATTCAGACGACTTTCTCTGTATTCTGCAAGCACATTCATTTATCTATTCCATGCTAAGCAAGATAAGCATTTATAGAAAGACGTATTACTCATTTTCTTGTAGGCACAAGAGAAATAAGGTAGTACGCTCGAAAAAAAGGTATAAATATCTTTAAAGGACTGGTTGAAAAAAAGTTATTACTTCACATTTGATATAAGTAAAATTGTAAAATGTAAATCAATAACAAAGTTTATCTCAGAAATTGTTAACTTCACAATATGGTGTGTTGGACAAAAACTATATTTTAACGGAATCTGTAGTTTTTGTGTAGAAATATTTTTCTATGTCTTACGGTTTACCAGTTATGCAAAAGTTATTCAGAATGAAGAGGGCACCATAGACTCTTCCCAGAAAATTGAAGATATACATTTTATTTATGATGTAAATAGTTTTAATGTGCCCCATGAGTCCTCTCATTCTGCGGATTGGTAACTAGGCAACCCTGTATTTCAAAGACCATCCGAAATGCAGGTGATAACACCGCGTTCACCAGCTCACTGATTAGGGCTACGGTGGTATTCGTTGCACACGTGTTCCGGTATCGCAATGGTTAATATGCTGGAAAGTCACGGTAAAGGTCGGAAGTTCAAATCACGCGTGCGGGTAAACGAGCTATTTATTCATTTCGTCATGTTCCGATAACGTTCTACAAAATCATAAGTTCTTTCCACAAGCACTAGAAAGTGGACTTGCCTATAAATAAGAAATTTGCCGTTCGTGCTCACTGTGGAGTAATGTTTTCCAATAGAGACATGCTGTTAGTACATGGGGAAGCGCAGCAGATCTGGTGGTGGTATTTATTATTAAGTCTGCAATAATACAATATTTGCAACGCACAATCGCATGGGTCGGGTGACCGTATATGCTGTCTAAAAACATTCCAATTTAAAATATTACCTACTTATCTTTTTACATATTTTCATAACACTGGAAATACACACAGAGACAAATACACTCGCTCGCGCGCTACAACAGAACCACAGAACAATAAAAGAAAGAACACTCTGATATCACACACACACACACACACACACACACACACACACACACACTTGCACTGACAACTACATCCACGCATCTTCCACTACACCAGGAGCGAACGGAAACTGACGTTCGCTGGGTGGGTCAGGTTAACTGAATAAGATCCACATTTTTGGCAACTGAATTGTTTACAGACTAAGCAGAGTTCCACAACACAGGTCGTGTAAATCGCCACAACATGCCTTACTGGAGCACTGTAAACCCACATTGGTTGCGAGAGGCGGCCTTACAAGTCCGATGGGGTTTCAACGTTTGGATTGGCATATTGAGATCATCTAATAGGACCGTATTTTTATGATGCTCAGCTCATTGGGAATCGCTACACTTCCTACAACACTAGCTGCCTGCACTAGTGAATTAAGTGCCGTTGTAGAACCGACTATGTGGTGCCAATGTGATGGGGCGCCAGCTCATTCAGCCCATCGTGTAGCGGCTTATCTTGATGTCACCTCCCTGAGCAATGGATCGGATGACATGGGCCAATAGGGTGACCACCAAGCTCACCAGATCTAACCCCATTCAATTTCTTCTTGTGGGGTTATCTTAAATATATCGTGTACCAGGAGTAGACAGTGACCTCTCAACAGCTCAGGGAACGCATCATATTAGCTTGCCGTGACATCACACGGGTTAGGCTGGCGATGGTGATCAGACTAAAATCTTGTATCCGCTGGCATGGTAGCCATGGTGCAAGCGGGTAAATCAGAAAGACATGTCATAGTCACTCGCAGGCGATGACACTGGTGATACATGGGATGAAGATGGAGCACCGGTGGAATGCGATGGCGGGGAAACCGGAGAACCCGGAGAAAACCCGCCCCTGCGCCGCTTTGTCCACAACAAATCTCACATGCGGTCGCTTGGGATCGAACCCAGTCGAGAGGCGAGTGGCGCGGCCCATAACGATTATAATATGGACTTGTAAACGTTATCTGGATTGTATGTATATATTGCATAATGTAAACTCTCAGAATAGTTTATTGTTGTTTTTCTGTCTTTTTGTAGGAAAGAATAGCTTTAAATAATGAAATATTATTTAATGATGCCTTATATTTGTAAGTTATAATTTTAATGTTACATGCACTTATTTATGATGCTCATTAAAGCATGTTCTAACAAGTAACACTTCGTGGTTTAATAAAATGTACATAATTAAACTAATTAAGTGAAACGGCACTTCCATGCTAAAACACTAGTGCTCTTTAATTTTTAAATATAAAAAGAGCTTCTAGTGGCAATATTTGAACCTGGGACCTTACCACTGAAGGCAACGCGCGCACGGTTGCGCCACTTCACGCACAGCGATGCTAACTAGTCATTTCGACCGAAATTGATACGAACGATGCAGTGGACGGTATTTACAGTATAGCCTTTAAAACATTTGGACGGTAGAACTTCTCAATCCGCAAACTGAGAAGATTCACAGACAGACAGACACACATGGACCTTTTTCTGAAAATGCTTTTTTTGGATTCAGGGGGTCCTAAAACATGTATTTCCGGTGAATTCTCGGCATCGAATTTTTGGGTGGTATACAATACTTCCTCTATACACTATGCACAAGTATGTGTAGAGAAAGCAAAAATCGAAAGCTCTAGAAACTTATCCATGTTAAGGGCAATTTTCGGTGGGGCGTTTTCTTGGAAATATTCGTATCTTTTAATGAAATCGAACTGAATACCAAGTTTGGTAAGTAAGTAACCAAGTTTGAGCTACACTGTTTACAGACACACAGGCACCTTTTTCTACGAATGGTTTTAATTGAGAGGTCGTCAAACAATGCAATGACGGTGAAATCTCTGTATCAAAATGTTGGATGGAATGCAATACCTTCTCTACATATTATGTAAAGTATACGTAGTAGAGTAGAGGAAATAAACTTAGAGGACACATTTTAATTGCTAGGAATAATAAGAATGAAGCAAATATAATAAGTTTTCGGGTTTGAAGCTGATGACGCGATATTATCATCTTTCAGCCTCTCAGGAAGTTTGATTGTCACGTGTTAAACAAGTTACATTGTGTGTTGACAGGTGAATAGCAGAAGCAAAGAAATGTCTGTATGTTGCCGCAAGTCAAAAGTGAATGGAACAGCCAGAGTAATTATAGAGGAAAATGCAAGTGTAACGGGTCAATGAGCATTGCCGGCAATACTCTGTGGAGCCGCAAATAAAACAATCCTATATGCTTTGGGGGAAACGTGCTTCAATGAATAGTAAAGGGCAGTGGCAATAAGGAACCTGCACCTGTGTGTACAATACAAAGTGTAATTACCGCACTGTATTCTTTATAACCTCCCAGACCCATATAAATATGGTAGCGCGTGGCGTCCAGATCCACTATCACTGCCTGCCGCAGCACAATATAGCGCCCAGATTTATATGACACTTTATCTAAATAATGCGCCCGGCCCAGTTAATAAAACCCCTACAAAAACTTATTTTTCTTCCCAAGCCTCCCTTTCCCTTTTTCAATACATTTGTCCAACTTCCCACCATTTTTACATGTGATAAAAGGATTCTTTCGCTACTGTTGAGAAATGAATTGTGGGATATACCAGGTGAATCAACCACCTCCGGTATTTATGCAGTGTGCAGATTTTTATCTTATCTGAAAACATCGGTATTTTTGCTACACAAAAAACAGGCTCTTCTACATGTATGGTTATTGCAATATGTATTCTTTTATGTAAAGTGCTTGCTTAACTTTGAGGGCTTCTCCAGTTGTAAGCGACTAACCCAAACTCCCATTTTCCACCCTTCTCGGTCGTTCCAATTCCCGAATTCTCTCTCTCTCTCCATTATCATCTAATTAACATGGATTTTCAAAAAATCCTAGGCCTTCCCTCTTCCTCCTTCCACAAGGTGACTATTCCAACAATGTCTTCGGCCATCTCTCCTTATCATACGATTGACATGGTCATAACATTGCAACATCCTACATTCAATCCTTTCTATAACTGACTCCTCCATTTCAATATTACTTCCTCATTCTTTCTTGTTTCAAGTCTTGATACTCTCGCTTCTCGAATTCCATCCATCCCCACCACCTGTCTTTATTTTTTCTATTAAGGAAAACCCTCACAAGTTTATTGTACTCTCTGTATCTGTAAAGAACTCGTCTCTTTGTTTGTCTAGTAATATTACTGTTCATACAACCCCATTCAGCAGTTTGATTGCTCCTATTCTGCATTACTATGATCCCCCGTCCTCATTCAACTAGAGATCACAAGTATTTAAGCTGTTTAACTGACGTAATAGTTACTTCAGATGTCTTAATATATTTCCCCCCATCCCAAATTATTATACACTCTGTTTTATTCATAAAACTCTCATCCCTCAAATTATCAGTGCTTCCATTAGCTTCCTTATAGATCCTCTTGACTTATGACTACTACCACTTGATCATCTGCAAATAATGAGGAGTGTACTGTTCTCCTGCTACCGGTATTCCCGTACCACCACCTTGTCTACTCCAATATACAGTAGTGGCATTTTCTCTGGACACTTTTTGTTTAAATTAACTTCCAGATTAGACATTGCTTTAAACTATTATTCTGATCTATTAAATTATATCCAGGAAGTGGTATTACATTGTTGAAGCTTTTAGCACAAACTAATTAGCTAATTTAGCACAACTTTTGAAAATGTATTATTTTATAGATATACACATATAATTTATTTTATATTATATCTAATGAGAAAATTGAAATTATTACTGCATGTCATAAAAGAGGAACACAACATTTTCGGATTTTTCTATATATATATATATATATATATATATATATAAGATTATAATGTTCATGGTGTTGAAGTGTCATAATCCCAAAAATGAATATATTTCTTCAACTTTTGTGTTCCTCTTTTATAATATGCAACAATAATTGCCAAATATTATATATACATATATCCCCAGTTTCGAGTCCCTTATTAAAAGAGAGTATTAATTCATTACATTTCATATTGGATACACCATAAGCCAGACAGTATAATTTCCAAGTATACTTTTATTATATTTTGCATCCAATATGAAATATAAATAGGGGGATCAAAATTGGGGAAAATCTCTTATATGTAAGATTACGGCGGTAGTGCTCATGTTATTGAAATATCATAATTCTAATATTATTAGATTTCCTTAAATTCTGAGTTTCTTTATGCAATATCAGAGTAATAATTCCAATGTTTACATTATATACAGTTAAAATAAAGAATGTGTATTTATATTTATAAAATAATCTATTTCAAAAGTTAGCTCAAAATCAGCTCATCAAGGGTTAAATTAAGCTCAAGTTTGTGTTAATAGGTGCAATAATGTATAATGCTAGCTCTTCCTGACTAAATTTATTACATAAGAATAATCCTGCATAGGATTTCAATGCAATATTCTAATCTTAATTTAAATAGAAAGTGTCCATAATTAATGTCACTACTGTAATACAGTGATAGTTATGCATAAAAGGTGGCCCATTATGGAAAGCAGCCGTTTATGTTGGTACTGACAAATCTGCATCGCTCTAGCCACTGGAATGGTGGATTATTTCCTTTACTTTTTTACAGCAGTTCGCCGTTGATTCCTGCTCTCCAGATATTCCTTGCCCCTCTTCGCCAGTTTTTCTAGTCCTTTCTCGCTTCCTTCTGCCTGCCACATCAAGTTGTGGGTACTTTGACATACGCTGAACCTGCTCATGCTGCCGTAGAGACTTCTATTTTATCCAATCCATAGCCGTTTCATCAGCTCCCATTTCCTGTCTAATGATAGTATTTATTTAATACTGCAATCAGGAGATTCTAAATATTAACTACTGACAGGGAAATTTTATTGAGTAAATGAAATAAAACGTTAAAAGTAGAATTTGTTATAGTGAATATAGGTAAAAGAGACTTTATAATCGCACTCATTACTATGAGTAGTATTAGTAATCCAGGATTCGCTAATATAATTACTTTTGGAAGTCCACCCATTACTGTCGCCAACACTTTTCTTTGCAGACTTTCATTTATTGTCCACCATTCAGAACCATATTTTAGTAATCTTTATATTATTGTTTTATAATATGTTGCATTATTTTTCTAGTCAAGACTCGTGTCCGCAGGATATTTTACAGGGATCGAATGGTCTCATTGCGCAATCTGTTCTATTAATGATGTATTGTTTCAGATCCAAGATACTTAAATTCCTCAACACACATATCACACTATCATTTATTTGCAAACCTCCAAGTCATATACTCTTTTAAAATACATTTGCTTTTCCTCTCCCAAAATATAACTGCACTATCAAAGTTTGTGTAATTTCTCCCTAGATAAGTAATGTTAAAGAAATGCATTATTAAAGTTTAGGCCAAGTTTAAACTACATATATAAATATCGACACTAATTTGAATATACTCGTAACATTTACAATGCTTGTCAAATGCCATATTATGCAACTCACTACATTAATAATTCAGCTACGTAACGGCATGTCAAGACTAAATATTCAATGAATACTCAGTAGTCTTATTTTAATAATCAAACACTATTTGATGTCATACAAGCACAAATCTAATAAGTTTTACTTCCATTGGAAATTGATCACAATTCACACTCTGTGTGTGATGACTAATGAGACAACACATAAAATCTCTTGCATGATTCAGCAAAACTATTTGTAGTTGTAGCATTTTTACAAAACATTAGCCTCAAACTGTTTTCAGTTTATTGGCAAATTAACGATGTGTTTTTCTTTCCTGTAGAATTAAAATTTTCACAAGAATTGTGACAAAAGTGTTTAAAAAAATCATTCTTTCATAGTGCCTTGCAATGAGTTGTAGATTTTTTGTTTCACATCAACCAATTGCCTTTTCTACAGAATTAATATTTTTAATTTCTCTACGCGTGCTATGTGCATAGTGTATAGAGAAGGTATTGTAATGCAGCCAACATTTCGATACCAAGATTTCACCGGAAATACATATTTTGGGCCCCCTGAACAAAGAAAAAAAGACATTTTTAGAAAAATGTCCGAGTGCGTGTGTGTGTGTGTAGACAGCATAACTCAAAAACGAAAAGACCGTAAAAAATAAAACTTGGTATTTAAGTTTGGTATCTTCCAAGGAAGCGACACGAAGATTTTCAAGAAAATCCTCCCACCCTAAACTACCCTTTACATGGAAAAAATGTCAAAATATTGATTTTCTCAAAAATGGCTCTAACAGTTTTGATCAAAATACTTATATTAAAGGTATTTACCTGACAAATAATATGTATATCTTGAATTTTCTGGGAATAGTCTCTGAAGACTACTTTATTTTGGATGAATTTTACGAATTTTGCATAACTGCTAAACTGTAAGAGATGGACAAAAGCTTACCACAAAAAATGTAGAGCATATTAAAACACACAATTTATGTTACATACATTTTTTCGTGGAGTTAATCTTTTTTTGGATATTCCTTATTTCTGGTTTCAGATTTTAAAAACTTACACTAATGTCATACAGGAATTTGTCAACTCCTGTGCATACAAACAAAGAAACTTCAGTTACATAACAACCAGGTTTTTACTATCACTTTAACCTATGGTACTCCCTTAAGGCGCTTCTGCTTACAAGGAAGCATGTAATAAGTCTATTTCTGCTCTTTTTTTTTTTTTTCTCGATTAGCACGAAGTAAATACGAGAAGCATAAATTTTGTATCAATAATTTTTTGCAGAGATGTAGAGAAAGTCATGTGAATGGAACACATCAGATTTCTTAACATTTAATGTAATATTAACGTATAAATGTGATTTTGCTCTTTAAATGCCAAAAATCTGCGTTTTCATGCTGAACTACTTAATATCCGTGTTTTACACCGTTCATTTGCTGCAGTAGCTTACACCTTCGTCTCCATTTTCCTTATGAGATATCTCATACAAATATCGTAGCTGTCGTCTAGTTTAACTATATATACAGATAAGTATTTACCCTAACCTGTAAAGGCCGGGGTAGTTATGTTGTATTAGTCTAACTTATCTTGCCTAACAATCCTAATGAAACAGTTTGGAGGCGCTATCTGAAAAACGGGCTTCATTTTCTAACGATAACATTTTTCACTGGTTCTTTTTTGTGTTCCGGAATTATTTTGCAGGCAAGTCACATACAGAACAAAGAGGGGCAATCCAATATTGGTTACCTTGGAACGATAAACAATGCTGCGGTCAAGGGGAGTAAACCACATTTTATGCACATAAGTATACTTATTCTGCACTAGTTACTTAGATTGCACAAATACACAGAACCTGCAGAACACTTAAAGTTACACGATACAGAACTGTTGACTAATTTTAAATCAGATCCTGTTTTAAAAGTTTATTGAAAATATCCTCCAATACTGCCAATTCAGCATTCGTTTATACTTTTTACTGATACCCATACAAATCCCCAAACGTGCATACAAATATATCAAACCTCAGAACATTTTCTTATATCTATGGTACTACAAATTAAAACTTAATTAAAGTACTAAGTAATTTTAAAATCCATTTATAATTTTATTTTACTTAAAAAATTTAAAGGCAATCAATGTAAGATTAATAATAAATATACACGTCAATATCCTCTTGCATAGCTATGTAAAAATAACTTGTGAATGATTACGTTAATTTCCTTTGTCAGTGTGGGTGGCTCAGTTAGACGTTGACCTTCTGATCCCAAGGTCGCGGGTTCAAAGTCACCCCAGACCGATTGTATTTAAGTGTGCTTAAAAGCGACCAGCTCATGTCAGTCTGACATCCTAAATTACGTGCATTCTTAGAAACGTATATAAAATAGGCTATACCACATGTCTACATTATGCTCCATTAGTTTATGAAAAACAATACAGGAAATTCATGATTCTATTAAGAATAATTAATTTGGGTTTGCATGGATGAAACTCCAGATGTGTGTAATCATTCAAAAATTGCGAAAATATCAATAATGCAATGTTGCTATTAAGGCCAGAGGGAATTAGGTATGAAAATGTAGTTTTGTTTTTATCTGTCGCAGCCCCATATATGGTTAAGGCAAGAGGGGGGAGGGGGGGGGGGTTAAAACTGCTTTATAGCAGACTGATTCATGTAACATGCTTGGAGCATGCAATGTCTGAGTGAAACTGTGTGCTTAAATTTTCCTACTGTTAATAGTTTAATATCAAGCGTAAAAACGTTTTTCCTTAGATCTCCGAGTAGAATCAGTTTGTTTAAACAGTTGGCTCCAGGAATTCCACTTCCTCCTGAACCGATCATTACGAGATGGGGGACCTGGTAACAGGCTGCCATATATTATTGTAACAAGTTTGACATTATCAAGAACTACTTCAAGAACTAAATGAAAACGAAGCAGAAAGCATTGTTGAAGCGAAGGGTGCTATATGTAGGGATAGAGGAGGAATTGATATACATTGTCACATTTCAACTGCATTTATACAGTCATCTCAGCGCTCGAACGAAATGACGTACCACTCGTCACAAAATTAACTTTAATAGAAAGTCCTCCCTAAAGCTAAAATCTGCGCCATGTCAAGTTGCAAAAAAGTAGTTGAAAGTTTTGAATATTTACTACAAAAAAGCATTGTTGGACATTAAAGAAACATTGTCGCTGGAAAAAATTGTAAAGTTTAAATATGCAACTATGTCGTGTGTTGTTGCCGAACGTTGTTTTCTCAGTACAAAACAATTGTCAGAAGCAACAGAGAGTCGTTTCTGTTTTCAAACCTCAAAAAGTACTGGTTACTGTTATACAATGCAATGGGAAGAATTAAGTTCATTTCAGCACAGCAGCTCCAGTCCACAAATTAGGTGAGTTTTACATTAATTTATTATTTTGGTGGATTATAATGTTAACTTGTATTTTCCAATATAGCGAATATTAAATGAACTCACAATGTCGATTTTTAAAAATTATTATTTCACCATTTTTAAGAGACTTTGGATAACACATTTTCTAGACTGTTAATGTATATATCGGTGTTTTAAACCACATAATTACATACATATTTTACGTTTTTAATGCATAACTATCCGATCCCAACTTATAGCCAATATAGAATTACTACTCTCGACATTTATTCGGAGTTGTCGTTGCGCAAGACTGCATGAACTGGGTTATGAATTGCTTCTGCAACTCCTCTTCCACCCTTACATTCCCCCGAACTGACCCCCTGCTATTTCTTCTTATTCCCAAATTTAAAGAAGTGGCTCGCGGGAACAAAATTTAAATTAATATGGCGATTTGGTCGAGGCAGAGGTGTATTTTCCAGAGCTTGACAAATCCTATTTTTCTTAGAGTTAAAAATTTGGCAGGAATGTTGGGAAAAGTACATATCCCTAACAAGGGATATGTTAATGAATAATTTGTCATCATTGAGCCACCCTTGAGTGTGTTTAAACATTTTAGCTTAACATCGTTTACTTCGATTGGTATATCGGAAGCAATGAAATCGTTAAAATGATGCTCAAATAATCTCCGAAAGTTACGGAACATTTGTCTTCTCGCGATAATCCGGGTAGTAACTCTCCTTAAGTGAGATTCAAACTCGCGACCTGTTTAATGTGAGGCAGACCGCTACCCCCATACTACCGAGGTGGGCTAATAGTTTTGTTACATCTAATAAATAAATCTGTGACCGCAGGTGCCGAGATACGGAGCACTGTTTTTGTGTTGCCGGCTTGTATGGGTAGTGGATGTCAATTCACATTCTTGAGGTCTGCCTGCAGTAACTCTGAGCTGAGTGCTGTTTGGTGTCTACGAGACTCCAACAATGTATTTTGCTGTCTTTGTCGTGAGGAAAGCCTTTTAGGATGCTAAACTGAATTTTTATCAAGGAGAAATGATAAATACTTTCAAACGTATGCGTGGGTGTCAAGGCACGCAATGCAACTCGAATTGCGTCAAGCTCTACATGCACGCTGTGAGAAGTAAAAATGCAGATGTTTATATTGGTAATTAAAGGCAGTAAATGAACATCACATCAGCATTTCCTTTATTTGCGTACTAATAATTTAATTTTAGTTATTAAAAATAGCGTATTTTCAGCTCGGTCATTACCGCAAGTAGGGTATTTATTTTCCCCGAGAGCGAGGGGCGGGAGTGTTGGGAAAGCTAAATGCAGCGAATGCTTTCTACAAGGCCAATGATCCCACACTATCTCAGTAAGTCAGTTATTGAAGTGGAACATATGGGAGCAAAACGGATAGTCTATACTGAAAGGTATAGATCATTTCGCGGCACTATAAGGACATGCAAAGAAACATCAGATAGTGTGATTGGTACAGCTAGTAGAATTTGGAACAGTCTGCAATGATTGGATCATCCAGTAGGATTTGGTCTGTGCAAAGGTAATTAGAGTTAATATAATTATGAGTTAGCAGTTAATGCTTTGATAGTCATATTCAAATATGTATTAGTTCAATACAAAATATATAATTACCAAATTAGATTTAAATTTAAAATTTTAAAAAGATAATGTTTCTTACAAGTTTGTGAGATATAATATGGATAAGATAAATATAAAATATGCCCGTTTTCTGTTAATATTGTTCTACGTAATAGCTATGAAACGAAGCAGTCGAATTCATTACATATATGTATTCTAATTGGGGATGTTTCCAAACCTTCATTTTTTAAGTGAAATGTAGAGAGGGAAACGGCCGGGAAGCAGGGTGGAGGGAGAGAAAATCTCCGAAATTAACACAATAATGCGAGCAGAGTTGCGAAATCGGTTTATTAATATGAACAAATCTCATTATTAACAATCAATGTGCGCGTTTTCACAGCTGGGTGTTAAGGCTATCAGAAAATATTAAGGTTAAGTGCAACAAGATTGACTTCGTGCCAATCTGTGTGCAAATGGGAATCCAGTAACTAGAAACAAAGCGGGTATTGCAGTTTTGCATCCGATATTTTGACCTTTATCAATTTATCTGTCAGTGGGCACGTATCCTACAAAATTCTAAGCTATGCACATGTAAATCCCTATTAATTACTGATCCCGCTATGTAAATGTAAATAATTGTAAACAATTTTCTGAGAGCCTGTACATGACCTCAAGATTGTCGAATTGTGAGTACAGGAAAAATACTTAAGCTGATGCATAAGTGAAATTTGTAAACAAAAATTTTAAAAATTAAATGTTTTTAAATAGTTATCCATTACTAAACTTTAAGAAAATGTATCGTTTTTCTCACTTAGCGCACGTTAACTACCAATTTAATGAAGCTCTAACTGGTCAGGCGCATACTTATTAATAGACACGCCGAACTTGACCCCTTATTTTCTCGAAAACATTTTTCCAGTACTTTTCCATAATCTAAATGCTCCACACGATGGAATGTTTACTAATTTCTTTCAAAATTATTGTACAGTCATATTTTTTTTAAATTATGCTCTAAATTTTGGAAATAAATTATTAAACTTTGAAAAATCAAGAATTTTAGAGACTAAAAAAACTAAAACGTTTTCTAAAATAATTAGGGTTGATAAAAATATCTCATGACTTTCTCTACCTGTTCTGGAAAAAAATTTTCTAAGCTACCTTCAGAAAATTCAAGATTTGCATTTCAGTTGTGATGTAAATGTTCTACAAAAAACTATTCTAAGCTACTCTCAGAAAATTCAAGATTTACATTTCAGTTGTGTTGTAAATGTCTTTAACATACGGTATTTTAATTAAAATCATTTGATCCATTTTGGAGAAAAACAAAATGTTTAACAAATTCTCTATGTCAAAGGATAGTTTGTGGTGATGGTATTTTATTGAAAATCTTCGTGCACCATCCTAGGAAGATACTGAAGTTATATACCAAGTTTGTTAGTAAATGGATGCCGGTCCCCATGGCCACGCTCGCTAAAGCGTCTCGCTTTGGTGCTTCGTGGGCAGGAGATCGTGGGTTCGAGTCCCGCCTTGGGCATGAATGTTATGTGTTTGTGCAATGTGTATAAGAAACAGTAAAACCAGTAATCAGTAAAACCTACGGGGGGAAATGTAAATAGGGATACATACCGGAGTCCTGTTACTGTTTTATAAAAAATAAAAAAAAAATGTTTATCGGAATAGTCTTAAAAATGCATCACTTGGCTCATTTTAATAGAAAATTTAACTTAGAAAGTAAAACTGAATTATTTAAATAACCATGCAAGTTAGAATTTTGATAGATGTCAAAAATATTACTGTTATTGAGTATTATAGCCATACAAATTCAATAGGATATCTTATAACCTTTGGATTTTTCAAGTTTCACAGATATAATAAATTAAAATTGTACACGCTAGGTTTGATTTCTTGGGAAACGTAGTTCGTTTTGGTCTTAACATCTTTTCCGCGTGCTAAAGAAATCTCAGTATATTCTTTCTGCAGAGCTCTTCAGATTGATTCTTACATCACGCAGGCAGTGCGCCATTTTGATTTCTTTCTCTTGAGTGTTTTATCTACGAGATGCTCTTTCGGAGCTGAAGATATATGAAAGTATCAAGGCGACAAGCCAGAATTGTGGAATCAAATTTGCTGTACGTGAAACCCATTTTAATCAGCCTTGTACTCGAGATGGTTCTGAGAGATACTTCCTGCACTAATACTGAGTCACTGATGTCATCAGCATGTTCGGAATACTCCAGATGGATGCTGTGCTGTTCATTCTGAATATCTTCACCTTTTCCTGTGAACGAACGGCCGATGCCATTCAAACACTTGAGAAAGATCCATAAGCCAGATCAAGTTTGATGAATATGCGGTTTATTTTTATCGTCTACTTCTCAGCCTTCATCAAGTACAGTTTCCTTCGAGTAAGCTATCTGCAATACATTTTCTATTCAATTCAATACACGGTCTCTCTGTTCTTTCTTTACATTGCATTGTCACATAGAATGATCTAGCCAAAATAAGAAAACTGCTTTTTCTGCGGATGGTAAATAGAAAAATGTGATGTGTTCCATTCACATTACTTTCTCCACAAACTATTCTTACAAAATTTTCTTTTCTTTAAATCGTGGTAATTGAGAAATGCGTTAACATAAATGCAGGTATTCGTTCCTTTAAAATAGAAACAAAATAGGATAATGTGCTAGGCTAAAGCGAGAGCCAAATGTTTTAAAAAGACGGTCACTATATGAACAATTGAAAATCGGTCTTCCTTGTGTGGCTAAGATTAATACAAAAGAGAGCTGAAACGAAAGATGACTTCCCGTTGAGAAAATTTAAGTAGTTAAAATTGAAACCAATAACAAAGAATACCTCAGAAACGGTTAACTCTACAAAACAAATGCATATGACATATATTATGTATTTTAACGAGATATGCATGTTTGTATAGAAAGTTTTTGTCTATCTCTTGTGGTGTTACATTTGTGCAAAATCCATTCAGAATAAAGAGGTATTCAGAGGCTATTCCCAGAATATTAAAGATATATAGTTTATTTGTCATTAAATATCTCTTATCTGCGTTATTTTAATCAAAATCGTTAAAATCATCTTGATAAAAACAAAAAATGTTCCACGTAAACGGTATTTTGCGTGGGGGGAGTTTTTTACAATCTTCGTGTCGCATCCTTGGAAGATGCTAAATTTAAATACCTAATTTGGCATTTAGGGGTATGTTCCGTTTTTAGGTATCCTATCCATAAACACCACATACACACCACACACCACACACACACACACACACACACACACACACACACACATATTCCTTTTCCTAAAAATCTGTGTGTTTCATTCGCCTGACTATTTATTTTGCAACCAAACTACTCTTACAAAAGGCTATTATTTTATCTTCTTCATGCTAATCGAGGTAAATGTCTGTTTACTTAAGTTCCTAATTAAGTAGAAGGTAAATACGGGAATGCACTAGGCCAAAGCGATAGTCAAATGTTTTAAAAGCTGTTGTTGAAATTCGCTTCTTTGCATGGTCCGGAGTATAACAAAAGAAACATGGAGGAGCACCTGTTTGAGAAAACTATAGGTATTTTAAAACTGAAGACAATAACAAGGAATACCTTGGAAACGGTTAGCTCTACAACAAAAATGTAAATGACATAACTGTGTGTTTGACGAGATCTACATATTTTGTGCAGTAAATTTTAGTCTATCTCTTAAGGTTTAAAATGTACGCAAGTTATTCAGAATGAAGAGGTTTTAAAAGACTGTTCCCAGAAAATTCAAGACATGCATTTTATTTGCCATGTAAGTATCCTTATTTTAATCAAAATCGCTAGAGACATTTAACAAAAACAAAATTTCCAAATTTCTACGTAAAAGGGGCTTTGCGATGCGGGGACAGCTTTAAAAATCTTTGTATTGTATACCTGAAAGATATTAAACTTAAACACGAAATGTTGAATTTGACGGCCTTTTCCTTTTGGAGTAGTAAATGGCGTGTTATTTATGGACGCTCCTTAACTACTGTAGTTTTCAGCTTCCCATTCTAAATTGGATGTGAAAGACTGCTTAATTTTGCTCAGAGGCCCTTCTATCAGGCTTGAGGTTCTTTTATGTGCCGGAAATCTACGACACGGGATCAAAGGTTTTACTTCCCTTCCGAAGGAAGCCATGCTAACGATTTTTACACCCGAAAAAATCCATCATCCTCCGCCAAGTTTGAACCCGTGACCTTGAAGTTAGTCGGTAACCATTACACCACGGAGGGCGACTATTTTGGAGTATACAATCCACAGTCTCTCACACTTCACACCCACATACACGCGCGCTCGAGCGGACCTATTTTAAAATTATTTTCTTTATTCAGTGAACCTCAAAACATATATATCCGGTGAAATCTTTATATCAAATTTTTGGTTCAATACAATACTTTGTCTACCTACTATGTGTAGGAAAAGTAAAAACTATATAGGATGAATTGGTATCGAATTTTTGGGTGGGATGCAATACCTTCTCTATACACTATGTACATAGTACGTGTAGAAAAAGTAAAAATTAGCAGAAATAGTCTTATTACTTGCTTCCTTATAAGTAGAGGGGACATAAGGGAGTACCATAGATTAAAGTAATAGTCAAAAGCTAGTTGCTGAGTGACTGAAGTTCCTTTGTTTGTATGGACAGGAGTTGGCAAATTCCTGTATGAAAAAAGTAAGTTTTTGATAGCTGAAACCGAAAACGAGGAATATCTCAAAAACGATCAACTCCACGAAAAAAATGTATATAACATAAATGGTGTGTTTTAACGTGCTCCACATTTATTTGTGTGATAAGTTTTTGTTTAGCTCTTACGGTTTAGCAGTTATGTAACATTCTGTAAAATTCGCCCAGAATAAAGCAGTCTTCAGAGGCTATTCACAGAAAATTCAAGATATATATTTTATTTGTCAGGTAAATATTCTTAATATATCACATTTTAATCAAAATTGTTAGCCATTTTTTAGAAAATCAAAATTTTTTAAAAAAGCTCCACGTAAAGGGTAGTTGGGGGGATTTTCTTGAAAATCTTCGTGTCGCATCCTTGGAAGATACCAAACTTAAATACCAAGTTTGGTATTTAACGCTCTTTTCGTTTTTGAGCTATGCTGTCCACGGACACACACACTCGTACACACAGACCTTTTTCCAAAAATGCGTTTTTTGGGGGGGTTTAAGGGGACGTAAACATGTATTTCCGTTGAAATCCCGGTATCGAATTTTGGGTGGAATGCAATACCTTCTCTATACAATATGTACATGTAGTGTAGAGATAGTAAAAAAGGCGACAAAGAACACAGCCGCGGGCCTGGCCCTGCCAACGGAAGTAATACAGGTAACCTGGAAAGCTCCGCGTGATTCGCTTTCGCAATGATTTCCTGAACATATTAACATGCTGTGCAGCGGTCAGATAAGGAATTCCTTGTCTTACGAAACCCCTCAAGAGAACCTGTACCTTCAGCTATTTGTTTTTTCTTTCAACATATTTTATCATAGCAGACAATGGATTAAAGGAAATTACTGGAGAAAAAATCTTATATGTACCAATCACATTAATTTCTCTAGCCGTTACACAAACTGTTCTTACAAAAGAGCATTCTTTTGTCTACATCGTGCTGATCCCCAGATAACATTAGCACAAATGGAGTTATTATTATTTCTTTGTAAGCAGAAAGGGAAAAAGGGAATACACTAGACTAAAGCGATACTAAACTCTATTAAAAGCTAGTCACTAAGTGAAACAATTGAAACACGGTTCCCTTTGCAAGACAAGTAAAACGAAAAAGATGAAGAGAAAGAAGACCAAGTTTGAGAAAAGTTGTAAGTTGTTTAAAATTGAAACCAAGAACAAATAATTTCTCGAAAATGAAAAAAATTACATGACAAACTGTGTATTTTAACGTGATCTACTTCTTTTGTGGTGTAAGTCTTTGTCTATGTCTTACGGTTTACCAGTTATCCAAAACTCATAGATTTATTTTAGTTTTAAACTACTTTTCTCAAGCCAGAAGTCAACCCTCACATGATCTCTTTTGTTTTACTCCTAGGAATGGAAAAGAAACCCTAATTTCACATAGCGATAGGTTTTAAAAGTAATTGACTATCGCTTTAGTGTTATGTATTCCTTTATCCCCCTTCTACTTACAAGGAAGGAAGAGACCAATTCCGATTTTTATCTCGATTAACATTTTGAAAAATTAATTATTCTGTGTAAAAATAGTTTATTTACAGAACGGGTAGAGAAAGTCATGTGAACGAAATACATCATTTTTTTTATATGAAATAGAAAGTAAAATACGAGCACAAAATGCTACTATAACCTGAGTTTGAAGTATTTCCATATGAAATGTCACATAGTAATAGTGGCATTTAAGAAATCTGCGTCAATTATCAATTTGTTTACACAGATTAATTTTAAGAAAAACTGACATAGTTGTTTCTTTCATTATATTATTCTCCAATGTTAACACCTGAATGATAAAGTTATGCCTTTTGTTGCATTTCATTTTCTATAAATTTAACACATGATTATTCAACACATGATTTTTCACACTAAAATGTTAGACCCTCTGGGTGCTTCTATCTCGCCTATGGTTTAGATGGGGAGAGCCCAGGTTAAATAATCGGTGGTATGGACATTCCTGGATGATGGTGACGAGGCAGGTAGTACCATCCAGTGTGACATCAGTTTGTATAACTATACTCCCTTTCTTAACTAATTTTGTATCTTGGACAGTAATTTTTACACTTAAAAGACATTATTACTTTAGTGTAATAAATAACAATATAAACTCGCAAACTCACACAAATAAACACGCACCTGGTGACATGCATTCCATAGCATGGTTGCACAAATAATCTATTTACTTTTTTTAAATGAACTTAGAAGTGGAAAACAAACAAAATTTTCTTGCAACAAGTGCACAAATATATAATCCATTAAATAAAAACCTTAGATTAAGTCAGAAAATTTTCCTTGGATTTGTTTTCACTAAAATCTCATCACGAAAATAAACCGTTTTTCACTAATTATAATAGGAATTATACTGTAATATTATGTATTAATATTTAATGAATTGAATAGGTAAAGCTAGACTGAAGCACCCAATGTCATAGCCGGGATTTGAACCACGGATCTCTTGGTCTTGAGCCGGTTGCTCTAACCACTGAGCTACCATAGCAACATGTGAACATGGCAAATCAACTGACTCGCATGTTTCCCAGTAAACTACAAGGTGAGCTCAATTAGTTTGAGATGGCATGACTTACAATGTCATAACTACTGTAACGCCCGGGCTTCATAGTTTAACTATTAGTCATTTAGTATTAACCTGCGAGTCAGTTGAGAAATGTAATGCCGTGTCGGCAAGTTGCCCAATGGTTAGAGCAATCGGCTAGAGACCGGGAGATCCGTGGTTCAGATCCCAGTTAGGCATTGACATTCCAACTTCTATCATACACACAGTTCATTAACATGTAATGAATTGTTTGGCCAACGCTAGCTTATATCCGCAAATAATAATATAAAAGCAATGTGATGCAGTTGACTGCGGCTAGAACAGGCTTGAATCATCATCATCATCATCAACATTGTCATCTAGGAACCCAGATATTCAAACCAGTAAGTACGTTTTAAATTGTAAACCAAAATTGAACCACATCAGAAACCAGAACTTCTAGCAACAACAAGTCCCAGGCTAGGGAGTTTCGCCAACTCAGGAAGAAGATGGAAGCAAATAAAGCTAAAGAAAGGAAGTATCTTTACAAATAACAGGGAAGGGTAAAAAGACTAATTTCACATTATAAAAGGAAGCACAAGTAGGCGGCGATTTCCTGTGAGGCAATCTCGGGGCATTTGTCCCACTGAGGGATGGAGGAAACTCAGAAAAAAAGTGATAAAGCGTTGTGGGTAGGCGGAGACGGAAATCGAATTCCGTTCTGCAGTTTTGTCGTTTGTACGCCCGGGGGTTTGCCGCAAGGGTTTACTCGTTTGCTTGTTTTGATGTATCGCTGTTTAATGTGTCTGAAAAGCCAAACTACATTTCTACTGATGCTTTACCCAATATATCATTTTGGCAACAAAATTCTGTATATGCAGCACAACAAATGTATGTGAAGTCCCTCATTTCCTTTCACGCCTGCACAAATATTTCTCCTATATTTAAAGTATATATGGAGGATTGTTACACATTTTGTAAGTTCTCTACGCCACTTAAACTTTTTGCTTCCATTTTTTAACACTACTCTCGGAAAGATAAAGTCGAACTAAAAAAGTCAATACATATACCAGAATATGAGCCACGGATCTCCCAGTCGCCGTTCGGTTGTTCTACCACAGAGCTAATGTGCCAGAATGCCAGTAGGATATTAAACTCTCCGATTGACTCATAGTTTTCCCGATAAACCACAAGAATCCCAAATCAGTTTAAGATACATATTCCATTAGAACTTTTCGACCCCTTTCCTACACACAGCTAGTGTTTGAAAGAACGTTTAATTAGCAATGAGCGACCTTCAAACTGAAGAATGAGATTTAAAAGTACTTACGATATTATTCTAAGTCATCATTGGGGTATATCATTTCAAAATAATTTGACAGCTCTTTCTAGTTTGCTAAGATAAATACCAATCAGTTGGAATATAATGTCCATGGTAATTCAATGGTTAGAGCCATCGGGCGGAGACCGGCAGATCCGTGGTTCAAATCCCCGCCTGTGGCATTGAATTGTGGGAAGAGAATAAACACTCTTCTCTTATTTTATTACTTTCTCCCTACGTTTGGTGCAAGTGCATAGTAGGTAGAGAAGGTATCGTATTCCAACCCCGGGCCAAAAAATAGCATTTTAAGAAAAATGTCCGTGATCGTATCTGTGTATGTGTGTGGACAGCATAACTGAAAAACGAAAAGACTGTTACATACCAAACTTGGTATTTAATTTTAGCATCTTCAGTATGCAATACAAAGTTTTACAGGAAAATCCCGCTACGCCTAAATAGACTTTACATGAATATTTTTTCAAAACGATTTTGATAGAAATAGTGCATATTAAAGATTAAAGCAACCTTTTGATTTAATCGTCCTGGAGTATTTTATGGACAATGCTCAGAAATCTGTGGAGCCAACCACAGATTTATACCTATTGTAATTGAATCTACTTCTGCTTACATGGCAAATAAAATGTGTATCTTCAATTTGTTGGGAATAACATTCGAAGTCCTCCTCTAGGTGAGTTTTGCATAACTGTTACACCGTAATAGATAGACAAACTTACTACTACACAAAAAATGTAGATCTCGTCAAAACAGACAATTTATTTCCTTTATATTTTTGTAAAGTTGTCCGTTTCCTAGGTATTCCTTGTTATTGGTTTTAGCTTTAAAGTGCTCATACTTTTCTCAAACAGGAAGTTGTCTGCGTTTCTGTTATTTTATTCCGGACCATGCAAAGAAGCGAATTTCAAGACAATCGCATAGCGAGATCTTTTAAAACATTTGACAATCGCTGTAGCCTAACGTATTCCCTTGTTTTTCTTCTACTTATAAGGAACTAAATAATAAGACCATTCTGCTAATCCTTATCTCAATCAGCATGGAATAGAAGGAAGAAAAATGTTATCTAAGAAGTTTCTTTGTAGAACAGGTAGAAAAAGTAATGTGAATGGAACACATCAGAGTTTTCATTTTAGTTCTAGTGAATATATCGAAATCTATTGGTATTTGCTATCACGAGGAAAGCGAATATACTTTAACGTAATGGCTTGTTCTTGCATATGAATTGCTTTGGAATGACATGGCAGGTGGCCTTCACTTCCACACGTACAGGTATCGGGGTGAACGATTTTACTTTGCAGTAGCTAGTCAGTCTACAACTTAATAAAATATCTGATATGTTCCGTTCACATGACCACCTCTTCAAACTATTGTTACGAAGGATTATTCCTTTATCTACATCGTAGTAGTCCAGATAAACATTATCAGAAATGGTTGATTTAGTTCCTTGTAAGTAAAGCGAAATAAGCTAATACACTACGCTAAAGAGGGTCAAATCTTTTCAAAGCTGACGCTATATGAAACAATTGAACTTCTGTTCGCCTTGCACGGCCAGGCGTAAAACAAAAGAGAGATGAAGCGAAAGAGAAAAATTTAACTTAAAATTGAAACCAATAACAAGAAATCTCTCAGAAACGCTTAACTCTACAAAAAAAGTGTATACATATCAATTGTGTGTTTTAACGATATCTGCATTTTTGTATAGTAAGTAAATTTTTTCTATCTTTTACGGTTTAACCGTTATGCAAAACTTATCCAGAACGAAGAAGTCTGCTTAGGCTATTTCCAGAAAATTCAAGATTTACATTTCATTAGCCATGTAAATATCTTTAATCAGAATCGTTAAGAGTCATTTTTGAGAAAATAACATTTTCAAAAAAATGTCCATCAAAGGTAGATTAAAAATGTTTGTGTTGCATCTTTTTTTTTTGTAGTGTTTAACGCCCGCTTTAACTACTTATGGCACGGCAGGTGGTGCCACTGATGATACATGAATGATGATGGAGCCCCGGTGGAATGCGATGGCGGGGGAGGGAAACCGGAGTACCCGGAAAAACCCGCCCCAGCGCCGCTTTGTCCACCACAAATCTCTCATGCGGTCACTTGGGATTGAACCCCGGCCGTCTAGGTGAGAGGCGAGTGGTCTGACCACTCGGCCACGGCGTGGCCCATTGCATCCTTGGAAGTTACTAAACTTAAATAGGAAATTTCGTGTTTAACGGTCTTTTCATTTTTAAGGTATGCTATCCAGACAAACATGGGCACACACGCGCGAACACATACGCGTACCTTTTTCTAATTTGTTTTTCATTCAGAAGATTTCAAAATATATTTCTGATTAATACTCTACTCGAATTTTGAGTGGCATACAACACCTTCTCTTCCTGCTATATGCATAATATGCGTAAATAAATTAATGAATTTTTATACTGTGACAGTGCAGTCCGTGTGCTGCCGCTCTCAGGTTTGCGTTGGTATGAGCCTCGGTTTGCACAAGATTCCAGAAAGTTCTATGACGTCACTTTCTAGATATAAAAGCAGGAAGAATTGCCAGACGGACATTTAGTGAATTGCAGTGATTCGAGAGTGACTGGACGGTTCGCGTGCAAGCCGTCAACAGTTACGTGAATTATTTGCAGATTTAAAGGTTTTTATCTGAAACAATTTTTAAGTCAGTACAGCCATTTGTTGCAATATTTTACAAAATAGACAACCGGTTACATTTCAAGGTCATGAGCCCTACCATCGGAGGGCAGTCAGATGAACAGAGGAGCAATAAGCCATCCACTCAGATGAATCAGTCTATAAATGGAACCGAGGAAGCCACCATCTGGTGACTAAATCGTGAATTAAATTTGTTTTAAATGTAAATGGAGTTTTGGAGAGTAAAATAGGCTTGACAAGTTAATGTGAAGGACAACTTTGGTGTATCTATTTCAATATTTTTACTTTCTCTGTTTATTACATGGGTAAAGAAGGTATTACATTCCATCCAAATCTTCCATACTGATATTTCACTGGAAAAATACTTTTTAGAGTTCGCTGTATCAAAAAAACAATAATTTTACTTTCTCTAGGCCACATGTACAATGTGCATAGTAGATAGAGAAGGCATTGCATTCCACCCAAACATTCCATATTGAGATTTCATCGAAAATACATGTATCGAAACCCCTTGAATAAAACAAATCCTTTTTAGAAAATGTCCAAGTGTGTGTGTGTGTGTGTGTGTGTGTGTGTGCGCGCAGCATAACACTCAAACGAAAAGTTCCTTAAATACCAAACTTGATATTTAAGTTCACCTTCCAAGGTTGCGACACGAAAAGGTTAATTTTCTCAAAATGGATCTAACAATATGGATTAAAATGCCCTTTAGAGGCTGTTTGAAAACGACATCAAACGAAGATAGCAGTCGATTAGCTTACACTTTGACTTGTCCGAAACTTGATGTCGCAATTTTCAAACTCTTCCATTCAAAGTTTTATGTGTGTTTAAAAATCACACACATTTGGGATTAGGCAGCGTAGGAACAACGATTGTCATACGCCACGTAGACAACCTCAGAACGTGAAACATACTATAACAAAACACACATGCTACGTTTTCCATTACTAAAGTGACCAGTGCCGCGCCGGCGTGTCTATCAAACCATCCCTACACCATGAGTCCGGGACCTTCTTTAAACTGGCATCTCTCTTGGAGTGGGCCAGGTACGTGTCATTTGGTAATGTATGACTGGCTAATCCATGGTGATTTTATGGCAGTTTTTGTATGTGCCGAATTTAGAGCTGAAAATTATATTCACGTATCACGTACGGTATGACCAACAAGGTCCATATCTTCGTTTGGTGTCGTTTTGAAACACCCTGTATAAAGACACTTAAATGACAAATAAAGTGTATATTTTGAATTTACTGGAATTAGCCTCTGAAGACCTGTTCATACTGAATGAGTTTTGCATAACTGACAAATGGCAAGAAATAGATAACAAATTATTGCAAAAAAAAATGTAGATCTCGTTAAATACATATTTTGTCTTATACAATGTTTGTGGAATTAGTCATACTCGACATATTCCTTGTTATTGGTTTCAACTTTAAAATTCTTAAACTTCTCATGCGGGAATTTGTCATCTTCCCATGCAAAGAGAACGAATTTCAATCACATAGCAACCAGCTTTAAAACAATTTGATATCTCTTTAGTCTAACGTATTCTCCTATTTCTCTTCTACTTACAAGAACACCAGTAATAAGATAAAGTCTATAAATGCTTATCTCGATTAGTATGAAGTAGATAGAAGAACTTTTTAACAATTATTTGTTATAGAGATGAAAAGTAAGTCACGTAAATGGAATATATCAGATTTTTATTAACATGGGTTAGTTTCTGAAGGTGGAACCTTAGAGGGTGGAAAGCACTATTGGGATCTCATGTAAGGTCCAATGCATGGAAATGAGCCAATGCCGTCAGTATCTTTTGGTGTGTTTCTTTATTAAATGTTGACGAAACTTTTTCACCATTTGCGTTCCCCCACAAGTTCGGGGTTTGCCAATATCCTATTGGTTTGTATTCAACTCCGACACACAAACAGTGTCCAATAAATAATAGGCGTGGCCAAGTGAGTTGCAAAGGGTAAGGACACAATTTTAACCTGAGTGGAACGATTGTTAACAACACATTGTGCCAAACGGTTGCTGTTATAAGGTACGGGGCACAATGGACCAATCATTAGAACATTCGTTTACTTTAGTTCCATGATCATCTTTATGTTTTCTCACTTATATTTGCCTAGCTAACGAAAGCATGCTTTAGGAAAACTTTTGTATGCTTGGTATATTTTGTGTATATAGAGCTTCAATTTGTAGCAACTTATTTTGTGATGAAAAGACATGATTCTAAATAAATGTATGTAATGTGGAATTTAAGTTAATAAAAAGATAAATTTTCTTCATTTCTCATTCCCGTTTTACAGTGTTTAACGCCCACTTTACTACACATGGCACCGCAGGCGATGACACTGCTGATACATGGAATGAAGATGGAGCACCGGTGGAATGCGATAGCGGGGGAAACCGGAGAAAACCCTTGTGCCGCTTTGCCTTCACAAATTCCACATGCGGTCACCTGAAATCGAGTGTAACCACTCACCTATCACCTCCAAGTTAGTATTTTTCATTATTCGAAAAGGATTCGCAGTCTGACTTTTGCTTCTTTCCTCATCAACCGATAATAATATAATCAAATTAAAATAAGACGCACTAGGTATACGTTTCAATGTATCTAAATCTTTCTGGGTGTGTGGTTTACCTCCGCCATCGCGAAGCAAAGGGCAAGCGCATGTTACCAATCACGCTTTGCTATAGCTAACAGGGGTTTAAATTTGGGGCGTGGCAGAGGAGTGCTGCCATTCACCTGCCCACCTAAATACCTGTTACACATATCGGCACGTTTCCATGCACTGGATATTAGGGGATAAAGAAAGTGAACATGTATCGCTAATAGAGATGCTGTGTGTGCGTTAACGTAAATGTAGTGAGTGAGTTTGCATGTAACGATCCACGAACACATCCTGATGCGCCGAGACTGATAAATGCCCTGTTAATTTCAGCACATCGTTACAATTCACAAGATAAAAACTAGATAACATTGTGATTTCATCTCACATAATGCGTTACTTTAAATCACCAATAAACATAATTGGCTGGAAACTGAGCAGTATCAAGTGCTACTAAATTAAACAAACTTTCCGAATTTGTAAATAAAACCGAAATAAGTTGCCGGATCTTCTTTTAAGCAACATTTCCTTCAAAAATACTGACATCCTCTGTGACATGCTGGTGTAGCGTCTGGAATCATTCCTGAAACAGTTTTCTAAAACCTTCTCAGCGCTCATGCCGCATTTGCAGATGATTTTTCAGTGCCCTTAAAACATTGAAAAATCGTTTAAGTATACATGGCGAAAATCCGGGATTTTTTACCAAAAATCCCAAAATTGGTTTTATCATTAGCAATAATAATTTCTCTTTTAAATAGCACTAAAAGGTATGCTATTTTTAAAAGCTCGTGGCCATTTAGCGCTGACCTTTGGTATTTTAGATATAGTCACCACCAGTTTTTGCAATAATTGCAAATTTTAAATTCATCTTCATCAGCATTTGGTAATCATTGTGTCGATTCCATGCTGAAAAAGCAATAATATGACTAATTAAAAAATATGTTGTGTTTCATTCACATACTTTCCCAATCTGTTCTGCAAATGAACTATTCTTATAAAAGATTGTTTCTTTTTTTCTACATCATGATAATCAAGACAATTACCAGAAATGTTCTTATTCCTTAGCGCCTTATAAGTAGAATACAAGTAATAGAATATATTAGGCTAAAGTTAGTTCGCATTCAGCTAGATAACGTTATTGTAATATCATTGGTACATAAATAACGTACACTCTATGTTCTCTACCTAACCATTTCTGTGTACTGGAAAAAAGCAATTAAAACCAGTAAATTAAATTCGATGTCTCAGAGCAAGCACGACTGCTAGAAACAGCAGCAAGCGACACTAAGCTAACCCGAAACATCGGCCGAGTGGGCGATAGCGCGCATCCGAGGCAATGGTATCGCAAAAAGTATGAAAATGAAGAATTTCCAATGTAACGAAACGTTCATATCATTATACACTGCTGGTCATATTACATGAGTATACAAATTTCATCTTCAATGTTGAAAATAGAACAACTTTACTCTTCGGCATCTATGAGCGTAGCTTTACCAGCCTCAGGCAGATACCTTACTGTGAGGTCATACTCACGCGCAAAGTTGCTTGCAGCTCGGTGATATCTGTGTAGTCAGCACAGAATGGAGAGGAAACATTTATAGCTTCACCAGAACAGTGGCGACACTGCACACCAACTGTAACCGAGTACGCATTACTCTTCTGAATGGTAACCTATCACCGAAAAATAACAGTGCAGTTGTATGAAAAATACTCACATAAGAACAAATAGCAAACAGTTAATATGTCTACTTATACAACCACTAAATACATAACTGCAGAATCTTTTGGTATCATAACACATCCCCTCTCTCTCTCTCCCTCTCCCTCTCCCTCTCCCCCTCTCTGTCTCTCTGTTTACAAGTTCTGCAAATGTCACCCAAAATAAAGAGCGCTTCAGATGCTAGTCTCAAAACATTCAAGATATACACATTTTTTGCGATAGAAACAGTTTAAGCATCTGATATTTTAATAAAAATCCTTATAGCCATTTTTGAGAAAACCAAAATTTTCGAAAAGCATTCCTTGTAACAGGTAGTTTAGGGATGGGATGAGGATTTGAATTTTCCTGAAAATCTATGTGCCGCATCCCTGAAAGATGCTGAACTTAAATGCCAACTTTGCTCATTTAGCACCTGCAGTAGACTTAAAACTATGTTTTCATTACACCATGCAGCTATCAAAAATTATGGTAGCAGTAAACTTTATTACTAATATAACATAAAACCAAATAAGTATTTAATTGTCTTTTCGATTTTGAGTGATGCTGTTCATAGATACTTCCGGACAAACAAACAGACACACACATACACACACACATTTATCTAAACCTGCTGCTTCTTCAGTCAGGAGTCTGAAAACATTTTGCTAATTCTTGGATGGAATGCAATACCTACTCAACCTATGTACATAACATGATTTAGAGAAAGTAAAAATGTGAAATCGTAAAACGTATTACAATCTAGTGTTACACCATCAATGCGATCTGTGATTCATATTTCATTTCCTTGTTTGTTTTGTTGTTTTTTTACTTTCCCTACTACGTATAGTAAGAAGAGAAAATATTATAATTCCATCCAAAAATTCACTGGAAATATATGTTTTAGGTCCCCTGAATACACAGAAAATTGTTTTTATAAAAAGATCCGCGCGCGCGCGTGTATGTGTGTGTGTGTGTGTGTGTGTGTGTGTGTGTGTGAAAAGTGTAATTCAAAAACGAAAAACAAAATTCAACTATGTGCCAAAATTTATACTTAAATTGTGCATCTTCCAAAACTACGACACGAATATTTTCATGTAAAATTCCCCACGTCCAACTATTCTTTACATGGTATTTTTTGAAATTTTTATTTTTTTAAATTCCCTCTATTTTGATTAAAATACGTATATTTGTGATATCTTATGAAAAATGCAATGTATATCTTGAATTTTCTGGGAATAACCTCTGAAATTCTCTTCATTCCAGATGAATTTTCCAAACTGGTAAACCGTAGGAGATAGACGAAAAGTCACTACATAAAAAATTGAGTTCTCGTTCAAACACGCAATTGATGCCCAATAAATTATTTTGTGGGGCTTACCATTTCCCAAAAGATTTTCCTTGTTGTGGCTTCAATTTCCCATGCTTCTACTTTTTTTTAAACCGGACAGCTTTTTAAGATTTGACTTCACTTAAATCTACATTCCACCAATCCCGTTGTATCAATTTCAGAGTAAAAAATAAAAGTATTTCTGCATATGTTTACCTCAATTACCCTGAGGTAGAAAGAAGAGTAAGTTTGTTAAGAATATTTTGCTAAAGAATGGATCGAGAAAGTAATTTGAATGTACCACAATTTTAATGTATATATCCTGGTGCCTGAAATGTAGTCCATAATAAAATTGAGTGGTGTATGTCAGTACTGGCCAAATCGCGCCCCATCTTCAAATGTCGCCACCCTCCAACGTAATTCTAGTCACGGGGTTGGAACTTCTATCTTCCCTAAACTATGCCGAAGAACTTGTAATTTCATGCTACACCACCTTAATATCTGTTTGGTTATTCTTCATTCGATAGCGGCAGTAACATCAACCTTCTTCCACATTCGCTCATGAAAGCTCTCATGCCTATAAGTAAGTGTCGTGCCTTTTCAACCACATGCAAATAATTCTACCTCCTCCTCTAGAAGGCGAAATTATATTGCAATTCGTTTAACCCGGGGATGATGATGATGAATGGGGTTTAAGGGCGCTCAACTTCTGGGTCATTAGTGCCCCTATAAAACAAATCGTGACAACAGCAAAAGGTAATATAAAAATAATGCAGAAATGAAATGAGCTAATAAGAGATATAAAACCCAGGATACAATAAAGTCATTCATTGCTAAAACAGAAGTAGATTATTCTATATAAAAAAAAAAAAAAAAAAAAAAAAAAAAAAAAAAACCCTATTTCGAACAATGCAGCGAAAAGAGTATAAAAACTAAATGATAATTAAAATGTGTCATAGGATAAAAGTTTATAAATGTTAAAAACCACAGCATTAGGCCCATGGATGGGGAGGTGCTTCCTTCTCCTTCCTCTTCCCAAAGCACTAGAACCAATATTGTTACACACGTCTCAGTATGGCAGTGGCGGCATACACTTTCTACCTGCAGACTACACAGTGGTGCGTAAATCAGTTCTGTGTACTGTTGAAGGGCGAATAGGGAGCCTTTTCATAACACTAAGTTATCTACTATGTCAGGCTGGAAAGCATTCGTATAGAGATATAATATTCAGATAATGGAGTTATCATTTAACCTCGAACGCATCTGAGATTTAGATAGTTTAGCTTCGAAAATAGTTGTCCGTACGTATAGACCTAACCAAACATTGCCACAATACGATATGTAAATTCTCAAACTTGTGTGTAAATTACCTTGATAAATCCGGTAGAGTTACAAGCTGTTTTCTCTTGATTTTATATGGGTAATATTTTGTAACTCAATAAATTCCTATTGCAAAATATTCTGTCAATTCTCTGAACCTTTCTTCAAATTTTCTGTAATGGTTATCTAGAATTAATGTGTAATTTTATACAGTTAAAGCGTTTTCATTTCCAAGAATCCAAACACATAAATTTGGAAGTTATATTTTGTGCAAGCTGATGGTACCATAGGATTAATTATTTACATGTGAAGAGTAGACATACCGTTTGATACTGTTGGTTCACATAGCAGAACCGTGTAGCACGCAATATACAAGCAGCTTCGCTACCATTACAAAAGTTATCCTTTTCCCAACTTTTATAGAACTGATGTCGCTGTTCTACACCAAACCGACCGTCATTGTGCACAGTTTGTTGTCAGTCTGATGACGAATGATCGTTTAGAGCCCGTTCCAGTTCATGACACTGCTAACAGCGGTGATGCTAGTGTTTCTATTGCCTAACGAATGTAGACTACTGAGTGGTGAGCTGCAGGGGGTCGGGCGCATGGTACAATCCTTCGCGTAATGCTATAAAGAGTAGGCATTTATTTTGAGGTCCCATTTATGTCATTAACACTATACAATAAGCAATATTTATTGGATTTATTATAATTCACCTACTGCAATGTCAGCACTGTTGTAATGGGATATCGTACACGATGAGTGAACTAGTACACGGAAGGTGTATTCAAGGGGTTGGTTTGTTATAATTCCTCAGAGCTCGGGCATCTGGTTTAGCTTTTCCTGTGTGCCAATTGTGGCGAAAACCCTTCCATAGAGATCTCTCTGCAAGACAAAACGATAATAACATTCGTCATTGGTGAGTTCTTATCTTTGATACCGGTTAGGCAGAAGAGTCAATTTTAGTTGCCTGAATGTGGTACCTTACGGAGAGAAAATCACAATTGCAATCAAGGGAAATTGACAATTTTTAATTCATACGAGTGCGCATAGTACTTTAGGATGTACAGGTAAGCCAACATTATCATAATATCCCATTATTTTCAAGATGGCACCATATGCCCGATATGAAAGTAGTCCATTGGTCACCGGTAACTAAAATGTAATATTTGAATCTGTTTACAAAATAATAAGTCTAGTGGTAATTTTGACTACAATATACTGTTTTTAAATCAAAATCGTTTTGAGTTATTTTTGAGAAAATCAAAATGTTTGAAAACTTTTGGGGCGGGGTGATTTTAATGAAAATGTTGGTGTTCCATCCTTGGAGATACTAAGCTTATAGTTTTCTCCAAATCATGATGGCACTTAAACAGGACCGCTCCCCCTTCCACTGGGCAATAACAATTAGTAAACAAAAGACTACTCTGTATTAGGGGCGAGAGGCAAGTAGTAAAATCTGTTTCCTGGAGACACTGGTTGCAAGTCAAAAATCGCACCTCAGTTAAGGGACCAGTATGTGGAAGACTTGGCATCAGCGAGGGGTAGTTTCCAACTTCACATTTACTAATCGCAAACTTTGGAAGATGAGTGGGGGCAGTGTCAGCATGTTCTGAAAAATACTGTAAATATAAAGTTCGGTATTAAACAAACTGTTCGTCTTTCAGTTATGCTGTCCACAGACACATACACACAGACCTTTTTCTTAAAAAGCTTTTTTTTTTTTTTTTTTTTTTGGTGTATCCAAGGGGTCTCAAAACATATATTTCCGGTGAAATCTCCATATCAAATTTTTGGGTGGGATACAGTATTTCTCTACCTACTATACATTGCACATACGTGCTAGAGAAAGTAAAAAAATTAAATATACAGTGTTATATCTACATAATCTATAAGAGGATACAGGAAACATGATAGGTCATATAAATAAGAAACGAAATACTAATACACAAGATAAATTTTGATCATATTTACATACAATGTTAATGTGTTACATTAATTTTGTGAATCAAGTTATGTACCCAGGTTCTGCATTTCAAATCTCCAGGGGGATAATGTATCAAGCAACAATACCGTCAAATGTGGAAACCAATAACTTAATCAGAGGCGGATTGTGAGTATATACTGTGAGTGGTTTAACAGTCAAAAAGCGCTGGAAGTGTTATGATTATGAACAAATTGATACAAATGCAGCCACAAAACGACAATGATAATGATGCATAAGTTGTCTTACGAAAAAAAAAAAAATCGTTTTTTGTGGATGTGAAGTAATGTGGAAATTGAATTATGGATAGTATGAAATATGTTATTCATCACTCATGCAAGTCACCCACTTCTATTAAGGTCATTAGGTGGCAGGATTATCGCAAATATGGAGCACTAAGAAACATTAACACTGCTGCCAACTAGCGGCCTTGACTTCTACTGAAGTGAGCTCTATCTAGTGGTATTAACGTAAACTTGTACTGAAGATATGGAAGCAGTGCAGGAGAAGAAGCTTAGTCATCGTCCACAGTGAGAAATGTGTATGATTTTTATGTATTTGGCTCATAATTCCAGTCATGCACGTGCAAAAGCTCCACAAGTCGTGCACAAGTCAAGATGTGCTATCGACCTTGATGCCACATTTCATTCTGTTTAGAAGACTATCGTGATAGATTTAAACGCGTAGACTTTAAATTGTGGCATGTGTGTTACGTTTAAGATAAATAATAAATAAATCCACGAGGTATATAAGGTTTGTCTTCAGGTGCCCTCGTGCTCAAATGTAACAGCTGTAAATAAGTTTAACACTATGATAAAGCACATGAGATAAATCACAAAAATTGCAAAGAAATAAATATTAAAGAGAATAAATACTTTGTGGATAACGTTATGCCCATAGGTTCTACTATTAAATTTTCAGCCTTTCGGACTAAAAAACGCATGAATCAATAATGCCATCAAAGATTTCTGTCCAAGAACAAATCCATAATTGAACATCTAAGCCACCTTCTTCCATTTCTCCTATGTTCCACTTTCTTCTTAGTTGCAGCATAGAACGATTTCCTTAACATTGTCTTTCACCTCGCAACTTTCTTCTAACCCAATCGCTTTCCACGCTCAACATTCCCAGTGCATCCTTTAAAAGCAGTTTCTTCTCATCTAGTGATCCTCTCCCCGGTCAGTTTTGCCATTGATTTTCTTTCGTTCTTCCTTTCTAAACAGTTGCATTGCTGGTGTTATTTCACACGGTCCACTTTTTTTTCTTTCTTTTTTTTTCACATTTACATTTCAGATACTTGCAATACTTTTTTTTTCACACTGAGTCACTATGTCTCAAAAAAAAAAGTTTTAATAAAAATGTTCAAGTTTTGCGTCTCTTTTTATAGTTTTTTAAGATACACTGGAAACGAAATCTCAAATTTCTATATTGAATACAAGAATTCATTCAAACTGGATAAACAATTTGCAAGATATAAATTATGTCATAAATGTTATTATATAAATATGTTGCATTATCAAAAATCTTCATGCGCCTCAAAATTTAAGAAAATTGATTGGCTCTTATGCAGTGTTATTTCAGTAACTTTGATTGCTGAATTATGATTAATTGTTTTAAAAGTTAGACATCTTAATCTAAAAAAACAACTTTTCTTTAAAAAAAAGTATTACTATTGGAATTAGGATAATTTTGTCACTGTAATACGATAATCGTATTAGATAATTCTGCACACTTTAGTTAGTTAACGTTAGTTATAATGCGTGGAACATTTTGAAAGTTGAAAACGTAGGTATGAGAAAAACACTTGTTAAAGATCGTATGCTAAGATCAAGGTGTATTGTGTGATCTTTAAATATCTGTAGAGCTCAAAGCAAGGGAGGGGCAGTTAAAGGTTGATTCTGCATGGATGCCCAAGGGTTCAAACAACCATTTGTTATAAAAAAGCTATTTTAGAATTTTTGAGCAATTGTAGTCAAAATTTCATTGTGTCCCTTAAGCATATGCACAGGTCTTTGAAATATAATTAGTCATTGCAAGATTATCTAGACTTTCATTTACATAAATATATTGGAAGGAAATAAATTGAGTATATTGGAGATATGATGAAGGAGGAAGTGCAGAACAAAAAAACAGAGGTGGAGGGTGATTATGGTGTTGACGAAATGAAATCCTGCAGGGTGAAAGGACACCGATTGCTAGATCATATCCAAGTAACGAGATTAAAACGCAATTTGGGATTTTCTCATTATAGGCCAGATTGAAGTAACAGCACACGAAGATGATGTCAAACGAAAATACCTTCAATAAAGCGCAAGTGAGCAAACACATTCATTATCTCACTTGTAGGAAACGTATATTTCCTGCATCACCTAAACTCAAAGTCCTTTGCGGTGAATTAAGCATCTTAAAATTCCCGATTGGTGCTTATAAGTTTTCTAGTAATTTTAGAGGAGGCGTTTTAGCGCATGAAGTACTGGCTCAGGAATAAAATGTATGGATAATCATAATATGTATACTGGCCACATTATTTTTAGTCTGGGCTAATCAGGAAACTGAGCTAGACTAATACTGTTTCTACTTGTATGTATTGGGTACTGCCCGGTGGCAGAGTTAAATGTACAAAATTCACTTACAATAATAATCTTAAGTTAAATTAAGAATAGTAATGCAACTAACATTATATATATACATACATACATACATATACACATACATACATGTTTTTAAATGCCTAACTACTTAATATTCAGCATAGTAAACTTATCAATTACCAGCTAGTTTATAAACAGTTATTATGAAGCCTCAACATTAATACTATACGTTACTAATACATACATTAATAATAATACCCACTAATACAGTTTTTGAAATCCTTAATTACTTCACAATATTTATTCAAATTAACTACCATTTATTCACTTTAAATTATCCCTAAACTTCTTTAAGGTCAGAGGGCAGCCCTGAAAGGCTGCTACAGGCAGTTCATTCCATTCTTCAATGGTCCTATTAACAAAAGAAAATCTTCCTACGTCGGTTCTGTACCTTCTGCCCTTAATTTTATACAAATGATCGTTTCGTCCGTAGTATGCTGGATTTTCTAACCTCTTTCGTACGTCCACGTAAACTTTAAATAGTGCGACTAACCTATGGGTTTTACGCCTAGCTTTTAACGGCTCCCATTTATTCTCTTCCCCTTTCATAAGTCCAAAATCTTTACCTCTCTTTATAAATTTAACAGCCCGTCTCTGTATCTTTTCCAGTGAATCAGTTTGATTAATCCTGTATGGGTCCCAGCATGCTACTCCATATTCCATAACTGGCCGCACTAAGGACTTGTAGCCAATTTCCCTGGACTTTGTGCTCCCCTTCTTCAGTGTTCACATTACGAAGTGCAATGTCTTCCACGCTATCCTAGATATAGAATTTATCTGGTCCTCCCATCCGGCATTACTTGACAAACATCTCCCAAATATTTGCAGCTGTCCACCTGTGGGATTTGTTCCCTGCCCATATGATAGATATGAAGTTATTTTAGTTTGACTAAAAACAACTGACTTGCTTTTCCTAGCATTAATTGCCATTTTGTTTACGGCGGCCCACCTATTTATTTCATTTAGACCATCCTGAAGATCGGTCTCATGCATGGCATTTCGAATCTTATTGTAAATAATACAATCATCTGCGGCCAATCTAATATGACATTTAATATTTTAGTTATATCATTTACAAAGATAAGAAAAATTAACAGGCCCAGTACCTAGCATTGGGGCACGCCAGAACTTACAAAATTCTTTTCAGATAGTCATTTACCTATTCTTACTCTCTGTGTCTTTTCTTTCAAAAAATGTTCTATCCACGATACTACGCGATTATCGATTCCTGTTAGCTTTGGATAAGTAAATATTGTGACACTACGTCAAAAGCTCTAGAGAAGTCTATCACCACTGCATTAATTCTTCTCTCTGCATGCACTCCATCTGCCAAATCCTGAAATAATGAGGTTATTTGACTTTCACCCGAATACCCAGATCTAAACACATGTTGTGCTTCTTTGAACCATTTCTTGTTTTGTAACTCCTCCCGTATGTATTCTGTAATTATATGTTCAATTACTTTACATATTACTGAAGTTAGGCTAACAGGTCGGTAATTGTTTATTTCTGTGTTATTACACTCTTTATATATTGGAACTACAATGGCGGTTTTCCAGTATTCAGGTATAGCACGGTTGTTAATAGACATAGTAAACAATTAACATTATTATTGGATAGGGAATTATGACTTCTGTCCTTATTTTTAAAATTTCTGTATGTATATTATCCGGTTCTCTCGATTTTCCATTCTGTAGCAGCTTTATTCTTTTCCGTAATTTGGATGCCATTATTTGAAAAAGAGATTCTCCACCCTCCGCAATTTCCTGTTCAGAACTATCATCCAATTTATGAAAAACCGATACAAAATGCGAATTTAATATGTTGGCTTTGTCCTTATCATTTTCTAAAGCAATTCCATTAACTTTAAACTCCGGTATGTACTCTTTATTACCCATGCGTCGTTTCTCACGCATTGAAAAAAGCTCTACAGCCATTATTTTCCCCGTTAAGGATTTCTTCTAAGAACCGTTCCTGTGCTTGCAACTGTCTTGTAATTGCTTGGTTAGTTCTTTAAATTTATTAAAATGCCATTCTGATGCCCTCCTTTTGTGATACGCGTGCCTTGTCTTCCTTTTAAGTGACCTAATACGTTTTGCATAAAATTCTGGATCGACATTATCTTTTAAAACATTAAAGGGTACATGTTTAATTTTTCCTTCCAAGGTAAGAGTTTTGAAATTAGCTCAGGCTTCATTTACACTAGTGGCAGATTGTAAAAATCCCCCATATTGTTGGTGCAGAAAGGTTTGGATAGCTAGTTGCTATCCAAACCCTTCTGGAATTTCCAGCTAATTGTCGATTGTTCTGTTTCAAACCGGTTTGTTCGTCCCATCCAGTTTACTTCTAATTGCACACAATGATAGTCACTGATACCTGGTAAAGCCTCGCATGCAGAAAACAAAGGCTCAGGCCTGCATAAGAACACATCCAATAAGGCTGATTTTCGCGTACCTACTTTAACAGCTTGCAACATCCCCTGCTTCCAGACCAGACAATTCACTAGATTTTGAGCTTCGCCTCCTATTAGTTGACCGTCCCATTTGGTATATTTAAATTCCCTGCTATAATAACATTTTTCCCCTTAAGATAGAGATTTTTTCCGTTAATTTATACAGTGCTTTATAATCAGTTTTGCCAGGTGATCAGTAGCAAGCTATTATTGTTATATTATTATTTCCTTCGTTTTCCTGATCAATAGTTTCAATTGCCATAATTTCTGCATCCTCTTCTACCCACAGTAATTTGTTGTTTTAAGTATTTCTTAGTGCAAATAAAAATTCCCCTCCCCTTCCGTCCCTTTCACTTCTGAACACACTGCAATCTGATCTGAAAAGTTCCACGTTGTTTATGTCAATAATGCCATGACTCCATACCTATAATTACATTCGGATTGCATATTTTCAATTAAATTCCAAAATTCTACAGGTTTTTTTTTTTTTCCGCTCCATAATGCTACGGCAATTTACCTGTAACGGCCTTAAGGAATCAGCCCCTACTGTGAGGCTGCATTTCTTCGAGGATGGTGTCACTGCTGCTCCTGCCGTTCGATTCTGTCACTCCACTTTGTTACCCTCCCGAACAATGCTGCCAACTTTGAAGATCCTCTACGGTTCAAGTGTACACCGTCCCGTCCGAAGTCCCGGTCTTCAATCCAAGAATTTGGGTCCAGAAACTGGGCCTCTAAACACCACTAACTTTTCGCTGAGAGAAACAGCTGTTTTGTCTCTTTAACTAAGTCATACATGTCTCCCATCACATAGTTAACACTTCTTCGCAGGTCATTTACTCCCAACGTGAATCACAATCGTCCGATAGCTGCCTTCTATCTCCTCTTGCTTTTTTCTCTATTTCCTCCAGCAAACCGCCAGTCCTTAAACTCGGATAGCAAGCTACTTCTGCATTTGGGTTCCCCACATGTCTCATAATAGAGTCACCAACTATCAAATATGATTTTCCGATTTATTTTTCACTATCTTCCCTCAGCTCCATTAGTTGTCTGTTTTCTTCTTTCAGCCTCCGAATTTCATCTTCCGCGCGTTGGAGCTTCTCGCGTAACTCCCGTGCTTTCTCTTGCAGCTGTTCCAGTTTCTTCTGATTGTCGGTGACTGTCTCAGTTCCCCTGCAGTCCTTACATGCCCAGTTTTCCTCAAGTTTCTGATCCCTCTTAGTTTTTTTGGCAGCCAAAATAATACCATCTCGCGCAAATGCTGCACAAAAATCCGCTCCTCAGTGTTTTGTTGCACCTCTCACATCGTTCATCAGACAGGCTCTGGGTTCAGTTAGATTCCTCCTATCACGAGCAGTGTTAATAAAACAAACACCATAAAATAGCACTTGGAGGAGGTCAAGTTCGCCTTCTGTGCCGGCTCGATACCTGCTACTCGCGAGCGCCTGCCCGACCACATTTGAATCCTCGCCCGTTAGGCCACCAAATCAACACCCATGGCCACTTTTTATTTATACCTGCCAATACCTGGCATGTCCGCTCTGCTCAAGGTTTCAGGAACAACATGGTACAAGGGTAGAAAAGGTATTGTACTCCATATAAAACTTCAATACCGAAATTTTACTGGTAATGTACGTTTTAGGGTAGAATAAAACAAAACAAAAAAGATTAGAAAATTTCGCACTTGCGCGCGCCTGTGGGTGTGAATCATTTGTTTGTCTTTTTATAGTATTTAACGCCCGCTTTTACTAATACATATGACACCGCAGGCGATGACACTGATGATACATGGAATGAAGATGGAGCACGGTGGTGGGAGAACCCGGAGAATACCCGCGCCTGCTCCGCTTTGTCGCTCACAAACTCCACATGCAGTCGCTTGGGATAGAACCCGGGCCTCATTTATGAGAGGCGAGTGGTCTAAGCAGTTGGCTAAGATGCGGCTCTGCGCGCGTGTGTGTGTGTGTGTGCGCGCGCGCGTCTTTGAACACGATAACTCAAAAATGAACAGTCGGTTAAATTCCGAATTTGATATTTATGTTCAGCATCTTCCAAGGATGCGACACGAAGATTTTCAAGAAAATCCCTCCACCGTAAGCTATCCTTATGGAAAAGTGTTCGAAATTTTGAATTTTCTCTACGTTGACTCGAGCAATTTTATTAAAATGCATTATGTTTCATATATATATTTATGACAAAGGAAATGCGTACCTTGAATTTTATGGGAATAATCTCTGAAAACCTCTTCATTCTAAATGACTTTTCCATTGCTGCTAAAGCGTAAGAGACGAAAACTTGCTACACTAAAAAAGATGATCTCGCTGTAACACACAGTGTGTGTCAAATACAATTTTTTGTAGAATTACCGTTTCCGAAATATTCCCTATTATTGGCTTCAATTGTTAATTACTTAAACCCTTCTCAAACGGGAAGTCGTTTTTCGTTTCATTTCGCTTTTGCCTAACTCCTGGTATGTAAACAGAATCGAATTTCAATTGTTTCACATATGGCTAGCTTTTAAAAGATGAGTATCTCTTTAGTGTGTTTCCTTATTTCCCTCCTACTTAGAAGGAAGTAATAAGATCATGTCTGCTAATGTTTATTTCAATTGTATGATGCAGATTAAAGAATAACATTTTGTAGAGAAAATCATATGAATGGAACACATCAGATATTTTTGGGAGTATTTTCTATACCTAGCACTCACTCAGAAGGCAAAAAGAATATTAGACACAGAAATGTGCAATTATTTTTAGTCAACCGTGACTTTATCTAAAAAGAATCGATTATATAGTATGATCTTTCCATCATTAACGCAATCCTGACCGATTAGGTTAACTAACCATATGAAACCATTGCAAACATTCCTCTTCATATTTTCCAGTTATACTGCCTCATCTCAGCGCTACTCGCCAACTATAAGTCAAATGTCCACTTATATCTTCCTATCCAAATGACTCTAAATAACTATACATCTGTATACCGTCGCTTGTTGTTTATTTGTTATTTAGAAATTAAGGCAGCCTAAAAGCACGTCTTATGTTTGGATTGCCATTTCTGGACTAAACTTTAGAAGGAAAAGTTACATAAAACGTAAATAAAATCAAGAAGAGCAACATCACAAACTAAGTAAGTGGCACACAATTAGATAAATTATAGCAGAGTAAATTTTAATATTTCGTGTGCGAAAAACGACAGCAACAACTATCAGTGGTTTCGGGATTAGCAATGTATATTTGCAAAAACAAGAAACGTTTACACAAAGTTTTGTAGAAGCCAATGATTAAACATGAAAGTGTAGCAAGATTATTAAAGCCGAACTCTGGAGCCACCGTTAACAAATATTCGCAAGCATAATTACACTATAGATTATTTTGAAAATTATTGCTTTTTACAAAGTGAAAGGAATGTGTAACATTCGCTGTTGATTACGTGACCTTTTTAATATCTATAACCACTTTTTTTAATTTCCAAAGTCTTACGCGAACTCAATTCCAATGATTATCCGTTGCGGAGATAATTAATAGCAACGAAAATAATATGAAATAGCCACATTTAATAGCACAACATCGATTGGTATCACTATCAAGAAGTTCTGAAAATGTTATTGATTTGAATATCCTGTTGAAGATCTCATACGATATATATATTTGTTAGCTAATAAACCGTTCGCGCTCTGCCTTATTTGCCGATTGGGTTTGGCTAAGTAATTCGCGAGCGTCCGCCAGGGGATTATGTTTCTCTTTTGTTTTTTGTCTTGGGTCGGGTTTTACTTTGGGACGAGTGAGGCGACTCAGAGAGTGTGTTCGGTTTCACTGGTTAAGTCTTGGCGTGGCTTCGCCGTTTATTTTGGGGGTCTTATCGGACTTTTCTTGTACTTGGGATTATGACCTAAGGCTCGTGAAAACGTTTAATAGAAATGGGTCATCGCTCAAGGGGTGTTATGGTTTTTATTGTTAATGGGGTTTCCTCCTGTTCTAATGTGTGTATTATACTTTACAAAGTGTATAACGTTCTTTGAGGAACGATTATTGTTCGTTGGCCCCATGTTCAGTGCAAACGCCGGGGTTTGAGTTCTACTTATGAGCTGGTGTGAGAATCGTTATATAACGAACTGTAATTATCAAATCCCTGCTTCGTTACACGATTTGTATTATAGTTACAGTAATGCATCAGTCTTTAGCAGCCTAACATTTCAGCATGTGTTCTTATACTGCATAATACTGCTTCAAATAATCGACCCTCTTGTTTTTCTGAAGAGAGACATTCCTCTTTAAAGGTAGGTTTGTCGATAATCCTGGATTACCAATTCACGTACCTGGTAAATGGCAAGGAGAAAAATCAGCATTCACTAAATTTTACCTCGTGAAATAAGCCTTGCGAGCAAGTGGTGCACTATCGAGAAATATTAATTATTCTTCTGATGAAGCAAGTAATAAGAAATATCATCTACTAATAAACACTTCTTTCCCAGCTAACATTGAGTTATTACATCAAGAAAAGAATACTTACCGCCCTCATTGGGAATGAATTGAATAGCTTGCACATAAAACACCATTCATCAGAGTAACGCGTAGACTTAAACAACCGAAGAGCGAAGTTACCAGTTTTTATCTCAGCATAGAATGGAAACCTATGAACGAAGGGAAATATTTAACAAAATAATGCGAAAGAATGCCACCTTTGTAAATAAATAATAGGTGGTACAGTTCCGCCAAGGAAAGGCCAACATATTTTTGCAATATTGACAACTATGTTACTACCAGCCCGATCATTATTAGCCAAGATTCCACGATGTGACAAATATCACAACCATTATCGCTATTACCCATTTTCTACCATTTTGCTCCTCAGCAGTTTAAGATACGTCATTATAGGACATCTTCAAAAAAAGATTTTGGACATAATAGTCAAACCACCATTGCAAGCATTTCTGAAAATAACATGACCCAAATATATGATGTAATAATGTGTATTAAGTTATTTGCCACATAGCTGGAACATGCAAGTGTAATTATATCAAAAGCGAACAAGACTAGTGACAACTCTTTAATGTAGGACCTCCAACCTTCGAGAGGTTACTTCATTGCACTAAGCGATGAGGATCCACTATTTTTGGATCGAAAAGCACGAATGCTTTACAGACCACAGTGAATAACGGAAACATAAAGGAAAACATATTGACATTTGGAGGTTGGTCAGAAGGACGTTTCGAACTAAATTGAAACAGTAGATAATAACACTGCACTGCTTGCAAGTCTGTAGGCTGAACTATCTGTGTCACTTAATAAAATGTTCTGCAGTGGTTAATCATTAATTTAGTTGGCTGGCGGTTGCGTCCGCCGAGGTTCTAATTCACAGCTCCTTGGGCATGTTGCACATGGATAAAGAACGATTTGAAGATGTTTTGAATATAGTAACCCCATTTCTCTATGCAGCCGATGATTGTGAATGGATTAGGGACTTTAGTGATGATGAGTAAAATTTTCTTTAGAGAACACGAAGACGGTAAAGCTTACATTTTCATGCAGCCCCCCATGACAGGCGTAGGTGAGTAAGAGTCGATCAATGACTGTACAACAGCAGGGAACAGTCAAGACTAAGGGGTGAGGGGATAGTTGTGAGAGTCGAATTGAAACTAAGGAAACTGTTTCACATTGGCGGCCCATGTTAGTTGGGCGTAGCACTCCGAGATATTTCACCGGAGTCGGTATAGTAGCCAGGAAAAGCGTTTTCAGCGTGCACTAACAATGGAGTGGGATTGTGATAATGTAGGAGAGAAAAGATGTTAGTGTCCGCTTTGTGCACGTTGAAGGCGATGCACTATTTAGCGAGTCAGTGAGAGAGCTGATCCAGAGAGAACTGTAGGCTGCCAAAATGAGTATTGAGATCGAGTGCGAATAAAACAGCACGGTGTCGTCAGCATATTTTTGGGCGTACGTTAGGTAAATCATACAAATAATGAGTAGATGTGCCAGAATGAATCCCTGTGGAACACTAGACTCGTTGATCGTTTTGAAAATCCTATTCCATCGATGCAGGCCACAACGGGCTGCTCCGAGGAAGCTGCTAAGAATGTAAATAAGATAAGGAGTAAGTTCTATACGAAATAGTTTAAGATGGAGACCGTCATGCCAGACTTTATTAAATTCCTGGGATCCACTTCTGAGAAGGAGGCACTCACGGGCAAAAATTCCAGAGTAAAAAAAAAACATAAGTATTGAATAAAAGACAAATAAATCTGTGTTGGTAAACCAGTATAAAATATTACGTTTTCTATGATATGCAAACAGCAGGCTATCTCATGACAGATGAACCTACCTTCCTGCTTATATCACTCACGTGTTCTTGCGGATGAGACGGGCGTTGTCCATTATCTCCGATAATGATGATGATTGCAGCGAGATAAGAGAACCTAAAGCTCTTACCATGGGCTCCGAGCTATAAGGGCCTTGGGAATATTTCTCGAGTTAGGCGGAAGTGAAGGCTTAGATAGAGCCGACTTAAATTGTCACACCAAAGCCAGAAATCGAACTGATCTACACCATGAGAGCCGTAAGCGATGAGTTACCCTAACGATGAGTTACCCTAACACTCCCTTTAAAGAGAATTACATTTTGTTGTCGCCCTTCATAGTGTAATGGTTACCATGCTAACTTCATCTACCCAAGGTCACGGGTTCAAACCCGGCAAAGGATGATGGACTTTTTCGGTTGTAAAAATCCGGAGCAAGGATTCCTTCGGAAGGGAAGTATGCCATTGGTCCCGTGTCGTAGATTTACGGCACGTAAAAAATCCTCAAGCCTGATATAGACGTCTCTGAGCAAAATTAAGCGTTCTTTCATACCTAATTTAGAATGAGACACTGAGACAGTAGTTAAAGAGCATCCGTAAATAACACGCCATTTACATTTTTGCACTTTGCCAATGTTAACCCTCTTGTGAGCGTTTGGTAGCCAGTTTAACCAAACTAACTCTAAAATTCTGATGGCCGTCTTTACCTCTTCTGATACAAGCTATTCCTACAAAAGAATATTCCGCTCAGTACACGCTAATCAAGACTAACACTGACATAAATGATGTTATTACTTGTTCCTTATAGGTTCAAAGGGAATCAGGAAGCACAAAGAATAAGACTAAAGTGATAGTCAAATATTTTTAAATGGCTATGGCTTATCGCTATGTGATGATCAGAAATTCCGCTCTATTGGCATGATCGGGATGAGAGAAAAAGGACAGGAATGACTTCTCCTTTGAGAAAAATATAATGAGAAATTTAAGAAAATTAGGCAATACCTCGGAAATGGTTAGCTAAAAAAACGTGTATGGTACAGATTGCACATTTAACGAGAACCAGATCTTTCGTGTAGTAAAATTTAGTTTATCCTTTATGGTTTACCAGCTATGCAAAAGTCATTCAGAACTTCAGAGGCTATTCCCAGAAAATTCAACATATATATTTTATTTATGATATCGTTAGTCTAAGGCATTTTAATCCTAATCACTATAGCCATTATTGAGAAAATCAAACACATCCAAAAATATTTCCAATAAAAGACAGTTCGGGATGAGCCGATTTTTCTGAAAAGCTTCGTCTAGCAGTCTTAGAATTGCGTCTAAATACCATGCTCGGTACTTAACTGATTTCGTTTTTGAGTTACCTATGCTAATCACAGAGAGAGAGAGAGAGAGAGAGAGAGAACACACAGATTTTTTTCTATTTTTTATTCCAGTGAAATGTCTAAATCGAATTTGTGGGTGGAATGCTATACCCTTCTCTACCTACTATGTATATTGTAATTCGAGAAGTTCTCTTCAATAGTTGGCCGAACGTTCAATTAAGAATGGGCACTTTCATAATTGGAATACGGTGACACGTGGGGTCGAGAATGTCCATTCCTGACGTAGAAAAATAAATTTCAAAATCTCTTTTAGCTGTACTCAGTCATGTAGTGCTTCCTTGCGCCATAGCATTCTTACTTTCTCTAACATATATGTACATACAATGTACATAGTAGGTAGGGAAGGTATTGTATTCCACCCATAATATTATAACAATATTTCACCCCGAATCAAATATAAAAAAACATTTTATAGTAAAAGTCCATGTGTGTGTGTATGTGTGTGTGTGTGTGTGTGTGTGTGTGTGTGTGTGTGTGTGTGTGTGAAGCCATAACTTGGTTCAATACCAAACTTGACCTTTAATTTCAGTATCTTACAAGAATGCGACACTAAGATTTTTGAGGAAATTCCTCCGCTTCCAGCCACTCTTTGCATGGAACATTTTGCGAAAATTGATTTTCTCAAAATGACTAACGGTTATTATCAAAATACCATATGTTTAAGATATTTGCATGACAAACAAAACGTAGGTCTTGAATTTTCTGGGAAAAGCCGGTGTAGATCTCTTCTATATGAATGACATTTGTCCAACTGGTAAACCGTAAAACATAAACAAAAACTTACTATACAAAAATGTAGATATCTTTAAAAAAAAAAAACTATTAAAACCTTTTCTAAAACGGGAAACCACCTATCCTTTCATCGCGTTTTGTGTCGCCCTCCGTGGTGTAATGGTTACCATGCTAGCTTCCTATACCCAAGGTCGCGGGTTCAAACCCGGCGGAGGACGATGGATTTTTTCGGATTCCTTCGGAAGGGAAGTAAAACCGTGGGTCCCGTGTCGTAGATTTATGGCACGTAAAAGAACCTCAAGCCTGATAGAGAGGCCTCTGAGCAAAATTAAGCGGTCTTTCACGCCCAATGTAGAATGGGACGCTGAGAACAACAGCAGTTAAAGAGCGTCCATAAATATCACGACATTAATCGCGTTTTGCTTTCTGTAGCCGGTAGGTATATACAACGTACATGGTACCTAGGGAAGGTATTGTATTCCACCCAAAATTCTATGTTGAGATTTGGCCAAAATATATGCTGTGGAGTCCCCCCGAGTCCAAAAATGTAGTTTTAGAAAAAGGTCCGCGTGTGTCTGTGGGCAGCATAGCTCAAAAATGAAAAGACCGTTAAATACCAAACCTAGTACTCGTGTTTAGCAACTTCAATAACAAAAAATTCCCCCGCCACAAACTACCCTTTACATGTAAAAATTTTGAAAATTTCGTTTTTCTCAAAAATGACCAACGATTCTGATTAAATACTCTATATTAACGATATTTACATCACAAATAAAATGCATAATTTGTATTTTCTGAGAAGAGTCTGAAAAGCTCTTTATTCTGGATGAAGTTTGCAAACTTTACATACCCCTTAAATCGCACAATTTATGTTGTATACGTTTTTTTTGTAGGGTTGACCGTTTTCGAGATATTCCTTGTTACTGGTTTTAATTTTAAACTATCCAACTTTTATCAAACGGGATCATCAAAACGAATCGGGCCTCAAGTGTTTCACATAGCGACCAGCTTTTAAAACATTTGACTTCGCTTTACCCTAATGTATTCCCTTATTTCCCTTCTACTTACAACAAAACGAGTAATAAGACCATTTCTGTTAATGTTTGTCTGGATTGCATGAAATACATAAAAAATAAGCTTTTGTAAGAATAGTTTCATATGGCACAGCTAGAGAAAGTTACGTGAATGGAACACATCAGATGTTTTACTTTTTCTACACATACTATGCACATATTTAGGTATTGTATTCCATTCAAAAATTCGAAACTGTAATTCCACCGGAAATACCTATTTTGAGACCCGTTAATTTAAAAAAATAATTTCTAGAAATAAGGTCAGTGTGTATGTGTGTCTGTGGACAGCATAGCTCAAAAACGAAAAGTCTATTAAATACAAAACTTTGTATTTAAGTTCAGTATCTCTCAAAAATGCGACACGATTGGTTCTCAAGAAAATCACCCCACCCGCAAAAAATTTTCGAAAATGTTTATTTTTCCATAAGTGTTTAACATATATTAAAGATATTTCCATGAAAAATAAAGTGCATATCCTGAATTTCCTTGGAATAGCCTCTGAAGACCTCTTTATTCTGGATGAATTTTCCTGGATTTTACATAATTGATAAACCGTAAGAGACACACAAAAACTTACTATTCAAAAAGTGAATATCTCGTTAAAACACACAGTTTATGTCTTGTACATTTTTTGACCGAGATAGTCCTTGTTATTGGTTTCGGCATTAAAACACTTTTACTTTCTCATATGAAAAAAAATTCAACTCATGGCAATACAAACAAAGGAATTTCAATCACATAGCAACCAGACTTTAAAAGATTTGACCAACGCTTTAACCTAGAATATTTCCTTATTACCCTTCTACTTACAAGAAAAAGTAATAAGACACAATCTACTAATGTTTATCTCGATTAGAATGAAGTAGATAGAAGAATAAGCTTTTTAACAATAATTTGTTACAGAGGTGTAGTAAAAGTCATGTGAATGTAACACACCAGATTTTTTTTATTACTGCTGTCCAAGCAATGAGAATCAAATATCATTTTTTCAGATAGCGACCAGCTTTTAAAAGATTTGGTTATCGCTTTAGCCTAGTGTATTCCCTAATTTCGCATCTACTTATAAGGAAGCAAGTAATGTCATTTCTCGTTTAGCATAAAGAAGATAAAATAATAATCTTTTCTAAGGGTAGTTTTTGTGAAACAACTAGAGAACGCAATGTGAATGGAACACGTCCGATTTTTAAAATACTCTAATGCATAACCAACTCTGTAGAGCTGTAAAACTCTTCAGACCTATGTTCAGTGCTTTAACAGAATTTTATGCAAATTGTGTTCACATCTGCACTTATGTATTAGGCACTTTAGATGGCGGTTATTGTTCTGAAGTATACTCCATTCACATTAATTTGTACGCTCTTCCGTTTCGTTTACAATATTTACTTCCGAATACCTATGCCATGTTTCGCAATAATGCAGATCCTATGAGTATGTGAGCCGACTCCGTTTGTATTGTGACAATACCGTCCGTGTATGTGACCGCTCTCAGGTGCACTCTGGTATGTGTGGTGGAGCTGGAATGTGAAAATCGCAGTTGGATGTATAACCAGAACAGAAAAAGGGCAAGACGTAACAGGAAGATTCTGGGCTTTCTATTCTTCTCTAAGCTTTGGCTTGCGGCATCTTCTGCTGGTTTCCAGAAAGTTTGTGATTTTCTAGCTATAAAAGAAAAAACATTGCAGTGTTGTGTTGTCAATTGTACTGAGTCGTGAGTGACTGGAGTGTTAGCGCGCAGTAGTGCGGGAACCATAGATGGCGGGCAGCCATAGACTTGTCTACCTGTCAAAACGTCAAGTGAATTATTTTCAACGTCAATAGTGAATCAAAGACTGCATTTGTAAACGACTTTTGAGTCAACAAAGACATGTGTTACACTATGCCGAAGCTTAACCAAAATAATGAGAATCGACATATCAGAAATGTTCAGTATTTACACAAAATCCATAAGTTTGGAAAGCATGTCATTTTAACAAAGTTTCTTCAGGTGTTTGTTGGCATTGAAAGAAATGAAAAAGCAGACAAAGCTGCTAGAGAAGTCACAAACATCGATGTAAAGTCCTCACAACAGCATCACCACATCGAGACGACATGAGACACACTAAAGCACAGCTTATAGAAAACAAAGTCAGAATAGCTGACATTGAACAAACTTCACAATGTTTGTTCCAGCTGCACAAAGTGCGTACTCTGAAAACTCCGCCGATATAACCAGTGGCTATTTTTCGCCTTAGAATTACACATTGTAAGCTCACAGCCGTTATTTTTTCCCCATTACCGTCTTTACTCCAGAAGTAACGTACTGACTATGAAATACATAATAATGGACTTCTCTTTGTACTCCAACTAGAGACAACAATAATGGATCTAATGATCTAACCAGCGTTTTTTATACTCCTTAATTTGTAATCAAATATATCATTTTACGTTACGAAAACAAACTTGTGAACTAAAATACATAAGGAGTTTAAATTGCATTTAATCGTATATTCATTATTGTTTAATAATAGGCATCCGTGTATTTGTTTCAATTATACGAGGTTTATTATTTTCTCTACCAATTACTATGTTCGTATACAGTACGTAGAGAAGGTACTAACTGCACCCAAAAATTCGATACCCAGATTTCAACAGAAATACATTTTGAGGAGCTTTAAATCTGAAACAATATAATAAAAAACTAATAATAAAAAACATTTGTAGAAAACGTCTTGTGTGTACAATGTGTATCCGGAAAGTAAGAACCCTTTCGTTCTACCGTCACCGCAACGCTAGTGTCGCCGCCCTGGTTCATTTTCTGTGCACTGACGCCGTTATAGCCGGTTGTGTTTACACATTTTCGAAATGTTTAAGACAATCTTTGATCCCGCTGACTGCGAAGTACGTTCCGTAATACGGTTTTTGCACGCAAGGAATGCTAAGCCAGTTGAAATTCATTGTCAATTTGTAGAGATTAACGGTGAATGCGTAATGAGAGATGACAAACTGGTTTAAGCAGTTCACGGTGGAGGGTACAGTGTTTATGATGAAGCACGGCCTTCTCACCGACGGTTTGGTTGAACAAGTGAAAACAGACAGTTCCAATAAGAACTCTTTCAAATGTATTCTCACAAATTTCAAAAGCTGTTTTGCATGAAATTGTCACACGACGCCTAAATTATCGCAAAGGATAACTCTCCTTTGAGTTTTAAGATGCCTACGGATATCCACAAAACGAAGCGATTAGTCAGTGCTTTGACATCTTTACCCGATACTTTGATAAGGGAGATACATTCTTAACCAGGATGAAACTTAGTTTGTCATGTCTCCAAAATCAAAACAAAAGTCGAGAGAGTGAAGACACGCATGATACCCCAAATGACAACAATTCAAAACTTCGTTGTCAGCACGAAAAAGCATGTGCACTGTGTTCTGCGACAGACGGGGCATTCTGCTTGTTGAGTTCCTTCCCAGAGCCGTAACCATCAATGCGGTACGATACTGTGAAACATTTGAGAAATCTCCGGAGTGCAATTCAAAACAAAATGGCGTGGAGTGCTCAGCCAAAGCATTGTGTTGCTTCATGATAATACATGTCCCCATGTTGCTAGTATCACATAACATTCGGTTGGACGCAATACCCTATATTCTGACTACCACTTGTTCTTGAAGCTGAAGCTGAAGCGAAGGAAGGCGCTTTGACTGCGATGACGACTCAAATAATGGTGTTCAGCAATGGCCGTTTTCACAAGCGATAGTTTTCTTTGAAGAGCGCATACAAAAGTTGATACCCGTTATGATAAATGCCTAAATAATGGTGGAAAAATAATGGTGAAATAGGTTAAGGAATGCTTTTTCATGTACAAATAAAAGCTGTGAAAACAAATATTTTATGTTTTTCTTTTCAAACCAGTACTTACTTTTCGGACACGCCTCCTGTGTGTGTGTGTGTGTGTGTGTGTGTGTGTGTGTGTGTGTGTACGTGCGTGTATCGACAGCGTAACTAACAATGAAAAATCTGATATGTTACACTCACATGACTTTCTCTAGCTGTTCTACAAACTTCATACATAAGATTCTTCTTCTTTCTGCACCTTGCTAATCGTGGTACTCATTAGCACAATGTTCTTATTATTTAGTTCAGTATAAGTATGAAGAAAATAAGGGAATACACTAGGCTAAACCAATAGTCAAATGTTTTAAAACCTGTCGTTATGCGACTGTCATTTCAAATCGCTTCTTTCCTTGGCCAGGAGTAGAACAAAAGAAAAACGGACACTCCCGTCTGAGAAAAGTATAAGTACTTCAACTGAAACTAATAACAATGAATACCTCGAAAACGGTAAGCACCACGAGAAAAATGTATATGACATAACGTATGTATTTTAACAAGACCTACATTTCTGTATAGTAAGTTTCTGTCTATCTCTTACGGTTTACTAGTTGTGCCAAATTAAGCAAAATTCATCCAGGATAAACAGGTCTTCAGAAGCTATTCCCATAAAAATCAAGATATACATTTTATTTGTTAAGTAAATATCTTTAATATATGATATATTAATCAAAATCGTTAGCCATTTTTAAGAAAATCAAAATTTTCGAACAAAGTTCCATGTAAAGGGTAGTTTGAGGTGGGGGGATTTTTCTCAAAATCTTCGTATCGCATCTCTGGAGGATACTAAACTTAAATACCAAGTTTGGTATTTTAACTACTTTTCGTTTTTGAGTTATCGTGTTCACAGACACACGGACACACACACACACGGACCTTTTTCTGAAAATGCTTTTTTTGGATCTGGGGGTCCTAAAGCATGTATTTCCGGTAAAAACTCGGTATCGAATTTTTGGGTGGAATACAATACTTCTCTATCACTATGTACTTTGTACATATGGGGCTAGAGAAAGTAAAAACTGATTGAATGCCAAATTTGGTATTTAAACTTAGTATCCTCCAAGGATGCAACACGAAGACTTTAAGTAAACCATTCACCCTAACCCGCCTTAACGTGGAAAATCTTTGAAGTTTTCAATTTTTTTCAAAAATGGTTCTAGCAACTTTGATTACAATACCGCATATTACAGATATGTATGTATATGGTAAATAAAAAAGTATATCTTAAATTTCATGGGAATAACCTCTGAAATCTTCTTCATTCTGAATGGCTTTTGCCTAACTGGTAAACCGTAAGAGTGTCTCTCTCATAACTTTTCGTTATTTCGTTAATACCTCTTTTGTTTTACTTTTGGACAATCAAAAAAAAAGCGAACTTTAATATCATCGCATGCGATAGAAAACATTTGACTTCAGCTTCAGTCTAATGTATCCTATTATTTTCCTTCTACTCAACAGAAGGGACTGAGTAATAAGAAAAATTCTGCCGTTTATCTCGATTAGTTTTAAGTAGAAGAAAAACCATTTGTAAGTCAAGTTTCTTTGCATAGTAGGTAGAGAAAGGCATGTAACGGAACATCAGATTTTCTTTTCCAGTGACCTTCTATGGTTTACAACTTCACTGTTATTTCTTTCTCTACACGTACTATGTGCATAGTGTACAGAAAAGGTATTGAATTGCACCCAAATATTAGATACCGAGATTTTACCGGAAATACATGTTTTGGGTCCCCCTGAATTAAAAAAAAATGTGGTGTGTTCCATTCACACGACTTTCTCCACATCTCTGCAACAAATTTTTACTTTTATTTACTTAATGCTAATCGAGAAAACATTAGCAGAAACAATCTTATTACTTGCTTCCTTGTAAGTAGAAGCGAAATAATGGAGTACCGTAGGTTAAAGTGATAGTCAAAAGCTGGTTGCTGTGTGACCTAAGTTCCTTTGTTTGTACGGACAGGAGTTGATAAATTCTTGTATGAGAAAAGTATAAGTTTTTAAAGCTGAAACCAAAAACGAAGAATATATCAAAAACGATCAACTCCACAAAAAAAATTATATAACATAAATTGTGTGTTTTAATGTTCTTTACATTCTTTGTGGTAAGTTTTTGTGTATCTCTTACGGTTTTTCCAGTTATGCAAAATTCCGTAAAATTCATCCAGAAAAAAAGTAGTCTTCAGAGGCTATTCTCAGAACATTCCAGATATACATATTTGTCAGGTAAATATCTTTAATATACGATATCTTAATCAAAACCATTTACACGGATTTTTTTTTAAATTTTGATTTTCAAAAACATGGCTCTAACGCTTTTGATTAAGATATCGTATATTAAATATTTTCTGGGAATAGCCTCTGAAGATTACTTTATTCTGGATGAATATTAAGGAATTTTGAACAACTGCTAAACTGTAAGAGATGGTCAAAAACTTACCACACAAATAATGTAGGGCACGTTAAACACACACAATTTATGTTATATACATTTTTTTTCGTGGAGTTGATCGTTTTTTAGATATTCCATGTTTCTGGTTTCAGCCTTAAATACTTATACTTATACTCGTACTTTTCACATATAGGAATTTATCAAGTCCTGTCCATACAAACAAAAGAACTTCAATCACATAGCAACCAGCTTTTGACTATCACTTTAACCTATGGTACTCTATATGTCGCTTTTACTTACAAGAAAGCAGGTAATAAGAATATTTCTGCTAAATTTTTCTCGATTTGCATGAAAGAAATGGAAGAATAAGCTTTTTAACAGTAAGTTGTTGTAGAGATGTAGACAAAGCCATGTGAATGAAACACATCATATTTGTTTTAATTATATTTATTGTACTTTGGTTTAACTACTAGTTCATCTCAGACGGGTCTGTAAGATAATCCTTGATGGCTATGTGACGAACACAAAAGCTTCATGGTTTCATCCTCGCGCTCATCCTTTGCTGCGCAAAACGCCGACGGCTTGGAGTGACGGCCTTACTGCTATTATTATCGATGGATAGATGGCAGATTAATCACAAATACCACCTTATTTTCGGTGTTACTATATTTTTAGACTGGATAGAGAACTTTTGGATGTGGTATTAAATAGTCCAACTCGGTATTTTTCTTTGTGACTAAGGCAACCCACGACAATACCCCAGCCAGATTGGTCGGTCCACGGGATTTGAACCCAAGACCACACACGTTACCACCTGACCATCCCGCTCGGTGTTATTCTAATTGTTACTGTTTCTTATTGAGCACTGTTACTCTTATTCATAGAGGAGAGAGCGAGACAAACAAATGGTCGTTGTCCGCTATTGATGAATGAGGAAATACCAGGATTGTTTTACGCAGATGACCGAACGGTGGAAAGGTTCACAGCAACTAACGAAAGTCATAAATTCTGCGCAGAATGGGGATAAAAATAAACATTAAGAAATCTAAGATAGTGGTGTTCCAAAAATAAATCAGTTTAAAAAGGCAGAGAAATGGTATTTGGAAGGAAGAGAAATTCAAATAGTGAAAGAGTTTGGCCATTTGGAGATAAGATTAAATTGTAATGGAGGCTGGGTAGCCCATAATAGAAAGATGGAAGTAAAAGGTAAAGCTGCAAATACAGGATTTTTTTTTCCTAAACGTCCTTTAACCTAGTTGGTCACATCGGACGGTGAATGAAATCGATGAAATAATGCTCAAATAATCACAGAGTCATCATATTTGTTGTGTTATCAGCGCATTTTATATATCTACAATTTATATAATAATTTCCCTGCTGAACAATCTTAAATGAACAATGAAAGAATCGAATTTAAATGATAAAATGGACTCCAATTGGAGTTTCTATTTTACAGTTAACGTTTTGGGTTCTGTATTGTAAGAACCAGGCTGCATGTTTCATTCGAATGCCTTAAGTATTTTCTGAGAAAAAGAGGCATACTTTTTAACGTGTATTAGATAGGACTTAACATTTCAGATTAAAATCTTAGTGCCTATAAACGTTTGGAGTCCTACACAGTGTGAATTACCTTGCACCGCAAATATTTCGGAAATGCGAAGAGCTATTGATGTGCGGTTTTCACAGCATTGATTAGTAGTCAGGGGCTGGTAATTTTAGCCTGTAAACATATTTTCATAATACTTGGAAAGTGTATTTTCGAGCAAACATTCAGCTTTTTAAATGAACAATGCCTATTTACACCAACAAAATAAGCGTAGCGTAAATTATAATTTCAAATGCGTTTGTTGCAGAGTTCTAGTACAAATAATTTACGAGAAATCTTATTCTGAAACTTTTACACAGCGACACTTGTACAACCTGTGGTAGCATAAACTAAAAAAGAAAACTAAAAGGAATGCACTACTTCTATAGATTCTCACAATAACAGATAAAATTGACCTTAAAATGTGTGTTCAAAAAGACTACCCTCAGCTTCAATACAGGCTTCCAGCCTGCTGCGGAAAGACTGCTGCAAATGTTATAGCATTTTAGCGGAAATTTCAGAGCAGACAGCAGTAATACGTTGTTTCATATCATCTGGTGTAGTTCGTATTTCCTTGTAGACAGTGTTTTTCAGCTTTCCCCACATAAAAAGATCTAAAGGAGTCAAGGTGCAGGTTCTCTTTGTCCAATCCAACGATTTGGAAACAATCTGTGAAGACAAGCTGTGGTAATTCGTGCACTATGGGCTGTCAGCCGTCATGCTGGTCCCACAGGTTCCTCCAATTCTGCAGAGGAACGCCTTTTAACATATGTGGAAGATAGTCTATTAGGAGGCTGCGGTATTTTTGCGAATTCTATGTTCCCTCTATGGAAAAAGGTCCTATGAGCTGATGATTCAGTATCCCACAACATACGTTTCAACTCCATGGACGCTGACGCTGACATTCTATCTGATAAAGGCAACGGAGATTGTCAACAGACCAATAGTGCATGCTTCTACGGTTTACCTGGCCATGCTGTTATGTTGCTTCATCACTAAACAAGATACAGATGAGTCTGGAGTATCATGTTCTAATGCCCATTTACAAAGTTAACACAACTCTCAAAACGTTTCCATGCAGCTCTTGATGAAGAGATATCTGATAGGGATGGAACCTATATCGATGGAGAATGCAAAGAACACTTGCCTGACTCATGCCACTTCCACGTGCGATTGCGTGGGAACTAATTTACGGATATACTGCAACAGCAGCTAAACCTTCATTTCTCCCTCTTCTTCAGTCACTTCTTTGTTTTTGTTACATTTTATAGGTGTTACACTAACTCTTTCACGTAACTGGTTGAAGATGTTGATAATTGCCGAGATGTTAACGACTATCGGGATATGTTTCCGCATACACCGTACAAGAATGAACTGTATTCTTCTTACACTCTCCATACCCCATGAACATTTCGGCCGGCTTATTCTGCATTGCTAAATCCCATCTTTCACTCACGACCTACTTTAAATATTACAAACTGACTAGAAAGTCGCAATGCAATCAATGAACAGAAAATACAAAGTAAACAAACATAACATCGCACCTAGCAACTAAGCAGGTTGAATGGAACAAACATTTGTCGGATACAGTTTCTCGTAAACAAATTCCACCAGAGTCCTACAACTAACACATTGGCATTATACTTTACCATATTTTTATTTTGTTGATGCAAGTAGGCAATGTTCCATTTAAAATTGTATACTTACTCAAAGAATACACTTCCAAGGATTTTTTTTAATTTAACTTCCTTTAACCTGGTTGGTCATATCCGACGATGAATGGAATTGGTTAAATAATGCTCAAATGATCTCGAGGTCCATGGAGCTTAAAGTTACTCGACATTCGTTTTCTCGGGATAAGGAAAAACTGCAATAACCTTATCCGTGTAACTCACCTTAAGCGAGATTCGAACTCACGACCTGTTGAATGTGAGACACACACACACACACACTACCACTACGCTATGCAAGGTGGGGTGCCGGGAATTAGGATACATAAATTTAAATTATCAAAGATAAATAGTATATTGCTAGAGAGGGTTTTAGAGGTAACAGTAGAAGCAAAAAGTTATACGCGGCGGAAATATAGAGGATAGGTATTTAAAGGGCTAAGCACAGTAGCTCTAAAGGGGTAGCAGTAGTAGAATTAGGAATCACCAGGAAGTGACCTTAGAAGGACTATTGAAATATTGGTTGAAATGTTATAAAGAGCGAAGATAAGAATCTGCTAAAAGATGCATGAAACAGCTCAAAATAATTAAGAACGTTACTGGTGGGGCAGCTAGAGAAAATCTTGACGAAAATAGGAATAGGAGACATATGGAGGGAGGGAGAATAAAAGTAAAAGGGATTCTGGAAGTCAATGATAAGTAGGATTGAAGACATAACCAAGCAGGAAAACTAAATAATAAAAAGTAGCTTTGTTTATACAGAAAAATAAAGAGAGAATGATTAAGAGAGGGATATATGCAATAAGAAAGAAGTGTGGATGAGAACAGGAGTAATACTTTTGCAAGGGACGACGGGGAATGAATTAGATCGTTGTATTTTATGCGGGGAGAAAGACAGTTCTCGTCACTGTTTAACAACAGGTAAGAAATTAAAGGACAGAAATTTGGGAACACAAATGGGATAATATGCCAGAAGAGATGTAACAATAATTAAGTTGAACCTAGGTGAAAAAGAAGAATTAGCGATACAGGGCAATATTTGAGAAAGGTAAAAGAAAAGTGGATAAGAAAAATGAAAGAGAGAGAGAAAACACAGAGATTGAGATGCAATAGTAAGCACTAATCAAAGAGCTACACTCGCTAGCAGTCAGGGAGCTATGCGGATGTAGTTCTTAAGTGGTACTCAAACCTATGTGCATCAGGATGTTGAGTAATATAGTTTAAGTGAAGGACATGATTTTGTAAATAATTGTAAGTGTAACGAAGTACAATAAATTTAATGTTATGTTAATGTTGTATGTTTGTCGTAACGCTTGATTTGTTAAACTTCTTATATAATTCATAAACCCCTTTAGGGTTCACATAAAAATGTTATCGTCATATTTATTTTTCTGAAGGTTTCTCAAGTGTAACTGTGAAAACTCCAGGTTTAAATCCAAAAAAAAAAAAACATTTTAAACAAATACACTTTGTATAGACTTGCTTTTAAGACATTAAGAGTTCTGCGGTTTAGCCTTTTAGCTGATCTTAAGAAAAAAGGCAGTAGCAATGGCTGTAAAGAAGTGTTGATACATATTCGCCGCTCTAATAATCCTTAGGTAAAACACGGATTTAAGCTGCATACACTCTGGGTAACAGCCTTCTGGTGGTTTACAGTTAAATCCTAATTTGTTCTCTTTGTCTTTAAGCAAACGACTTTAAACAGATTTTTCCTCCTTCAACAAAAACACCGAAACAAAAAAACCTACCCTCGCTGCAAAAATGTTACGCTCCGTTGGAATACATATGGGCACTGCAACATTTTACGACGCTCTATATTAACTTGTATACAGTTGTTAGTAGATTAAAATTTTATTTTGGGAGTTTTAAAACTTGGGTAACGAACACATTATTTTACAGTTAGGTGCAAAAAACAAAAAACTAGGCTGTATATTTCTGTGGCTTTGTTCTAAATGTATCGAACGTGAGGTATCCAAATGTCGTATGTGAGGTTAAAACTGGTACAACATATGGACGCCAAATGTTAAGAGGTAATGAGGATTAATAATCGAAGGACTTTATTACTTCATCTATAGAAACATCTAAAACTTGCACCGTAAATATTTCAGAAATGGAAAGGCTATTGTATTGCGGTAATAGCAGCATTGATTGGTAGTCAGTGGCTCGTAATTTTGGTCTCCTATAAACAGATTTTAACAATACTTGGAAGTGGCCCGTCTGGGTAGTGTGGTGGTAGCGTGTCTGCCTCACATTCAAAAGGTCGTGAGTTCGAATCTCGCATAGGGTGAGTTACCCGGATAAGGTTTTTTCGGAGTTTTCCCCTATCCCGAGATCACGAATGTTGAGTAACTTTAAGCTCCATGGACCTCGAGATCATTTGAGCATTATTTAACCAATTCCATTCATCGTCGGATATGACCAACCAGGTTAAAGGAAGTTAAATTAAAAAAAATCCTTGGAAGTGTATTCTTTGAGTAAGTATACAATTTTAAATGGAACATTGCCTACTTGCATCAACAAAATAAAAATATGGTAAAGTATAATGCCAATGTGTTTGTTGTAGGACTCTGGTGGAATTTGTTTACGAGAAACTGTATCCGACAAATGTTTGTTCCATTCAACCTGCTTAGTTGCTAGGTGCGATGTTATGTTTGTTTACTTTGTATTTTCTGTTCATTGATTGCATTGCGACTTTCTAGTCAGTTTGTAATATTTAAAGTAGGTCGTGAGTGAAAGATGGGATTTAGCAATGCAGAATAAGCCGGCCGAAATGTTCATGGGGTATGGAGAGTGTAAGAAGAATACAGTTCATTCTTGTACGGTGTATGCGGAAACATATCCCGATAGTCGTTAACATCTCGGCAATTATCAACATCTTCAACCAGTTACGTGAAAGAGTTAGTGTAACACCTATAAAATGTAACAAAAACAAAGAAGTGACTGAAGAAGAGGGAGAAATGAAGGTTTAGCTGCTGTTGCAGTATATCCGTAAATTAGTTCCCACGCAATCGCACGTGGAAGTGGCATGAGTCAGGCAAGTGTTCTTTGCATTCTCCATCGATATAGGTTCCATCCCTATCAGATATCTCTTCATCAAGAGCTGCATGGAAACGTTTTGAGAGTTGTGTTAACTTTGTAAATGGGCATTAGAACATGATACTCCAGACTCATCTGTATCTTGTTTAGTGATGAAGCAACATAACAGCATGGCCAGGTAAACCGTAGAAGCATGCACTATTGGTCTGTTGACAATCTCCGTTGCCTTTATCAGATAGAATGTCAGCGTCAGCGTCCATGGAGTTGAAACGTATGTTGTGGGATACTGAATCATCAGCTCATAGGACCTTTTTCCATAGAGGGAACATAGAATTCGCAAAAATACCGCAGCCTCCTAATAGACTATCTTCCACATATGTTAAAAGGCGTTCCTCTGCAGAATTGGAGGAACCTGTGGGACCAGCATGACGGCTGACAGCCCATAGTGCACGAATTACCACAGCTTGTCTTCACAGATTGTTTCCAAATCGTTGGATTGGACAAAGAGAACCTGCACCTTGACTCCTTTAGATCTTTTTATGTGGGGAAAGCTGAAAAACACTGTCTACAAGGAAATACGAACTACACCAGATGATATGAAACAACGTATTACTGCTGTCTGCTCTGAAATTTCCACTAAATGCTATAACATTTGCAGCAATCTTTCCGTAGCAGGCTGGAAGCTTGTATTGAAGCTGAGGGTAGTCTTTTTGAACACAAATTTTTAAGGTCAATTTTATCTGTTATTGTGAGAATCTATAGAAGTAGTGCATTTCTTTTAGTTTTCTATTTTAGTTTATGCTACTACAGGTTGTACAAGTGTCACTGTGTAAAAGTTTCAGAATAAGATTTCTCGTAAATTATTTGTACTAGAACTCTGCAACAAACGCCTTTGAAATTATAATTTACGCTACGCTTATTTTGTTGGTGTAAATAGGCATTGTTCATTTAAAAAGCTGAATGTTTGCTCGAAAATACACTTTCCAAGTATTATGAAAATATGTTTACAGGCTAAAATTACCAGCCCCTGACTACTAATCAATGCTGTGAAAACCGCACATCAATAGCTCTTTGCATTTCCGAAATATTTGCGGTGCAAGGTAATTCACTGTGTAAGACTCCATACGTTTATGGGCACTAAGATTTTAATCTGAAATGTTAAGTCCCATCTAATACACGTTAAAAAGCATGCCTCTGTTTCTCAGAAAATACTTAAGGCATTCGAATGAAACATGCAGGCTGGTTCTTACAAAACAGTATCCAAAACATTAACTGTAAAATAGAAACTCCAATAGGAATCCATTTTATCATTTAAATTCTACTCTTTCATGTTCATTTAAGATTGATCAGCAGGGGAAGTATTATACAAATGGTAGATATATAAAATACGCTAATAACAAAACAAATATGATGAAAGACCCTGTGATTCCTTAAAACGGTAAACAAAATCCGTCGACTCATGTAAGAAAACTTTGATGTGCTACTATCAAATAATTTTCTCTACATATGCAGCATAAAACTATTCTTGTAAAAGTGTTTTCTATCTAATTAATGCTGAACAAGATCAACATCGTATTACATTATGTCCTCGTACGAGGGAATAAGGACTTACAAACAGCTAGGGGTGTGGCGGTCACATCGCCCGGCCTCAGCTGCAACCAGCCTGCCGAATACCTGCCGGGATAAGCAGTTCCCCTGCTTGCCAATCTGGTAGACAGGGAAAAGGTAATTTCTCACTAAGGAGAAACTAAAAAGCTCCTGAAAAAGAACCCTTGCCCAGGGTAACCAATAAAAAGCCACAACAGCCTACTTCCTTGGGGAAGTCGGCGAAGGTGGCACCCTTCTCTGCGGAGTTCATACACAGAGCAGACCAGTGGCGGCGGCTATTCCACTTCACTCGTTACTTTCTCTAGCACGTGTATACATAATGGATAGAGAAGGCATTGCATTTCACCCAGAATTCAATACCGAACTTTCACCGAAAATACATGTTTTGATAACCCTGGATCCAAAAAACCATTTTAGAAACATGTCCGTGTGCGTGTCTGTAGACAGCAGAGCTCAAAATCAAAATGCTGGTTAAATACCAAACTTGGTATTGAACTTCAGCATCTACAAAGGATGCAATACGAAAATGTTCAAGTAAATCCCCTCTCTCCCAACTATGCACATAAAAATTGTTCTAACGATTTGTATTAAAATGTGATATATTTAAGATATTTTTATAACAAACAAAATGTATATATTGAATTTTTTGGAAATGGTCTCTGAAGACCTCTTCATTCTGGATGACTTATATATAACTTTTGCGTAACTAGTAAATCGTAAGAGAGAAAAATCTACTACACGAAACATGTAGATCTCATTAAAACATCGTTAACCGTTTTCGAGATATTCCCAGTTATTTGGTTTCCTTTCTAAGATACTTAAAACGTTTCTCAAATGGGAAGATATATTTCTTTTCGTCTCTCTTTTGTTTACTCCTAGCAAGGAAAGAGAACCGAGTTTTAATTGTTTCATTTTAGCGGCTGACGTTTAAAAGTTTCGAGTATCACTTAGTCTAGGTATTTACTTATTTCCCTTCTGCTTAAAAAGAATCAAGCAATAAGACCAATTTTAGTTATTTTTGTGTTGATTAGCATGATGTAGATAAAAGAATAATCTTCTGTAAGAAACGTTTCTTTGAATGTAACACATCATATTTTTAATTATATTAAATCTGAATACAGCTTTTTAATTTACTACATGCTCAAGTATCATAAATGCCCCTCAAGAATATATCTGTGAGCGAAGAAGGAAGCGGTGGAATGAGGAGATGCTTGGCTGACAGCTTTGTAGAGGGTGTTAACGGGACAAAATGATAGAAGCAGGATAGGTGTGGTTTTGCAGCTCTTTTCCGTCAATCGACAAGTACCTGTATATTTACACCCAGTTACCATGGCAGTGAAACAGAACTTAATGTCCCATGAGTTGCCAGAAGGATGTGTTTTGAAGCTACGGTGAAGCTATCGGTACAGGAATTTAGCGAACCACAGAATCCCCTTGAGGAGTACAGTCCATTTAGTGCACTCATGAAAGAAAAGCAATCTTATGAAAGTCACCCTAGGGATGTTTGCTATCAATATCCCTCAACAAGTCAATAACAGTCTAAAACATTGTTCGCGTAAAGTGGTTGTGTACGCATTTGAATATTCTATTTACGTTGTCTTATTTGACTAAAGATATCTCCGCTACAACTTCTCATTGCCATCTATTGTTTTATTCAGTTAAGGTTAGCGGAAAGATTAAGCTGCAAAATGATGTAATTGTGTTATGAAACATTACACACGCCATTTTTGCGGTGAAAGGGATGTGCTATTAATGAGAAGACAAAATCAATTCTGAATTTGTCAGCACAGTAGAAAAAATATCCCATGTGCTCCATTCACATGACTTTCTCTCCATCCTAACAAATTATTGTTAAAAAGCTTTTAAAACCAATAACATTGAGTATCTCAAAAATGGTCAACTCCATGGAAGAAATATAATACATGACATAAATTGTGTGTTTTAACTAGATCTACATTTTGTGTAGTAAGTTTTTTTTTTAACTCTTACGGTTTACCAGTTATGCAAAATTCTTCCATAATAAAGAGCTCTTCAGAGGCTATTCCCAGCAAATTCAAAATATGCATTTTGCCATGTAAACATATTTAATACACTGTATTTTAATCAAAATAATTAGAGCTATTTTTGAGAAAATTTAAATTTTCGCCTGTTTTTCCATGTAAAGGGTACTTTGGCGGGGGGAGTATTCCTCAAAATCTTCGTGTCACATCATTGGAAGATACTAAATTTAAATACCAAATTTGTTATTTTACTGACTAATCATTTTTGAGTTATGTTCAAAGACACAGGGCACGGACCTCTTTTTCTAAAAATCTAATGTGTTCCATTCACATGACTTTCTCTATATCGCTGTAACAAATTATTGTTAAAAGTATATTCTTCTACCCACTTTATAGATATTTGAGATAAACATTGTTAGAAATTGTCTTAATTACTTGCGTTCTTGTAAGTATAAGGAAAATAAGGAAACATACTAGGCTAAAACAATAGTAAAACCTTTTAAAAGCTGGTTGTCATATTGTTGAAATACTTTTCTATGCAGGATCAGGAAACTACAACTTTCCGTGTGAGAAAAGGGTAAATATTTTAAACCTGAAATAAATAACAAGGACTACCTCAAAAATCCTTAATTCCACTTAAAAAAAAAGTACATGTAATAAATTGTGTGTTTTAACGTGATCTACATACACATGGTCCTTTTTCTAAAAATCCAATGACTTCCATTCCCATGGCTTTTTCTACATCTCTGTAACAAATTATTGTTAAAAAGCTTAATACACTATCTATTTCATGATAATCAAGATTAACATTAGCAGATAATGTCTTAATTACTTGCTGCCTTGTAAGTAAATAAGCGAATACACTAGGTAAAAACGATAGTAAAATCTATTAAAAGCTGGTTGCCATATGGTTGAAATCCGTTTCTATGCAGGGCACAAGGAGTTTATAACTTTCCGTGTGAGAAAATTTTAAGTTATTTAAAACTAAAACAAATAACAAGGAATATATCAGAAATGGTCAATTCCACGACAAAAACGTATATGTCCTAAAGTGTGTGTTTTAATGTGATCTACATTTTTGTGCAGTAAATGTTTCTCTATCTCTTACGATTTACCAGTTACGCAAACTTCAGCAAAATTCATTCAGAATAAAGAGGTCTTTAGAGGTTATTTCCAGAAAATTCGAAATATACATTTTATTTGCAATAGAAATATCTTTAATATGAGGTACTTCAATCAAATTCGTTATAACCATTTTTGAGAAAATCAATTTTTTTTATTTTTTTCCACGGAAAGGGTAGTTTGCGGTGGGGGGATTTTTCTCAAAATCTTCGTGTCGCATCCCTGAAGGATACTAAACTTAAATACCAAATTTGGTATTTTACCGACTTTTCGTTTTTGAGTTATCGTGTGCACAGACACACGGACACATACACACACATATATATTATTCTGAATATACTTTTTTGGATACAGGGTAACCCAAAAGTCTACTTCCGTGAAATATCAGTATTGGAATTTTTGGGTGGAGTGCAATGCCTTCTCTACATACTATGTACATAGTACGCGTAGATAAAGTATTATTTTTTGTTACAGGGACCCTAAAATGTGAATTTCCGGTGAAATATCGGTATCGAATTTTTGGGTGGATACCTTCTCTATACACTATGTACATAGTACATGTAGAGAAAGTAAAAATGATTTATTTGGATAGGGCACCTTAAAACGTGGATTTCAGATAAAATCTTGGTATCGATTTTTGGGTGAATTGCAAAACCTCTACCTAAATATCACGTACTATGTAGCGAAAGTAAAAACTTTTGTTGGCTTTCCTTATTGCTTGGGGTTAAAAGACAGTGTGGAACAGTGGTGGTCCAAGGAAACAAGCATATATTTCAGCACGTAATTTTGTTCCTCGTAACACTGCCGTGAACGAGTGTTTCAGTGAGAGAGCTTTTTTGCTTTCAAACATATAAACACATATTTTCGGAGCGCAATTACTCAGGAAGGGCTGGCATCCACAAGGACTTGCTGAACGACCTAATGAAGAAGCAGCTTTTTCACGACGACATAATTTAGAAATACGCCAACATAAAGGACAACTTAATATATAAGAAATAGTCCTTTGTGTTGCATGTGATAAGAGCTTCCCCTGTAGCTTAGGTCACGAGCTGCCACTGGAGGAGCCTGTCCACACGCTTTAAGGTGGCAGCCCCACCATTAGACCTATCTTGCGCAACACTCGCAACGTGGCCAAGAGACTTTTTTTTAATCCCTAGCTACAACCAAGTAAATAGTCACACATGTATTTAACAAGTAGATAGAATAAATACATTTAGATACATTGTTTTGAACGGATAAAAGAATGGATTTTAATAGACTGTCATCTGTTTTATTAAACTGTAAACCAAAATATTCAGAAGTATAGGAAGAACAATAGTCGGATCGATTAGTTCTCTTGATTAGAAGCACGCCTAATGACCTAGGTACATGATGCAGAAGAAGAACAAGCTATATCGATAGTTCAGATCTTTTAAAAGCCGGTCGCTATGTTCTCTTTGCTTGAAAAATAGGAATAACGACTTACGATTTAAAAAAGCATAAGTATTGAAAATGTTCAACTTATAACAAGCAATGCCTCGGAAATGATTAGCTCCAAAACAAAAATGTATTGACATAAAATGTGTGTTTTGACGAGATCTGAATTTTTGTGTACGTTTTGTCTCTCATACGGTTTACCAGTTACGGAAAAGTCAACTGAATTGTAGAGGACTACAGGGCCTGTTCCTAGAAATTCAAGATCATTAATCAAAATCGTTAGCCATTTTTGAGAAAATCGTCATTTTCCTAAATCTGTTCATAGAGAAGGTAGTTTCAGTTTGAGGGTTTTCTTGAAAAGCTTCTTGCCGTATCCTTGGAAAATGCTAAAACTAAATATCAAGTTTCGTACTTAACCGTATTTTCTATTTTAAGTTGTTATGCTGTTGACAGGCCCGCGGACACACACGGATCTTATTCTAATTTTTACTTTCTCTACACATATTATGTAGTTAGTGTATAGAGATGGTATTGCACTCCACCCAAAATTTGATACCGAGATTTCACCGGAAATATAAGTTTTAGAGCCCCCTGTATAAAAAAAAAAAGCATTTTCAGAAAAAGGTCCGTGTATGTGTGTGAACACGGTAACTCAAAAACGAAAAGTCAGTAAAATACCTAACTTGGTATTTAACTTTGGTATTTTCCAGGGATGTGGCACGAAGATTTTGAAAAAAAATTCCCCACCACTTTACATGGAACTTTTTTCGAAAACTTTGATCTCAAAAGTGTCTCTAACGACTTTGATTAAAATATCGTATATTAAAGATATTCACTTGGCAAATAAAATGCATATCTTGAATTTTCTGGGAATAGTCTCTGAAAACTACCTTATTCTGGATGAATTTTACAGAATTTTGCACAACTGCTAAACCGTAAGAGATGGACAAAAACTTACTCCACGAAAAATGTAGAGCACGTTAAAACACGCAGTTATGCTACATACATCCTTTTCGTGGAGTTGATCGTTTTTTAGATTCCTTGTTTTTGGCTTCACCTTTAAAACACTTACTTTTCTCATTCAGGAATTTGTCAACTCCTGTCCATAGAAACAAAGGAACTTCATAAACATAGCAACCAGCTTTCGACTATCACTTTAACCTGTGGTTCTCCCTTATTTCGGTTTTACTTACAAGGAAGCAAGTAATAAGACTATTCCTGGTAATTTTTTTCTCGGTTAGCATGAAGCAAATAAAAACATAAGCTTTTTAACAATAATTTGTTTCAGAGATGTAGACAAGGTCATGTGAATGGAACACATCAGATTTTTTTTTATTCAGGGGACTCTAAAAAGTGTATTAAACTTCGGTTTGGGTGGAATAAAACACCTTCTCTACCTATATAGTACATGTACGAATTATAGAAAGTAAAATAGCATTAATTATGATACACTATAGCAGCAGTAAATATGTACCGCAGCAAGCATGGTTTGATTCTGTCCATGAAAACATGTACATTCAGATACTTGGAGCCGAGCAAAGAATCGACGAGTCAAGTGAAGATGTATTCACTGACGCAGGCAGTTCCCAATTTGTAATGAATTGCTTATTTTAGAAAATAAATAAATTTTAAATTCACTTTATCCAATAGTTGGCACTAACTTTGCGTCATAATCAAAACAAGTAAAGGTAATGATGAAATTTGACCAAAAATTTTGAAAAATTAAAAATTAAAATAAGAACTGAAACTTTCCTGGCGACGTATTAATTCAAAATTATTTGTAATAGTATGAATTCTAAACCTTAATACAATATATCTTTTTTCACTTGGATTTAAACTACCAATTAGCTAAAGCTATAAATGGACAAGCACATGTCATTAATAAGTACGCACAAATTTAAACCATGTTTTCTTGCAAACGCTTTACTTACTCTAGCACGCACGTATAATGTACATAGTAGGTCGAGAAGGTATTGTATTCCACCCAAAAATTCGATACCTACATACATTTCACCGGAAGCACATTACTGATACCCCAGAATCCAAAGGAGCATATATAGAAAAAGGTCCCTCTCCCCCTCTCCCTCCCTCTATCCCCCTCCCTCACCCTCACCCTCTCCCTCCCTCCCTCCCTCCCTACTTACTTCCTTCTCTCTGTCTGTGGGCGGCATAACTTAAAAAACGTAAAGTCTGTTAATTACCAAACTTGGTATTCAAATTTAGTAACTTTCAAGAACGCGATTCTAGGATTTTCAGAAAAATCCTCCACTCCGAACTACCCTTTACATGGAACTTTCATCGAAACATTATATTTTCTAAAAAAATGGCTAATAATTATGATTAAAAGATTTTTACGTGGCAAATAAAATGCAAATTTGAATTTCTTGGGAATTCCTATTCATTCTGAATGGATTTTTCATACATAACTGGTAAACAATAAGAGATAACAAAAGCTTATTGCGGGAAAATGTAGATCTCGTTAAAAGACACAATTCATTTCATGTACATATTCTGTATAGCTAACCATTTCAGAGATAATACCTGTTATAGATTTCAATTTTAAAATACATAACAACTTTTCTCATACGGAAAGTTTCCAACCGTACCACATCTTTGTTTTACTCCTGGCTATGGAAAAAAAATCCAAATTTCAATGACAATCGCATAGCGGTAGCGTTTAAAATAATTAACTATCATTTTAACCTAGTGTATTCCCTTATTTCCCTTCTGTTTATCAAGAACTAAGCAATAAGACCATTTCTGGTAGTGTAGATAGATTAATCTTTTATAAGAAGAGTTTGTTTTGCAGAAATGATAGAGAAAGTCATATGAATGGAACACATCGGATTTTTTCATACTCAAAATTCTTCACATGATGCAATAATTTATTTATTTGTTTCAAAATGTTTTACTCTCCTAAAAGTGCATTAAAGTTAACAACCATATACTTTTTCGAAATAATGCTCCAATTTTGAGAACTAAATTATAAGCTTTTAAAAATTCAAAGAGTTTTGGGGAGCAATAAGGAAATAATTTAAGTTGACATAAAATTAATTTAATATCATAGATCTATCTGTAAACTAAATTTCTATAACAATTGAATTTGTTATTTGAAAACTTTAAAAATGTGATGCAAAAATGCATCAAATGTGGAGCATTTTTATTAATGCAATAAATAATTTACGCAATAAAAATTCTTATTTAAATAAACATGCAAGCAATAATTTTGTAAAATGGCGAAATATCACCGTTGTGAGTTATAATTGGTAATAATAATAATAATAATAATAATAATAATAATAATAATAATAATAATAATAATAAATGAATAAGTTTCAACAGTAAACTTATTTACTGTGGATATTCAACATTGCCTTAATTATGGATACCCTCTTGGAGTTATTGCTAGTTCTTAAACATTGCGACGCAAATACTTTTCCTGCAACCCAATAGGTAGTCTAGGACAAAGTGTGAGGTTGACAAGACGCAGAGAATTTGGCAGTACACGATTTAATCGGAACTAAAAAGACAAAACTCTTTTCGAACGTAAATGGAAAACTTCGGTCACTAAAGCTAGGAAAATTCATGAACTGTGTTAAGTCGACTGTAGCTAATAAATATTTGTGTCGAGTTCCAGGAATGGAAATACAGTTGGGGAGAAAAGAAAACACAACTCCCCCTAGTAAAATGGCATTTCTTGGTAACAAAAAAACAAAAAAAAGCAGACAAATATTTTTCAATGTTGCGTTCCAAAAAAAAATGTTGGACGTCACACGATGAACCATGGTTTAACCTGTCGCAATAAATAACACTGCCAGAATTCAAGTTATTGGTATGATGTAAACCTACATGAAACACATCAAACTAGTTGCGCCTAAACAAAAGTGGAGGACTAGGGTCGGCTGATAAGTCCCAGGCTTCTCAATGAAAACAGCATTTAAAAATGTATCTTTTTTTTTTAATTTATTTCTGAACATAATCACCAGAAATGTCAATACATTTGTCATATAGTGCGATTTATCAGGTCCTCAAAATAGCTGTTTACAGCATCAATGACCTCGTTGCTGTGAAATCTTCGTCCTCCAAGAAATGTTTTGAGGTTTGGGAACAGGTGATATAGTCAGTGGGTGCTAGATCTGCCGAATAGGGTGGAGTTCAAGCAATTCGAACTTTAATTCGCACATTTTTCCCATTGCAATGACTGAACAATGGGCCGGAGCATTGTAGTGATGAAACAAGATTTTTTTTTTTTTTGCCAAATGAGATCTTTTTCCTTTCACCTCATCGCTCAAATGTTGCAGTAAGCTTGTATCTTAGTCACCAGTGATACTTTTACCCTTTTCCAAGTAATCAATAAAAACAACTCCCTGTGCATCCCAGAAAACACTGGCCATAACCTTGTTAGTTGTCAAAATTGACTTTGCTTTTTTTTTGGAGTTGGTTCACCTGCCACAATCCATTGTTTTGACTGTGAGTAACTTTCTGGAGTATAGTGATGTATTCAAGTTTCCTCCGTGGTAATAAGCCGTCTCAAAATTTCACTGCGATTTTTACGGTAGAGCTCCACATTCCCACATTCTTTACAGAAAGAGTTTTTCTTTGCAACTTTTGATCAGGTGTCGAAAAACGCGACACCCATCTTGCACAGACCTTGTGAAAGCCCAAAACAGTACTTAAAATATTGCCTGCACTCTTTTATGTTTACAGCCTCTGCTATCCTAGACAACTTTAATCTGCATCTTCCAGCACTAAACGATGATTTTTTTTCAATGATCTCTGGAGTTGCCACTTCTACAGGGCGTCCAGAGCGAGGCTCATCACTGGTGCTCGTACGTCGCATTTTAAACTCTACAACCCACCTTTTAATCATTGAATAAGAAGAGGCAGAGTCTTTCAGTGTACTGTCCATTTCCTCTTTGATTTCCATAGGCATTAAGTCTTTCAAATGGAAGTATTTAATCACTGGTCGTTTTTCCAAATCCTCCATTTTCGTGAAAACTCTAAAATGTTGTCATTCGAAAACTAAACAAGATATTGACCTGTAACTATGGATACAAGCTAGTCTAGAGTTAAATTATACGATGCTACTGTCTAACTGGCCTAGTGGTGTCATTGCTGTGTGAGGGCCGGGACTTATCAGCCAACCCTCGTATATGCATATCAGTTTTAAGAATTACTGATCCATTTTTTTTCCACGAGAAGCGGTTGATAGTACTACTTCCGAAATCTGGTTGGAATTTTTTCGTGGTTGCCTCCAATTCACCAAGGTAAATACTGGATTTACTATTTAATACAACAACCCAAGGTTCCGCTTGCAGTCTAATAGAATAGTAAAACTGAAAATATATGGCAAAAGCGATTGCAGCGACATATATCCGCAGATAGCTAAAGCATCTAGATTGAATGGTATATAGTGATGTGGCCTCGAGAGCTGGTTGAATCTTACTATTTGACTAAGAATGTGGAAGCAGCTAGACTGTCATGCTGTCTGGCACCATCTGACTACGGATGGTGAAAGCAGTCAGTCTATGCACCCTATCGCCATTTGCTTGATATGAGGCGAAAGTGGAATGCCACGGGAATATATATGAAATACTGTCCACCATATACCCTCAACGAGGTATCTAACAGAACAGACCTATCGCAATATGACCTAAAAGATAGAGCCATGTAAAGTGAAATAAATTTAAACAATTGACTTGCCTTGCGTCAAATGAGTCGCCGATAATATTTTCAGTTATGTTGATGATAGTCGTTTCTGTCTTAAGATTACTGCGACTGCTACCTCTAGGGCAATCGAGTACTCTGCAACCCAAACTGAAAAGTTGGAGGGCATTGGAAGAAAATTGACACATTGGTCGCGTTAAACAAAAACACGATGTATCGCACTCAAATGTGTCTAGAGTCAGTCACTTTCGACATCTTTTAAGATGTTCAACTGTCTCGCATGGGCCTAATATAAGGCTCCTAAAATGCCACTACTTCAACATAATTTTAATAGTTATTCGCAAAATATTGAGTTAGGTTCCAACGCCTATTAACCGATATTTATAGATGCTACGACCTTTAGGTTAAAATCACTTAAATGCTCAGTCCGCCAGGTCTTTGCCATCTTTACATACTTTACAGAGTGTCGTTTATGGACTTGGTAATTTATTTTATTTGCGCTTACTATTCCTGTACCATCCTTGACTGGCATTTTTTGCAACGTTTTGTTTATTTTGTATCTGTATTTTTCTTAAGTTTCTTGCAATTGTCATTATAAAATAAATGATCACCACCGCAAAAAATTGCGGCATGCCAAAATTTCCCACAACCCTATTTTTACAATCACAACAAACATTCCTTTAAAAATGAAAAAATTAAAATATTAACTACTTGGAGTTATTCAGGTAAATCATCTGATGTGTAAAGCGAAAATTCGAACAGGATTCAACGAAGATCCTGTGACAGAATTTGATATTGTAAAGTTTTATTAGGCCTGAAACATTCTTTGTCATGTCCTGGACCGGATTTCCGGACTGCCCAAGTCGATGTTCTTTCCAGTTCTACTATCACGGTGAAATGTATTGAGGTTTCTATAATTTTAAGCTTTCAAGTACTGTCTACATAATGGCTACTGTGAAATAACAAATATCAAATATAACCAGAGATATTCACAATTTTGTGAAAGGGTATGTAAAGGTTGAGCCGTGAAAATATATTCCTAATTTATATTAATTTATTAATGAGTGTATAATACAACAAAACTAAGTGAAGCAAATCAACAACACACATGGTTATAAAATTACATCCCAACTTAGAACACAATACGAGAATACACAGGTAATTAAATGTAATAAACAATAGAAATAACAAGTCTGCCATATTATTTATACTCCCAGTATCTCACAATTTTCCCATAAAAATTTGGAGTTTCAGAACACATCCTCATAACTAATGACCCTGGTTGTAACCAAATGTGTTTGTATTTCAATTATCAAAAATTGATTTAATACTGGCCTAAAATAAGTCAGTAAATTGAACAAAAAAGCAAATTTTATGGCAGACAACTGGGTACGAGCATATATTGCAACATTTCTGGTAACTGTAGTGACTGGCTTACGTCATTTATCAGTGCCAGTGTATAAATATCTTTGGCTAGTATTTTCAAATAAATCAGCTTGGTAAGAAACAAAGTTGAAGGAGCATTAATGTAGTAGACCAAGCTGCTGAGAGCAATCTACATCCCAAGCAAGCTTGTGAAAAATTACTTATTACTAGATCTCGGATGAAATATCTTTTTCCTGAGTCTCACAGACAACGCAGACTCAATATAAATCAATTTCTCTTAAACATGAACTAATATTGATTAGTTATGTTTTGCTTATTTCACTTTGGGAGTTTTAATACCTATTGGTCATTTTTAGGAAATGTTGTACTTTTCGTTTCACTTTCGTCAGAGTTTTTGCTTTTAAACGTACTTTTTTACGATATACAAATGTAAAGTCATTGAACTATGCTGCGTAATTTTCTGATGCTCTCTTAATGTCATTGCATGTGTATTTACGCAGTTATCGTTATTGATATTGAGAGCAACACTAGCAACCTACTGCTGCTGCAACTGCAGCTAGTCATCATTTTATTTCTCACAAGTGAATGTGTAAAAATGCCCAAAATAAAGGAAAATAGACAACGTTTCTTTTGAAAGTTAGTGACTGAGTTTGATGACAGTGTATTTTCTACATATGAAGGATACTCTTTTGCAAGTTGTGTGAAATTAAAAGTAAGTGCAGATAAGCGTTCTTAGTCAAAGTACGGGAGAATCATCCAAAAGATATGCCTTTATAGAAATCTTTATAGAAGTTGGTTTCTGCCATTATCCCATTAGCAAAAATAATAACGCTACATTACGGCAATTTCTGCAGCAGAAAAGAAGAGATGAATATCCATTATAAAAAGTTACTTGCATGGTTGTTTTGAAGACACAATAGCAAGAATACACGATTTTGTGGGAAATAAGAATATATTTTTTTCAATAGATGAAGTAATACAGAGAGGCGTTATATTGCAAATGATGCTATATTAGAAATGTTGCTATATTAGAAATTGACACTCCTCCAAAAATGTTTCTTCTTACACCGGAAGTAATTGAGACGGTTAACCATCAATGCATATGCAAGCTATTTGATCGACGCATGTTTCTTTTGTGGCCACAGAGCACAATACATGAAAATATTTTACTTTCCGGGACAGATGCAACCAAATATATAGTGAAATTGGCCACTGCAATTACATCATTTTACACAAAGGTGGTTCACATAGTGCATGCCCTATGTCCGCAAGTTAACGAACAAAAAGTGTTTCAAGAATGACATTTTCGTGAAATTGCTCTAACCTACCATTGCCTCCTGAACCAATAGTAGCGTTGGATATCATGGGTCAGTGCAAGTGCTTATTATTGTGAACATTTTGATGTAGTGAAGCTTTGATAGAGAAAATGCTGCATCTATATCCGTTGCTCGACTCACTGGCTGATCCTTAAATTAAGGGTAGTTTGGCATTATCAGTGGTAACTTTTCAATTCAGCAGAAACAAAAACTTGGCTAAAAAAAAGGGATGATATTATACATGTGGTTGTCAAAAATATTAAAGGTGTTGAAGATCATTTACAACAATGTGTAGGGAAAATTAGTCAATAAGTTTGTGAGAAAATAAAAAACGTATTAAAATAGAAAATTGGATATCAGTCGTATAAAATTAATAAGTTCTGCTAGATGAAAATTTTGACTGTTGTTGATTTGAAGAAGATTTTTCACCAGGGGACCTAGGTCACTTCAAGTATACGTATACGTAATTTGATGTAGAGTAGTTTTTCAAAGTATAGCAGTGTTCAAAACAACCGTCGATCGTTCAAACCCGAGAACATACGACTGACAATGGTTCTGTATTGCAATGTTAAATAAGAGGAGTGCCTAAATATTTAAATGTTTCCTAGTATACAAATACGTATGGGATATGTTATATAATAATTATAATAATCAATAATAAAGATATTCCTATTTTTTTAAAACTTTAATGTCATTTCCCCCCAAATTTAAGGTATTTTATTGGTCACTAACTTCCGAGCCCTACTAATTAAGATACGATTTTTTTCTTTAAGTATCTACATAGAAAAACTATATCTCCGAACATCTAAATATCCCAAGCTTCGTAAAGAGCAAAGCTTAATAATCGGCCAAAGTTCCAAGCAAGCTTGTGCTCAGGGAAAATCAATAGTGATAAGAATTTTCTGAATTAATTCACAATGCAAGAGTAAAAGTATTTAAGTAACTGTAAAGATTGCTTATAGCAGCTTATATAACGCATTTAGTAAGTTATTATCCACTGCGGAGCGTCTAGAAGCTACGATAAGGTATACTCCCATACTTGTTACTCCTTACGCCCAGAATGATTGGGAGATTTAGATACACAAATTCTTCGGCTACTCCTTCCCTGCTGCATTCTTTTTACTTTCTCTAGCACATTATATAATAAACATAGTAGTTAGAAAAGATATTATATTACACCCAAAATTTTGATACCGGGATGTCACCAGAAATACACGTTTTAGGATCCTCTAAACATAAAATAAAAGAGACATTTTTAAGAAAAGGTCTGTGGACACATTAAATCAAAAACGTAAAGTTGGTTAAATACTAAATTTAGTATTCAAGTTCAGTATCTTCTAATACACAAAGATTTTCAAGAAAATCCCCTCTTCTACTACCCTTTACATGGAACATTTTTCGGAAGTTTTGATTTTTTCAAAAATGGGTATAACGGTTTTGACTACAATACCATATGTTTAAGACATTCTTGTACTAGAGCTCGATTTTAGGTTCGAAGTGCACACAGAGCAATCAGAGGTATAAATAGAAGGTAGTGGGGAGGGGTTTGTAGCTTAAACATGCTCACGTCGAGATATAATCTGTTCCAAAAGTATTACATGTATTGACATCATATGCATCGTTCTAATTCATAAAGTATCTAACACAATAAAACAAGTATTTCATAATATGCTTAGTAAATAAAACGCCTTGAACTTAGACAAATAAAAGTATAAAGCTTACTACAAAAATTCAGGATAATAATGTGAAAAGGCAATGAACATAAATCAAACAAACTCACGCAGAATTAATTGCAGTGAATTACAAGATACATCTTTAAATGTATGTGTAAGCTTCCACGGCCGGTGTCCATAGTTTTAAAATTTAAAATTTCCGGATTGTTTTGCTGTGGTCTGTAGATAAAAATATTTGTTGTGCTTAAAACAGTTCTTCCTGACGTTCCGCCCCTATCTGTGAGGGACATCTCCAGAAGTTGTGTGCTCACGTCAAGACTTTCACAGACAGGGAAGGAAATTAGGAAGAAACATTTTAAGCACAAAACATATTTTAGCCTACAGACCGCGGAGAAGCAGCCCGGAAATTTTCAATTTTAAAACTAAGATATATCCTTACTGTATCGGAAGAAAAAGCTCTCCTCTTGTCACTCAAAATATGTTTGAATCATTCACAAGTTTGTTCAGTGTCGAACGCCTACCACTTCATATTTTCAACATATTTCAATCTCCGCTCTCCTTCAGTGTTCATTAGTTAATTTACTGGCAAAAACTGAACGGGCCAGGCAGTGAGCAATGCTAAATGATTCAACATGTTAGAGACCAGTCCATCGAGTCATAGTTATACTCCGTGTGCACCGACTCTCAATCCGGCAATTTCGTGACTCCAGGCCGATCTCTACTTATGACTAACGAAATGTACATCCTGAATTTTCTGGAAATAACCTTTTAAGTATGGGTGGCTTTTGTATAGCTGATAAACGTTAAGAATAGACAAAATCTTACTTCTCAAATCATATAGATCCCGTTAAAATACACAATTTATGTCATACACATTTTTTGTAGAGTTGACCGTTTCTGACACAACCCTCGTTATACAGATTTTTTTCATGAAAATAGCATAGCAATTTCGCAATTTTTGAAAAAAATAAAAAAATTCAAAAATGATCTATGTAAAGGGTCGTTTAAGGTGGTTGATTTTCTAGAAAATCTTAAGTCGTATCTTTGAAAGAATCTGAACTTAAATATCCAGTATGGTATTTAACATACTTTTCGTTTTGAGTTAGGCTGGCCACAGACAGACTGATATACAGACAGACACACACGCACACAAACACACACACACACATACACACACAGACCTTGTTTTTAAATGCTCTTTTTGGGTTCAGAGGTCATGAAAACACGTATATTCGATAAATTATTAGTATGGCATTTTGGGTGGAATACTATGCTTTCTCTGCCTACCTGTATATCACACATACGTGCTAGAGAAAGTAATAGCTCCCCTGGCTACCTGACCTGCAAAAGAGATCCAACTTCTGTTTCACGCATTCCCCCAGTCAATCCCTTATCACTACAAACGACCACTAGGCCGAAATAAAAAGAAATATATATGTTACATTCATATGAATTTCTCTATTTACTCTGCAACAAACTATTCTTACCAACGCTTATAATGTTATCTTACGGTGTACCAGTTATTCAAAAGTCATCCGGAATGAAGGTAACTTCAGAAGCTATTTCCAGAAAACCTATCATTTTATGAAATATGTTAAACTTGCGGCATATTAATCAAAATTGTTAGAGCCCTTTTTAAGACATTCAACATTTTCAAAAAAAATCTTCCATATAAAGGATAGTTGGAGTAGGGGATTTTCTAAAAAATATTTGTATCGCATCCTTGGAGGATTCAGACCTATAATATCAAGTTGGAATTTAACGGACACATACGCGAGCTCATGATCTTTTAACAAAAATCTGATGTGTTCCATTCACATGACTTTCAGTAGCAGTTACATATATAACTTTCCTTACAAATGATGATTCTTTCATGTACGATTTCTAATTATGTAAACTTTAGCAGAAATTCTCTTATTACTTTCTTCCTTGTAAATAGAAAGGACATAAGGGAATACACTAGGCTAAATAGACAATCAAAGCTTTTAAAAGCTGGTCCTACGTGAAACAATTGAAGTTCGGTTCGCTTTTAATAGCAAAACAAAAATGATGAAACGGAACGTCACTTCCCGTTTAAAGAGTTTAAGGTAGTTTAAAATTGAAACCAATAATAAAGAATATCTCAGAAACGGACGACTCTACATAGAAACGCATATGGTATAAATTATGTTTTGTGTTTTTGTCTATTAACTTATTCAAAATTCTGTAAAACTAGTCCAGAGGCTATTCCCAGAAAATTTACAATATGCATTTTATTTGTGATGTAAATAGCTTTAATACACGGTGTTCTAAGCGAAATTATTACAGCCATTTTTGAGATAAAAAAATGTTTCAAAAATTGCTCTATGTAAAGGGTAGCTTGTGGTGGCAAGATTGTGAAAATTTTCTTGTCGCATCCTTGGGAGATAATAAATATAAAAACGAAGTTTTCTAAAAAAGCTTTTTCGGACTCAGGGGACATCAAAACACATACATCCAGTGAACTTTTGGGTGGAATACATTGTACACGGGCTGAGAAAGTAAAAAGAAAACTACATTTTTAATAACAAAAAAAAGTTTGCACATTTCAAAGAAACTTTTTATCTTCCAAAACATAAATTAAACGATTTAATGCACCAGGTACCCTATTCCAATCTAAGCTGATATTATTGCTAACATGACAGTAGGATGAATGCAGGCCACACAGCAAGTTGAAAAATGTGAACACAGAGAAGTTTCATTTCTCTTACAAGGGATCATTGCTTCACTGATGTTGCAGATTGAGTTGGGACGTTTCGTAGTGAAAGTAGATCAAAAATAAAGCTCTGAAGTGTTCCATTCACATAACCTTCTGTCAAAATCATTGCTAAAAAAACTTACGCTTCTATTTACTTCATGCTAATCAAGAAAAATTAGCAGAAATAGTCATTACTTGCTTTCTTGTAAGTAGAAAAGAAATATGGGATACCATAGATTAAAGTGATAGTCAAAAGCTGGTTGCTATGTGACTGACGTTCCTTTGTTTATATGGACAGGAGTTGACAAATTCCTGTATGAGAAAAGTATAAGTTTTTAAAGGTGAAGCCAAAAACAAGAAATGTCTCAAAAACGACCAACTCCACGACAAAAATGTAAACAACATAAATTCTGTGTTAATGTGCTCTACATTTTTTGCGTGGTAAGTTTTTGTCCATTTCTTACGGTTTAGCAGTTATGCAAAATTCCGTAAAATTCACCTAGAATAAAGTCGTCTTCAGAGGCTATTCCCAGAGCATTGAAAATATACATTTTATTTGTCAGGTAAATATCTTTAATATACGATATTTTAATCAAAATCGTTAGTCATTTTTTAGAAAATCAAAATTTTCCAAAGAAGTTCCGTGTAAAGGGTAGTTTGGGGTGGGGGATTTCTCTCAAAATCCTCGCGTCGCATCCCTGGAAAATGCTAAACTTAAATACCAAGTTTGGTATTTTACCGGCTTTTCTTTTTTGAGTTATCGTCTTCACAGACACACGGACACAAACACGGACCTTTTTCTGAAAATACTTTTTTTTGGATACAGGAGACCCTAAAATATATATTTCCGGTGAAATCTCGGTATCGAATTTTTTGGTGGAGTGCAATAACTTCTCTATACACTATGGACACAGAACGTGTGGAGAAAGTAAAAATGCCCGTGTCAAGGCTTTCTCCCCCATAGGGTCCCTAATTGGCGAAACAAAACAAATCTAATGTGTTACATTCACATAACTTTCTCTAGCTGTTACACACACAAGCTATTCTTACAATAGATTATTCTTTCATCTACATCATGTCCGATATAGCCATTAGCAGAATTGGTCTTTTTACTTGATTCCTTGTTAGTAGATGGGAAATAAGGGAACACATTTTCCTAAATCAATAGTCAAATCTTTTAACAGCTGGTTACTCTGTAAAATAATTGAGGTTCGTTTGGCTCAGCATGGTCTCGTTTAAGAAACATCATTGAAATTTAAAACAATAACAAGGAACATCTCGAAAACGATCAACTCTACAAAAAAAAAAAAAATCTGATGTGTTCCATTCACATGACTTTCTCTACATCTCTGTAACAAATTATTGTTAAAAAGCTTATCCTAATATTTACTTCATCCAATCGAGAAAAAATTAGCAGAAATAGTCTTATTACTTGCACCCTTATAAGTAGAAGAGAAATAAGGGAGGATCATAGGTTAAAGTGATAGTCAAAAGCTGGTTGCTATGTGACTGAAGTTCCTTTGTTTATATGGACAGGAGTTCAATAATTCCCGTATGAGAAAAGTATAAGTTTCTCAAGGATGAAACCAAAAACAAGGAATATCTCAAAAACTATCAACCGCACGAAAAAAATGTGCATAACATAAATTGTCTGTTTTAATATGCTTTACATTTTTGTGTGGTAAGTTTTTGTCTATCTCTTACGGTTTAACAGTTACGCAAAATTCCTCAAGAATAAAGTAGTCTTCAGAGCCTATTCCCAAAAATTCAAGATATACATTTTATTTGCCAGGTAAATATCTTTGCTATACGACGTTTTAATCAAAATCGTTAGCCATTTTTAAAAAAATCAAAATTTTCGAAAAATGTTCCATATAAAGGTTAGTCGGGGATGGGGGGATTTTCTTTAAAATCTTCGTGTCGCATCCTTGGAAGATACCAAACTTAAATATCAAGTTTGGTACTCAACGGTCTTTTCGTTTTTGAGCTATGCTGTCCACAGACAGACACACAGACACACAGAAAATGGAAATGGCGTGTTATTTATGGACGCTCTTTAACTACTGTGGTTCTCAGCGTCCCATTCTAAATTGGGCGTGAAAGACCGTTTAATTTTGCTCAGAGGCCTCTCTATCAGGCTTAGGTTCTTTTACGTGCCGTAAATCTACGACACGGGACCAACGGCTTTACTTCCCTTCCGAAGGAAGCCATGCTAAGGATTTTTACACCCACCACGGAGGGCGACACAGACACACACACACACACGGACCTGTTTCTAAAAATGCTTTTTTTTTTTTTTTTTTTGATTCAGGGGGATCCAAAACATATATTTCCGGTGAAATCTCGGTATCGAATTTTTGGATGCATTACAATACCTTCTCTATAACTATGTACATAGTACGTGTAGAGAAAGTAATTATATGACAAATTACGTTTTTTAATGAAATCTACATATTTTGTATGGTAAGTTTTTGTCTATGTTCGGGTAAAACCTTATGCAAAATTTTCAAATTCCATCCAGAATAAAGAGGTATTCAGAGGCAATTGCCATAAAATTCAAAATATAAATTTTATTTGTGATGTAAATATGTTTACTGTACGAAACTTTAATCAAAATTGTTAGAGCCATTTTTGAGAAGACCACTTTCAAAACTTTGTCCATGTAAATAGAGTTTGTGGTGGGGGGGATATTTTTTTAAATTCTTCGTGAGCATACAAATACCAAGTTCGGTTTTTAACATCTTTTCGTTTTTGAACAGACAGTCAGACAGACAAACACACACAAGCACGCACAGAACCTTTTTCTGATTCAGGGGACCCCAAACAATTTATTACCGGTGAAATCTCGACATCGAATTAATGGTTGGAATACAATATGTAAAGTGTGTGCATAGGTGCTAGAGAAAGCAAAAAACTGTAAAGTATTAAGTTGAAAGGGCTGATGTTAGACCTAATCTCTGCCCAACGAGCAACTGCTTGGTACGGAGCTGAAAATTAACTGTATCAAGTATCTGTGGGCAAGACCGCACCAAAGATAACTAATACCTCATGTCGTCAACACAAAATCTGCTGTAATTATGTTTCATTTTTATTTTCTCTAGCACGTGTGTACACTGCACATAGATAGAGAAGGTTATTTTATTCTACCCAAAAATTCGATACGAGATTTCACAGGAAACATATATTTTGAGACCCCTGAATCTAAAAAAAAAAAAAAAAAAAAAAAAAAAAGCGTTGTAGAAAAAGGTCCACGTGTGTGTCAGTGTACGTCTGTGGGCAGCATAACTCAAATAGGAAAAATCTGTTAAACTCCAAATTTGATACTTAAGTATCTTCCAATGCGACACAAATATTTTCAGGAAAATCCTCACCCCTAACAACGCTTTATACGAAATATTTTTTTTTACTTTTTGGGAATTGCCCCAGAAGTACTCTGCATTCCGTTTATCAATATCTAATTGATAAACCGTACAGATAGACAAAAATTTAAACACAAAAAGATCTACATCTTTTTAAAACACATAATTTTTCATAAACGTTTTTCTCTAGTGAACCATTTCCTTATTACCGGTTTAAATTTTTAATTACGTATGCTTTTCGAACAGATCGGGGTTTCTTTTGTTTTGCTGCTGATCATGTAAAGAATCGAATTTCAATGACAATCGCAGAGCGACAGCTTTTAAAACATTTGACTATCACTTTAGCTAAATGTTATTTCCTTAGTTCCTTTCTACTTATAAGGAGCTAGGTATTAAAACCATTCTGCTAAGTTTTATCTCGATTAGCATGAAATAGAAAGAAGAATAAATGTTTGTAAGAAGTTTGTAGAGCAGGTAGAGAAAGCCATGTGAATGGAACAAAAGACTTTTCCCAGTGATTGGTGCATCCGAGAAAAAAAATCGTATGTGTACGGTGTTTCTCAAATCTTTTAAAAGCTGGTCCTTGTGTGAACAATTGGAGCTCGATTCTCTTTGTATGGGCAGCAGTTAAACAAGAGAGATGGAAAAAAAGGTGATTTAGTCAAAAATAACAAGGAATATCTCGGAAGCAGCCAACTCTACAAAAATGTAATGAACTGTATAGCTTAAAGTTGTGTTTTAACGAGATCTATATATGCGTTTGTACTAAGCTTTTGTCTATCTCTCATGATATAGTTACTAGTTATACAGAACATTCAGAATGAAGAGATCCTCAGAAGCTATTCCCAGAAAATTCAAGAAATACATTTCGTTTCTCATGAAAATATCTTAAAAATATTGTATTTTAATAAAATTGTTAGTCATTTTTGAGAAAACCCACATTTTCAAAAAAAGTTCATGTAAAGGGTAGTTTGGGGTGGGTGATTTTCCTGAAAATATTTTTGCCCATCTTTGGAAGATATTAAACTTAAATATCAAACTTGTTATTTAACGGTGCTTTCATTTTTTATCTATGCTGTCCACAAACACACACACACGTTTCTAAAAATGAATTGTTGGATTCATGGGACCTCAAAACATGTTTCCGGTGAAATATCGAGACCGATTTTTGGGGTGAAATATATGTCTTCTCTAAGTAATATATGTGGAGAAAGTAAAAAACTGGAGAATGAAAAACTGCACGTTTTTATGCTATTTGGTTTAGTATTTTTAAACGCCGATATATGCAAGAAATTATATATTACAGAGACTGTCCCAGAAGTACCCGCCCTGACGTATAGATAGCGGTTGTTGTTTCAAACAACAACAATGGTAAAAAGTGCCAACCTTAGAAAGCTCAAGTTTGAAGTTTGACGATTGTACATAGTTTAGCATTTGTTTGGTAGCCATCATTAGTGAATGCTCTCAGCGAATTTGTAAACATGGATAAAACTGATCATTGTTCGTAATACCATACTTTCTTAGCCCAAATAATATTAAAGCTGAGTTAGACTCTACTTTTGGGGAGTCTGCTCCTTTGTTTACAACAGTGAAATATTGGGTGGCAGAGTTTACGCGTGGCCGTAGGAGTTGCCAAGACGAACATCGCAGTGGTCGACCAAATAAGGTTGCCAGTCCAGAAATTGTAAAGACAATCCACAACATGGTATTGTATGACCGTCGACTGAAATTGCGCGAGCTAGCAGACATTGCAGGCATTTCAAAAGGTTCTGTACATAGCATATGACTGAAAATTTGGATTTGTGAAAGTTGCGTGCAAGGTGGGTGCCGCGTTCGCTCACAATAGAACAAAACCAGCGTCGTGAGGACGTTTCAGTCGAGTGTTTGACAATGTTTCGCTGCAATAAAGCTGAGTTTTTGCGTCTATTCTTCACAACGGATGAAATCTAGGACCATCACTTCACACCTGAGACGAAGAAACAAACAAAACAGTGGATTGGTCGGGGAGAATTGGCTTCAAAGTAGGCGAAGACAGCTCCGTTTACAGGCAAGGTCATGACGCCAATTTTCTAGGACACACGCGGGATAATTTTCATTGATTATCTCAAAAAAGGAAAAGTAATCAATGGCGAATATTATGCGCATTTAGCGAAAAGGAAAGTTTGTTTCATCAAGACAATGCACCAATTCACATGTCCATTATTGTCATGTCCAAAATCAACTAGTTAAAGTTCGAATTGCTTCCTCATGCATCATATTCGCCAGCTTTAGCGCCCTCTGATTATTTTCTGTTTCCAAACTTGAAGAAATGGCTTGGTGATAGAAGATTTACCAACAATGAAGAGGTGGAGTTTGCAGGTGATGGTTGTTTTGCAGACCTCGATAGTTCTCACTAATAAACAGGGTATTGAACATCCCTGGGAAAAGTGTCTCGAGCTGAAAGGAGACTATGTAGAGAAACAAAGATGCTTTTCCCCAATGTTGTTGTGTTTTCTTTGTTAGGTTGGGTACTTCTGGAACGGCCCTCGCATTAGTGAGTCATTCTAATTTGTAAAGTGTTTTACGAAATTACCAACTTGTTTTGTTTTTTCTTTTGTTTTTTTTTTTAAGTCTATTCCGTTTGGTTTTCTCGTTTGCAGTTACTTTTAATTTGTCACTGTGCACGACTAGAACAGGCATATAATGCTGCAAAACTTTCTCTTGTTTATGAGAACAAGATACTTCTTTGTTTTTAAGTAGTAGAAATTTTCGGTGAAATTTTAAGAAACAGAACTACTACATAAAATTCAATGTTATAGTAATTGGTCAAAATTCCTATTTTTACATAACGTGTGTTTCCTTCTGAGCATATTGTTAATAAGCCTTGATCTCAGCGTCTTTACACAAAATTTTTACCCCAAAAATGTAACTTCTACTTACTTCTTGTAGAACTGGATTGTTTAAATAATAAACAGAAGAAAACTGAGGGAATCACTAATAGTGAGAGGTTGGCCCCGTAGCTCAGTCGATATAGCGCCTGCCTGGTGTGCGAGGGCCCTTGGTTTGATTCCCCGCTAGGATTTTTGTTTAGCCTAGATTATTCTCTACCCTTCCCGGAGTCTGGCAGTATGAATGAGAGTATGACTGTGTGTGTGTGATCTAATGTAGAAAATTAGAAACCAATACACAGTACACTTGTTCCAAAGATGAATGTACCGATTGGACCATGCATTAAATGTGGGACATAAATGGGACAGTAAAATAAAACTAATCGTGAGATTAATCATTATGAAGAAGTTCTTCTCAGTCTCCTCCTCTCTAAGTTTGCACAAGAACAACTACCACATTCGAAACTCAGTCAAATGAGCAGAATTAATGAACACGCGTTTTCAAAATGAGTGTTGTGATTAAAAAAATCTTATGTGTTTCATTCACCTGACTTTCTCTATATCTGTGTAACAAATTGTTGCTAAAAAGCTTATGCTTATATTTACTTCATGCTAATCAAGAAAAAAATAACAAATAATTTTATTACTTGCTACCTAGTAAGTAGAAGCAAAATAAGGGAAACCATAGGTTAAACTGATAGTCAAAAGCTGGTTGCTATGTGACTGAAGTTCTTTTGTTTGTATGTATGGATAGGAGTTGACGAATTCCTGTATGAGAAAAGTATAAGTATAAGCTTATATAAAAAATAACGAATACCTTAAAAACGATCACCTCCACGAAAAAATGTATATAACATAACTTGTGTGTTTTAATGTGCTCTACATTTTCTGTGTAGTAAGTTTTTATCCACCTCTTACGGTTTAGCAGATGTGCAAAATTCCGTAAAATTCATAAAAGTAGAATAAAGTAGTCTTCAGAGGCTATTCCCAGAAAATTGAAGATATACATTTTATTTGTCAGGTAAATATCTGTAGCTTACGATATTTTAAACAAAATTGTTAGAGCCATTTTCTAGAAAATCAAAATTTTCGAAAAATGTTCCATGTAAAGTTGGGGTGAGGGTATTTTCTTGAAAATCTTCGTGTCGCATCCTTGGAAGATACCAAATATAAATAACAAATTTGGTTTTTAACGGACTTTTCGTTTCTGAGCGATGCTGTCCACAGACATGCACACACGGACCTTTTTGTAAAAATGCTTTTTTGGATTCAGGGGACCCAAAACATGTATTTCCGATGAAATCTCAGTATCGAATTTTTGGTGGAATACAATACTGTCTCTAAACCTATCTACATAGTTTGTATAAGGCAGTCAAAATTGGTTATGTAATAAAGCTTGGATGTAGATGCATAATCCTGATAATTTTGAAATATATGCCAAGGGAATGTTGGTATAAAATTCATAAAAAAACGACAAATTGTTTATCGAAACTGTTTTTGTAATCTGAACAATCACGCAACCTTCTCTTCGTATCAATTATATATGCACATATGTTCATACATGATACATATATGTACTATAGTATTCATATAAAGGAGTATTCTTTCTTACAATAATCACGATACCTCTCTGTTTAAGCAAAATAATAGCGTAATGTCTGAGAAAATAAAATATGATGAAAATATTGTAATGCGAATGGTTGTTTTGGACGGGAGGAGAGATTTTCTTAAAAATATTCCTCTCGTTTCCTTGTGTCATTCAATTTAAATATCAAGTTTTAAGTTTATCCCAGTTTTCGTTATTGAGTTCTGCTATTCACACAAACGCGCGCGCGCACACACACACAACACACACATACACGCAAAGCAAAATAGACTTTTTTTATTCAGGGATCCAAAGCGTACATTTCCGATGCCAGTTTTGAATGTGGGCTATAATACAATACCTCCTTTATATGGTCAGAATATTTTGAGGCAGTTGAAGGGAAAATATGGACAACACGTCCTTTTACAGGTGGCTATCAGTGCAGAACCTCGTAATAAACTGGGCACGAACAACCTATTTATTAGCATTAAGCTGTTTCAAAGAATTCTGACCGAAAAGATACTGTTGTTAGGTAAGTGGTAAAATAAAGTAAACTATGTAAACCTATGTTTTAAGTTCCATTCCCACACGTAACAAACAATAGCACCTGCTTACATGCTGACGGTGGAGATATATCAGGCGCAACTATTTTGTGGACAGTACCTGGTATATTCTAATAAAATGTCCGCCAATCTTCAATGTGTCAAAAGTGTGTTTAAAATCAAAGTATGCCCCTTGATAATTGCAATTCTAATACACTACCCAGCATTATTTTTGCGGCAAAGCATCTGAAAGTCCTTTTCACTAAGGTTTCTTAAATTTAGTAATGTCACTGGTTTTTACTTTCTCTAGCCCGCATGTACAATGTACATAGTGTATAGAGAAGGTATTGTATTCCACCCAAAAAGTCGATGTAGAGATTTCACAGGAAATATATGTTTTAGGGTCCCCTGAGTCCGAAAAGGTGCGTGTATGACTGTGGACAGGATAGCTCAAAAACGAAAAGACCGTTAAATACCAAACTTGGTATCTTTCAAGGATGCGATATGAAGATTTTCAAGAAAATTCCCCCACCAGAAGCTACCCTTTACATGGAAAATTTTTCGAAAATTTTGATTTCTAAAAAATGGCTAACAATTTTGATTAAAATTCCGTATATTAAAGATATTTACATTCCAAATAAAATGTATATCTTGAATTTTCTGAGAATAGCCCTGATGAACCTCTTTATTCTGGATGAATTTTACCGAATTTTGCTTAACTGCTAAACCGTAAGAGATAGACAAAAATTTACTGTACAAAAGCTGGTAGATATCGTCAAAACACAACTTATGCCCTTTACGTTTTTGTTGTGGAGATAACCATTCCCAAGATATTCCTTGTTATTGGTTTCAATTGTAAAGTACATTCTGTCAAGAAAGTATCGGGAATTGATCATTTAAAAATCCTGTTTAAAAGGGCATTCGAAATTATTGTTGTTACTAAGTTGGAAAAACTTTCCTCTATACCCTTGCGGAGTTTGATTGCATCTGTCATCTAGTTTGTTTACAGTACGTCATTTTGTTAGTTCATCTCAAAGGTGATTTGCGATTTTACGATGGATACAAATATTGAACAAAGAATCTGTCTCAAATTTGGCATTGCAAATGGTATTTCGAGTACCGAATCGCTGAAAATGTTACAGAGGGCTTACGGTGACTCTACTTGATCAAAAACACGTGCATATGAGTGGTACAGTGCATTCAAAAGTAGTCGAGATGTGGTGGAAGATTTGCCTCGCTCTGGTCGGCCATCAACGGTTTCAACTGAACTGAAAATCGTCATTTAGGACTGTGAGAGATTACCAGTGAGCTTCCTGTGTCTAACAAATCGATTCGTACCATTTTAAACGATTGTTTGGGCATGACACGCGTTGCAGCTCGGTTAGTTCCGAAAGAATTGAATTTTCTACAAAAACTCAATTGTGTAAGCATTGGTGAAGACATGGTAGAACGAGTCAGTTCCGACCCCACATTCATGAAACTCATTGTAACTGGTGATGAGACGTGGGTTTACGAGTTTGACACTCAAATCAGTCAACAAGCTTTCGAATGGCGCCTTCCAACTGAACCGAAAACTAAAAGGGCACATCAAACTCGATCAAAGCTGAAGGTCATGTTGACAGTTTTTTTCGATTATCACGGTGTCGTGCACTCAAGAGTTCTTGCCAGAAGGTCAGATGGTAAATAATGACAATTATCTGAGCGTTATGCGGCGTTTGAGACAACAAATACGGCGAAAAAGGCCAGATTTGTGGAATAATAAATCATGGATTCAGCACCACGATAACGCACCAGCTCACAAGGCTATTATTGTAAACGAATTTCTGCCCAAAAACTCAACAAATTTCATCGAACAACCACCGTACTCACCTGATCAGGCTCCTGCTGATTTCTTTCTCTTTCCAAAACTCAAGTTACCACTTCGAGGCACCCGTTTTCAGTCGATAGAAGACATAAAGGAAAATTCGCGGCGATAATTGACATAGATTCCTAAAAGTGCCTACAAAAATGTTTTGATGATTGGATTATTCGTTTTCATAAATATATAATTTCAGAAGGGGCCTACTTTGAAGGCGATAAAATACAATTGGATGAATAATTAATTTTTTGTGTTTTATTGACCAATTCCCGGAACTTTCTTGACACAGTAGTACTTAAACTTTTCTCAGACAGGAAGTGTCCGGTTTTCTTTTGTTCTATTCCTGGCCAAGCAAAGAAGCAATTTGGAATGACAATCACATAACGACAGCCTTTAAAACATTTCACTATCACTTTAGCATAATGCATTCTTTAGGTCTCTTCTACATATAAGGACCTAAGTTATAAGAACATTCTGCTAATGTTTATCTCGATTAATCTTTTGTAAGAAGTTTTGTTTGCAGAGCCGCTAGAGAAAGTCATGTTAGTGTAATACATCACATTTTTCTGTATTATATCTAGTTTTTTTCATATTAATCGCGATTTACTGCCATTGCGGTTCGGTGCTGCTTTCCAATAAGAGCGAATCGGCTGTTGGTGTGGCCGTGGTTTGCTTCGTTATTCTTGTGCATAATCCATTGAACATTCCCATGCCAGAATCTATTGTTAGAATACCAAGTTTGTTATTCATTTTCTTTTTTGAATTATACTGTTCACAGTCATACACAGACATTTTTATAAAAATATGATGTGCTCCATTCACAAAGTCTTCTCTCTTTGCTCTGCAAACGAACTCTTTTTACAAAAGATTATTCTTTTATCTACATAATGATAATCGAGATAAACATTATTAGAAAGGTCTTATTACTGCTTTCTTGTAAGTAGAAGGGAAATAGGGGAATACTCTAGGCTAAAACGATAGTCAAATATTTAAAAGCGTTTGTCATTGAAATTCCGTTCTCTTTCCAAAGTCAGGAGTAAAACAAAAGAGATATGAAACGAAAGATGATTTCCCTGTTTGAAAAGGGTTCAAGTATCTTAAAACTGAAACCAATAACAAGGAATACAAGGGAAACAGTTAATTCTACAATAAGTGCCTACGATATATATTTTGAGCTTTAACAATATCTATAATGTTTACTTTCTCTACACGTACTATGTACATAGTGTATAGAGGAAGTATTGTATTCCACCTCCTGAATCCAAAAAAGCATTTTTGCAAAAAGGTCCGTGTGTGTATGTGTGGGGGGGGGCAGCATAGCTCAAAAACGAAAAGACCGTTAAATACCAAACTTGGTATTTAAGTTTGGTATCTTCCAAGGATGCAACACGAAGATTTTCAAGAAAATCCCCCCACCCCCAACTACCCTTTACATGGAACTTTTTTCGAAAATGTTGATTTTCCCAAAAATGGCTCTAACGATTTTGATTAAAATCTGGTATATTAAAGATATTTACCTGACAAATAAAATGTATATCTTGAATTTTCTGGGAATAGCCTCTGAAGACTACTTTATTCTGGGTCAATTTTACTGAATTTTCCATATCTGTTAAACCGTAAGAGATGGACAAAAACTTACCACACAAAAAATGTAGAGCACATTAAAACACACAATTTATGTTGTATATATTTTTTTTTCTCATGGAGTTGATCGTTTTTTAGATATTCCTTGTTTTTGTTTTCAGCTTTGAAAAACTTAACGTTTCTCATACAGGAATTTGTAAACTCCTGTCCATACAAATAAAGGAACTTCAATCACATAGCAACCAGCTTTTGACTATCACTTTAACCTATGGTACTCCCTTATTTTTCTTCTACTTACAAGGAAGCGAGTAATAAGACTATTTCTGCTAATTTATTGCCGATTATCATGAAGTAAATAGAAGCATAAGCTGTTTAACAATAATTTTTTGCAGAGATGTAGAGAAAGTCAAGTGAATGATACACATAAGATTTTTTATTTTCTCTATACGTACTATGTACATAGTGTAGAGAGGAAGTATTGTATTCCACCCAAAAATTCGATACCGAGATTTCACCGGAAATACATGTTTTAGAACCCCCTGAATAAAAAAAAAAAAAGCATTTTCAGAAAAAGGTCCGTGTGGACAGGATAGCTCAAAAACGAAAAGACCGTTAAATACCAAACTTGGTGTTTAGGTTTGGTATCTTCCAAGGATGTGACACGAAGATTTTCAAGAAAATCCCCCCACCCCCAACTATCCTTTACATGGAAAAATTGTTGAAAAGTTTGGTTTTCTAAAAAATGGCTCAAACGATTTTGATTAAAAGCCCGTATATTAAAGATAATTACCTACCAAATAAACTGTATGTATTGAATTTTCTGGGAATAGCCTCTGAAGATCCCTTTATTCTGGATGAATTTTGCTAAATTTTGCTTAACTGCTAAACGGTAAGAGATAGAAAAAAACTTACTACACATAACATGTAGATCTGATCAAAACACACAATTTATGTCCTTTACATTTTTGTTGTGGAGGTAACCGTTTCCCAGATATTCCTTGTTTTTTGGTTTCACTTGTGAGTACTTATACTTTTCTGGGACAGAAAGTGTCCATTGTTCTTTTGATTTACTCCTAGAGAAACAAAGAAGCGATTTGCAATGACAATCGAATAATAACGGCTTTTAAAACATTTGACTATCGGTTTAACATAGTGTATTCCCTTATTTTCTTTCTGCTTATAAGGAACTAAGTTATAAGAACATTCTGCTAATGATCATATCATTAGCAACGTGCAGAAAGAAGAATATTCTTATGTGAGAAGTTTGTATAAGAGCTAGAGAAAGTCATGTGAGTGAACACATCAGATTTTTTTGTAGTAAAAATGCTTATCTCTTACGGTTTACCAGTTATACAAAAGTTATCCAGAGTAAAGATATCTTTAGAAGCTATTCCCAGAAAATTCAAGATATACATTTCATTTGTCACAAAACTACCTTAAACATAAGGTATTTTAATCAAAATCGTTAGTCATTTTTGAGAAAATCAAAATTTTACAAAAATGTTCCATGTGAAGGGTAGTTGAAGGTGGGGGGATTTCCTGAATATCTTCGTGTGACATGCTTGGAAGATACTCAGTTTAAATATCAAGTTTGGTATTTAACCGATTTTTCATTTCTTATTTATTCTGTCCACAGACACAGACAGACACACACACAAGCAGAAACACACACGGACATTTTTCCAGAAAATCTTTATGGATTTAGGCACCTCAAAATATTTATTTACGGGTAATCTCGGTAGAGAATTTTTTGGTAGAATACAATCCTTCTCTGTCTCCTATGTACATTATACATACGGGATAGAGGAAGTAAAAATGCTCGTGTTGGATAAGGTGAAATCTCAATATAACATTTTTGTTAGCCCAATGCAGTGCCTTTTCTATCTGCTATGTATGTATATTGTACTTACCATAAAAAGTAATAAACTACAGTAGGCAGGGAAAAATCAAGTGAATGTATGACATCATATATTTTAAATTTCGTACATCTGAAACAAACTACCCAACAAAATATCAAAATGTTTTAACATATATAGGACATGTAAATTATAATATTGTTTGTGCCACAGTAAATATTACAGTGCATGTGGCTAGAAATCATAAGCATGCTGAGGGGTATCCATACTGCTGCCATGCGTACATTATCAGGGAATAATTTTAATCTTGTGTACAATTTCAAAATATGTTTTTCACTTTATTCCCTTGCGTCCAATATTTAATTTTGAAAATTTAAAGGATCCTGGGATCGAAATTTCAAGCTGCTGTGTTTATTTTATGTTTTTTCTGATTTTTTTTTCTTCTGGGATTTCGTTGCTACTACGTTCATATGAATACCAATTTGCATTCAAATTGCATAAATACTTTGCAAGATATAAATTATTTCATAAATTGTATTATGTAAATAAAAAAATTGAAATATTCCACGCACCTCAAAATGTCCAAAAATGTAATTCTAAATTGTATTAGAATTAAGACAATTTCTTTTTTAAATTATAAAGTTTAATCTCTAAAATTACTATTGTCATTAGGATAATTTTGGTCTGTAATATTACAATAGATTCTTCTACATATTATGAGAAAGTTTACATTTAAACAAAAACTGAAATGCGTGGGACATTTTGAGAATGAGAAAATGTATTTTTAAGAAAAACGTGTTTTATAAAATGTGTAGTATGTTAGGAATAGGTGAACTGTATATCTATGAATGACTGAAGAGCCCAAAGCAAGGGGTTACAGGTAAATGTTGGTTCTCTATGGATACCCGAAATTTCCAACAATTGCAAGTATTTGCCATAAAAACAACTTTCCAATTTTTTTTCTGATTGTAGTCAAAATTTCACTCCCAGTATCTCTTAACAGTTATGAATAACCTCTACAAGGAATGTTATGCAATGTTGTCAATATATCCCGAATGTTTCCTCTGCTTGGCTCAGAATAGGATAGCACTAGAAGTGAAATTTAAAAAAAAAATGGCAGCAAGTTGCATCATTTATTTCCAACTAAAATAAAATTACAGCTCATGTTACGAGTTTGAAAATAAAATGAGCTTTGAACGTAGTCATTTTATTTTATTTTGCCAAATTTAATGGCCTTGATTCATTATTGCTTCATTAACTGAAAGGGATCAATGCAATCGAAATTACAGCTGTATAAAACAAACAAACAGACACTATTTTCCAACAAACTAAAACAAAACGTAAGCTGTATTCATTTCAAATTAATGAGATAGTATATTTAAATTACCTTCAACAGTTCAGAAAACATGCGATATACTTACATGAGCCTTTTGGAATTTGAAAGAATTCTTCATTCTGAAAGAAAACTTTAAAACAAATATTTTGGAAATAGATGTTAATAAATTGAAAATACATAATTCTGCATTCTCCCTCAGGCTTTATGTATGTATTTCGTTATGTTTGTAATTATATAAGAATGAACTTTGGGGATGTTTTAGAAAATAAAACTATGTGAAACTTATGGTATTTCAAATTTACAAAACTCTAATCAAAACGTTAAGATCCATACGGAAAAACTTATCAATTCAACCAAAAATCAGGTTTGCTAAAACTGCCCTCAATTGACAGGACCAGAAAGAGGAGTATTTCTGGTGAAACCTAGATATCGATTTCTTGAGCAGAATGCAATACTTTCTCTACCCTTAGTAACGAAAATAACTAAAGAAACATACAAAGACATTTATCACGAACCTAACGCTTAAGTAAATTAAAATGGGGAACGTCCTCAAGTCTTAAAATTGCTACAACTTAAGGCTTCAACTCTGTGTTCCATGCGATTCAGTTGGAAAAGCAAAGCATTCGCGAAATGTTATATTTAATCTCCATTTAAATATTTCAGATAAAAGAACTTCTTGAAAAGTTAAATTTGGGCATTATTTACTCCAGAAATGGCGAAAATGGAAAATCCCGGTGGAGTTTTTTATTGTTGCCCAATTTGACCAGCTTGAAAAAGAGAACTTTAGGAAAAATATGCATTTTTTGCTCCATTTGAATGGGTGAAAAAGAGAATTTGAGCGTTTCAAACGTTTGCTCCATTTGACTAGCTTGAGAGAAGAACTTCTGCACACTCCTTGACCGTAAGAGTCAGAGGGGGCGGGGGAGAGCCCAATTAACCTCCATGCAATGAATAACGTAGAGAGTCTTACACTACTGTGCGTACGCACATACGTACGTACCTTCTGAATGGCATTTCAGCAGCAATGCACGTGATGCTGACACAAGGGGAGGACCTCTATACTCCCAGAGCCCTCGCCCTTCTTGGTCGTTTTCCTCATCCTAGCTTCTTCCGCTTACCACATTCGCACAGTTGATCGATGTGAGGCTGCCTCAACCGCATAGTCGTCTTGCCCCAACTTTAGGTAGATACCGCGTAGTCCTATCACTGTCACATGTACCAGTACACACCCACCTTCGGTTGTAAATATCAGCACTATGTGTGTGTGTCAGGGCATGTCACTTCCACACGCCTACGTCATAACACGTTACACTCGCCACGCACGCACACGAACGCACGCACGCACTCCTACTTGCACTATTGTTGTTGCTTGCTAGCAGCCGTAACTTTTCTACGCACTTCGGCTGGGCCCAGAGCAAGTGACCCCGGTTATGTGTGTGCGAGAGAGACGGGAGACTGTGTGTCGGGTCAGCCAGCGGCACTACAAACCAACCCCCACCACGGCACCGGCTCGCTGGAGGGGGAACACAGGGCAAAGAAATGGATATTTGCACACCGCACGTACACTTCGCATGTACAGAAAAAAAAGAGTAAAAAAAGGAGAACGGGAAGGGCTGATGGGAGTGAGTGAGATGGCTGGGGCGAAGGGGAAGGGTGTTTTCCGGCTTATTGGGGGAAAAAAGAGCTCTTCGCTTCCCCTCTTATATTCGGAAGAAAAACCCCTTGTCGTTCTTCGCTGGCTCGGTCGTTTCCCGAAGGGGTGTAGAGAGGAGATGAGCTGCAGTTATGCAACCTGCCGCTAGGTGGTACCACCTGCCTGTGCGCAGGGCCCGGAGCACCAAAAGGGATAGCAGTGAAAGAATTGAAAACAGGTCAGGAAAAACTCTGCCATGACCCCAAAAATTCTGAGTGTACACAATATCTGCCGTATAAAGCATAGTAACCTTTTATGATGCATAAAAACGACGGAAATCACGTGTTTCACCAGCAACACTCCCTAAGGGCTGACTTAGGCGCCGACATTTCTAAATCTAGTGATTCCAAAACGTATTTAAGAATTCTAGCAGTCAAATACACAAAAAGAACATTATTGTATTTAATTCTTGAAAAACAGATGATATTAGCAGTGTAAGTGTGAGATTTATAATCTTTGAAAACAATTTTCAAACTTCTCGTCTACAATATTTGCAACATTATTTTGCGTCCTTCTGCTATAGCGTTTTACTTTGGTTTTTCTTCTGTTTTCTTTTATTTCAACTTCAGCATTTTTGTGAAAATTAATTTTGAAAGTCTGAAGGAGTAAATATGTAAAGAACAGAAATAGCAGGCATGCTGTTAAAAACCCCCTTTTAAAACATTTTGGCTATCCTTTATAATATTTTTCTGGGCCGGAATTCAAAATGACATAAACTTCACGCACAGTTTAGCATAAAACTATTTTAGTTTTATTATTAACATTCGGGTGACTTTCCTTGGCCAGGAGGTGGACATACCAAGTTCCCAAAAAGCAGTCATTGGGAACAAGAACACTGGCCGCAATGACATCTCCTGAATGTAGGAGTAAAACATTTTCAAATAAAGTGTTGTCGATACAAAGAAAATACTTCCGCCACCTCTCCACATCATGAGACTTTTTGCCAACGAATGAGAATCCTTAAGATTTGGAAAAACTACAGTATCTAACCTGTCTTACAGAAATCTAAATCAGCTAGTATACACAAAGTACTTACTTTTTTGCCATGTACCAAAATTCTAACTAGCTCGGTTACTTAAATAATACTTTTTATTGCTAAATGCATTACTTTAATAAAAATCTGATGTGTTCTATTCACATGACTTTCTATACATCTCGATAACAATTTATTGTTAAAAGCTTATTCTTCTATACGCTTCATGCTAATCGAGATAAAAATTAGCAAAATGGTCTTATTATTCGCTTCCTTGTAAGTAGAACGGAAATAAGGGAATACACTATGCTAAAGTGATAGTCAAATCTTTTAAAAGCTCGTTGCCATGTGGTTGAAATCCATTTCTTTGCATTACCAGGCATTGAAAAATTCCCGTATTTGAAAAAAAAAAGTATTTTAAAACCAAAACCATAACTAGGAATATCTCCAAAATGTTTAAGTCCACGAAAAAGTATATATAACATAAATTGTGAGTTTTAACGAGATCTACATTTTTGTATAGCTTTGACTATCTCTTACGGCAAAATGTATCCAAAATAAAGAGCTCATCAGAGGGTATTCCCCGAAAGTTCAAGATATACATTTTATTTGTCATAAAATAGTATTTTAATAAAAATCGTTAGAGCCATTTTTGAGAAAATCAAAATATTCGAATGTTTTCCAATATAAAAAGTAGTTTGGTATGGGGGGATTTTCCTCAAAATATTCGTGTCGCATCCTAGGAAGATACTAAATTTAAATACAACTGTTGTGTTTTATCAACTTTTCATTTTTGAGTTATCGTGTTCACAGACACACGGACATGCGGACACACGGACATGCGGACACATGGACACACACACCTTTTTTTCCAAAAATGTTTTGTACAGTGGACCCTAAAACTGCATTTCCGGTGAAATCTTGGTATCTGGAGTATCTGGTATCTTCTTGACTGAAGGGCAATACCCTCTCTACCTACATACCATGTACTATGTAGAGAACTGAGCCACATAGTGATTTTAAAAAATATTTGCATATCAAATTCAAGGTTTACAGTAAATGAATTTTAAAAAAATATATCATTTCATTGTTTTTTTTTTTATATATTTATCAATTATCGTAAAAAAGCTATTACATTTCGTACTCTCCTTGGTTGTCCAAAATGTAATAATTTACCTCTCAAAATTGGAGCATTTCGATAGTATACGACCATTTTAATATAATTTTGAGAGACAGTATGAACATTTTGAAGCGAATTACTGAAAATTTGCATCGTGTGGAATATTTTGAGCATGGAAAAGTGTTGGAAAAGTTTGCGAGGAAATAAGCTTTAAATTTGGGAGTGCCTATTAATAAGCATGCGCCTGCTCATTTACAGCTTCAGTTAATTGATAGTTAAAAGTGCAACTTGTGGAAAAAACTATACATATTCTTAAAGTTTAAAATTCACATCATTTTATAATGAAAATAATAATGTTTGAATTCTTAACAAAATGTTTGCCAAATTTCACAGATACATCGCCATATGCACCTCTGCAGAATGCTCCCTTATCTGTCAGAAGCTAAGTAGGTTTGTTGGTTCAGATATAACAGGAGAGATATCAGATCAAGACTTCCTATATACTATGAGAGATCGAAGGAAGAGCATGGACTGCCTTCAAAACATAATTACTGACCTCCTACGAGAGACAGACAGAGCTTGCCCTCATTGGAATGTAAACATTGTAACAGCGGGCATTCAACGACGTTTCATTGACAGAAACTAACAGCTTAAGAAATTATTACTTTCTCCATACGCACTATGTACATAGTGTATAGAGAAAGTATTGCACTCCACCAAAAATTCGATACCGAGATTTCACCGGAAATATATGTTTTAGGGTCCCCAATATCCAAAAACAGCATTTTCACAAAAAGGTCCGTGTGTGTGTGTGTGTGTGTGTGTGTGTGTATGTGTGTGTGTGTCCGTGTGTCTGTAAACGCGATAACTCAAAAACGAAAAAGTCGGTAAAATACCAAACTTGGTATTTAAGTTTAGTATCTTCCAGGGATGCGACACGAAGAATTTGAGAAATTTCCCCCCACCCCAACTACCCTTTACATGGAACTTTTTTCGAAAATTTTGATTTTCTCAAAAATGGCTCTAACAATTTTGATTAAAATTTTGGATATTAAATATATTTACCTGACAAATGAAATGTATATCTTGAATTTTCTGGGAATAGCCTCTGAAGAGTAGTTTATTCTGGATGAATTTTACTAAATTTTGAATGACTGCTAAACCGTAAGAGATAGACAAAAACTTACTATACAAAAAATGTAGAGCACATTAAAGCACACAATTTATGTTATATACATTTTTTTCGTGGAGTTCGTCGTTTTTGTGACATTCCTTATTTTTGGTTTCTGCTATGAAAAACGTATACTTTTCTCATACTGGAACTTGTCAACTCCTGTCCATATAAACAAAGGAACTTCATTGACATAGCAACCAGCTTTTGACTATCACTTTAACTTACGGTTGTCCCTTATTTCGCTTCTACTTACAAGGATGCGAGTAATAAGACTATTTCTGCTAATTTTTTCTGATTAGCATAAAGTAAATAGAAATATAAGCTATTTAGGAATTATTTGTTGCAGGGATATGGAGAAAGCCATGTGAATAGTACACATCAGATTTTTTAAACACACTATATACATTATACTTAATATATATATCATTGGAAGTTGTTGCAATCTGCGTAAAATTGAAGATTTCCTTCTTGCTATGCAGTTAAGTAAATGGTACTGTTCACATGTTTGGTCGCATAACGTACATAGACATTGGTTACACGCGAAGTGGAACCCTGTTTCATTGTATATTCTCAGTTACAAGTACATTGCCACCCATTTTTTCATTGTAATAGACAGCCCATTGCATTTATGATAAGAAGTACTTACATAAGCAGCACTCCTCTAAACCAACAGGAAACCCGGCTTGCAACTTCCAAACTTTGCCAGACTATACATAACCCTAACTTAGGGATTTTGCAGGGAGTGACGCTTGGTTCCACACATACAGGTGAGTAATACTTTTTTCAAATGGAATATACTAAGAGTAATATACGCCACAGTTTGAATGATGGTACCCTTCTATCAATAATACGTCTCTCTGGGTCTACAATTAAGTCTCACATTGACAAACTAATGTCGAGAAAAGCGTATCAGCGTTTTGCTATACGCCCGATAAAAGGTTTGCAAAGCCTCATTTGAGGAAGAAAGATTACAAGATATATTTTGGTACTCGGCCATTAAGCGAGTTTTTTCCGCCACTGTTGTATTTTTGTGGTGAACAACAGTCTCGATATCAACTCCAGTGGAATAGGGAGACGTTACACTTCCGTTCCGTTTACCAGCTTCCCAGGGCTATCCTATGAAAAAAATAAGGTTCCCGGCAATGCGATTATGAGAGATTCAAAACGTTGGGATGCTCAATGAGTTTGAAACTTCATTTTCTGAATGCACACTCGGAATTTTCCCAGATAATCTTGGACAAGGAACAAAAGAAGCGTTTCCACGGGACTTAAAAGATGGGGAACGTGTCGGTGAAACGTTAATAAATTGCAGACTACTGCTGCTTGCTTCACTGCGATATTCCAGAAACCTCACACAAGAGAAAAAGTAACACGCGTAGCTTCAATGTGAAACGACATATAAAGCATTAGATTAAACATGAGTCAATAATAACAACCTGATCGTTTTTAAATGCAAAACTAATATTTGAAACAGCGTATCTAATATTACCAGCTTCCCTATTAAATTAAAAATTCTGATGGCCGATAGGAGGCGGTGAGCACGGCTTTTAATAGTGTTATTTCTGTGTTATTAAAAAGTGCAATATTTCACAACCAGCTAAATCTGTAAGTAATTTCGCTTATAGAAGATTTCCCCAAACCTTTAACAAGCAGTGTAAATGTTAGGAATTCCATGCGTTGTACATAACGCATTATTTATTATATATTTAATTTCATTTGGTTAGCTCTCTTCAGAATTGCCTTTTGTTAAAGAAGCAGATCGTCAGTTGTCTGCGAAGCAGATCGTCAGTTGTCTGCAAAGCAGATCGTCATTTGTCTGCAAAGCAGACTGTCTTTTGTCTGGTTGCCAACACTATGCAATCTAATCAACAAGAACAAACATTCTCAGATTCACATTCTATTAATCCTGTGGAAATTTCTACTACATCTCGTTCAATCTTACAAACACCCAAGTTAGTTCATAAACGCCCGCTTGAAGATCTCAATCAAGGTAATGCCTCCATGTCAAGTGACGGGTTTTTCACTCCTAACAAAAAGCATATAACTTCAGCCTCAGCTGTAAACTCTAAATATATTGTGGACTTAACCTCCATACACAATAAATTTTCCCCTTTGGAAACAATGGAGGAAGCTAACGACACAGTCGCTGAAGTAAATTTTACTACAGCCTCTAAAACCAGGATCCCACCCATTTTTTTCCATGAAGTGAACAACTACCAGCAGATTATCCGCGACATAGGTACTATTGTAAAAGATGACTACTCAACACAACAGCAAAATAAAGTCCTTAAAATAAATACAACTTCAGTCAATGACTTCCGAGCCCTTACAAAATTCCTGGAAGAATCAAAGCTCCCTTTTCACACCTTCCGTGATCCAAATTTCAAAAGACTTGAAGTTATCTTGAGAAATGTTCCCTACTCTCTTACAAACGACGACATAACCACAGAATTAACCACTCTGAAGTTACCAGTGATAAAAGTTACAAGACTCTTTTGCAAAGATCGTCAACCTATGCCACTATGCGCTGTTGAATTAGTAAACAATGAACAAGGAAAGAAGATCTTTGAAGTCAAACACATTCACCATGCTTTAATAAAAGTTGAATACCGTAAGAAACCCACAAGCATCCCACAATGCACACGATGCCAGCGCTTTGGGCATACTAAAAACTTCTGTCGACTTGCACCTCGATGTGTAAAGTGTCCCTCTAACCATCATTTCTCTGAATGCCCAAAACACAAATATACTCAGCCCTCCTGCGTGAACTGCGGAGAAGCTCATCCGGCAAATTTTAGAGGTTGTCGTATTTACTTGGAATTAAAAAATAAATCCAATGCAACTGTAACCAAACCCGTAAAAACACCTACACCACCAAAGCTAAACCTGGAGAATTTTCCAAAGCTGACACCAACTTCTTCCTGTTCTGCTCCTGAAACTCCTCAGTGGCCACGCTCAGTTCCTCCAGAAGATAAGAGTTACCGACATTCCACTCAGCAAGCATTTGCACAAAATTCTTCTTCTGCTTCTTCCTCCGATGACACTGGAAACCTTATTCAGCTAGCTATTAATTTTCTAGCACCATATCTACCAAAAATCAAATCCTTTTTATTACAGCTTTTTGCAAGTTTGTTTGCTAATGGCCACTAAAAATCAAGTATATACATTCTCTCAACTAACTATACTAAACTGGAACGCTAACGGAATCAAAGCCAAGCGGGAAGTCTTTCTGGAATTCATCTCAAGACACAACGTCGCAGTAGCTTGCGTCACTGAGACTCATCTAGCACCACAGGAAAAGTTTTCAGTACCTGGTTATGCAGCGTATAGGTCCGATCGCGAAGCTCTCGTCGCCTCGAGTGGAGTGGCCATCTTCATTCGAAAGGAAATACACCACTACTCGGTCCTACTACCCCAACTAACTAGCCTCGAAGCTTGCGCAGTTCAAATATCCATGCACAACTCCACTAAAACGACAATAATCTCAGCATACAAGCCACCAGGACTCTGCCTCAATGACCAGGATATTACTACTATATTCTCTGACACAGTGCCAACCCTTCTCGTGGGAGATCTAAATAGTAAGCATGAAACATGGGGATGCCGTGTGACAACTCCAAACGGAAGACGACTATTAACAGCAGCTGAATGCAATGCAGTTAACATCTTAGCCCCACCTGGTCCTACTTTCTTTAGGTAAAATGTAGCACCTGACATACTAGACATAGTACTTTACAAAAATGTATTAGGCTTTCCCACCATGGCTGTTCTACCTGAAATGGACTCCGACCACTCCCCAGTCTTGATATCATTTGACAACAATCTGATTTTACGTCCACAGTCCACTAGGAGACTCAGCAGAGGTTTCATACATTGGGAAACCTTCCAACATGCAATTGATAACGAGCTAAAACCTGCGTGCAACCTGAAAAGTCCCAGTGATGCAGAAGCAGCAATTCTTGAGTTCACAAAAGTCATAACTTCAGCCATAGACAAATCCACAGCTCCAGCTAGACCTCAGCAACAAAGAAAACCCTATCACGAAACTTTGCCCTCTAACATCAGATCTCTCTTGAAAGAAAAACACAAAATGCGCCGGCTTTGGCAGAAGTACAGAGAAACGTGGCAACTTCATCGCTTGAACCAACTCACAAGAAAGGTAAAAAAACAAATGGATGAGTACCGTACTCGATTTACCAACGGCACCTCTCCAGCATTTCACCAGAAGATTCATCCTTGTGGAAAGAAACCAAAAGAATATTAAAAGAACCGACGCTTATTCCACCCTTAATACAAGACGGAAAACACTACATAACCGACTTTGAGAAGTCGGAACTATTCGCAAATACTCTACAATGTATCTTCAGCCCAAACCCAGTGATAAACGAAGAATTCAACCACGAAATTGAACGTTTTCCTGGTTCTTATACCACTGCTCCACTTCCCATTGACTTCACTTCGCCAAAAGAGATCTTGTTCATAATCCAGCAACTACCAGCAAGAAAATCGCCTGGTCATGACCTAATTCCAAATTTTGTATTAAAACATCTGACTCGCAAAGCACTTGCTATTCTGGATCACTCTTCAATAGTTTGATACGTATGGGCTACTTCCCCAGAATCTGGAAACACGCTATAATTATTGTTTTTCATAAACCTGGGAAAAGCTCCTCAGACCCAAACAATTATCGTCCTATAAGTCTGCTACTAACTCTGTCCAAAGTGTATGAAAAGATTATACTGAAGCGTTTAACAAAATTTCTCAATGAAGCATCAGTATTACCTCCCTTTCAATTCGGTTTTCGTCGTAAACATTCAACCACCCATCAAATTCTCCGGATTACAGAGCAAGTGGCACAAGGCTTCGAGAAGAAAGAACACACAACTGCAGCTTTCCTTGACTTCACTCAGGCATTCGACAGGGTTTGGCATCAGGGTCTTCTATACAAACTGTACAACAACGGCATTCCAGACTACCTCTATAAAATAATTTCCTCCTTTCTGTCACAACAAACATTCTCAGTCCGCATAGGTAGTTGTCACTCTTCTACAAAACCTATAACAGCCGGAGTTCCTCAAGGATCTATCCTGGGACCAGCTCTGTTCAACCTGTACACCTCCGATGTGCCTGCAACGCCTACAGCTCAAATCGCTATGTATGCGGACGATACTGCAAGCTTCTCAACACATCGCAATATCCACACCGCCAGAAATAACCTTCAAGAGGCCTTAAACTTAATTATGCCCTGGCTAGACAACTGGCGTATTTCGCTCAACCAGTAAAAATGTGAAGCAATGGTCTTTACACTATGCAGACAAAACTATCCACCACCAGTAACGCTCCCAGCGAAACAGATACCCTGGAAAACTAATACAGAAACAGTGAAATATCTCGGTGTACTCCTGGATCGACGACTCACATGGAAACCACATATAAGCAACAAACTTAAACTAGCCCGAGCAAGACTGGCAAAACTCTACCCCCTCCTCAACAAAAGATCTTCACTCAAACTAAAAAACTGCACACTACTTTACACGACCCTCCAGTCCAGTGTGATTGGCAGGCTGAGGGCAGCCCGAGGTGTTTTAGACGTGTCCCTGTTCTCAGAGAGAACTTAACCACGTTCTGACGGGATTGAGGGTTTTTTTTTTTTAGGATGGCGGGTGTGTATTGGGGTTGTGGAGTGACAGGAGGAGGCGAATATTGCTCCTCGACGGTTGCCTTGATGGTGCAACGGCCCTTGTGCACCGCTGGTGTGTTTTTATCAAAATGTTTCTTGAGGTTAAATTTTTGAATCCAAGCAACTCTTGAAGGATAATAAGGAGCTTAGCCGTAGCAGCTGTTGGTGGTGCTCCTTCGTTACCGGGGATGCCCGCAAGCCATGCGGGGAAGCCGGTATCGCCTGAAGCGGCGGTTTGTGGGATCGTAATCCCCAAGAGACCTAACGAGGGCGCTCCGATGGAATGGTAACCCTTCGTTGAATTTTGTTGCCCGACGCCTAATCTCGTCCTCCAGGTATGGTAGACCAGAGGCTTCGTGCAGGAGTCTCGTTGGAAAGCCTCGAGGCACAGAATAGATAGCCCGGAGACACCTATTCTGTACCCGCTGAAGCAACAGCAGACTGGAGTCTGCCGCCATGCCCCAGATCTCACAGGCGTAGATTAATAAGGGGATAATAAGAGCCCTCAAAAGGCGCAACTTAAGGGGAACGGTCATCGAGGACCTCAGCACGATTACACGACCCTATTAAGACCACTACTACTATACGCTTGTCCAGTTTGGGGAGGAACTAGTCCTTCTGAAATCAAACGTATCCAGACATTTCAAAACAAAATATTGCGAATCTCAACGAATGCACCATGGTTTGTCAGAAATAGTCAACTACATAGAGAAACTGGAATCAGCATCATTCAACAGTCAATTTCTTCACAAGCCGAACAGTTTTACAGCAAGCTAAAAGACGTCTCAGGAGCCATTCACTATTCTCTTGGCAGAAAATCTAGCTATCCAACTCGCATCAAGAGTCGCCTACCACTGGACCAGCTCTCACAGCAAGAGTTTCTGTAAGATAAAAACAAAAAATAATGTACCTACTTATGAGGGGCCCAATGGGGCTTACCTCATTTCAATGTTATTCAGTATCATGCATGTAAATAATGTCTAAAATCAATGATCTGTAGAGCGCACATGCGCTGATCGATCAATAAATCATTAAAAAAAAAAAAAATTCTCATGTGTTACAGTTAAATGACTTTCTCTAGCAAAAACAATTCTTACAAAAAATATTCTTTCTGCACAATGCTAATTGAGATAAACATTAGCAGAATGTTCTTATTACTAAGTTCCTTATAAGTAGAAGGGAACTAAAGGAATACGCTATGCTAAAGTGATAGCCAAATGCTTTAAAGGCTGTCGATATGCGATTGTCCTTGCAAATTGCTTCTTTAAAGGACTTAAATTGTGTGATTTGGTGAGATCTACATTTTTTGTGTAGTAAGTTTTTGTCTATCTGAAGAGGCCTTCAGAGGTTATTCCTAGAAAATGCAAGATTTAAAGCTGTAAGCAATAAAAAGGAGCATCTCGGGAATGTTCAATTCCACGAAAAACTGTATATGATTAATGATGATTAATGAGATCCTTATTTTTGTGTAGTAAGTTTTGTCTATCTGAAGAGGTCTTCAGAGGCTATTCCCAGAAAATACAAGATTTTAAAACTGTAAGCAATAAAAAGGAGCATCTCGGAAATGTTCAACTCCACGAAAAACTGTACATGAATAATGATGATTAATGAGATCCGTATTTTTGTGTAGTAAGTTTTGTATATCTCTTACGGATTATCTAATGACACAAAAGTCATCAATAATGAAGTGGTCTTCAGAGGCTATCCCTAGCAAATTCAAGATATACATGTTATTTGCTATGTAAATATCTTTAATATACGTCACTTAACATAAATAATGGTTTTAATCAAAATCGTTAAAGTGATTTTAGAACATCAAAATTTTCGAAATTTTTTTTCATGTTAAGGGTAGTTTGGGGTGAGAGGATTTACCTCAAAATCTTCGTGACGCATCTTTGAAAGATACTAAACTTAAATACCCACACGCACGCGCGGACCTTTTTCTAAAAAAAATTTCTTTGGATATAGGGGACACTAAAACGTGTATTTCCGGTGAAATCTCTGTATCCAATTTTTGGTGGAATTCTCTACCGATATTGTACTATGTGCGACGTAGACAAGGCGGAAGTGGGTGAGCGGTTAGACGGCCCAGGTTCGATTCCAAGCGCCCTTATGTGGGATTCGTAGTGGATGAAGCTGCGTCTGGGCGGGTTTTCTCCGTGCTCTACGGTTTCCTCCACCGCTCATTCCACCACTTGCTCCATCATTACCTTCCAATCATCAATTTCTATTCTGATAGGATACTAGCAATTGGCAGAGACAGTTTTGACAGAGAAAATACAAATGTTAATTTTCAGAGATTAGCGTACATATTCTGCAACAAAGTATTCTTGCAAGAGCTTATTTTTCTATTTACTTTACGTATATCTAAATAAATATTTGCAGAGAAATGTTAGGACATACTTCCATATATGTAAATAGAGCAATGCACTACGCTAAAGCAATAGTCAAATCCTTCAAAAGCTGTTTGTTTTGTGATGCATTAAAATTCCGTTCCCTTTGGTTGACCAGAAAAAAGAAAACGGAATAATGATTTTCCATTTCTGAAATGTCTAAATATATGAAAATTGAAACCAATATTTAGGAATATTTCAAAAACGGTTAACTCCAAAAATATATATTTGACATATTGCTTATTTTACATTTTTTGTGTCATAAGATATTCTCTATCTCTTTAGTATATGAATTATAACAAATCCATCCAAAATAGACAGGACTTCAAAGAATACTCCAAGAAAATACAATATATGTGTTTTATTTAGCATAAAACATCTTAAACATACGACGTTTTTCATTTTTGAAGAAATCAAAATCAGAAATATGTTTCATGTAAAAGGTGAGAGATTTGCTGTTGAGGAATTTTCGTGACGTATCCTTGGAAATGCTGAAATTAACCGATTCTTCGTATCCGTGTAGACATACATACGTGGCCACGCGGAATATCTTCTAAAAATGCTTCTTTTTATTCAGGGGATCCCAGTGGAATCCCGGTAGAGAATTTTACCTTCTTTACTTAGTACATAGTCAGAGAAGGTATTTCACTGCACCCAAAATTTGATACCGAAATTTCACCGGAAAGACACCTTAAGGGTCCCCTGTATAAAAAGAATTATTATAAAAAGGTCCGTGTGTCTGTGAACACGATAACTCAAAAATTAAAAGTCGGTAAAATGCTAGTTTAGTATCTTCCAAGGATGCAGGAAGACTTTGAGGAAAATTCCCCCATCCCAAAGTATATTTACATGCAAAAATTTCTAAAATGGCTCTAATGAGTTTGATTAAAATACGTATATTAAAGATATTTACGTGACAAACAAAATGTATACCTTGAATTTTCTGGAACCCTCTTCATTCTGGATATATTTTGCTGAATTTTGCATACCTGGCATAGACATAACTTACTACAATAAAATGTAGATCTCGTTAAAACAAACAATTTGTCAGATATTTTTTTCGCGGAATTGATCATTTCCGAGAAGTTCCTTGTTATGCTTTTAGTATTAAAATACTTATTATAATTTTCACATACGGGAATTGTAAGCTCCTGGTGCTGCAAAGAAGCGAATATTAATCACATAGTAACTGATTTTAAAAGATTTGACTAGCGCCTAGTGTATTCCCTTATTTACATTCTACTTACAAAGAAGCAAGTAATAAGACCCTTTCTGCTAATATTTGTCTCAAATAGAATGGTGTAATTGAATAATACACTTTTCAACAAAATATGTTACAGAGATGTAGATAAAGTCATGTCAATTAAAAACATCAGATTTTTTTTACATTTTCTACAAACTAAAGTTACTAAGGTAGATAGAGTGACTATTGCATTCCACCCAAAATCTCCATATTTCGATCTCACCAACAACATATGTCTGAGCAGGCTTGTCCAAATTGAAGGAGCAGAGGAGAAGGTGCAGTAACTCATTCCATTCTGGCTGAGGTATTGGCGCGTGTCACTATGCGACGTAAAGGAATGTTTGTAAAAATAAGTCCTTCCTCATATGGATGGATGGATGGATGGATGGATGGATGGACGGACGGATGGACGGATGGACGGATGGATGAATATAAAGTTTATTTGCCAGAATAAAGTACATATTTTAGCAACGTCAATTACAAGTAATATAAAAACAATTGGCAGTATCATAAAATCAAAGTGCACTTTACTGATCTCTTAAAAGATTCAATAGAGAGAGCTTTAGTGATATTACTAAGTTTGTTATAGATTTAATGATATTGTCTCAAAGGAATTTTGAATTTTACTGTATTTTACATCTATTTATGTAAATATTGGAACTAGTTCTGGTGTGATGAAAATTAATTTCGGAACATAGATTGTATTTATGACAATTATTCTTAGCAAATAAGAGGCAGTAGAACACAAACAATGAAGTCAAAATTAAAACACCCAACTTAACAAATAAAGGTTTACAATGAGTTCTGGTGGCTACACCACATAAAATTCAAATTCCCTTTTTCTGTAATAAAAGTATTTTTTTAGCCCTATTGCTTTAGGGGGGAGGACTTCGTGATATGTTTCATTTTGGACGGATCCGTCAATATCTGCTGCTGGGATGAGGTTCAGAGCCTTAGTAGATGACTCAAATGATCGTCGCGTAATCTAGTGTGGTACTGGTTTTTAATATAATCCATTTTAGGGAAGCTTTGCTCACACATATATACGGAGCCAAAATTGACATTGAATATGATACAAATAATCTCAATTTGGAAAATCAATCCTTAGACAATTATTTACATAACTCCTTACTTCTATCTTTCGAACATTTTAGTTCGTACAGTTTTGAAGAGCAACAAAGTCCATTTGTAGCTCTTGTGGAGCGTTTGAAGAAGATATGCAAATAGAACGTCCCGCATTGCAAAGATGGCATTCTGTTTATGTTTTCTTATAAACAGCATACTCGTTACCGACCCTGTTCGAATTTATGGCAGGTGTGTGACCCACCAGCATTTCCCCTTCTTGACGGAATCGGGGGAAATGACGTTTGACGTCATTAGCTCTCAAGTGTTACTTTTGAACATGCCTGCATTTGGGCTCCTCTGAATCTAAAATGGTCGTTTTAAAAACTATCCGTCAAAGGTAAAGTTGCGACATGAAGAATTTTAAGAAAACTCCCGGATTCCAAATTACTCTTTACATGGAAATGTTTGCAAATTTGTTTGTTTTCTCAAAATTGGCCGTATCAATTTTGATTGAAATAACACACATATAAGATATTTAAATCGCCAATCAAATGTATATCTTTTATTTACTGGAGATTTTCTGTGGGGTTCTCTGCATTCTGTGAGAATTTTGTATAAATGTGTATAAGGCATAAGGAGATAGAAAAACGTGCTAATATCGCTCTGTCCAAAACACACATAATGTTAAATAATTTTGTTGCGTCACTCATTTCCAAGATATTCGCTATTATTGGTGGGAATATTTCCAATACTTCTATTACTTTTACTTTCCCTATCAAGTACCTAGAAAGTAGAGGAAAATTGCATTCCAGCTTAAATGTTATATCGTAATTACTCCGGAAATGCATGTTTTGAGCTCCCAACCGAAAATAAACCGTTTAAAAAAACGCGTGTCTGTTTTTCTAAGACAGGTAAGTCAAAATTAAAACGTTGGGTAAATACAAACTTGCTAATTAGGTTCAGCATTTTCTAAACATGCGAAATGCATATTTCCAAAATAATATTACTCGTGATCACTATCAGTGTCTTCGATTTGAGCTGTAGTATACTCGGTGAAGCTTTCAACCGTTTTTGAAGACGCAAATTCATTGTTTTCCATATAACGTAAGCTCCACTGCAGGAAACCAGCTTTCTCTATTTCACTGTGAATTCTCCTATGTACCAACCAATTGCGTTCGCTTACAACTGTTGATAGAGGTACATTGCGAATTTTGCGGGTGAGATAGCTGCCACTTTTTCGCATTTGTCACAGAGTCCTTTCAAATTCTTAAAGCAATAATCTGTTGTGTTTTGGAAAATATTTTGGATTTTTTTCTGATAGTCCAGCCAGCAGCCAACCATACTGGATAAATGCGAAAAAGTGGCAGTTGTTAGGCGTGGATGGTGCACATGTTTTACACATTTTTTTGTAAGATACCATTACTGCAGGATATGTGTTCAGGAATAATAACCGCATTTGGAAATGTTTAGTACTCCCGAGAAGCTTCAATTAAGGTAAGAAATTTGATTTCTTCTCACATGAAACCAAACGTCACCCCTCCTCACTCTTATTAATACGTAAATAACTTGTGAAGTAATCGCACTTGCGTTCTAAAACATCGTATAAGCACTTGTTTTGACATTACAAACATGTTGGGAGAAAAGGAAATCACATTTCTATCTTCCCCGTGAGAATGTTTGCTTGTCAGCGGCTAGCTCTATATAACCTTTCCACCAGGTACAAATTGAGGCATGTTCGGCAGCAGCACCCTATACAGCTTCTGAGGAGAAGAAACCATCGGAACCTCTGAACTCAGCGACTTTAGCTAGCATGGTCCAATTTCATACCCCAAGTTGACACAAGGGGCTGATGAGCTGCAATGCATGGCTTTCATATTCAGCGTTTTGACTATTGCCTTTATACGTGGATCTAATAGATCTGTTGCAGCATGGATAGCCTTGGGTGAAGGCTTTGTAATTGTATATGTAATACATAGCTGGTCTTCTGGAGATAGCATTGAACTATGCTTTTTATAAAAGCCACCTGTAATGCAAATTTAGTAAATCGATGATGCACGTCTGACAACAGAGCATTGTATGCCTCAAGTTGGGTGATGGCAGTAGACACCGATCGTAGCTTGTTCAAGTCTCTCCCATATGTACTCCTGCGCTTCTTGCTCTATTATCGAAACGAACTGAAGGAGAAACAATTCTATAATAGCCGGTTTGTTCTTTATCAGGCTCTCAAACATATTAAAGCTGCAGCCTAACGAGTTGGTGAGGGAATTTTTAAAGTTACAGCTTTGTTTACCAAGCCAGTTGGTTCGGGCGTTTCGTCTCGTCGTGGGATTGGTACTCCGCGGCCGGGCTCTCTCTGGTGCATGGGTTTTTAGATGACTTGCCCAGGTCACTAGGCCAATGCTGGAGAGAATTCTTCATTTGCCCGAACTTCCTGTCCCTTTATTTCATCACAGCCGGTCTCTTTCAGGGTTGTAAGTGCCCACGAGTTATGCGGAAGAGGCGCTTTTTCGTGGAGAAGATTGCGCTTTGGAAATACAGCTCCCCGCGTCGAGATGAAGAACTGCTTGTGAACTGCTGGGGACCCTCCACGATGCCTTTCTCTCTGTCCGGATGTCGACAGACCTCTGAAACTACACTCATCTCCAGGAGTCTGACGTACAATAAGCCCACCGTAAGCTACACCCACGAACATGCACACACAACTTGGTTATTTCCTTACTAAGCAGGAATAGCATCTGGAATACAGGTGCAGCCATGATGTCCTTGATGAGATTGATAGTATGAGTAGCACATCCTATCCATGTTATATGCATATGCTTTCCTTCAAATATTCTCCAGGCAGCCAGCATATTTATTGCATTATCGGTAATCACCACTATGGACTTTTCGTCTCCCATCTCTTGAATTACTGTTAAAAGGCTTGTGCTGTTTCTCTGCCCTCACCTGGACGAACGCTTTTGTTCAGGTGACTCACAATGAAATTAATCATTTTGGTGTCCGGCCACATTTGCCCGTTCATCAGATATTAAAGCGAAAGCATTTGTTCGTTTAATTTTATCTGTGACAACAGCGTTGGTATTCAGCGTTGAGCAGTGATATACCATAGCATGATGGTTAGGTGGCTCGTACCCAGGACGAATTAAATGAATAGCTTCCAGCCTTTGCTGATAACGAAGCTTCTGTAGTATAAATAGCTCTAGCGACGACTTCATATACCTCTATGTCAGATATTATTGTAGGAGTGCCCAACGAATCCAATGATAGGACGTTCGAGATACTAGATTGCTCTTCAGGTAAGGTCGTAGACATACTAGACATCGTAGTTGTTTCAGAAATAGTCCTCGGAATTTATCTTGATCTCTCTAAAGGTTCCTGAGTCACACAGGTTGTGGACAGAGTCTACCTTCTGTAGGTAATCTTGTTGACGAGTATTATAATACATGGATCAACACTACTTCCGTTTTGTTTTCGATAGTCCTTGTATTCTTCTACAGTTCATAAACTTCGAACGACGACATATGCTGAAGAACGCTGGTCGTATGCTAATGTTCCGTATGTTAAGCGGCCCTTTACATGCACTTATATCCTATCTCTGAAAGTCTGACGGTTTCTAGAGCAATCTAATAAAATCCAATTTCAAACGTAAACAAAGTGATCGATGACATAACGCTCGATAGTTCTGCAACACACCTAACGCATAGGTAACGTGGGTAGGATCTTAACTGACTAATTCTACCAGAGGAAAACTGAGGTATTCTACACTTCATTATGATAGTCTACGGTAGCCTACGGTAGTTTTACAACTCTATGTAAAAGTCATAAGAGTAATAGGACTATAGCAGCTATTTCCAGAAATTTTAAGATACACTACATTTTTTTGTCATGAAAGGGTCTGAAACACAACGTATTGTAATCAAAATCGTTAGAGCCATTTTTGAAAAAATCAACACTTCGAAAAATTTCCCTTATAAAAGTTAGTTTGAATGAGTGATTTTCTTGAAAATCCTTGTATTGCAACCATGGAAGACGGTCTACTAAAACATCAAATTAAGTATTTAATTGACTTTTCGTTTTTAAGTTATGCTACTCACAGACACAATCACATACGAATATTTTTCAAAAAATATTATTTTTATTCAGGGGACCCCAAAAAATGTATTTCCAGTGACATTTCGATATGAAAATGTTGGTTGGAAAGCAATACTGACTCTACCTTCTATGTACATTGTATATACATGTCAGAGAAATTAAGAAGTTGGCTACCCTAACAGTTTTGAACTGCAGTGAGGATTCAATTAATTTCATTTACTGTTCCATTTACGAAATTATTGTAAACAATATGGTAGGTTTTATTCTGAATATTCCCCTTTCGTACGATCTCTACTATTCCAATAACGAATGAAAAATCCCCCGATACTAACGCAAAAGCATATGGAGCATCGGTGGAACATCTGACTGCCTTAGCCCCCCCCCCCCATGCTAATTGCATTTGAGAGGTCCCAGTTTCGATCCTCGGCGACCGTCTACTCTGATCCTATGGTTTTTCATGGTTTCCTTGGGGTCACCAGGCGAGTGCTAGTGTGGTTTCACTACACCACATTTCTTTTCCATCATTTTCCCTTCCTGCCGTTTCTCTCTCATCTTTGAGGTGATCGTCCGGGTTCATTATATCGCAGTACGGGAAAATGCCGCGGATGCATGCTCAATAGAGAGCTTCCTCCCCGTGAACACTAACAAGGGACGTTTTCGGAGTCTTCACCGATATTGAAATAAAATTAATTACGATGGAGGCGTCACAATTTTACACCATGTAGCTGTAATTATACATGTTGGTGAACCATGGTGTAATAATGAACAGGACAGGAAACGCAGGTATAACATAATGAGTACTCTAATCCGTTTAGCTGTACATACCTATTATAAAGCATGTTTGCGGGTCTTGTAGTAGAGATGTGTTAAACACAAATGTAAACGACAATATGCGCATAAATGGTGCAGTTGAGCACTTGGGTTTTGAGCAATTTGAATCTTCTGCACAATGTGCATATTGTTGTTTACATTTGTGCTTTACAGATGTCTCCACTAAAACGCACACATATGCTTAATAATAGATACGTATAGCTAAATAGAATAGAATACTCATTATGTTATATCTGTGTTTCTTGTCCTATTCATTATTATACCACTCTCTATAAGCCTCACTAGCATGTATGACGTTTTCTTCATTATTAAATGTATTTCAATATCCGTGAGATCCTTCGAGAATGTAGCTTATAAGTAACTGCCAGGTCGACGGGTCAACTGCATGCCCTCTCTGGCGGCCTGGCAGCGGGCTTGGAAGCTTTAGGGACTTCCTCGCGACTCTTTTGGCTGTCTTCCTGCGGTCTGTGGCCTCCTCTGATTCCTTCGCCTCATCCCATCCTTATGGCGTTAGCCATAATAGATCTGCACGGGTCGCAGTGCGTTAAATTTTCTCTTCCGTTGATGTGTGCCTCGCATTCAGGAGGTCATAAGATCGTTCCGAGTGGCCGGCATTCTTGACTCCTTATAATTAGGGGTGGGGGCATCAGGTGAATCCTGGGAAGCATCTTTACATAGCCTGAATTTTCTATTCATCATTTCCTATTCCCATCACTTCCATGTCATTTGTTTCAAGTTGAAGAACCAGGCCACGGTGTTCGGTGGGTTGCGGCTAGGTGGTTCTTTGAACACTATAGACATTTATTCCTGGCGTCGTCGTAGTACCGCTCGATCGGGACCCGCCTTCGGGTGCTTTCGGATTAGGAGGCATTCGGAGGACCCCCCTAAGCTCGGAGCTCGTGAATTGGACCTGGACAGCGTTGGAGGCGTTTAATGTGCAACCATTAAGGACCATTTAAAGACCCCGTCCATGCTTGCGCCCGGCGTCATTCAGATCTGGTCGCCCTTCGGGTTTCTCCTGTGATTCCTCCTTCCTTGGAGTCACAAGCTGCAAGAGTACGGTGCTCTGTCCCATGACTGTTGATCCTGTGCGTAATCCTAATCTTCCTCCTCCATTGTCTTCCTCTTTACCCTTTGGCGGTGGAACAATCTTCGGTCCGAATGGCCGACTAATATTATAGATAGTTAAAATCGGTTCAATTTTAAAGCTTTATATCTTTTTTTGGTCCCATAGTTACTTAATAACATATTGTTGTTCTATTGGTAAATATAGGAGTATTACACATAATACAATTCCTCGGAAGAGTTGGCAATAACTATGTTAATATTACCTGGATTCCAAGTTCATACGAATGTAAGTTGCCATCAAGGTATTTTCTGGTTGATTGACCGTGTAAAACAACATTTATCGATTGGAGGAGTGAATATAATATCGGCATGTTGTCATAATAGCTCAATGGTTAGAGCAAACGCACGGAGAGCGGGAGAACCGTGTTCAAATCTCGGCTGTGGCACTGAATTTTTCTGCTGGTTCCAACAACATAAGATCTATCTAATTTTCATATTATAATTAAAGACCCTTATTTATATTTATATATATATATATATATATATATATATATACACACACAACGAAATGTGACCCGCACTCCCAGGCCACTAAGTTAAACCTCTTTGAGAAAGACACATCTTGACTGTCGTGAAAAAGTTAATACCAGGGGCCCGTATTTGATGAGTTAAAAGAGTTACAGGACTCAATGAGGCTATTTCAATTTAAAACCTGCCAGTGGAGTACTGGTAAGAGTGACCTTTGCTCTACATGCTATCAGCGGAGATTGTGCGCAGGTCGCGCTCATTGCGAGGGGAAACGAAAGTCCTCTCCCCCAGTTCTCCATGGCGGGTATTAACTTGAAATAGCCCCGTTGAGTATTGTAACTTTGGAGAAAAATTAAGAAACGTCTCTGTGATATTGACAGACAGCAAATAATTGCGCAATGCACAGAGAAGGTGTCATTAGAAGTACAGTATGGGCTGAAATCGGAGTGGGGTATCGAGCAATACATCAAAATAGGTACCAAACTCATTAGAGAGGGGCTCGCGTGGATTAGACTAGGAGCATGGAGGAGCACGAAAATTTCTGACGAGAATGGTACGAGAATCTGTCCCATTTGCGAGGAGGAAGAGTCGTGGACTCACATCTTGGCAAGATGTAGGGGTACGGAGGAATGGCGGGAAAAATATTTGCCGCGATTTTACACCACTGCGAATGTAGGGCTAGAAGCATGTTGGACGCTACTGGCAGGCACGGAAAACATGGACGGGCTAGGTAAATTTATACTTAAGGCAAGACAGCTGAGATCTGAGGAGGCTGCCAATAGAGAAGGGGGGGAGGATAAGATCAACTAAACAAAAGTGACTCCAATGTTCTACATACATATATATTATGTCATACTTAGGTCACTGTTATGCTAGGGTTGTATATATTATGTGTATATATGTCTTTTAAGTGTAATTATCTATTATAAGAGGGTGCATTTATGAAGGTGTACTCTGTGCTGTAAATTTAAATTGCTATATTTGAATATCTTTGTATCTTTATTTTCGGATTCACTCTTAATTTTTATTGTTGTTTAATACTGATTTTGACTGTGTATTTCCTTTGTCTTTTTATTTTCGTGTTTACTCTTTTAATTCTTTGTTGTGGTTGTTGTTTTAATATTGCTTGTAATGTGTATTACAAAAGCACGTACGGTCTGTGGACCCGTGCGACTGTTGAAATTCTATGTATGATATTGCTATGTTAATAAATACACTTATTCATTCATTCACTCATTCATACTTTAACGCACCAAGGAATATCAGCACACATCAAATACGCGGCAGTTGCGCCACCTGGTATAAAATATGTAAATGTTGGTCAATATAAAATATCACTGATTTTTAATTCTAGCAGTTTGTTATCTTAATACAATTATATGGTATGTTCTGCTAACGAAATGTTGAGCATAAATACAAAAGAAATAAAGCAAACTTTCTTACATGAGGGTTATCACAAGGTTTTTGTAATCCAGAAACTTCACCACATGCAACTACACGATTAGAATAATGGTTATTCAGACGTTTTGACACGTTTTATTACATAAAAAGCATAATTTAGGGTGGACGATCGCTTTTTAAACTCTCTGTCTCTTCTGTTTGCTGAAGTTTTATATCATCGCCATCTATGTATACTTCTTGCAATAAAATGTAATCTGCTTTTGTGTTTATACTCCGCGAAGTATGACAAATATTGTAGAGAAACAACAACTAGTGTTTGTATTCCATGACATTCTCAAATAAAAATCAAGACCTTCTTATTTTATATCTGCAATGAGTTCACATTAAAGTACAAGAGCTTTAAAATCCGTTTTCTAATCTTTCAGTAATTAATTAAATTATAAGGGAATTTATAATCCTAGGTATTGAGTTTTACAATGCTGAGAGAATTATGCAAATCGTTGAGTTTTTTTTTTTTATTATTATTTTTGTATTACGCTACACATCATACACGCGCGTGCACACACACACACATACACACACACACACACACATTTTCTCTCTTTAAGGTAGTTTAATACCAAAATCTCAAGAGACGCGTATGTTTTAATTAGTAGAGGTTGTAACGGATTCGAAACAATACAAAATCGTACTTATTAATAAATTCTCTAAAACATGCTAAAATAAAAGTCGTACAGAAGCTAATAGAGTATTAGCTATGCTAATTATAAACTGGCCAGCAAAGTTCATGTATATGCTGGAAGACGATAACTTCGGAGTTGCTATCACAGTAAAGCCACAAAATCTATTACATTTGGTAAAAATTAAAGTATTTGTTTGTTAACGTCGTCATTAATTGCCAGGATCTTGTCATCCCCGCCAGTGTTCCGTATTTTCGTCCCATGGGAGTTATTTTACGTCCCAGTTCTACTGACATGAGTCTGACTAACGCTTTTTATTAACGAATTGTTTATAAAAATGTTAATCCCCAAATGCTACAGTTAGAACCCGTGACCTTGAGGTCAGAAGGCAAGAGCCAAACCAACTAAGATAGAGATAGAGCGATGTTAGCTCTCACCAGTTCTCTACTGTCGGGTTTTAAGTTGAAATAGCTCCGTTGAGTTCTGCAATTTTCAACTCACGAAGGGATATCTGCACACGTCAAAATGGTCCTTAAAATCCATAATTAATTTCAGGTAGAGGCTACAATTCTTGGTTGTCTTCAAAAATTAAAGTATCGATATTTCTGTTACATATCTTAAAATTATGAGTTAAATTTGTTGCCAAATTACGAATTGCGTCGTATATATAAATATTAAATAATGCAGTGAACCCTTGTCGGATACCTTGATTTATTTCAATCCCATTACTGAAAAATTTGCCTCCAGTTTCAATTTTTCTGTTCCCATATAAATACTCCGGACTGTACGTATTATGTGGCAAGGGAATCTGCTTGTCATTATTTTCCACTTTTTGTTTCTATTAACTTTGTCAAACTCTTTAACATAACCTATCAAAGCTATGTAAATTGTGAAGTACAATTCTTTCCTTTTTTCATATAGCTGCACCACGGTAAAAATACACTCTATAGAGATCTACCGTCTCTGAAACCATGCTGATTTTGTATAAAAATATCTTTATTTATATTTTTATTCTGTTTTCTAAGATTTTGCCTATATCTTGTAAACATAATTTAACAGTTAATGCCCTTTTAATTCTTACATTAATTTTTATTTCCTCTTTTAGATATTAGAACAATTACAGCTTCTCTCCAATCATCAGGCACACTCACCGATTCCCAAACTTCTTTAAAAGATGCAAAATTCTATCCAATAAACATTCAAGAACGTATTTAAAAAGTTTCATATTTATTTAGTCTAAACCTGTTTTATGCTCTTAAAACTTTGAGGTGTTTCGTAATTCTATATAAAATACTTCCCAATTTTCCATTCGTATAGGATTTATCTGAAGTTTTTCTTTGTCTTCTTGATTTAAGTTTTTCAAAGCTTTATCTTCTATGTATATCATATTCCAAATGTTATACACAACTATCCTATTTTTGTCTATTAATTTTCCTAGTTTATTTTTTAGCTAAATCTATTATACTCTGCCCTATTTTTTCCATTTCCTTTCTTCAAACTTTAAATATGCTGATTTTCTTTTTGTTCAATTAATATCTTATTTAAATATACTGATTTTCTTTTTGCTTAATTAATATTTGTAACTTCTTCCATTCAGATCCATAAGCTCTCTTTTTATAATTTCTTTACGTTTGCCTAAGGCCTCGTAAGCCATCTTAAGCATGACTTCTAATATTTTTTACCATTCAATGTTAATGTTGTTACTAATTGCTGTTTCTTTGATATACTGATGAATCTTCTCTTGAAACAAGTTCCTTACACTATCCACTCTCAATAAATAGACTTAAAATCGTCCATCTAATTTATTTTCAAACCTAAGTTCAATGTCATATATAACTACATTTTAGCAAGAAGGAAATAAAGTAAATCAATATTACTGCCTCTACACGCCCTTACACCTTGCGATAAATTTGCTCCTTTCTTATTTGCCACCACATAATCCATAATTAACCAAGGCCTCTTTTTGACCCTATATACTTACGGATATCCTTATGTCTATAAAAAGTGTTTAAAATCTTTGGTTGATTAAAAGAAGCAAAATGGATAAAAGGATTTCCATTTCTGTGTTTAAACTTTACCCCATTTGTCTATATTATATTCTGTATGGGAGTATTTCCTACCCCTCCATTGAAATCTCCTGTTAGAATTATAATAATAGTTTTGCTTAGTTTGTTCATTGTCTCTTGTAAGTTCTGGCAAAATAGCTTTGAATCGCTTTCTTTTCCCTCTCCCGGTGCATATATTACAATAATAGTCACATAATATCTATTAACTCTAATTTTAATTATAAAACCATAACCTTCCGGTTCTTACATTACTTCCACTCCTTGCACTTCTCTGTGATACATCACGGCAGGACATCAAAATGATCTAATTCTTTGGAACCTTTCAGTTTTTAATTTTCTGCATAGTACATAGGTAGAGAAGGCATTGCATTAGAAGAAGATCCGTGTGTGTGTGTGTGTCCATGTGTCCGTGTGTCTGTGAACACGATAACTCAAAAACGAAAAGCCGGTTAAATATAAACATATTTAACTTCAAAATTTCCAAAGGGTGTCGCAAGAAAATCACCCCAACCCAAAGTATCCTTTACATGGAAAAAAATTTAAAGATTTGGATTTTCTCAAAAATGGCTCTAATAATTTTGAATAAAACACCGCATATTAAAGATACTTACATGACAAATAAAATATATACGTTGAATTTTCTCGGAATACCCTTGGAAGTCCTCTTCATTCTGATTAACTTTTGCATAAGTGATAAACCGTACGAAATAGACAAAAAATTAAAACATAAAATGTAGATCTTGCTAAAACACATAATTTATGTCACGAGCAATTGTTTTGTAGAGTTAACTATTTCCAAGATATTCCTTTTTATTAGTTTAAATTTAATAGTACTTAAACTTTTCTCATACGGCCATGCAAAGAGAACGATTTTCAATCACATAGCAATCAGCTTCTAAAAGATTTGACTATCGCTTTAGCCGACTGTATTCCTTTATTTCCCTTCTACGCATAACAAATAAGTAATAAGACCATTTCTGCTGATGTTTATCTGATTAGCATGAAGTAGATAGAAGAATGAGCTTTTTTATTTAACAAAAATTTGTTACAGAGATGTAGAAAAGTCATGTGAATGAAATACATCAGAATTTCTAGCGTGCAATTCCTCCTCTAATATATTTTCTTTATAGGTGACACTATAACATGCCACATAGCAAGGTTAATGCATTCCCTAATCATTTATCCTCCTCATTCTTAGCCAAGATCTGTTCACCAGTTGAATCTGTCGAGTTTCATCTATTTGAAGCTTATGAGAAGCCCTGAATCTTTAGGTTATAACATTTTAAAATAAGCTCTTCTAAGAGTATATTAGGATTTTAAATAAGTATATGTTTCAATTTAGGATTTTAATATACATTTGTATAAATACTGAGCTTGTCATGTTTAAAACAGTGTAACTTTAAACTGTAAAAAGTCAAACTAACAATAGTTAGTTACTTTCTGTAACTTCTAAGTGGAGTATAGGATATCGTTACGAGGTTTCGTGATCGGGTTTCAATTTCCAGTTCGTGAGTTCGTCGCTATGTGACGAGGGATCGGCTCTTCGACGACAGGTGGCACTGTAGAATGAAATCACAACTTGCGGACGCGAAATTGTGGAATTCTGCCCAGGAACCTTCTTTTTTAAGGCAAGCGGCTATTTTACGTGCAAATAAACATTACATGGAAGTTGCGGCTTTATTTCCCTTCCAAAGGAAGTCATGCTAAGAATGTTTGCGTCCGAAATAAACCATCATCCGCCGCCATGTTTGATCCTGCAATCTTGGGTAGACTATAATTTAGAGTGTACTTGAAACTGCCACTACGATTAGTGTCGCACTGGAAAACACATTAATTTCAAACACTACATGTTCTTAATACACTTATTTAGTATTATTATGACTCTGATACATAATTTAAACACGCATGGGCAAAACTTTTAGTACCTATTTTGCAATCCTGGTATGACACTGAACAGAATGCCCTCTTCCCTCATCCGTTAAAATGCGCTTGAAAGCGAAGAAACTGTCTTCCACTTCACATGAGGAAGAGGTGCGAACTTCATTCCGGCTATTTCCTTAGGGTTCCAAATCAATTAATCTTGCATTTTTTACCTTCTCCACACGTACTATGTACTTAGCGTTTATAGAAGATATTGTATTCCAAACAAAAATTCGATACCGAGATTTCACCGGAAATAGACGTTTTAGGATCTCCTGTATCCAAATAAAGCATTTTTAGAAAAGGTCCGTGCGTGTCTGTGTGTGTGCGTACGCGCGCACGCGCGCGTGTGTGTATCTGTGAACATAACTCAAAAACGATAAGTCGTTAAAATATCAAACTTGGTATTTAAGTTTAATATCTTTTAGAATGCAACACGAAGATTTTGTGAAAAATCCCCCCACCCCAAACTATCCTTTATATGGAAAAAATGTTAAATGTTTGATTTTCTCAAAAATGGCTCCAACGATTTTTATATTTACATGAGAAATAAAATGTTATCTTCAATTTTCTGTAAATAGCCTCCGAGGAGCTCATCTGAATGAATGTTGCTGAATTTTGCTTAATTGATAAACCGTAACAGATTGATAAAACCTTACCACACAAAACCTGTAGATCTTGTTAAAACACATAATTTATATCATATATGTTTTTCTTGTAGAGTTGATCGTTTTCGAGACACCTCTTGTTATTGGTTTAGTTTTAAACTACCTAACTTTTCTTACCACACAAAACATGTAGATCTTGTTAAAACACATAATTTATATCATATATGTTTTTCTTGTAGAGTTGATCGTTTTCGAGACAGCTCTTGTTATTGGTTTAGTTTTAAACTACCTAACTTTTCTCAAACGGGACCGTGTGAAGCGCATCGATTGTTTCGCATAGCGACCAGCTTTTATAATATTTGACCATTGCTTTAACCTAATATATTCCTTTATTTCCCTTCTACTTACAAGGAAGCAAATAATAAGACCAATGCTGCTAATGTTTTCTCGATTAGCCTGAGGTAGATAAAAGAAAAATCTTTTGTGAGAATAGTTTGTATTTGGAGCATCTAGAGAAATGTATGTAAATTGAACACATCAGATTTTTTTTCACAGAGACTATTACTACAATCTTACGCACTAAAACAGCTCCTAACTACCTTTTTATAGACTCGCCACTCTCTGAGTATCTCTTTGTTTCTCCGCTCCTCTTTGACTTACAATGCTTCCGTCATGAGGTGAGTTAATCCCTCCAAATTTTTATTTCACAGTTTTAATGGCATTAATAGATATAAAGCGAAAGTGGCCCTTTTTGTTACAGTTTATTACTCCAAGCATTGTGTCTAAATATTACGCAAGATTTCATAAAATAATAATTTATTGAACGGTGTCCATTCGTTTTGAAAATATTTTTTAAAAAAACTAATCTATTCTATTTACTTAAATAGGTTTATTTAAGTTCTATTACAAAAATAGTTCATATTTGGTCCTAACGCAAAATTGGTCAATTTAGCCTCTATAAAATTGAAGTATATTACTCATTGGTAACTGGGACACGAGCGGTTGTGGGAAATCTAAATTTGGATAACATCCAACACATTCCATTACATAATTCTGAAATACCATTTCGTAATACGGTAAAGAATCTTGGAGTTTATATGGATCAAAATTTAAAATGGAACACACAAATTACACATGTATGAAAAAGGTATTCTCAATTGTGTACCCTTTAAAACGTATGAATGACTTTCTGCCGACTTCAATTAAGAGAACATTAATACAAACGCTTGTGATGACCCATTTTGACTATTGTGACTCTCTTTTCACTAAATTTGAGTCTAAGACTTCAACGGGCTCAGAATACGTGTGTACAATTTCCGTCGATTGGATCATGTTACACCATCACTCAAAACACTTAAATGGCTCCATCTTAGGGATAGAATAAAATTGCATTCTATGTTATTTCTATATCACTCCAAACTATCTGAATATTCACTTCAAATACTTATATGCCTGCCATAATCGAGAGACTCGCTCTCGGCATCTTTCCTTCTTGTTATAACTGCTATTCATCATCATCATTCACAATAGATTTAGCTCGTCTTTGGAATTCCCTACCTGAAGACGTAAGGGACTGCCGGGACGTTATACTGTTCAAGCAGAAAATTAGGGCACACATTTGTAATAAATTAAATAAACATTCTGCTGTATTAATATGATAAATACATCATTGCTTTCACTTTTGTTATTAATATTTTATATGCTGGCCAGTAATATGCATTTCAATTGTAAATATCACTAATATGTGTTTCAACCTACATGAATATTTCACTTAAAATAATTTTGTTTACAGTTTTTTTTCTTTTTTCTTTTTCTTTTCGGTATACTTGTTGCACATTTTTATATCTTTTTTATTAAGTTGTATAGAATGGTATTTTTGTTCTTTATTCCTTTATTCATCGTAGCATTGCTATATTGAATTTAATGTATTGCCTGGTAGAGTGGAAGAGAAGGCCTTATGGCCTTAACTCCAATAAATAAAACTTTAAAATAAAGTTACTCAGGAATATCCCGGATTTATTTATGACTAATAGTAATTTTATGTGATTAGTAAAGAAGGGATTTTAAGGTGCAGCACCTTTCCAAAAATATAGTTATTTTCATACAGACAGGTCAATATATGAATTTGAGGACATGAAATAAAGCAAAATAAGCTAACTTTGTCGCACCTTTTTTGTGACATTACGGAATTTTGCACATTTTCCCTTCTATCCCCTGCTTCAGCACCTTTCTTCCCATTTTTGCTGCATTATAAACAGATTAGACAGATTTTGCTCTCTTCTTGAACAGAATTTTAAGATTTTGTTTAATTAGAAGTTAACAATGGTGACTAAACATTAAAATATAATTTGTGGAAGCACACCTGGAAGTCACTGTTCAGCTGCCCAGGGTAAGAGTTGACCTAAATGTCGGGGGTTGATGATTTTATCCTCAGGCCACGGCCTTCCAGTCCGGATGTTTTAACAATTATTGTTATGTTCATTTAATCGAGATAAACATTTGCAGAAACTGCTTTATTACATATTGCCTTGTAGATGCAGTAGGAATAGGCTAAAGGGAGTCAAACCGTTAAAATGCTAGTTGCTATGCGATTTCATTGAAATTCCATTTTCCTTGCACAACCAGAATGGAGAAAGAAAAACCAATGACGACTTCTAATTTGAGAAAAGTGTAAATATTGGGAAATGTAAACTATAAACAAGGAATATCTCAGAAATGTGTAAATCCATAAAAAATGTATGTATAAATTGATTTTATTTATACATATATAATTTGTTGGACTCCATTATTTATACTTCTTCGCTGGAATGCGTTGGAAGTTGCCTGGACGCATTTCGACAAGTAACTAATTGTCATCCTTTAGCAGGTCTTAAGTTATCGATAATGAAGAGGGTTTCATAGTCTATTCCCAGAAAATTCAAGATACCTATATATTTTATTTGAGATGTAAATGTCTTTAATATATGGTATTTTAATGAAAATTGAGCTTTTCTTAAATAATTAAACATTCCGAAAATCTTCCAGGCAAAAAGTAGTTTTGGGAAGGACTTTTCTAAAAATCTTCGTGACCTATCCTTGGGAGATACGCAATTTAAATGCTGTTTGGTATTCAGCTGACTTTCAATGTTGAGTCATTCTATTCACAGTCAAACGGACTATTAACTAAATTTTCTATTCGCAATTCCCCAAAACACGATTTCCAGCGAAATCTCGGTATAGAATATTTGCGTAGAATACAAAGCTTCTTTACCTGCTTAGTACATATACGTGGAAGAGCAAATAATAACATGTTGTCACACTCCAGCATGATGGTGCACATCTCACAGGACGAAAGAGGTGCAGGATGTCAAAACGACACTTCAGTAACAAATGAAGCGGTAGAGGTGGTCTCCATAGCCCTCAGATTTTATACTATCAGGTTAGCAAGCAATGCTCTTTGTGACAGCGATCCGTGTGTGTTCATGATCTCAGAAAGCAGCTTTTGGCAGCCGGGAACTATTGATTCACATATTAATTTAGCCAAATGACATTAATAATGGTATCAGAAAGACCCTTTGATTACATGCTCGAGTGGTTAGCATTCTAGGTTCGATTCCCAACTCCAGCGGGAGTGATATTTATCCTCCACGGACTCAGGCACCATGAATGCAGAAGTGAATGTGAGTAATTAAGTAAAAGTTAAAAATCTGATGTGTTCCATTTATGTGTCTTTCTCTTCTGTTCTGCAACCAATTATTACAAAAGATTATTCTTCTATCTATTCCATCCTAATCGAGATAAACATTAGAAGAAATTGTCTTATTACTTGCTTCCTTGTAAGAAAAGGGAAATAAGGGAAATGCAATAGGTTAAAGCGATAGTCAAACCTTTTAAAACTGTTGCTATGCCATGAAATTAAAATTCTGTATTTTTGGTATGGCCAGGAGAAAAACAAAAGAGATTTGAAACTCGTTTGATGAGCTGTTTGGGAAAACTATAAAAGTTTTAAAATTGAAATTAATAACAGAGGAATATCTCAGAAATGGCATCTCCACAAAAACGAGTTCTGCAAATTTTGTGCAGTAATAGTTTGTCTATCTCATGCGGTTTACTTTTTATGAAACAGTACACCAGAATGAAGAGAGATTCCTATTCCCAGAAGATGCTAGCTATATATAATTTTATTTTTCATGAAAATAAGTTAAACATGTAGAATTTTAATCAAAATCGATAGAACCATTTTAAAAAAATCAAAACCTTCGAAAAATATGCCATGAGAAGAATATTTTGGGATGCGAAATGTTTATGAAAATTCTCGTGTCGCATCAATGAAAGATCTGTTATTTAAATACTAAGTTTGGTATTTAATGGCTTTTCGTTTTTGAATTATACTGTTCACAGACACACACAGACATTTTTCAAAAAAAACTCTGGACTCCTGAGACCTCATAACATGCATTTCGGTGAAATATCGACATAAAATGTTTGGTGGAATGCAATGCCTTCTCTACCTACTATGAACATAATTCGTGAAGAGAAAGTAAAAATAAAACCAACATAAAGAAAACCAGAGTTCAAGAAGTAAATCCAATTAGTAGGTTAGTTTTTAACGCCTAAAATATGTCAAAATTAAATAAATTATGCTCTAATTTTATATTTCAAAAAAAGGCATTTTATGCCCTATGGCAAGAGTTTCAAACTTATTTTATTCATAATATGGCACAAAAATGCGAATTTAAGAAATAGAAGCAACAATAGTGTTATATGTATAGCAGAACTGCACATCCTTAATATACACAGTAAACTAAATTATTATTACACTATTTCTTAAGATATTGAAATCCAGATTCTATGCTCATTGTTTTTCGTATTTAGTAGTATAGTGCATCGCCAGAAATTTTATAAATTCTCCGCTAGCATAAACCTGTCTTTTGTTAATAAGAATTCCAGCGAAAGCATAAAAGCATAGTTTAATTAAAATAAACGTAGTAAAATAGGAACAAATTTGAAATTAACTTCAGTAGAAATATCATACCTACCGGAATATTTTAGTGTTCCCTAACATCACTCTTGATCATGTTTAAACAATGAAAATATTCCTCTTGTTTTGTTTTATTTCTTTCTTCAAAAACGGTGTTAATTTATTATATTTTAGGTCGCTTTAACTTATAGGTTATATCGCGAAGGAATTCATCCGTAAGATACCGCGTTGACAATATGTGGCGGACAGTAGCCTTTCAGGACTATTCCAGTACCGTACCACTTTCGCTGCGTGCCAAGCAGATGGCGATAGGGTGCCACAGTGTAGCTGCTTTTACATCCGTAATCATATGGCGCCACCCGTAGTCAAACTCTAGCTGCCTCCATCATTCATAATCAGATGACAGAGTTCCGACAGCTCTTCAAAGTCACAACCAGACAACAGATGGCGTTAAGCTGCCATTCGTTCTAGTTTCTTTAACTGCCTATGAATAGATAACAGCGCAATTGCTATTACCATCTATTTTCAGGTTTCCGACTGAACGTGGAACTATGAATCATATTAAATGGCCAATTAGGTATTTACCTTGCGACTGAGGGAAACCACGAAAAAACAACAACAAAACAGCCAGATTTGTCGGCCCACGAAATTTGAGCCCGGAAACTCCCAAAGACGTTACCTCCTGAGCCATCCAGCTCGGTTCCTTGATAAGTATTTCACTTAGTTTTAACTTTTTCTCAGTTTTACACAAGATGCTTTAGAGCCTTAGTATAGTGTTTAAAGATGCTGGGTGTTCACCTTCTATTTGTGCAATGCTTGTATGTACGAATGAAAAGTTTGATATCGTATAGGTGTTTTTACTCTCTCCTCACGCACTATGTACATATTACGTAGTTTCAATGCATACTATAAAAGGTATTAAAGCTCCTGGTGTTCCTTGGAGAACTCATCCAACCATTCATAAAAACCTTCAATTAAAAGACTAATAACTATGCTACCTTCGCGCAGTCAAAATATTGCGGCTCTTCAAAACAATATTAGGAACTGTAATTGCCCTAGTAATATCAATTACAATGTTATTTCTTATAGCTTTAGTGTATAGTGTATTGCACCCAAAAATTCGAAACCGAGATTTTACATGTTTTGGGACTTCCTGAATTAAAAAAAAACATTTCTAGAAAAAGGTCCGTGTGTGTGTCTGTAAGCAGCATAGCTTAAAAGAGTAAAGTCCGTTAAATTCCAAACTAGATATTTAAGTTTAGTATCTTCCAAGGATGCGATACGAAGATTTTCGAGAATACCCTCTCATGGAAAAGTTTTCGAAAATGATTTTCTCAAAAATGGCTCTAACGATTTTGATTAAAATATCGTATATTGAACATATTTACATGACAAATAAAATCTATATCTCGAATTTTTTGGGAATGCCTCTGACGATATCTTTATTCTGAATGAATTATGCGGAATTTTGCATAACTGGTAAACTGTAAGAGATCGACAAAAACTTACTTCACAAAAAATGTAGAGCTCGTTAAAATATAAATTTGTCACTTCATTTTTTCCTGGAGTTGGTTGTTTTTTTTAAATACATTCCTTGTTATTGATTTCAGTTTTAAAATACTTAATACTTTTTTCTTACGGGAACATGTCAACACCTGACCGCGCAAAGAATCCGTTTTCTATAACATAGCAACCATATTTTTAAGCATTTGACTGTCGGTTTAGCCTAATGTATCCCCTTATTTCCCTTCTACCTATAAGGAACTAAGTAGTTTCTGCTAATTTTTATCTCGATTAGCATGAAGTAGATAGAACAATAAGCTTATTAAGTATAATTTGTTACAGAGAGGTAGAGAAAGTCATGTGAGTGAGTGTAACACGTCAGAGTTTTTACTAGAGGATTGTTTATGCTTTCACACTAGAGGGCTCAAATATCTAAACCGTTTTCGGGGCTCAACTTTTCCGATCTCTCTCGATGCATGATCACGTACTCGTGTTTTCTTTCTGCTCCCCCTACATCGCTCTTGGGAAACTTCCCGGTTACGTCGAGTGCTCGTCAGTGACGACTCCTCACAGTTGGTTAGGGGAAAAAAATCTCATTCACATGACTTTCTCTACATCTCTGGACCAAAGTATTGTTGTAAAAAATGTTCAGGATATTCGTTTTATAGGAAATTTATCAATGTTCATGCCTTTAACTTCTGCATGCTTTATAGTATCCAATTTTGCTTATTTTTCTATCTTCTTCATGCTAATCAAGATAAACATTAGCAGAAATTGTCCTTATTAATTGGTTCCTTTTAAGTAGAAGGGAAAAAATCTAATATGTTCCACTCACATGATGTCCTCTGGCATTTTATTCAAAACATTAATCTGTTATCTACATCATGCTAAACAAGATAAGCATAAGTAGAATTAGTCTTATTACTAGATTCCTTATAAGAAGAAGGGAAATAAAATATATGGGATAAAGCGACAGTCTCGTCCTTGAAAATCCGGTCGCTATGTAAAACAATTGAAATTCCAATCTCTTTGCTTGCCAGGAATAAACGAAAGAGAAACGAGAAGAAAGATGTCTCCCCGTTTGAGAAAAGTTTAAGCGGCTAAAACCAAAACCAATAATCCGGAATATCTCGAAAACGGTAAACTCTACGAAAAAAAAAGTGTATGACATAAATTGTGTGCGTTTAATGAGATCTACATTTTTTGTGTAGTAAGTTTTTGTATAGCTATATCTTACGGTTTGCCAAATATACAAAAGTCATCCAGAATGAAGAAGTCTTCAGAGGCCATTCCCAGAAAATTCAAGATATACACTTGTTTGTTATAAACATCTTCGTGCTGCACCCTACCGAACTTAAATGCCAAGTTTGGTGTATAGTGCCCTCTTCGTGTTTGAACTATGCTGTTCACCGACACACACAGAAACTTTGTCATATAATGTGATTAACCGAGTCTTTATACCGTTTACTGGGTCTATAAATATTGTTCAACTCACTGTAACCATCGTCATTCCACACTCTTTTGTGATAAAATAATACACAAGACCAGTAGAAAAATATATTTATCTTCTCACAATCCACAAAATCAAAAGTCACTTTCAGAAAAACTTCTACTGAAATAACGAACTTCGATTGTGTTTACGTTCAAAGTCTGACTAATAATTTTACTTTTCCTGTGAAAGAACGTCTTTCAAATGGATATCTAAACAAACGCCCAATTCCACAATAATTGTCGGGGTCTGAAATACAGCTCCCATATTATCCAAGCTTAAACTACATGTGATGTAATTTTAAAATCAATTTAATTTTGCCTTATTTACTCCTCGCAAACATGAAATTCTGCGAATTTGGCAATCGCATTAAGTACTGGACATTTATTTTCTTTTGCAGCATTTTGAAAACTCATTTACAAACGCGTACTCAGTATTTCGTTAAATAAATATTAAATACTAAACAGATACAATGGTCAACATAGCTCAAGCCATACCCAGATGCGACAAACATTTCCAACTTCTTAACGCGCGAAAATGTTCAACAACAAACATATTTCCCTAAGCTTGGAAAAGCGAAGGTTATAGCCCTAACGAGCTAACACTTGTCATCTTCAGAATTGTTTGGAAATTACCAGAAACTATTATTATTGTTAAAACGCTTATTCTTCTATCTACTTCATGCTAATCGAGATAAACGTTATCAGAAATGATCTTATTACTTGCTTTCTTGTAATAGAAGGGAAATAACGAAAGGCTAAAGCGATACTCAAATCTTTTAAAGTAACACGCCGGATGTCATGTGGTTGAAATCCGAGTCTTTGCATTGCCAGGAGTTGAAAAACGTCCGTATGAGAAAAGCTTTTTAAGTATTTTAAAACTGAAACCAATGATAAAGCATATATCGGAAAGGTTAATTCCACGAAAAAATATTAAAAAAATTGTGTGTTTTGACGAGATCTACATTTTTTTGTGTGGTAAGTGTTTGTCTATCTCTTATACCAGCTATACACACTTCAGCAAATCCATCTAGAATAGAAAAGTCTTGAGAGGCTATATCCAGAAAATTCAATATATTTTTTTGGCATGTAAATATAATGTACGATATTTTAATCAAAATCGTTAGAGCTATTTTTGAGAAAATCAAAATATTGGAAATGTTTTTCGTCTAAAGGATATTTTGGGGTGGGAGGGATTTTTCTCAAAAGCCTCGTGTTGCATTCTTGAAAAATAATAAACTTAAATACTAAGTTTAGTATTTTACCTACTTTTCGTTTTTCAGTTAACGTGTTTACAGACATGCGGACACACAGACACACACATAACAGACCTTTTCTAAAAATTCTATTTTTTATTCAGAGGACCATAAAATGTGCATTTCCGATGAATTTTTCGGTTGCAGTGCCAATACCTTCTCTACTCATGCACCAAGTACCGTATAGAGAAAGTAAAAAACAGTAACAAAAAATATATAATGAATAATAATTATTATTTGGGATGCGACAGATCAATCGCATCAATGACTGGTGCTCGTGTTTTGTTTTAAACCACATGAGAAACACAGTCGCTGTAATGAAGACTTTCTTGGCATCTTACATCATGGTTAGCTTAGAACTCTCCTGTAATGATTCAGCCTCTTCTTGCTGTACTGGCAGCAGGAGCTCCATCGTCTTATGCTGAACAATTTATTTGTCCCCTTGTTCCTTTTGCAATTTAATGCCGTATAACGCTTTCATACACATAAATATATCTATAATAAGACATATCTCATCACGCAAGTAACAAATTTGTGCAACGCTGAACACAAATTTAAGATAATTCAAGCTTTTTCCGAAAATTTAATGAGAGAAGGCCCAGGGACTTGGTGGGTCAATACAAGCACCTGACCAATGTCTACTGATTAGGGCAGGCTGTTAGCGGCCACTTAAGTTACAGAGCTGAGAAGGTTCATAGCCATTATGTATACACATACATACACATACATACATACACACATACATATATACACACATACATACTCGCATACATAAATACATACGTGCATCGTACATAAATACATATATGCATACATAAATGCATTCATACGTACATATATACACACATAAATAAATACATATGTACATATATATGTACACACATACATACTCACATACATAAATAATATGTACATACGTTTATACGTATGTACATACACACATGCATACGTTCATACGTGCACGCATATTGTGCACATGCATCCATGCGTACGTACCATGTTGCCATGGTGGCTCAGTGGTTGGCGACCAGGAGATCCATGGTGCAGGGGATTGTGGCGTTCAATTTTTCACTCTGACTATCTTTCCACCAGCCAACAATTACTATTTCATAATGATTGACCTGTTAGTGAAAACTACAAAGCTGAGACCTAAAGACTTAACATTGAGTTAATGTGTTATTTCCGTCTAGGAGAGTTACAGATTACAAACATGTACTTTAATAGTATATTGCATACTAAGAACTGTAAGTTATACTTATCAGGTTGAGAATGCATATTGGGAACACGAGACCCACAGGGCCGAGTTTTCCCAAGTATTCGAGTTCTGATAAGTAACTTACAGTTCGTGGTTAACCAATTACTTTTTGAAGAACTTGAAAAAAACTGTATATAAAAACGATAATAAATCAAAATTGCTTTTCAATATTTTATTGAACATTAAGAAAAAATCTTATGTGTTCCATTCACATAACTTTCTCTACATCTCTGCAAACAAATTATTGTTAAAAAGCTCATTCTTCTATTTACTCCATGCTAATCGAGAAAAAATTAGCAGTAATAGTCTTATTACTTGCTTCTTTGTACATAAGGGAGTGCCATAGATTAAAGTGATAGTCAAAAGCTGGTTGCTATGTGAATGAAGTTTCTTTGTTTATATGGACAGGGGTTGACAAATTCCTGTATGAGAAAAGTAGAATTTTTCAAAGCTGAAACCAAAAATAAGAAATATCTCAAAAACGATCAACTCCACGAAAAAAATGTATATCACATAAATTGTGTGCTTTAACGTGCTCTACATACTTTGTGTCGTAAGTTTTTGTCTATCTCTTATGGTTTAGCAGTTTAGCAAAATTCCGTAAAATTCATCTAGAATAAAATAGTCTTCAGAGGCTATTCCCAGAAAATTCAGGATATACATATTATTGGTGCGGTAAATATCTTTAATATACGACATTTTAATCAAAATCGTTAGAGCCGTTTTTAAGAAAATCAAAATTTTAGAGATGTTTACCATATAAAGGGTAGTTTGGGGTGGGGAAGATTTCTTGAAAATTGTCGTGTTCATCCTTGGAAGATGCCAGACTTAAATACCAAGTCTGGTATTTAACGGTCTTTTCGTTTTTGAGCTATCCTGTCCACAGATACACACATACATACGCACACACACGGACCTTTTTCCAAAAATGTTTTTTTTTTTTTTTTTTGGATTCAGGGGACCCAAAATATGTATTTCTGGTGAAATGTCTGTATCGATTTTTTGGGTGGAATACAATACCCTCTCTATACACTATGTACATAGTACGTGAGGAGAAAGTAGAAATGCTTTTTTACTTCCTCTAGCCCGATATGTACAATATACATAGGGATAGAGAAGGTATTCTAATGCACCCAAAAATTCGATATTGAGATTTCACCGGAAATATATGTTTTGGGATCCCCTGAGTCCGAAAAAAGCATATTACTTTCTCTACACGTACTATGTACATAGTGTATAGAGAAGGTATTGTAATGCACCCAAAAATTCGATACCGAGATTTCACCAGAAGTTCATATTTTGGGTCCCCCTGAATCCAAAAAAAAACAACACATTTTTGGAAAAAGATCCGTGTGTGTGCGTGTGTGTGTCTGTGTGTGTATGTGTGTGTCTGATGTGTCTGTGTGTCTATGGACAGCATAGCTCAAAAACGAAAAACTTGGTATTTAAGTTTGGTATCTTCCAAGGATGCAATACGAAGATTTTCAAGTAAATCCCCCACCCCCAACTACCCTTTTCATTGAAATTTTTTCGAAATTTTTTATTTTTCAAAAATGGCTCTAACGATTTTGATTAAAATATCGTATATTAAAGATATTTACTGACAAATAATGTGTATATCTTGAATTTTCTGGGAATATCCTTTGAAGACTACTTTATTCTGGAGGAATTTTGCTTAACTCTAAACCGTAAGAAATGGACAAAAACTTGCCAGACAAAAAAATGTAGAGCACATTAAAACACGCGATTTATGTTAAATACATTTTTTTCGAGGAGTTGATCGTTTTTGAGATATTCCTTGTTTTTGGTTTCAGCTTTGAAAAACTTGTACTTTTCTCATACAGGAATTTGTCAACGCGTGTCCACACAAACAACGGAACTTCAGTCACCTAGTAATCAGCTTTTGACTTCACTTTAACCTATGACACTCCCATGTTTCGCTTCTACCTACAAGGAAGCAAGTAATAGGACTATTTCTGCTATTTTTTTCTCGATTAGCTTGAAGTAAATAGAAGAATAAGCTTATTAACAATAATTTGTTACACAGAAGCAGAGAAAGTCATGTGAATGGAACACGTCAGATTTTTAAAAAAGGTCCGTGTGTGTGTCTGTCTGTCTGTCTGTGTGTGTGTGTGTCTGTGGTCAGCATAGTCCCAAAGCAAAAAGACCGTTAAATACCAAACTTGATATTTAGGTTTAGTATCTTCCAAGGATGCGACACGAAGATTTTAAAAAAAAAAAATCCCCCCACCGCAAACTACATGGAAAAAATTTCGAAAATTTTGATTTTCCCAAAAATGGATCTAATGATTTTGATTAAAATCCCGTACATTAAAGCTATTTATGTCCGAAATAAAATGTATATCTCGAATTTTTTTGGAATAGCCTCTGAAGACCTCTTTATTCTGGATGAATTTTGCTGAATGTTGCTTAACTGCTAAACTGTAAGAGATAGAAAAAAACGTACTGCATAAAAAATGTACCTCATGACAAAACACACAATTTTTGTCCTTTGCGTTTTTGTTGTGGAGGTAACTATTTTCGAGATATCCCTTGTTATTGGTTTCAATTGTGAAGTACTTAAACTTTTCTCACACAGAAAGTGTCCGTTTTTCTTTTGTTCTACTCCTGGCCAAGCAAAGAAGTGATTTGCAATGACAATCCATAACGATAGCTTTTAAAACTTTCGACAATCACTTTAGCATAGTGCATTCCCTTATTCCCTTCTACTTATAAGGAACTAATAATAACATTCTGATAACATTTATCTTGATTAGCATTGTGTACAAAGAAGAATAATCTTTTGTGGGAGTTTTGTAGAGCAGCTAGAGAAAGTCATGTGAGTGTAACACATCAAATTTTTTTGGATACAGGGGATCCTAAAACATACATTTCCGATGAAATCTCGGTATCGAATTTTGGATGGGGCACATTACCTTCTCTATACCTATGTACATAGTACATGTAGAGAAAAAAATCTGATGTGTTCCATTCACATGACTTTCTCTATATCTCTGCAACAAATCATTCTATTTACTTCATCTAATCGAGAAAAAATTAGCAGAAACAGTCTTATTACTTGCTTCCTTGTTAGTAGAAGCGAAATAAGGGGGTACCATAGGTTAAAGTGGTAGTCAAAAGCTGGTTGCTATGTGACTGAAGTTCCTTTGTTTGTATGGACAGAGTTCATGAAGTCCTGTATGAGAAACGTAAAAGTTTTTCATAGCTGAAACCAAAAACAAGGAATATCTCAAAAACAATCAACTCCACGAAAAAAATGTGTCTAACACAAATTCTGTGTTTTAAAGAGCTCTACGTGTTTTATGTGGTAAGTTTTTGTTACGGTTTAGCAGTCATGCTAAATACCGTAAAATTTACCCAGAATAAAGTAGTCTTCAGAGGCTATTCCCAGGAAATTCAAAATATACATTTTATTTGTCAGGTAAATAACTTTAATATACGAAATTTTAATCAAAATCGTTAGAGCCATATTTTAGAAAATCAAAAATTTCGAAAAAAGTTCCATGTAAAGGGTAGTTTGGGGTGGGGGGACTTTTCTCAAAATCTTCGTGTCGCATCCCTGGAAGATACTAAACTTAAATACCAAGTTTGGTATTTCACCGACTTTTCGGTTTTGAGTTATCGTGTACACAGACACGCGGACACACGGACACACACACACGGACCTTTTTCTGAAAATACTGTTTTTGGATACAGGGGACCCTAAAACATATACTTCCGGTGAAATCTCGGTATCGAATTTTTTGGTGGAGTGCAATTCTTCTCTATACACTATGTACATAGTACGTATAGAGAAAGTAAAAATACTTTTTTTGGATACAGGAGACCCTAAAACATATATTTCCGGTGAAATCTCGGTATCGAATTTTTTGGTGGAGTGCAATATCTTCTCTATACACTATGTACATAGTACGTATAGAGAAAGTATTAAAAAGGAGTCTATATCCCTTAATATGCTCAATTAAATTATATCACTGAAAATGGCAACAAGTTCTTTACAATTCTGGGAATATTCAGTGACCTTAAACTATGTCGAAATACACAAAGTTCTTCGTAAAAGAAAAGCCAATATACCTTTCATTTCCAGCACTTTCTCAACTAAAGGTTCTACTTAGATTCTTAGCTTGACCATGTGAACATGTGGTTCACCAATATCAATTTTCGAATGCACAATCGCGCTTTTCAAAACATATTTAAACAGAAAACGTATTTCATTCTCGAATACGATAAAATGTCTGGCAAGTCTAGTGGTAGTGCTAGTGTCGAATGGGCATGAAATGTATCCAATTAATGACACTGTAATTTGTTAGATATACCATTTTTTCGATGGAGAAATGAAGACAAAAAGAGAGATTTCCATGACTGGGTACCTACCACTCCATAAAATATTAAAGCGACGAAGGAATAAATCTGATGTGTTCCGTTCACATGACTTTCTCTAGCTGTTCCACAATATTTTCCCACAGAAGATTATTTTATCTACATCATGCTAATCAAAATAAAATTTACCAGAAAAGTAGAAGGGAAATAAGGGAATGCACAGGCTAAAGCGATAGTCTACTCTTTTAAAAACAGTCGCTATGTGAAACATTTGAAATTCGGTTTGCTTTGCTTACTAATATAAACAAAGGAGAGACGAAAAAAAAAAAGATGCCTTCCTGTTTGAGAAAAGTTTGTTGCCTAAAACTGAAGCCAACAACTAGCAATATCTGAAAATGGTTGACTCTACAAAAAATGTATTTTATATAAATTGTATTTTAATGAGATTCGCATTTGTCTCTGTAGTAAGTTTTTGTATATCTCTTACGGTTTACCAGATATACAAAAGTTATACCAAAATCATCCACAATGAAGACGTCTTCAGAGGCTATTCCCAAAAAATTCAAGACGTAATTTTCGTTTGTCAAGAAAATAGCTTAAACATATGAAATTTTAATAAAAAAATAGAGCTATTTTGAGAATTTTAAAAAAATTCAAAAACATTTTCCATGTAAAAGGTGGTTGGGATGGGGGATTATCCTGAAAATCTTCGTGTCGCATCCTTGGAAGATGCCAATTTTGGTATTTAACCCAACTTTTCGTTTTTCATCTATGCTGCCTACAGACACAAAGTTTAAAGAATATTGATTTTTCTTCCGATCTATTAGTATTTTCCTTCTTTGTCTCACGAGATTTGTTACCTACAGATTGGCAGTATTGACCCCGTTTTCCATCTTTATACGTGCCTCACCATAATGTATCTACATGGTATGAGACTTGGTAAACAAAGGGACTGTATACATACCATTTCTTCCATTCACAGGTAAGTAATCGTATGTTTGTAGCTGAACCGGAATTAACCATTCAGAACCAGAACAGAGAGAGCTAATGAGTCAGTCCATTGATACACTAATATCCTGAGATTCTACAAAGTGAACCCCCTCCCCCTTTACTCTCTCTCTCTGACTATGTTGTCCGCAAGTAACAATTACGTTCCTGGTCACTCCAGCCTCTCTGAGTCATAATTATGTATTGGAAGCAACATAAACACCCAGTCTTATGAACCAACAACCTCAGTGTTTTAGTGTACTGTTTGTAGAACCAGAATATAACTTTTTCTCGTATATTTTTATAGCAAATTATTGTTAATAAGCCAATTATTCCATCTACTTTATGCTAATCGAGACAAACAGCAGAAACGATCTTATTACTTAGTTCCTTATAAGTAAAAGGGAAATAAGGGAATACACCAGGCTAAACCAACTGTCAAATGTTTTAAAATGTGGTTGCTATGAAATTGAATCCCGTTTTTTGTGTGGCCAGGTGTTGACAAGTTCCCGTATGAGAAACTTATTTTAAAACTGAAACCAATAACAAAGAATATCTCGAAAACGGTCAACTCTACGAAAAAAATGTATATGACATAAATTGTATGTTTTAATGAAATCTACATGTTTGTGTAGTAAGTTTTTGCCTATCTGTTTGTCAGTTATGCAAAATTCAGTCAAAATCATCCAGAATGAAGAGATCACCAGAGGCTATTCCCAGAAAATTCAAGATATACATTTTATTTTTCATACGCGTATCTTAAATATAAGAGATTTTAATCAAAATCGTTAGGGCCATTTTTGATTAAATCAAAATTTTCGCAATTTCTTCCATGTAAAGGGTAGTTGGAGGTGGGTGAATTTATACATCCTTGGAAGATACTGACCTTATATACCAAGTTTGGTGTTTAACGGACTTTTCGTTTTTGAGCTATGCTTCCCACAAATACACACATACTAACACAGCGACAGACAGACGTACACACACACACACACACACACACACACACACACACACACGGATATTTTACTTTAAATGCTGTTTTGGATTCAGGGGGTCCCAAAAATGTATTTCCGGTGAAATTTCGGTATCGAATATTTGGGTGCAATACTATACCGTCTCTATACACTCACTGTGTACATAGTGCGTGCAGAGAAAATAATAAGTCATCTATAAATAATAACGAAAGTTATCAATACGAAACTTTATTTACAAGGTTACACTACCGCATTCTATTTCTCAAGTAATCGTCAAGACATTTATTGTCTCGTGGTACCAGTTTTTCAATGCTGATGTTGTACCTTTCTACTGCCGAAGAACGTATTCGTTTTTTAAATGCACAAAATGTTCGTTCAATCGAATTTTATAGGAAAATAACCAAGTCTATAGTGATAATGCAGTGAACGGGCCTTCAGTAAGGAAATAGTGCATAATTTACGAATAATCAAGGAAGAGCCAGTGTGCACAACAAAGACCGGGGTGGGAAGTCCATCAATTGTTATGGAGGAGTTGAAAGCAAATGTTGATGAAAGAGTTCAGAAAAACCGGTGTATGGACACCACACATGAATTTTTGGGTGGCAAAGATTTCCCAACCGATGAAAACCTCAAAGTGGCAGTGACATCTTGGCTCAGATCTTCAGCGGTGGAAAAGTATAACATCCGCATTGAAAAACCGGTATCGCGCGTCAATAAATGTCTTGATAACAATGGAGATTAGAGTAAGGTACTGTTACTTTGTAAATAAAGTTTTCTGTGATATCTTTCGTTATTATTTAGTTTTTGCCAAAACGTTCGTTACTTTCTGGATGGCCCTCACACTATACAACGAAGACACTCATGCTAGAGATCTGGCTCAGTCAATCGTTTAATACAAAAACATCAGCTAAAATACACGGTGGTAGTAAAAGCGGGCGTTAAACACTATAAAAAAAAACTGCCAATGTAAAAAAGTTACATGAAGCTTATTTACACGCAGAATGCTTGCGATTATGTAAATAAAATAAAATCTAAGTAAATTGTTCATGTAAAGGCGTTTATGGTTATGAATCAAAATTTAATAATTCATGAATTTATATTCGTTTTGCTGAAATATGTGACAGTAATTAGGCACTTTCGGCTGATCTACCTTCCATAGTAAAGCCCTTTCAAATAAAATGTGAGTCGCCCTTCGTTGTGTAATGGTTACCAAGCTAACTTCATATACTCAAGGTCCCGGGTGCAAACCCGACGGAAGACGATGGATTTTTTCGGGTGTAAAAATCCTTAGCATGGCTTCCTTTGGAAGGGAAGTATGAATGAATGAATGAATAAGTGTATTTATTAATATAGCAATATCATACATAGAATTTCAACAGTCGCACGGGTCCACAGACCGTACGTGCTTTTGTAATACACATTACAAGCAATATTAAAACAACCACAACAAAGAATTAAAAGAGTAAACACGAAAATAAAAAGACAAAGGAAATACACAGTCAAAAGCAAATCCATTGGTCACGTGTCGTAGATTTACGGCCTGATAGAGAGGCCTCTGAGCAAAATTAAGCGGTCTTTCTCGCCCAACTTAGAATGGGACGTTCAGAACCACAGTAGTTAAAGATCATTTATTTTCCATTTTCAAATAAAATGTTCTATATCTCCTGCTGTTTCAACAGATATTACTGTTGTTGTTGTTGTTGTTGTTGTTGTTGTTGAAAAGAGGAAACGGTAATTTCGGAACATTATATCTGTAACGAGTGAATTTTCATTTTCGGTCAAATTCGCAAGTTTCTAATCTCAGCAGTTGGAATTTTCATAAGAATAATAGATGATAGTGAGTAGTGATATTTTACTTCTTCTTCCATATCTTCTACTTATTTTTCTATTTTTGCGAGATCATTATCACTAATAAACTACCATTTATTAGGCAAAGACCAGAATATTTCCGAGACACTTCACCACTCCCGACACTGATCTAAAATAAAATTTCATGCCATGCAGATTCAGTGGCGGCTCGTGCCTAAAACAAGTAGCGTGCTGCACGGGGGGAAAAAAATGCATGCAACTCACCTAGTTTCGAAAAATGAAGTCCATACGCCGATGTTTCTTCATGCAGAATTTGTCCATCACTCTGACGTTGAAATCCCTGATATTTGTAACGAATTGTAGCGAGTTTTTCATATGCTTGCTTCTTGCTATTTGAATGTTTTTTTATATATTCATTAACATGACCTAGATCTTTAACACCAGTCGTAGACCACGAATCTGTACTTCCAAACAAGAGGCAAGGAAAGCAAAAGAGCGCGTTTCTGATTTCACAACCACAGATCCAGTCACTGTTGTCATATATATTTGTGTTAAACTTTCTTGTGTAAATAGAATTTTTACTTCCTTTTGCTTTCTGTTCAATTTTTAGATCAGGAGTAGGTCGCCCTAAATTTTTTATCCTGATCTTTTCATCTAACAATCGCCTTGAAAAGGGAGTTTTTAACAGCTCATCAACTATATTCATTATGTATGACTAAAGTTTTCTTACCTATGAAAGTAACACAAACCTACACTGAATGATACTGAAATATAATAAAGTGCGATCACAGTTGGAAATAAACTGAAAACTGACACTGAATAACATTTACACAACAGAACACTTTGTTTCAATGTGATACACGTGGGCCTGTTAGATTTCACATTTGCGGAAGTAACACATTGCGCCAATATGAACTTATGGTTACCAATGTTAACAAACAATATAACAAACAATGTTCTGTACGTTCCAATGTGAATAAGGTATGGAGATAATAGTCCTTTTATGGCTCAGTTTGTATCACAAAGATATAATTAGTTATTATAACTAAAATAAAACGTTGTAATACGCTTTAATTAATTTCACTAAATTCTGATGTTTAGTGTGGCACTTAGGTGAGTGTGGCAGGGCTGTTTCGTCTGCTGCCAAAACGATTATAAGGAAAAGAACTAACACTCGTAGCGATTTCATTGATTCCGTGCTTTAGCCAAACGCAGCACGTAGCAGTGCGAAAACGATGGGACAGCGACCGTCAGGGGGGATAAGAGGGGAAGGTTCTACGCAAGCGCAATATTCACCTACCGTGCTTGATCGCTTTGAGCACGTGGATGCATTCCATTAGCTAAACTTGCGTGTTTACCTTGCTTCGAGGGTTCGTCATTGGCAGTGCTGCCTTTCTTATTACTACCATAATGTGTTATGTTTGTTACATGGTCCTTCAGCATGTCTGTTATGTAATTTAGAAGAAAAAAAAGTAGCGTGCTGCAGCTCTTCAGCACGTAAGGACGAGCCGCCCCTGTGCAGATTCCATATTTGGTTTAACTTTTTGTAGCTATGTATAGGATTTCATGGTCTACACGTAATTATTGGAACAGCATTCCTTGCAATATTTGTAGGTGTTAATTTAACCTTCTTTCCTCTCTAGAGCCCTTGTAAGAGCTCGAGGGATATAACAGAAAATTGGTCGATTGATCAGCATTCGTGGCGGCACATTCTTCAGAAATTCCATCTGATTTTATAGCAAAGCTGTAAATTGATTTTGTTAAATGTTGCAAGTGTGAGAATTCGGGGAATAATTTGGAAAATTATTCTTTACTTAGAATGGGTAGTTTGTGTGTATAATATGATATATTTTATGTATGATAACATACGACATCATCAGCGTAGCTTTTTTATCTATATTAAGATGTATAACAAAGCATTTTTATTGGATTTTCAGGACCTTCTTCCTAAGAATTTTAAATATAGAATCTGCGATTACGTGCCCAGTGATGTTGAAGGAACATTTGATACACGATTTCATGTTAATTGTAGTAAAAACAATGTTGAAGAGTGATGGAGTAAATTTCAAGAGGTATCCAAAGAATACTTTTAAGGCCTCTCAGACGTTCTCAAAGAGCTCCAAAGTATTTTCATACAAGGTATTATATATAACATACTTTAGTTTTATTGCAGTACTAATATGAAATTATTACCTATAGTGTCAAAGCATGTATATACGAGTAGTTAACAAAATATAGCCATATATTGAGTTTGAAACAAGGATGTGTTATTATGATGTTCTAGTTCTTACAGGTGGCCCTGCGTTGTCACCATAATACACAGCCTCGAAGCCACAATGTTTTAAATCCACATGCCAAACATACAGATTGTCCTGCAAGAATGAGAATCACAGTAAAATCTCCAGAAAGAAGTAAACAATACAAGTGGGTACTTGCATTAAGACTGAATGCATATAATGTTCATGATATGTGTACAGCCAATGACATTTTGCATATGCCTTGGTACACTGTTCTGTGAACGCTATGCATAAATAGAATTTTTCTTAATAAGTTAATGTTTCTAATCTGAGAATTGGAAAAAAATAAATATATTACTATCTGCCCCCATTCTGCAATGCATTATGAATTTTTAGATCTTCAAAAATATGTTATTGCCTTCATAAACAGCTAGTATTCAACAGTATTTTTGTGTCATAGTAATTATTATTAGCAAATCTAACCATTTTCTTATCCCTAAAGTTGGCCTTTGATTGCCCAACTGTATGTCTGTATAACACTAATGATAAGTTTCAAACTTAGGCAAATCAACTAAAATCAGAAAATATGTTTCAGGAATTAAATCATATAAATAATTCAGAAAATATTTTTATTCTTTCTATTTTAACTCATACTCCTTAGAAACTATTTCGTAGTAATGGTTTCTTTTCCTTACCATTATTTGCTAGAAGACATCGATAAAATAGTGTTTTGTGAGGCAGGTGTTACCTTTGTGATATAATTTAGTTTTACGTGTTTGATATAAATATCTCAACTTTTTTCCTTTTTTAATTATAAAATATTAAGTACATTTTTTAGGTTTCTTTAAAAAAATAAATAAGTATACATTTTACATGTATGTGCTTTCTATATTATGCTCAGCTACAGATGATATACTAGTAACAAGTTTAAGCAGTATCAACCTAAGCGCTGCCTTAATCTTTACTTTCTCAACACATACTATGTACATAACGTATAGAGAAGGTATTGCACTCCACCCTGAAATTCGATACCAAGATTTCACCAGAAATATATGTTTTAGGGTCCCCTGTATCCAAAAAAAAGCATTTGTAGAAAAAGGTCCATGTATGTATGTGTGTGTGTGTGTGTGTGTGTGTGTGTGTGTCCGTGTGTCTGTGAACATGATAACTCAAAAACGAAAAGTCGGTAAAATATCAAACTTGGTATTTAAGTTTAATATCTTCCAGGGATGAGACACAAAGATTTTGAGAAAATCCACCCCCCACCCCAAACTACCCTTTACATGGAAAAAATTTCGAAAATTTTGATTTTTTCAAAAATGGCTGAAATAATTTTAATTAAAATGCTGTATATTAAAGATATCTATTAAGCAAATTAAATTATATCTTGAATTCTCTGGGAATAGCCTCTGAACACCTCTTTATTCTGAATGAATTTTGCTAAATTTTGCATAACTGGTAAACCTTAAGAAATAGACAAAACCTTACTACATAAAAATGTAGATCACGTTAAAACATACAATTTATGGCATATACATTCTTTTCCATGGAATTGGCCATTTCTGAGATATTCCTTGTTATTTGTTTCAGATTCAAAATACTTAAAATGTTTCTCACATGGAAAGTTAGAAATGCATAGAAATGAATTTTAACCACATGGCGGCCAGCTTTTTTAGGATTTGACTATCATTTTAGCCTAGTGTATTCCCTTATATAGCTTCTATTTACAAGGATGCAAGTAATTAAGATAATTTCTGCTAATGTTTATCTCGATTATCATAAAGTAGACAGGAAAATATGTTTTTAATAATAATAATCTTTTAGAGAACGTCATGTGAATGGAACACATCAGATTTGTTATCCTTCCTCTGATCAACAATTTAAGTTATTATTTGTATGAATATCTTTTTCCATCCAATCACAGTCATCTTTCTTAGGATATGTAAACAAATTTGAAGGTTTATACAGTGAGACATTCACATTCTTAAATGCAAATATTAGTTAACCAAAGCTCAAGCAGTCTACTTTTTTAATTGAGTTTATTATAGTTATTAGTTAGTTCATTACTTGGTTTGAATATAAACTATATGATTAGGCTAAATTGTGATGAAGTCTTATAACCATTATATTATGCTGTCTTTCATGCTGAGCCTTTATATATATAATGGTTTTCATTTAAATATTCTTTAATTGGGATCAAGATTAATATTTCTCTAAAAAGGGGAGAATTGGTTGAATCGTGTGGTGAAGGTATGTTTCTGTGTCCATATTTAATTAATTTAATTATTGCTTTACCTACCACAGAATCGATATCATAGTTGAGTGGCACTATAAGTAGCCAAATATCATCCATCACTGAAAAATCTATTTGCAATAATTCCAGTTTTTTTTCAGTTTATTAAAGTTAAAGCTACTGTAGAACACAAAAGCTCCTAATTAATTTTACCTTTCTGTGGTAAATTATGATCCATTAAAAGTGGAACTTTTGACACATTCATTTTGTTTACAACACTATAACATCAGAAACTTCCTTAATAATGTATTACACTTTCCATGAAAAGAAAATTTGGCTGCAAAAAACAGTGAACACCATCCATATGTTCCCAACACTCAGAAATGTGCAACACCTGTCACAGTGAAGCATTTGTTATTTATAGCTTAAATCAATTGATAAGAAGAACTGACATTGTAATTATCCAACTTAGGAAGCAAAAATGTATGCCTAGGGGGAAAGAATAAAAAGCAAGATAAAAGCATTCTGCTAATTCTGCAATAAGTGTTACATGGATTCTAATGCTCTTTGTAAAACAGAATTTAAAACTCTCCAAAGTAGATAAAAAATGCATTGACTCTGAGTTTCAAATTCTCTCAATTTGTTATTGGAATCACAATATAAAATAGGCTGATTTAAGTATCCTTTATTTTCATTTGATTTTTAAAAGTGGAAAGCTACAAGATATAGTTCAAATTTATTAGAATAAAAACGTATACCCCCTTATCCTTAGAAGACGAATGTCGAGTAAATTTAAGCTCCAATGGACCGAGATCATTTGAGCATAATTTCACCACTTTCATTCATCGTCCGATATGACCAACCAGATTAAAGGACGTTAAACTAAAAAAAAAATTTAAAAAAAAAAATATATATAGCAACTTGTACACCAAACTGTGTTACATAAGATACATTATTCAGTTTCAAAATGTCACTGTGGCATGTTAATTTTTTTTTTCAGACAGAATTTCCTTAAATGTAACAGATTAAAAAAAAATGTGATTCTTTTTTTGTTTCTCATTATTAGCAATGTTATTTATAATGCTATTCCATATTTTGCACAAAAGAAAGCAAATACTGTCCCATTAGCATGCTTTGCTAAAACAAATTTAACCATAATAATTCCTTGAAATCCTTCTTAGTAGAAACGTTTGTGGTGGAAAGGAACTTTGACAGTTTAGAGTTTATATTTCTGAGCTCTGTTAATCAGCCATTAAGTCCCCAAATTTTCACTGTAATCATTTAGATAATTTTTATTATCCTTCCTTATTGAAACTTTAAATCTGAATGTGATTCTACCATAGGTTCAACATAATACATAAGTACCATGAAATTTAATGTTTTTATTATTATTATTATTACTGTTATTGTTATTATTATAGTTATTATTGTTATTATTTTATCATTATTTTTATTATTATTATTATTAACAACATTACTATTATTTATTATTATAATTATTATTTATTATTATTATTATTATTATTATTATTATTATTATTATTATTATTACCACAAGTCAATGTTTTTTTATTTCAGAAGCATGGATCTTACTGAGTTGCCCACATTAGTCATCCTCCACTACAAACATAATCATCACATTCACAGTGCTGAAGCATTAAAACATAGATGAAGTCCGATACAAGTTTTTGAAAATGTTTGAAGTAGGTCAAACTTCTTCACGTGCTTTGGATATCCATAAAGAAGATTTATATCATGATCATAAGGATGATTATTACCTTATTGCTGGTGATAAGGCACATAGTCCAGACATCTCTTGGGTTTACTGTATGTATTATAGTGTTTTTAAAGAAAAGTATAGGCAGTGGTGCTGAAATGGTAAAATCCTTCGGAACATTTGTTTTAAATTATAATGCTCAAGTGGGGGAAAATTGTGCAGCCTGTAAGTGTTTGGAAAACAATAATTTTGTTATTACCATCATGAGTTCCTTGATGAAGAGGATTTTGAAAACGTTAAGAGCAGCTTCTGAAGTTGTTTTTGTGGACTCATTAGAAATATTGGAGTATTCTTGCTAATTGTTAGCACAAGTGCTGGTGGGTTTCCAATAGGCATATTATTAAGTACTTCTGAAACCGAGGCTATGAAGCACTAACATTGTACAAGATTTTTATTGAACTGGCAATGTTCAGTGGAAAGGGACTTGGACGGCCTTCAGTTTTTATGACAGATGACTCCTACTGCTGAGAGAGTTGCACTAGCAAAATCATTTCCCAACTCCATTCTTCTTCTCTGCATTTTCTGCTACAGGCTTGTTGGCATTACTTATAGAACAGTTCAACTGGAATATCTTTGAAAGACAGGCAAGAACTGTTTTTCTTCATAAAAAGAATATGCAGATAGTATAGAGGAGTTAAACACTGAGCACCAAGCCTTAGCATCCTCTGGTACCAGCAAACAGTATTGTAAATATATTATCTATGCAGAAAAGCTATGCAAAATACAGGAAGAATGGGTTTTATGCCATTGAAAATCCACAATTCTTAGAGGGAAAAATATCAATAATTTGTGTGAAGCTGCAATAAGAGTTCTTAAAGTCAAAGTTCTCTTGAGAACTAAATCTTTAATGTTGCCCAACTGTTAAATTTTCTGATGACTGATTTGAATAATGTTTATGTTAAGAAGGCTATTTGATGTAGCAAATAGACGTCCCCCATCATATTTGCAACAAAAACATAAAATGCAAGAAAAGAAGCTGATTCCACTGAAAAATGAATAAATTCTGATCCATTTTGAGGTTACAAACTTAAAAAACAGTCAGAAATATTTTGTTGACATTGAAATTGGCTCATGTAACTGTATATTAGGGCAGTCTGAAGTCAGAGTCCATGGAGCTTAAGTTACTTGACATTCATCTTCTCAGGATAAGGGAAAACCCCGAAAAAAATCTTATCTGGGTATTTCACCCTAAGCGAGATTCGAACTCACGACCTGTTGAATATGAGGCAGACACGCTACCACCACACTACCCAGGTGGGCTCTGGTACTTTGCGTAAACATCAGCAACATAATGTATTAAGTATAATAAACAATTGGCTTTTGTTTTACCAACCAATGAATGTGTAAATAAACAGTTCTATTACATTGCAACTGGCAATGAAACTGCACCTCAAAACCGATTTAAAAACTTGACAGAGATTACAGCTTCTAGCTATATAAGTCACTACATAACCAAGTACTGTTTTACCATCATATGTTGAAATTAAATTTGATTTACTTAAAAATTAAAAAAAAAAAAAAAAAAAAAAAAAAAATGCAGAAGAAATAGAAAACCGCAAACAAAACATTGCAAAAATGGTTGATGGCATGTATGAATTAATAAAATTAAAGGCTCAGAGTAGTTAAAACATGTTAGAAGCTGCTGAAAAGATGGTTTTAAATTTTGAAAAAATTAAAACTGATGCTAATTTGATCACAACATCAAATACTTTTGAAAAGTATTCTGGCTTAAAATCAAAATGTCAGTTATGCAGTAACAAAAAGATAGGTGTGCAGCCTACAGCTATAATTAGAAGAAAAGCAGTTTGTGAAGAAAGAAAATGTGTGACTTCTGGAAAAGTACCTATGTCAGAATTTACTCAAAAGTGAAAGAAACTGCATCTTTACTACCTCAGAAAAGAAAGTCGGCAGCACCTCACAGTATTACACACTGTGTACATCAGAACATATGTCTAAGAAAATGAAAGGCTATGTGGTTTTTGTCTCAACAAAATGTAGTTAACCAACATATTATACTCTAAATGAATAAATATTCACTTAACAAAAATCCAATTTGTTTTATTTTTCACAATTTTAAGTAAGCAGAACATAAAAACTCAGGGAAAGTGGAAATGTCTTTGAACATTAACATAAATCTAGCTTCTCCTTTAAGCTAGAAGGAAGGTATAATTAAATATTTTGCACACTTCACCAATAACTACAATTTCTTGTGTATATATGTGTAGTAAGTAATAAAATACTGATTTTATTGCAATATAGGTACTTTTAGAATCAATTTGGGACAAGGTAGGCCACAATGTACAAATCTTAAGAAAACTGATGATTCTATAGATTTTGTAGTTCTAAATCTAATTTTACCATTATGTTCCTGAACAATCAGGCAACATATTTGTCCATTTGATATTTTATAGGCATGTCTCCCAATTGTTTCCTTTGTGATAATCTGAAAATCACTTTCGGTAATGTCTTGCATATAAAATTATTTTTAAAATATAACTATTAGCTTCATGAGAAATCCATCAAGCAATACACCCATATCATAATAAAAATGTGACATTCTGACAGAAACATGATGAAATTAATATCAACTACCCTTGTCCATGTACAAAGAAAAGTTTAGTAAAGTTACAAGGGTAGGAAAACTGACATGACATATGTAAATGTGCAAATGTAAATGTCGGTTTTAAAATTTGCATGACTTGTGCTACATCATATGGCTTAAACCTACCATTACCATTACCTTTTGCAACGTTTTCTTTTTTCCTGCATTTGTGTTCAAAATGTATCCTCCTCCTACTTTAACTATAAGCTGTACAGCTCAGTCCATATAATAATTTCATTTCATACTTCAGTTCACCACTCAATTTATGTTCCAATATTTATTTCTTTATAGTTGTCCAAAATCAGTATCTGGCTGCTATAGATATTGTCATATAATCATAGTTAAAATAAATATAAATTCACATCCCTGTATAGATAGGTATTGTGACAGAATACTATACACTGCATGTCTTAAATAAAATTAAAAAAACAAAAATAAATAAAAAGTTACAGCAATGTCATTTATCATGTGTAGTCTAAAAATTCACTAATACTACAGAAAACCAAGCCCTTAATAACATTTACAGATACATCTTAAATTGCTTTATGGGAAATAGTTGGATACTATGGGGTAATTTATTAAAGAGCTTAAGTCCTGTGTATACGTAGTGATTTTGAGTTTCGCTCAGCCTAAAATATGGCATTTCTAAATTATTGTTGTTTCTAGTGTTATAAATGTGCATAGTATGCCTGGAAGGTAAGGTTTGGTAGTTTACTTTTATGTAAAGTAGACAAGTAAGCATATAAAGACAAGGGCAGTTAAAATTTTGAGTTCTTTAAAATAAGTTTTAAATGATTTTGTATTTTTTTAGATTTTAATACAACAAATGTCTTTCTTTTGCCACTTGAAGTCAGTGTTAGCTCCACTTGCATTACCCCACAGTAAAATTCCATAATACAGACGAGAGTGAAACAATGCATAATACACATTCAACTATGATTTCTTAGTAATTAAAAATTTTAATCTTTTAAGCATGTACATAACTCTTGTCAGTTTAGAGCAAAGTTTATTTGTATGTACATCCCAGTTTAATCTGCTATCTAGATGTGTTCCAAGTAGCTTTACAGTATTTAATTTGCATTTTTAAGAGCAAATACAATTTTTTATGGGTTTTTTTTTTTTTATCATTAATAGTTAATTAATTTATCTTAAAGCAGGAAGAAAATTTTTGTACCATACTCTTTTTTACTTTTTCTACACACACTATGTATATAGTATAGAGAAGGTATTGTAATGCACCCAAAAATTTTATACCAAGATTTCACCAGAAAAACATGTTTTGAGACCCGAATCCAAAAAAAAGCATTTTTAGAAACATGTCCATGTGCCTGTCTGTCTGTCTATCTGTACCTGTGCCTACTACATGTCACTTTTGTCGCATTTACGCACAGACAAAAAAAAAGAACACATTGTTATATTTACTCTACTACATATGAAGATAAATATTGCCAAGTATTTTGCCACACCCCCTGAGAGATCACCTGTCCCAATACCATATTGTTTCAGTAACCAATAGGAATTGCCCAAAATTCAACTTTTAAGAATGAAGAAAAACATTGGTTCTATTTTATATACTTTTAGTTATTTTTATACTCATAGATTCCATTTTTTTTTTTTTAATTCTCATAAAAATGGAATCTATGAGTATAAAAATATACTGTAAAGTATATAATAAGAGTTCAGTCTAAAACTGTTCTAGAATCTGCAATCTCGCTGGCCAGGAGTTGACAAGTTCCTGTATGAGAAAAGTTTAAGTATTTTGAAACTGAATCTAATAACAAGGAATATCTCAAAAACGGTCTACTCCAGGAAAAAATGTATATGACATAAACTGCATGTTTTAAGGAGCTCTACATTTTTTGTTTATTAAGTTTCTATCTATCTCTTATGGTTAACTAGTTATGCAAAAGTAAAAAAAAGTCATCCAGAATAAAGAGGTCTTCAAAGACTATTCCCCGAAAATTCAAGACATACATTTTATGTGTGATGTAAATATCTTAAATATAAGAGATTTTAATCATTTTGAGAAAGTCGAAATTTTCTAAATTTTTTTCATGTAAGGGGTAGTTTGGGATGGGTGGATATTCTTGAAAGTCTTTTATGTCGCATCCATGAGAGATATTGAACTTAGATATCAAGTTTGGTTTTTTAACAGACCTGTCGTTTTTGAGCTATGCTGCCACAGACACATACACACAGACATACCTATGAACATTTTTCCAGAAATGCTCTTTTTGGATTCAGGGAGTCCCAAAACATGTATTTCCAATGAAATCTTGGTATCAAATTTTTGGGTGCTATTCAGTACCTACTCTATGCACTATGTACACAGTACGTATAGAGAAAGTAAACAGTGAATCATTGAATGATACTTCACTTTTTTCCATTTTAGTAAACGCATGTTGAAGAACTAACTGACATGCCTGCCAAACCAAACCAACTCATGAGTCAGAACCATGGCTATGTGCATGATAGTATCACCAACTTGTCTTAGCAATGCCTTCTGAAATATGAACCATCCTCAGGATTTATACAACAGTTTGTTCTCACTCATGTGTGAATGCTTCGCATAAGGATATCACATCTGCTAACAGAAAATCAGAAATATATTCATGTAGAAATATGTCTGGGGCTTCTTAACAATAGCAGAACATAATTTGTGCTTTATTTTGAAATTATGATTGAAACTGAAACAGCCATCAGAACAGTAAATACAAGTCTGGGAGAGAAGACAAAGTTAATATACAGGAAAGGCTATGAATCAACGTATGCCTCTCTGTCCAACTCAATCCACAGTTTGTAACATTAACTGAAGTAAGACATGCATAGGTGAATATATAATAATGCTACTTATATTACAGTGTATAATGGTCTCCAGTATTTGAATGATCTATGCCTAAGACTGACCTATCTACTTATTTTCACAAAATAACACCAAAAACTTGAGACATGAAAGATAGAGGAAACAGAAATCAAATTATTTATAGATGTGTCCAAACTTAATATAGAATTTTTCTCCAAAGGTGGATTCTAAGTTTATCCATCTTGTCTGAAGTAAAACAGCATCTTGGTTCTGACCTATTAGATGTTGGTTAATAACACGGTAATACAAACATACTTGTCATTGCAGTTGCATAGCATTTTGAGTAAAAGAACTAAATAAACAATATTTTGCATTTTTTAAGAATATTAAAATCTTGCTCATTAGAAAATTACAATTTTCACATGAAACACAGGACATAAAGAATAAAGTATATTCAAATAATTGAATTTGGGTGGTGCAAGAAGTGTAAATAAGAGATGCTACAGTTGTACAGCACAGAAAGCAAACGACACTTCAGATAAAATTGGATAAACCAATGAAACTGCATGCTAAGCTGATCAAATCTGAACATAAGAGGAGTTAGCCATAATTTATTTTAATTTTAGCTACACCTTATAACTTCATTTTTGTTCTTCACTTAGGGGAGAAAGGATTCTCTAGTATAAATTTACAATGAATCTCCATGTCTGATATACAGCAAAAAACTGTAAAGGTTCTGCATGTTGCATTTTTTTCGCATTTGACACAATTAATTTTGTTAAGTCTTGAAAGCCTCTAAAAGAACTTCATGTGTACAAGAAGGCAAAAGGAATGTCATAAAATAAATCTTTCTTCCCTTAAGTTTATGGAGGAAAGGTAAAAAGCATTAATGCAGTATTAGATATGAGTTTAAAAAGGAAAATCAAAGGAAATTGAAATCTTACTCCAATTATTAAGGTAATTATATTCTGTGGCATAGGAGAGTGGCAACCACATTACCTTACCTATGGTCACAAACACCCTAACCAATCCCAGGGGTGCAACTGGGCCAAAATGCCTCCAGGGGATATAAATATGGAGCCTTAGATGGTAATCTGTCTAGGAGGAGGTACTCCAAAATCAAATCCGATCCACCAGAGTGGGAGTTGTTGTTGTTAGGCTAGTTACCTATTCAAATAAAAAAAAATAAAACTCAGAAAATTACACGAACACAGGTGCTTCTTGTTCCTCTGCTACTATTTTCAATGTACATATTGAGCAGCTATATGCAAATAGAAGGACCTTTTAAATAGATGCTATAATATTGTAGGAAACCCAGTGTAGGGTAGAAACTATCCTTATCCCTGTGCATCTCTAGGGGGTAGTACATTGAGGTTTTACTAAGTACTTGTGCATGAGAGAAAGTGGCTTCAGGGTCGAAGGTGCAGGAGGGTGGACATTTGGGGAGAGATCAGGAGTTGTATATAAGTACACCAAGTGTGCGAGGAGACACAATACAACTACTTATGATTTGTCTTTCTCAAGTGATGAGATTAAAGTAAGCAGCCAGCCAGATCAAAAATAATTATAAATAATGAACAATTAGAGCAAGTTTCTCATTTTAATTATCTTGGGTTTGATGATGATAGTATAAATAATCCAACAAATAAACTATATAAATTTCAGCACATGTGTGGTACAATACGCAGAACTTGAAGCAATAAAACTTGAATTGAGACACAACTCCTATCCTATAAGGCAATGGCTGTACCTACATTGATGTATGGTTCTGTAAATTGGGCATTAAGTAGATATGACAGAAGGAAAATTGAAACACATTGAATTATACATTGGTTATCAAATGAGTCAAACTTATACTTGAATTGCTTCACTAAGTAACAAATTACCTGAACATGGTTCACAGGCTTATGTTGCCTACATCATCACAGATTTCGACAGGCTGGCCTGTTGTTTGTATTTTCTGTGGACTCCTCTCCTTTCTCTGTTGGCTGATAAATGAACTTGTAGAAAGGGTTGTCATCGGCGGGAATTCCAAAATTCATTCTGCTTTAAAATAAAAATCTTATCCCAAATGTTTAATTCTAGCGGTCGCTGTACTGATTTTAACAAATGGACATTATCTTCTATTCTATGGCTACTGTCCCAAACATGTGAGGCTACTGCTGATTTCTCCATTTGGTTGTTTCTTAAGTGTCCCAGATGTTCCTTCAACCTGGTTCCTATATTTCTTCTGGTTTGTCCTATGTATCTTTTATTACAGTTTTTACAGTTGATTCTGTAAATTCCTGATTTCTTGGATGCAGGTGTTTTGTCCAACTTGTTCTTTAGAAGGTTTTTTATGCTGTGTTTATTTTGTGGGGCTAAGAAGCTGTTGTGTTCTTTGAAGATCTTTTTAAATTTATTGAAGGCCTGAGGGTGGAATGTGAATTTTTTGAAAATATTCTAGCTTTTTTTCTGCCATGATGGTGGTTGAAGCTGCTATTTTTTTCTTTCTCTCTATTGTTTTTAGTTTTTTCAGAACAAGTGTTTTCTTAAAACCATTGTTCTCGGCAGTTTTTATTATTTGGTTTTAAGCTCTTTTTCATATTCTATTTTCCCCATAGGGATGTTAAGTAATCTGTTTAGCAAACTGTGAATGATTGCTTGTTTGTGGCTAGCTGGGTTGAAGCTGTTAGATTTTATGTGGTTGTCTGTATGTGTGTCCTTCCTGAAAATTCCAAATTCCAGTTTTTTATAGTTCCTGATAATTTTGAGGTCCAAAAACGGAAAGGTGTTGTCTTTTTTAGTTTCCATGGTAAATTTAATCTCTGGGATTTGTAAATTTAGCAGCAGTGCATCTTCTATTAGTTTAGCATTTACTATGGCAAATACATCATTGACACACCTGAACCAGGTTTTGAAAATGTGAGGGAATCCATTGGTGATTTTTGTTTTGAAAAAGCTCATGAATAGGTTTGCCAGGAGTGGTGACAGGGGACTTCCCATTGTAAGGCCTGATTTCTGTTTATAACATTTGTCAATGGCAAATGCTAAACTAATAGAAGATGCACTGCTGCTACTAAATTTACAAATCCCAGGTAATTTATTACTTAGTGAAGCAATTCAAGTGTAAATTTGACTTACTTTATAACCAATGTGTAATTTATGCTTCACTGTGTATCACTTCCAGTATTTTGATTCTTTTGAACATGGAATTATGTTTGTAAGAAGGGTTGCTAATCTTACACAGCTTGATCAAGTAAATAATAATGAAATTATTATAAATTAAACATATTTAACTTGAATGGAAAAATCAGTTCACATAAAATTAACTGGCATGATCACATATTACAAATGAATAATAATAAGTAAACAGATCTTAAATTACATACCAGAAGGCCATAGAGATGTTGACCATCCTAGAATTAAACAGATGAATTTTCTCAGAGTCAGAACAGGCCTTAAAGCCTACCATACCAAAGATGAAGATGATGATGATATTCTGTGGCTTTCAAAAGAGGACCCAGTGAGTTACGCACAGTGATTAAGATTTGAACTGAACAAGGAAACTTAGAAGGAAAGGTAGATTCAGAGAATGCTAAAATAATAAATATTGGTGTTAGGTTTTTACAAAACCAGTTGAAAATTGTTCCCAGCAGGGCAACATATATAAATAAAATTTCATAAGATTATCTAAATGCTGCAGAACCTTAAATAAAAAAAAATAACAATAAGTGAGTAAGATGAGGCTAAAAACTACAGTATTCGAGAGCTCTTAATTTTTTGTATGCATTATTTTACTGCACACATATGAAAATTATTAGTATTACTAAGTTGAGTGGGAAAGTTGGCAGAAAATGGAACATTGTAATCTGCATCTTCATGACTAAGGTCATGATGAGGGCTCAGAAGTTAATGACCTAATAATTACTGAAAAATGATCTACACAAGGACTTTAAAGTTATGAAAATACGACATAGCATGAGGAAAAAAAGACTTATTGAAAACTGTAGATATACTTTATTCAGCATTGCAGTAAATGACCCAAATATCCATAGTGTCTCAAACCTGAAGTGCAGTTGATAATCCTGATGAACATTTTGTATAATCTAAACCTTCTTTCCACTTCACTTGATGTTCTGGGTGCATAGCTGAAATGGTTAATGTATCCTAGCAAAAGACTTCCATAAGAATATCAAAGTTAACATTTGCATCTGCACAGCTTTAGTGATTCTAGAACTTATTTTTAATTTCTTGGCCATTTTATCCTGTACTAGTCCTAAATGGTGTTCAATTCTTCCTATTTCCTCAGAAACTGAATGCATCTCTCAACTGTTTTTTTTTTAATCACATTATCAGTGTTGTCAGAATAGAACAGTTACTATTAATTCATGTCAAACTTTTGAAGTCAGGATGAATCATTAAGTCTTGACAAATTCCTACTATTGCAGCACTTTTCCTCTCAAAAATGGCAATCACGATTTTACTACATCAAAATTACCATAATAATGTAACAGGAATTATGCAGCAAGAGGTAACATTACATTAAATTATGTCACCTCATTGTTATGGAATTAAGACATTGTTTTGTCTGCATTGTTGAAGAAGTCTATTCAATTAAGAAAGAAAAAATGCAACAAAAGAATGAAAATATTGTCAAAGATGACCAGTGGATAATAAAATGTTTAAAAATGCAAAAAATTGCAAATTAAAATGATGTCCTTTTTCTTCATCTTGCAGAAAAACCAATTTATACACCAACTGGCATTTTTTACAAAGTCTCAGAAAAAATGGCATAAACTTCTGAGCCCTATCCCTGATAATAATTCTAGCATAGAACACTCAGGACAAGGGTGACTCCAGAAATGGGGCACAGGGAATGTGCACCCCCTCCTCACCAAACAAAACATAGAAAACATGCATTTTATCAATATTTCTATATTTCTATTAGCATAGGTTATAAAATGGACACAGATTAATATTATAAATACAAACCTTGATTTAGCCTACATATGGTAGGAAAATTTAAAAATAAATACTGCAATGTGATTGTTTAACCTGATATGCTTAACTTATGTTTGCTGGCTCACTTTGGAATGCTGAACTGAGAAAGGAGTAGCAACAGCAACAGTTAAACAATGTTATGATTCTGGCTGCCATCTTATTCTGCCATTACCTGATGATCTTTATTAGTGGCGAATTCTCCTATACACCACATTCACTGCCGGTGTAATAAACTTGGAGTTCAAAAGGACTCTCAATAAACATGCAAAATAATCAGAGTTTTTTTTGTATGTGACTTCAACTAAATACGAAATGATCGCAAGTTTTTGTGGTTAAATTTTTTTTTTTGCAATGATGTGCGTGGCATATATCTACCTCAACGCAAATTAAAATGATAACCATGTTCCAAACATTCTCCGCTCTAGGCAAGGCCAGCACTGATGTGCGTGCGAATCTACTCCATCGCAAGTTGAAGCGATAACCATGCACTCCCAATTCACCACTAGAGAGGCGAGGGGAAAGGAAGTTTAATTGCCACCATTAGCTGTTGAAATGCACCGCTAAATTTTGGGATTGACAATCATATTTAGTCTGAATTAGTGTTGTTTTGTTTGTAATTTTTTGTGAAAATGACCGATGTAAGCAAAAGATTAAGAACTAATAGGTAAAATATTTCTATTTGCAGATGATATTTTTCTATTTTATGAAAATAAATCTGAATCACAGATAATGAAAGATATGCAAACTGACCTTACAACACTACAGACATGGTTCACAAATAACTACTTAATCCTTAATGCCAAAAAAACTAAACATATGTTTTTTCATAAACTCTCTAGACCAATTACAAGTAATATGTCAAGATCAAAGATAATGTTATAGAAAGAGTAAACAGATTTACCTACCTAGGGCTAACACTAGACTCATCTTTGACATGGACATACCATATTGAACACATTATCAGCAAAACAAACTCTATTATTTGCTTATTGTACAGACTAAAAGATCTAGACTTAGATAACAGTTGTAAAAGAAGTCTTTATTTTGCACTCTTGCACCCCAATTTTCTGTATTTAAATGCAGTATGGTCCAATAACAATAAAGAACAGCTAAACTGTTTAGAAATCCTAAAAAAGAGAGCTATTAAAACACTTTATGGATTTAATATTTTAAAGCCTTTCGTAGAAGTATTTAAGGAAACAAATATACTGCCATTTTCCTATCTCTGTAAATATAGTGAATCTTTATTCATGTACAAAGCTGAAAATAACCTCCTATGTACCAACTCTGTAATCAAACACAAAAGAGATATTCACTCCTACAAAACTAGATCAGCCAATCACATATGTATAGGATCAGTTAACTCTACCAAATATGGAATAAAAAGTATGCTACATAGAGCCACCAAAACATACAACAGTCTCCCACTTAACATTAAAGAATCATTTAACTTATCCCAATTTAAAAACAAACTCTTCAAATACCTACTTGAGCAATACTGTAATTCCTAAAAATTTGACAATAGAAAATCCTTATGGTGTTTTTTGAAATATGCATTAAGTTTAATCACACACCCATACAAATTACGTTAAAAATTGTGTACTTATATACACATTTTTATATGTATTAATGTGTTTATTTTATTCTTATTTTGCTTACCACCTCACTAAAGGGCAGTCCCTACCTAGAGCAATACGCTCATTGGGACATTCTAAGTAAGTAAATAAAATAAATGTTACTGAAGCTAGTGGTTCTTGTGACTGTGTAGTAGAACATGAGTTAAAAACTGGATTTCAGAATTTTCTGAAAAACATGAAATAAAAAAAAAAAAAAAAAAAAAAAAAAACAACCGGCAGGCCCACTCCCGAACTACCAGGTCTGATTGCAAAATGTTAAGACAGAAAACGAGAGTATAACAGACATTTCTGCATTAGCAATTATTCTAGGTACAAATGATTAACTGGTTGCCCCAAATTAAACAAATTCTATTGTTGGCCATGTCTTCTTTTTAGTAACGACAAAAGCAGTACCACATTGTCTCAAGAAGGATTCAACAATATAGTTTCTCCAACATATTTTGTGCATTCGCTCTTTGTTATTTTGGCAATACATGAGTAGACCTGCAGCTAAATGCTCAGAAATCATTACAAATTTCAAAGCATAATGAAATGGTAAAAAAGAACAGAGAAATATTGAAAAGACTGATTGATGTTGTTTGTCACTTAGGAAAACAGGAATTAGCTTTTAGAGGACAAGACGAGTCAGCAAGCTCCTTTAATAGAGACTATTATGCAGAAACATTGGATTTACTCAGTATGTATGATTAATTTTTAAATGAACGTTTAAAAAATGCTACAGGTTTCCGGGGCACTTCGTCATCCATTCAGAATGGTTTGATTGAAGCTGTTAGGGGTACTTTGGTTAATAACAAAAGAACTTGCATCTGCTAATTTTGTGACTATTCTTCTAGATGAGTACTCAGACATAGTGAACAAATCCCAACTTTCCACCATTTTACGCTTTGTGGACAAATCGGAGGAAGTTCAAGAAAGGTTCATGGGCTTTATAGACGTCAGTGCAGTAAGATCTGATGAGGCACTTTACAACCATGTACTTACAACAGTTAGCAAATTTAATATTTATAAGAAACTTGTTGCTCAGATATACGATGGTGCAGCCAATTAGGTGGTCTACAATCTAAAGTAAAAGAGGCATTTCCACAGGCATTATTTGTTCACTGTTACTGTCACATTCTGAATTTGGTTCTGCAACGGGCAGCTATGTGCATTGATAAGTGCAGAATATTTTTCAAATCTATCAGGGCTCTCTAAGTGTTTTACTCATTACACTCAAAGAACGGAAACGTTGAGTGTTTTATGAATAAAAAGTTACCAAAAGCGGCTTCAATGTGCTGCAACTTCATTTCACGCCTTGTCAACAATGTACAAGAGCAACGAGATAACCTGATTTTATTCTTTGAATTCCTGACAGAACCAGAAAACAATGATGATTGGGAACCTGATACATTGGTTAAAGCACAAGATTTTCTTTATTTTTTGACTCAGTTGGATACTGGATATTTTCGGCAATATTTGCTCACACTGGTTCTTTTCTACATTTTACAAGACAAGTCTAAGGATTTTGCATATTGCCATTCAATAAAAACACTTCAGAAGAGCTAAGAAGAGAAGAGTTCAAATATATTTGGTGAAGCATTTCTACTGAAGTGATAAATGAACATGCACAAAAGAAAAGGAAGAACAATGAACCAAGTGAAATTACAGAAGTTATGTTCAGGAGAATATTCTATGAAATTTTAGATAATGTGCTCTATCAAATACAAAATAGGTTTTCCGACTACGAAAATTTTCATTTCTTTGCTCTCCTTAATTTCTCAAAATTTAAGAATTACAGATCCTGATCACCATTGCTCAAAATTGTTGGACATCTATGGCTCAAATTTTGATTCGGTACATCTGAAAAATGAACTTAGTGTTGTGTACTCTTCTGGAGATAAAGATTTTGAAGGAAAGTCAGTTAGTGAAATAGTGAAAATTATGAACGAAAGAGATCTGGTGTGGGCTATGCCTGAAGTTTACAAATTAGCTTGTCTAATTCTAACTGTACCAGCAACTACAGCTTCTGTTGAACGGTCATTTTCCACTTTAAATTGAGTAAAATCTCACTGTAGGTCTACGATAGGCCAAGAAAGATTATCCTCTCTGTCCATAGAAAAGCAATTATTTTGTATGCTATAGAAGGATGTTCATGAGAATTTCATGCAAACTGTAATGGAACTATTTCTGAAGAAATCTCCCACCACCACCACCACCACTTAGTACTGGTAAAATAAACTATAATTTACGAATACAGCTGTCCCTTATATTACGCAAGTAATTGGTTCTCATGAATTATCATGTAACACAAAAAATGCGTAAAGAGAATGTGATAATGATACGGGCTATTTCAAGGTAAACGTTAAAAACATATGATTTTAACTGATGCATTTATTTATGTCATTTGTACAGTGATAAAATTGGCATTTTTTAAAATTGCTTTATGCGAAAACGCGTAAAATGAGATTACGCATAACGAGGGATGACTATATTTTATAGACGAAGAAAAACAATGACAAAGTGAGCGGTGTGCCTAAATTACTGACCATAAATTGCCACTGATCTTTATGTGGCTTTTATATTACAAAATGGATTGATTCATAACTGAGAAGAAGTTGAACTTTTTTTTTTTCTCCACAAGTTGAACTAAGGAATAAAACAACTTCAACTCCAGTGCAAAAAAACTAGAGCCTATACAAGTTCTGGTTATGTCACTCCATTACCATCATTCTCTAAACAGATTTGGTGGGCAAAAACATAGAAATATTGGTTTTAACATTTAAGATAAAGCTCATATGGAAAGAAAGTTGGTCTTTTTTCTCTTCTTAAACAGCTATTCTTTTGTGGCACAAAAGTCAAGTATTATATTAAAATGTAAGTAAAAATATTAGAATTTATTACTTATTCACAACAATTTTTAGTTTTCCATACTGTAATACTTTGTTTAGCAGCTCAAAGTGTAATAAATATTAATACTAGCTATAGTAGGTGTTATATTTTATCAGCCCTGTTTTATCTGCTCCTCCAATTTTTTTACATCTCAAAGTCTAATTTTTTTTTAAATTAAACTTTTAAAGATTTTTTTCTAAGGAGGACCTCCAAACTACTTGGGGCATCCTGCTCCCCTTACAGAAAACCTAGACCTGGCAAGTTTTCCAGGAAGTGACTGCTCTTATCTGAGTAATTTCTTTTTCTTTTATTTTATGTACACAATACTGCTGTAGGTTCTGGCAGTAAAATTTAAATGCTCTGTAGTATGAAAATTATGAATGAAGAAGTGTAGCGAGGCTGTATATTTTTGTCTACAAGGTCACCTTTACTACTCTGTGAGTAACTGGCTTGCAGTGTGTCAGTAACAGACAAGAGAGAAAGATGGAGTGGGGAGCGTACAAAAATCTTATCAGTGAATTGGTGTTATTTCCTTGTGGAAAGCGAGCTAAGGAAACTTTTTCACCACTGAAAGCTCTTGGCATCAATGAACGATTTTGTTTCGAACAATAGCACAGTTTAAAGAAACAAGAGCATCTACTGATCACATTAGATCTGGTCATCCTAGGTGTGTATGCATAAAGAGAAATTGAGAATGCTGTTCGTGCAAGGATGACGTTAGACACAATCCTTTGCATAAAAAAACATTTAGTCTCATGAAATGAACATCTCAATGTCACATAATTTGAAGGATGATTTACCTGTTTGTGCATATAGAAGATAAAGGGTATACAAGGCATTTGCTAATTGAAAAACTAAAGGAGATACACTAGGTTCAATCCCACCTTCCAATCCCTACAGAAATCCTTAATCCACTCTTGCCTGTCCTCAACTGGTACCATATGTGAATATTAGTAATATTAATTTTGAATGAAACTTAAAAATTGGCTCCTTTAATTCTGCCTATACCACTCATTAATGCATCAGTAGAAAGAATCATTTTCAGCACTAACCTCTTATAGCCTGATCTAGCATATTTAATAAATTTAAAGTTTTGTTAGGGCTTAAAGTGGTTTTAATTACTTCTTTTTTATTTCATATTATACTAATACTCCGTCATAAAATACAGGTTTATCCTTTCTATTATAAAAATACTACAGTTTTTAAATAAAACTTGGGTGTTTCTTTTTTATTTTTTTAAGAAAAAGAAGTAAAACTTATGCAACTGCAGTTAAATGTAACCTTGCCAGCATTCAAGCATACCATTACACCAGTTATTTTACTTAGGCCCTCCCTCCATGATTAAAGGGTAACATGCTGGCCACTGGTTCCCAAGGTGATGGGTTCAAACCTAGCAGAGGGTGATGGATTTTTTGAGAGTAAAAATTCTTAGCATGGCTTCCTTCAGAAGGGAAGTAAGACCATTGATCCTGTGTCCATAGATTTACAGCACATAAAAGAACCTTAATTTGATAAAGAGGCATCTGAGCAAAATTAAGGGATCTTTCATGCCCAATATAGAATGGGACACTAAGAACTGCGGCAGTTAAGGAGCATCCATAAATAAAACTCCATTCTCATTCTCCTGTCCTTTACCACAGGCACATTTGACTCCAGTTATTGGATTAAAATATTTGGCTTTAAATAGATGGCCAGTACATTACCAATTGCCTTAGCACTCATGATTATTCAAATTTCTTTGACTGTCATACCTTTGAAAGAGATATGAATGCTAATTTAGGAATTAGAGTAAGAATAGCACATTTTGCAAAATAATTCTGGGGTTATATACATATAAGAAAATCTGAGTTTCTTGGGATATAATTTAAAGAAGTCATTTTGAAACTGTAATCTCTGCCCTCCGTAAACCTACTAATTGCCTTAGAGCAAAATATTTTAAATGTAAAATTAGAAGAATGAGTTTTTGCAGGAATATCTTTAAAACAGTGAGTAGAGAAAGTCTGTAAAAACAACACATGAGAGTTTGTACTCTTTATTATCACTGGATTTTTCTAGCCTATGGTCACATTGCAGTTCAATAGGCTCTAACTGCAGCTGAAATTTCCTCAAGATTTGCTGACAGTAGTGTGTCGAAGGTGGGGAATACTTAAAAATTTTCTATATCACGTATTGCAATGTAAACTAAGTTTAAAGTGTGTTAGCACATTTATGTATTTTTCAAATGACTAATTTTCTTCACATAACACAGATTTTAATTTGGTTGGTTGGTAAGTAATGTTAAATGCTTGATAATGAAATCATTCATTTTCTTGTACTCCAATATTGAGCTGGGAGGTTGTAATCTTCTGTAAAAGTCAGACAATGTAAAAGATAATCATGATCCATTTCTTCATTTAAGTTACCAAATTGACCTATAGGAGCCCCTGCTATTCCAAATCTGTATAGTATTTTTTGTAAACAGTTAGTCCTGTTAGTAGTCTGAAGATTGCTATTGCAGATTTTATTGGTAATGTAGAAATATTGAAATCTTGTAATTTTTCCATTGTTTTCCAGATGTTTTGTTTGTTTATTTGTCATTTATTTTGTTTTTGTACTTACTTGATATTATTCTTTTAATAGAGCAAAAAGGTATGAAACTAGGTGTTGTTTTGATGATAATTTTACTTCCTTTTTGGCCAAAAAATTTTAATTTTGGAAAGTGCACATTTCCAAATTTTAAATGCTCTATCCACATAACTATTAAGTTTCAGCTGAAATGCCTTTAATTAATATGCTTTCTCCCTAAAGCTGTACTTTTAGGTTATTCAATTACTCTATTAGATTTGTTGAGAAGGCAAGTTTTGCAACCCATTGTAAACTTTTTTTCCTTTGTCTTTTTCTTGTAGAAATGTTATGATGTGTATTCTTAAGTCAAAAAATCTTTGCACAGTTTTCCAAGGCTTAGCCAGCAAACTTCACAATGATAGGGTATATCACTGTAGTTTTCATTCAGGGAGCATAAAAATCCTCTAAACTGCCTATGATTGAAAGATTTGCACTATAATTTTAATAAAGTATCAATCACATTTTTCGTTGTAGTAATTTTGTTGCACATCCCTTCCTAATGTATAAGACAATGCACTGACATGAAATGAGTGATATTAATGAATTTAACCTCCAATTTTAAACACCCAATGAAACTCTTGACATCTAACATCATTGCAACTGTAGTATCCTACTTATGCCTTTCCCACGTATGACTTCCTTGATGCATTGAAATCCTATCTGGTTGTAGTACCCTTTACCCAAGAGCTTTTCAATCACTTCAAAATGTTTTGTTGCTGTTCTGATAAATAACACATAATTGCTCGACATCACTGCTAATATCTTTGCTTTTGCCTAGTGTGAGTGAACAATAGAGTGGTTCATTTTTCAAAAACTTTAATAACATTCAATGTGCAACTGTATTTCTAGATAAGCAAATTTAATCAAATTTCTGCCCCTTGTTTCTGAGAGGAAAACTTTTAGCAGCAGTGATGAGGCACTGTTTATTATAATTCCATGTCTAAATGGATGACATCCTGCAGCTATACTAGTCCTGAGAAGTGTCTCCAATGAAGTCATTATTTATATCCTGCAATAGACATAATATGTAATGATGACTTTGTGTTTGTATGTTTTCTCATCGTAAGGATAACAGTGCAAATTACAGGTAATTTAAATGTATTAGAATTTCAACTGTGTTTCTAAAATACAAGTTTATAAACTTCAATTTTTATCTTTTTGTTGTTTAGCTTTTTTCTGCCTTTTTTAAAATGTATATATCATTAGTTACTTAACCACAATTTTTAGTTTCTCTGTTAAGGGTTGCCCTTTCCTCATCAGTGTAACCCACCTCATGTTTATTTTTATACTGTTTTTGTATACTGTACTTCTTGCATTGTAATAATACAAGACACATCACACAAGTGCCTAAGTTTTGAGTGTACATGCTTGGGTGCGTGTATGTCTGAGGCTGTCTGTGTATGTGTGTGTGTGGAAGGGGCGGGGGGCACATATTGATATTGCTGCCCTAAAGTGTGGCTTGTTTGTACACTTTCTCTTTTAATCCCCCTTCCTATTTTAATCATAGGAGGCTAAATCAGGGTACACAGTGGTCACACTTTCTTAGTGATAACTCCATTTTCAAAGATTCCATGCAAACAGAGTACCAGTAACCAAATGAAACCATTTCACTTAATATGCAGTGTATTGCATTAACAAACACATGTCATGTTTGCAAGACTTCAACTCACACTGAAGGATCATGCTTCACTGCTACCAGCTAAGAGCCATGAAATCTGTTCTGCTCTATGCTAATCACCCAGTATTCGTGATCTACACAGGGAATTCTGAGTATGATTCTAAGAGCTGGAAAATTTAGAAATCACTATTTTCCATTGCTCCTTTTATTGTATACATTGAGTGTGTTCCTACAGAGTTTCAATTGGAACTTGCTGACCTAGAATATGATTGGGAAATGAAGGAGTCCTATTCACAAAACAAGCCTGAATGATTTTTCCTTAAAATAACCTCAGTTCAAATTCACATGACTATACAGATACACTGCTCACATATTAAGAATGTTTGTAGCTAGGGGCATCGCTAGCTAGGCTGGTGAAATTGTTTCACTGCACCTGGCTCTCAAAAGTCAGTAAAATATCAAACTTGGTATTTAAGTTTAGTATCTTCCAAGGATATCCTTTGCATAAAATTTTTTTTGAAATTTTTGATTTTATCAAAAATGACTTTAAAGAATTTTGATTAAAATACCACATATTAAAGACATATGACAAATGTATATCCTGAATTTCTTTAGAACAGCCTCTAAAATTCTCTACATTCTGAATGACTTTTGCGTAAGTGTAAACCATAAGATATAAACAAAAACTTACTACACAAAAATTGCAGATCTCAAATATACATACCTTCCTTTTGTAGAACTAACCATTTCCGAGATATTCTTTGTTATTGTTTTAATTTTAAAATACATAAACTTCTCTCAAACAAGATGTTATTCATTTTACCTCTTTTTTATTTTACTCCTGGCCATTGCAAAGAGAAAGCAATTTCAATCGCATTAAATAGTGACCAGCTTTTTAAAAGATTTGACTATCGCTTTAGCCTCCCAGAGCAGAGGTCACTGTCGTGGGCTTAATGGCCCACAAACCATTAAAGTCCAACCTTGAGCAGATACCGGGCACATCGGCATGTGGTGAATAGCTGGGGACCTGCTTGGTAGTTGGGCTTTTACCTTACCACTGTGTAGGCCTGTCTCCAAATATTGAACAGGAGACCACGAACCAATTCCCCAACCCCAAGGTAAAATGTGTATCCATGCTGAAAGGGTGCATGGCACATGGGAGATGTGTGATGAACAAAGCCTCTAGGATACCAGAGTATTTAGCTTTGCCTTGGCATAGGGGACTCTGACAGGGTCGACAGTTGTTTCCTCATACTCATGGGACCAAAATGGATATGAGAAACTGATCAAGGAGCTCTTGAAGCAGACTTGACAGAAATTAAAATCTCTGAAACATCTGTTGAGGATCTGGCTACAAACCAAATGACTTTCAGGTGCACAAAGGAAGAAACTTCTAAGTGAGAAAAAGATGAGAGAGGGGACCTGGATGGTTGAGAAACCTGTCAGGAGGATCACTACAGGGAGACAAAGTGGTTCCCAATCGGAACAGACTGTGTCTTTTCGTGATGCTACAGTTGGAATCAGGATGGTAATTATAAGTCATCTACATCCTGATACAAAACTGAATCAGGAACAAGCTGACCTGATTCAGTCTAAACTGATTGAAGTTGTGGATGAGGTTCTTAAAGACAGTCCTCCTCCACAATTCATTGGTACCAAATTTGTGTAGGGAGTCCTATGGATAACATGTGCAAATGAACACACCAAAGATTATGTAGAGGCTTAGGCCTTCAAAGCTGGCATTATCAACCTTATTATCTAAGTTTGCTGGGCTTGTTGGCTGTGGCCCAGTTGTTTGCATAACCAATGTTTCACCGAAAGCACTTTTGGCCTCATCAGGGTGAGAATATAGCTCCGGAGTCCAGGCAAGACAACTGAACCACAACCACGCCTGACAAACTTAGATTATAAGGTTGACACCAAAGATTGTTTAACCAGACAGTTAGCAAACTTGAAGGTCTTTGGGAAGGGTAGAGTTGAAAGTAGTCAACTCAAGGACCTCCCAAAAAGAGCCAGGTGCTAGTCTGGATACAGATAACTCTGTTGGCAAGAGACTTGGGAAACAAAATCCCGAGCTGAAAACAGGTTGGTTATAGAGTAGGAAAGTGGTCAAGAAGGGACAAACTTTGGCCTTCTCGATCGATTTGTGCTCATACAAGGCACTCCAAAAAACCAACCTTGAGGCTTATTGGGGACTTGGAAGGGCGACCTTCAAACCCCTTAAGGTCAGGGATATAGGTGATGAGGATACTATAGGTAAATATTCATCACAGTATAGCAGCTTCTGCTGCACCCATTTGAAGATGAAGTCCTGCGATGTGGCACTCATCCATGAACCCTTGTCTTATAAGGGGGGAATCAAAGACCTCAAGGAGGCTGGCAGGCTGAAATTAGTGTATAATAAAACTGACAAGATTCCTAGAACCTGCATTTTAGTCAAAAATGACATAAATATAATGCTGCCAATAAACCTTTGTTCCAGGGACTTAACAGCAGTGAAGATAAAATCAATGGGGGAAAGTGGACCAAGGGAGTTCATACTCGGACCAGTCTACCTCCCTTATAATAACCCCATCTACCTCCTATGAGGGAACTGGAACAGCTGGCAGACACCTGCAACTTTGAAGGACTGCAGTTGGTAGCTGACTGTAACGCTAACTCCCACCATGTTGCGTAGGGAAGTACAGACACAAATGATAGAGGTGAGTCTCTATACAATTTCCTTCTATCAATTAATTTTGAAATACTAACTGTAGTGAACAGACCTACCTTAGTAACAACAAGAAGGCAGGAAGTTATCAAAATAACTATATCTACCACTTAGTGTGGAATTTTGTCAAAAACTGGTATGTATCTGAGGAGGAAAGCTATTTGACTACAGGTAGATCCAATTTGAGATAATAGGTATTGGCATACAGTACAAAATTTATTGAGATCCCAAAAGAACTTGCTGGGAATCCTATAGGGCAGACCTAGCAAGTAATTTGAGTAAGATGGATGACAATATTTGTGACTGCATAGATTTGGAAATTGCTGCAGAGCATCTGCAGGATGTGGTAATTTCAGCTTATAACTATAAGAAGCTTTGTAAAACCTTTAACTTGCAAAAATAACAAAATAATGGACTGCTTATAGCAGGCTATTGATAGAATATAATGAAGCAAGAAAGACTCCTGGAGAAAGCAGTGTGAGGAGAAAGAAATGGCTCCAGAATTGCTAGACTCCAGAAGATTCTTAGGAAAGATCCACAAAACTACATCAGCAATCTCCAATTGAGAAATGGAGAAGGAAACAATGGAAGAACTGCTATGTGTGCACTTCCCTGGTTCAATTATAATTGATGAACCCAAAAGAGGATGCGACAATCTGCAACTGGAGTTATCTAGAAAGAAAACATCCAGGGTGGATTGGGAAATCACCAAGGAAGTCATCAACTATGAAAAATTAAAATGGGCAGTGTTCTCATTCCAGCCATACAAATCCCCAGGAAGATATGGAATAATGGCCATTGAGCTTCAGAGGGAATTTGAAGAACTATCAAACATTTTTATAAGAATCCTAAGAACAAGTTTGGCCTTAGGAAATATACCAATTAGCTGGAGGCATCTTAGGGTGGTATTTATATCAAAGCCAGGGAAAGTTGTGACCGTGGCGAAGTCCCTAAGACCCATCAGTAATGTCAATAATTCTCAAAACTCTTGAGAAAACCACTTGTGGTGTCATAAGTAGTTAAAGCGAGCACTAAACACCACCAAAAAAAAAAAAAAACTTTTGAGAAATTAATAGATAGGCATATAAGAGAAAGTGCTTTGGAGATATGTCCTCTGCACCAGAATCAGCATGCCTTCCGAACAAGCAGATCAACAGAAACTGCCCTTTTGCAAATTGTATATAGACTGAAAAAGACCATATGGGAAAAAGAGGTAACATTAGGCGCCTTCATTGAAATTGAAGATGCCTTTGATAATAATAATATCTCCTTTAATGGCATGACTATTGCTGCAAGGAAGCATGGCATTGACGAAACATGTATCAGGTGGATTCACGTATGCTGAAAGACAGAATAGTCCATACAAGCCTCATGGATAGCAACTTAACTGCTAAGGTCATGAATGGGTGTCCAGGGAACCTAGTGGTTGAGGGGCTGTTTAATAAAGTCAGCAGCCTAGGCACTGACATCATGGGCTATGCTGACGATATCGGCATCATAGTTCATGGAAAATACACAGGGACTGACAGGGAACTCAAGCAGTTGGCCCTGACCACTGTGTCAAAATGGACTGAGAATTAGGGTTTAGGCATTAGCACTCAGAAAACAGTCACAGCACCATTTACCAAGAAGGAAAATATAAAGGGTTTAGGACTGGAATCAAATTTTAAGAAAATAATAAAACATATGAAAACAACTTTTGAAGTAGTTTGATGGTAAAAGATGGTGATTAAGGCCTGCTATGATCCTTTGGATGTATACCAGGATAATCATACCATCTATAACCTATGGAGTGCTGATTTGGTGGCCTAAAGTCCTTCAAACAGGCTCCAAAAACCAACTAAAAAAGTCCAAAGAGCTGCTTGCATGGCCATTACAGGAGCCATGAAGACAACCTCAACTGCAGCAATGGAGACACTCTTAAACCTGACACCATTACACTTAGTTGAGATGAAGAATGGCACTCTATAGACTGCAACATGGAAAGTAACTCAGAGCTCCTGAAACAGAAGCAGGTATGCTGAAAATTAGGAAATAGAAGATGCATCTTTGGAAATGCACTCAGATTATATAACTCCAATTAAACATTTTAACAAAAACTTTCAGATCATTATTGATCCCAAATGTTGGAAGAATAAAATCCTGGAAAAGTCTGAGAAGACTTTGATGTGGTTTACAGACAGATTAAAGAACGGATCAGGAACTGATTCTGGAGTATTGTCATAAGACCAAGCTACTGGTTTGAAACAGAAATTTATGCTATTATTCTATGCAGTCATGACAATATAAGGAGAAAATACGTTGGTAAACAGATCCCTATACACTCAGATAGCCAGGCTGCATTTAAGAATCTTAGTAGCCATAATGTTACATCAGAACTAGTTCAAAATTACTAAAATATCTCAATGGCCTGGCAGAACAGAATGAGGTTCAGCTCATCTGGGTACCGGGTCATAAGGGTATAGAGGTCAATGAAAAAGCTGACGAACTTGCAAGACAAGGAGTAGCTTCACAATTTACTGAACCAGAGCAGGCTTTAGGAACATCTCGATGTTCAATTAGAGAGGCTACCAAGAACTGGTCCAAAAGAGAACATAATAAGACCTGGTAATCTCCAGCATTGAATGAAAGCACAGACATAACTAACCATAAACAACATTAAAATTACTGAAGCCTCCACCATTGTTTTAAGTAACATTAGAAAGGTTTGCAATCCACTTCACAAACACACAGGTGAAGGTAAATCCACCCTTCTCTCTTTACTAAAGGCTCTAGACCTAAGTTTAAAGGCATTTACCTGTTATGAAGTTGGGGAAAACCTGGAAAAATCTCAGTGAAGGAGGATTTGAACAGCAGACCTGGCCTTGACTACCCATACTGTTGCTTGTTCAGTCCTCAGGGCACCACATTCAAAGGAGTATGTCAAACTCATTTGAACTTAACAATCTATGAAGCTGGATCTGTAGCCCCTCGATCAAAAATTTTGGAGCTTTCTAGGAATTATGACACATTTTGAATTATAATTTCTGTTTCCAAAATATGCATTTCAAATGGTTAATCTCTATTTGAAATTAAACATTAATCATTAGCATTATTTAATTCAAGCACTTGACATATTCTGCAGTAAGCTTCTGTGTTACTATTGTTTGTGATCAGTTTTATTACTGTCTCTCAGCCTAAATATGATATATTGTACAGTATAAAACAATCTTCAATGTAGCAACATAACGATCTTGTGAACTTTCTATGTTGGTAGCAATGACTCTCAGCTATCATTCACTAAAGTTGCCCAGAACACTAAACAAAAGTTAATATATAAATGTGCCATAGCTAAGATACACACTCAAATATATGGAAAGAATCTGATGTGTTCCATTAACATGAACTTCTCTAGCTGTTTCATAAAGAGCCTTACAAAAAATTATTCTTTTATCTACATCACACTAATCGAGATATACATTAGCAGAATTGTCTTAGTATTTGCTTGCTTTAAGTAGAAGGGAGTTAAGAGAAATTTGGCTCTCTTTTGTATTCCAGGAGTAAAACAAAAGAGATGAAACGAAAGTTGATTTTCTGTCTTAGAAAAGCTAAGTAGTGTAAAATTGAAGCAAATAACAAGGAATGTCTTGAAAATGGTTAACTCAAAAAAATGTATGTGACAAAAATTGTGTGTTTTAACAAGATTTATATTTTTTGTGCAGTAAGTTTCTGTCTAACTCTTACATTTTACCAGTTACACAAAAGCCATCCAGATGAAGAGGTCTTCATAGGATATTCGCAAAAAATTCAAGATATATATTCTGTTTGCCTTGAAAATATATGCTATTTTAATCAAAGTCATTTTTGAGAAAATCAACATTTTCGAAAATGTGGAGGGTAGTTGGGGATGGAGGGATTTTCTTGAAAATCTTCATGTTGCATCCTTGGAAGACACTGAACATAAATGTGTGCTAATTTTAGCATTTAATACTTTTTGTTTTTGAGCTATACTGCCCACAGACACAAACACATACTTACACACATGGACTTTTTTCTAAAATGGCTTTTTTTGCTTTCAAAACATGTATTTCCAGTGAAATCTTGGATTTAAATTTTTGGGTGGAACACAATACCTTCTCTACCTACTATGTATGTTGTACATACATGCTAGATAAAATAAAAAGAATCGTTGATATCTGCAGTCTCTCACATAAAAGAATACAGAAATTGCTGCAAACGTTCAATGATGAACAGCTATTGAACAATCTTGTAAAGGAGATACCATCCATTGAAGTATTTACAAAACCAGTGCTTAGCATGGGTCTGTTAATCTTCTAAATTGATTCCCATCAGTGGAAGCTACCTTCTCTCACCTCTTAACAAAATTTCAAAACTCTCAACAACTCCCAGTTACCTCAACGAAAGGATGGATTTAAATATGTTACATAAAGTGTGTAAAACAAAAGTTGAAAACACTATAAACCGATTGGTGAGCTTTTTTCCATCTTCTATGAAACAATTATTTTTGTCAGCTTTATTATACTGTTAAAAGTGAAAATCTAAAAAGCAATAAGTATACACTGTAGTCATAGTAATTCTCTTGGTAATGCAAGGATGAAATTTTGCTAAATATGTGAAACATGTTGATGTTTTGGGTTTTGCCATATTTTTTACCATATCTTAAAACTTACCAGTTTTATACTACACCAGACATGGAAAGGCAATATAGACTCTGTTCCTCCTTTATTCATTTCCCTGTTCTCAGCTTTGTTTCTCTAGCACAGTGCTATGAGCTGTTGGGAGAATGGTGCAGTATGGATTCCCAATCACTAGTGCTGGATATACATACAAGCATACTCAGGCTAAACCTATCTGTTCCTAACCATAGACACATATCCTAACTTGAAACAATTTGCAGGATGCATAATGTTTGTGTTTGGTTCCATGTACAGATGTAAACAGCTATTTTCAATTATGAACCAAATAAATCATTTGGCACATTAATTTAAATGATAAAAATCTATTCTCTCTCTATTGTATCCTGCTAGCAATACTTTTCAACCAAAAATAGAAAATAAGAGTGTCAGTCACAGAATAAAAACATTAAATTATGTATATTGAAAGTTTTTATTGCTGATGTGTATGCTATTGTACATGAAGTATTTTTTCACATTTTCAGGGCTCATAGTATGATTTTGTATTGTAAAATAAGCTTGTCATTGTTGTTGGAAGCACTATATATAACCAGCTAGGTATTTTATGTACATGTAAATGTTTGTTAGCATTGTAAACTATTATTTCAATCACTTTCACTACAAGTGTGAATGACATCTTGTAAATAGCATGCGCTTTTAACTGTTTTTAGCACCAGTAACTATGATTTTCAGTATTTTAAAAGAGTTTAGTACTAATGTGTGCAATTTATATTCAGAGTATATTGTCATTTGTTTCTCTATGAATTTAATGAAAACTTATATTTACTGGAATATTAATTTTAACATTAACTATCATTTAATGATGACGAGATGTAGTACGAGAAAGAACTTATCAAGGATGACATATTACAGAAGTAATAACAAGATTACGATCCTTTTTATTGTTTTAGAAGAATATTAAAGATTGAATTTATGTATAAAGAATGCTTTTAGTACCAAAATATGCTATTGTATTCAATTTAAGTCAGCAGATATTACGATTAATTTTATGCTACTGGTGACTTGTAGGTAGAGTTGTGTTGACATTCGTGCTTGGCAACAGGCAACTATGGGTTAAATTAAGTAGGTAAAAGTGTTTCACTTCCCTCTTTTCGAGCTGCATTCCCTTTGTACTACTGCACCATTAGATCATTAATATCAACAGTTTTTAAAGCTCCAAAAAGTTATTTAATTGGTTCTGTACCCCAGTGGTGTATATTGTGGGCTATCAAAACTATCAGTACAGTAAGTTAGAAATTAATAAGTAATAATAATAATAACTGTAATATCAACCAGTTTCCCTCATGGAAAATTAGCTTACTGCAGGTGAAATACGTTTGGTACTCTATACTAGCAAACCAAGGAGACAATAGAGCTTTGGATACTTAAAGCCCCAATGCAATACTATGATACATTCAGAGAATGGTTCGGCAGGATGAACGCAGGAATCTGCAAGTAAAGACTTCGGAAAACTAAATCATCACACACAAAAACATCCCTGAATGTACTGTTACAGCTGACTTTTCTTGTTTGAAATTCTGCATGACACATGGAGATAAAAACATGAAGGAGAGTGTTGCATTTTAATTGTAGTTATTGCATGATGAACTACTTTTATAGTCCTTAATAGTTATGAGTGTTAGTGTTAATATACATTCAGTGGCGGCTTGTGGATTAAAAATTTAGGTGTTCACAAAATCAGCAATTTACCACCGCCACAGCCACTGGTGCTACTACTAACACCACTGTCGCCGCAACAACAAATCCAGTAATATTAGAAACAATGATAGTGCCTAATAACAACTCCACAAATCCTCACCCACCCAGTATTGTAAAGATGTTGAATTTCTTAGTCTCCGAGAATTAACGGTAATATGAGGTGATGAAGGGGTGAAGTTCTTTGATGCAGTTCATGTGAAGAATGGTATTTACACTGAATAATATTTACATTGTTTGAATTACGCAATTAACACCAAATTTATTTGTGCAGAAATTCCACAGTTTTTAAAATGTGCAAACTTTTCTATCACTTGGTAATTAAAGTCTTTTATGCTGTTGACCAGTTTCTTCTGAATAGCAAACATTGCCAGTGCTGAAAGTCGGTCTTCACCCATCGTATTCCTAGTAAAGCTTTTAATTCTTTTTATTGTGGAAAAGCATATTTCTGGTTCTGATGTAGTCATGGGCATAGTGATAACAATCTTCAGTAGCTCGGTTAATTTTGGAAAAGTTTCTTCGTTGAGGTTGATTTCTGTTATGAACTGCTTAACTCACTGTTAAGCTTAACTCGCTCATAAAATGCAAACTACTAAGAAAAATAGCACGTCTCACAAAGACTGCAGTTGCACTTCTGGATAGTTTCAACTAAATCTCAAAGATAGCAGCACCTCCCACTGATAAACAGAACCCTGGAAGTGTTACTGAGAATGAAAGTGCACGGTCACACTGTGCTCATTTCTGGCTTTAAAATTCCGAGCTGCTTTGTTACCCGCGCAAGCACAGAGCTGCTAAACGCTAGTTATATTCTAGCACAAAAGGCCTGTGCTACAAGCGTTGTTGTCACATACTCAGGTTCTCGGCTGTGTTCAATCTGAAGAGCAGAGCACGGTACATTTAAACAAGTGGCACCGGATAGCGCATTTTATTAAAGTAAAGTAAAGTTTTATTCATCCGTTAAAGTGGTTTGGTACAATGTACAATCACTATTGGACACGTCAAGCTATAAACATAAATAATCATAAGTTTTTGCAATATATACATTATGTTTTTAAAATATATACAATAGTCTTTACATGCTATATGCTAATAATTCATGACATAAATTCATGTTCAAGGTAATCATTGATAGAGTAAAAGGAGTGGTTAATTAGATGTGCCTTGAGACTGGATTTTAGCTGGTTTACATTTTTAATTGTCTTGATATGACTTGGTAAATTATTGTAAAGTTTAATGCCAGAGTATAAAATACTTTTTTGGTAGAGTGAGGTGTTGCAGCTGGTCATATGTATTTGTGTATTATCCCTGGTGTTGTGTTTATGCACCATATTATTAGTTACAAAAAGTGAATCGGAAGCATTAATGTTCTTGAGTATAAATGTATATATGTAAATGCAGGAAAGTGGGAGGATTCTGAGTTTTTTAAAAAGAGGTTTACATGACGACTTTGGGCTAACTCCTTCAATAGCTCTGATAATTTTTTTCTGTGCAATAAAAGTTGATTTGCATGCTGGAGACTCACCCCAAAAGACTACTCCATAACTTAAGAGTGAGTGCACATGTGCAAAGTATGTTGCTCTAACTGTTTCTTTACTTGTGCATGTTGACAATATTCTTAGCATATAACATAGAGAGCTAAGTTTATTATTGATGAGGCTAATGTGTGCATCCCATTTCAAATTACTTTGTACACAGACCCCAAGGAATTTTATGGATTCTACTTTTTTGAGTGACTGATTAGAGAGTTGTATTTGAGGGGCAATATAATTTTTGTTGTTATTTGTGTGTATATCCATTGCTACAGTTTTATTTGCATTCATAATAAGGTTATTCAATGTAAAATAGTTTGTGATTTTCTCTGAGACTTGATGAATAGAGGTTAAAAAGGTTTCTTTTTGAGTTGCCGTAATCAGAATATTTGTATCATCAGCATATAAAATGGTTTTAGTAGATGGATCATTTATGTGGAAATCATTTACAATGAGAAGAAATAGGATGGGACCTAGTATAGAGCCTTGTGGCACACCATAGCTTACTTGGAGTGGACTGGAATGATAATTGATCTGGTTCTTTGCTTTACCTTTTATTTCCACTATTTGCATACGCCACAGAGATATGATTCCAACCATTTATTGGCTAATCCTCTTATGCCTAGGGCCTCTAGTTTAGTTAATAATAGCTGATGATCTATGGTGTCGAATGCCTTTGATAAGTCTAAGAGAAAAAGGAGATCCATTAAGAAATATTGAAGGTTCACATGCTCTTGTGCTCCTACACAGCAGCCGCCGCTGTATACATTAGTATTATTCAGTTCATAGTGTACATAATGCGGCAGTTGTCAGTTGTCAGTGCTAATTCCTCGAAATGGACAAACAATATGTAATTAAACAATTTTTTTATTTATTTCTTCTAAGCACCCATACAAAGAATATGGCTATACATCAGCCCCGGCTGTTATCTTGCCATATTCCTAACCAAGTTTTCCTTATAATCTAGCACATTTATTTTAGTCGTGGTGGTGGCGGTGGCAGTGGCGGTGGCAGTTACATTGGCAGTGGCAGTGGTGGTGGAAGTGGTGTTGGCAGTGACATTGGAAGTGGTGGTGGCAGTGACGGTGGCAGTGGCAGTGGCGGTAGCAGTTGTGGTGGCAGTGGCGGTGGTAAAAGTGCACAGCAATCATGCTCAACATTTCTTAAAACCTGTGTTTCATCTACTTCTCTTTTTGCTGACCACATCGATTTCTTTTTTACTTTAGTCAAATACTCATCTACCTTTTTGCTATCCTTACTAAAAAGTGTGATTAAGCCTATCTTTCTGTTCATTTTCAGCCATTTACCACTAATACACTGTTTCTTCCAAAGCTCTGTCCCTATATAGTCATAAACCATATGTTCCATATTTTCCTTTTTGCCACATATTGGGCATTGATTCTGTTGGAGTACTTTTCTCATAACTTTTGGTCTCCTCACACGCATTCGTACGCAAGCAATACTCCCCCTTTATTCTTTATTTAATTTATCCACATACATTTCTCTTTCCTGTGTATGTTTTATTTGTAAATATGTTATTAAACAATCAGTGAAAAACCCATTCTTACAATTGAAATACAAAGTAAGTTAGTGAGCGTCAAACAGGGGAGGTCTATACCAGCTCTTCCACACTTGCAGTATGAGTAGAAAAAAAAAGAACCCTTACAAAAAGTATTTTAATCTAAACAATTATGAGAAATATGTATGACTAGTTAATTGTTTTTCCACATTAGTCAAATGTAGGACAGGAGTTGGATAGCCACAACCAGGATTTGAACCATGGATCTTCCGGACTCTAGCCGGTTGCTCTGACTACTGAGGTACCTTGGTAACATATCAAAATGGCATTAAATTCCTCAATTGACTGGTATGTTTTCCAACAAACCACAAAGGATCTCAAATTATTTTGAGATGACATACAATGTTGTAAGTACTCTAAGTTTCAAGCTTCATGGTTTAACCCACTATTAGGACAATTAGTGTTGTTTAATTTTTTTTCCACATTAACCATGTGTGGACAGAAGCTGGATAGGTACAATCAGACAGAAAATTTCAATGTGTGGTTAAGTGGTTCACACGAACTAAATAAACTTTATTGCTAGCCATGCTTGTTATTTGCAACAGAGAAAGCACCCTGGATACGACAGGTTTCTTAAATCAGTGTACTTGATAAACATAAGAGATCAACAATGCATATAAAATACCATTTTACTGTCTTGTTTTGCTAGATCAAGTGATATACCTAGAATACATTTTCTTAATGTTCCATGTTTGGATTGAGGGGATTTTCTTGAAAATCTTCAAGTTGCAACCTTGGAAGAATTATGCAGTTTGGTATTTAAAGGACTTATTATTTTTGAGTTATGGCACACATGTACACATGTAAACACATATACATATGTACGCACACACATACATATATATTTTTCTAAAAATGATTTTTTTGAATACAAGGAACTCTAAAATATGAATTTCCAATGAGATCTTGGTATCAAATTTTGGGTGAAATGTAATATCTTCTCTACCTATTATTTACAGAAAGTAAAAATGTAAAAAATTAGTACTGCACCAGCAGTGATGTAGCAGTTACTTAGCTCACAGGGAGCATCTCACTCACAGTGTTGTATGATATGGCAGGAGAGTGGTTCCACTGATTTTGATTTTTTACATCAAACTTCATGTGGAGGGTCTTCTGTGGGCTTTGATTTTGTACATTTCTGCATGATATGGTTATCAGAGGTTGGCATCAGGTAAGGAAATTTGGTGTGCAGAGTTTTGCTATTGCTGCCCCTATATATTCTTATATGCAATATAAATCAGCAATAACACAGTCAGCATACAAACTTAGATGAAATTAGAACAATGTTTGAATCAGACTTTGTGATGGCATTTATATGTTTATCCCAATAATAGTAGTAATGCCAGTAGGAGCAGTATTGGTGTGTGGGGGAGGGACAATTATTTAATGAGGGGGGAAATCCCCCGCCCTGATAATTCAAACCCTGGTTTAGAAATAAATTTTCTACCCTAACACTTGGTGAGGTATTGCTGGTGTGAGGAACTGCAAACCATGTCATAAACTGCTGCATTTAACAATCAACAAGTCCAAGCCTGGAAGTATGCATACAGTATTTCTGACTGGCACAGTATAATACAGTTTACTGGTGTGAAAAAAAAATACATTTTGTTTCGGCTGTGCTTCTAATTTTCTTCTGAGAATAATGTTTGGTGTAAAATAGGATTTGATGATTTTAACGATTAACACCCAGCAACACCTTAAGTGCTTCTTTACAGCTATAGATTTTCAGAAATCTGAGAATGTGTCATGCTTAGCCAACAAAATAAACATATCAACAAGCATAATGAAATTGTAAAGAGAAATGGGAAAATCATAAGCAGTAGCAGTCCTTTTGGATGAAATTAGAAATATGCAGATAGCATAAATAGTTTGAAAATATATTCTACATTTCTTGTTGCAAGACTTTAAAATAAAACAAGAATTAAATTTTAACATCCTTAAAATAATAACAAATTCTAAATTCATATAATCCTAATATAAAAACCTTATTATAATCTTATTTTTTAAAAAGCTATTCCCCTATAAAATTAGAAATATTTTATATTCTAATAATTAAATAAAAAATAATTAAAATATTTCCCGAATTAAATTCGTTTATTAAAAAACTAGATATCAATAAATGGGCATAAAAATGGGTGAAAGGTGCTTTAGATAAAAAGGAAAACCATGATGCGGTACATTCATATGACTTTCTCTGTCCATTCTTCAATATCTTATTCTTAAAAAGCCTATTCTTATATCTTCTTTACGTTAATCAAGCTTTTATTGCATATTTACTTGTACATACAGTGTGAATATGGAAATATATTAGGCCTAAGCAATAGTCATATTGCAGAGAACTGACCTCTATGTAACTATGTAACGATTTTCAAATGTAGTTCTCTTTGGTTGACCATGAGAAATAAAACTGAATAAAGACTTCCCATTTCAGAAACCAATAACAAAAACTGAAACCAATAACAAGGAATATCTCATAAATAAATAACTCCATAAAATTCTGCATATGAGGTAAACTGCATGTTTTAATAAGATCTACAGCTTCTGTGCTGTAAGTTTTGTCTGTCTCTTACAGTTTAGCATTTATGCAAAAATCATTCAAAATGAAGGGGCCTTCAGAGGCTGCTCTCAGAAAATTCAAGATATACATGGTGAGATATACGAGGTGATTTGTTAGAACCATTTTTGAGAAAATCAAACTTTTCAAAAAAGCTTACATGTAAAGGGTAGTTTGGGAGAATTTTCTTGAAATTTTTCCTTGAAAAATGGTGTACTTAAATACTAAGGTTGGTATTTAACAGACTTTTCATTTTTGAGTTGTGATATTCACAGACACACTTGCACATGTTTATGGAGCTTTTTCTAAAAATGATTTTGATGGATTCAGGAGATCTTAAAATATATATTTCTGGTGAAATCTCATAAACATATTTTTAGATGAATACAATACCTTCTCTACCTATTATGTACATAGTGTACATGGTAGAGAAAGTAATAAAACTTCTTGTTTATTTTATTATCTTGTAGGTCTTCCCTACTAAAAACCTTGTGCTCTCACCCCCATCTATAATAATTTTAATGGTTTAATAAATTAAACCAGATTAAACAGAGTAGTATAATGTGAGTATATAATATAAAGCAGCACTGCCAAATTTAGGAACTGTAGGCTCCTTGGTTGAACCTGTACTATGGGCCCTACTGGGGGATCTGTGTATTGAATACTCCCTGCCTGCAAACATTGCATTTTGGAATAATTTTTTAAACTAAAAGCGCAACATTACAGTTTATTGTGATTAATGTAGAAAATGTTACTGTAAATACATAAACAAATTTTAATGAACTTATGAGAAAAAAGCTGATATGTCATGCGCCATTAGTGTGATGCATTACTGACTGTATTGGTGATAGCCAAATGTTTCGAGTAGTTCAGTAAATCCCACCAGATGTCTGATATTCACTTGTTTTTCTCTTTCCGTTGGGGTTCTTAGTGAGCATGTGGACAGTGAACATTGCTTTTAAAAACATTTAGGCACGGTATTATAAATGTAGTTTGACTGGAGGTTTAGATAAGCCAAACCTAAATTTTAACTGCAGGTACGATTTTATATTTTCTAGTTAGGTAAAACTGCAGTCCAAGAGTGCTGGTATTCCTGGTATTCCTCATCTTCTTCTCCTTACACCACAACTTAATGCTGTTGGTAGAACTGGCAGATTAGAAAAAAATACTATAAATATTATTTGTTTATGCAGTTGAAGCGGAACTGACAGAAATGAATCAGAAGAGAGTAAAGAGATGCAAAAATGTGTCCACAGAGAAGTGGAACCTCTAGTAAATTTAGTACAAAAGGACAGTCAAATAAATGTAAAAAAACTTATTCCACAAAATGGAAGCAGAAGGAAGCAGCATGGAAAGTTATATCTTCAGAGTATAACAGTCAGAGTGGTTGTGTTTGGAGATCTGCTAAACCCCTCCATATGAAATATAAAAATGTTAAAAAAATGTAGTAAAAAGAAATTTGCAGAAGAACGGCAAGAAGTACACAAGACTGGTGATGTTGTGCCAAAAATAATCAACATCAGGCAGTTGATCAGTTGTGAAAGAAATATAGGCAAAAGGTGCATGGGATTGACTTCTCTACATGATAGTGGTGCTGGAGCAAGTACAAGCAACACTTCCCAGTCATTGACTACTTGGAATCCGGCAACATTAAGGGAGCTGGTCTTGTCAGCTCTTTTAGCCAATGTTGAGATCAAAGAGGTGGATGAATTCCTGATAAAAGTACTACCGCTACTACCACTTGCCGCTGCCAACCACCGACCACCGTTGATGAAGAAAAACTAAAACTGGAAATTTTATTACCCAAAAAACAGTTTAACAGTTGAATAATATGTGTACAAATTACAATACATTTGCAAAGAGTCTTGTATTAATGTTTGTCTTGTGAGATTTACCTGCCCTATTTACTGCATTTTGCTGATCTTTCCCAGCATACCACTCTTCTTGTACAACGTAAGTAGGTACATTCAAGATTATCCATTTACCTAGCAATGTTATGCAACATTGCACTTACAAGAATAATTAATCTTGCTGTTGTCAATTTCATCCTTGTACATAATGACAATATGGGAAATTGTCGCCCCCCCACATCAAACATCTTTCAATAACATTCCTCAACTGCACTTGCAACTCACAGTACAGTACTTCTGCGGGACTTCCAGGATCCAATAGAGGTGTCATTAAAAAAGTTTTAACACCATAACTGAATCATCCAGTAGCATTGACAAGAGTTCCTGGTTCAAACTCTGGCCGCAACCTTGAATTGTTAAGTATGGTGCCATAATGAATAGATCCTGGCCATCTTGCCACAAAGTTCTTAATTTTTAATGCAGCATTTGCTACCACTTTCACATTTATAGAAAAGAAACATTTTTTGTTCCAGTAGTGCTATGTGTTATCTCTTCCTAAAAGTAAGGCTAAGAATTATCTATTTACATTTTATCACATTCCAAGAGGAGAAAGAAATACCAGTAAGCCTTAATAGGTGACTGGATTTTAATGTGGGTGCAGTCTAGAGCACGTACAACCCTGGGAATCTTGCAACTTGAAAAAACTGCATCTTACTAGTGGAGAGCTCATTTTCCTCCTGTGGTAATGTTACATACTGTGAGAGAGAGAGAGAGAGAGAGAGAGAGAGAGAGAGAGAGAGAGAGAGAGAGAGAGAGAGGCTATCTAGCACTGATGCTGGACAAATATAATCCTTGATTCAGTGTATTTGTGTATGCCTCCAAAATCACTCACTGTTATCAGCATACTACTGGAGGTATGCAAAGTAGTTAGTAGCTGATTGAGAGCTTCAACATCAACAAATAGTTAATATTCTGAATTAATGGTCATTCACGATGAAAGTTAAGCATGGCAGTTTAGTATTAATAGCTAAACAGGCTACCATTCACAACAAAAAATATTAACTTTTACAATAGTATGTCAGGCACATTACATTACATTGCTATCTGTAGATTCTGTTTTGAGATTAGACACAAACTTTGAGTGTAGATCAACTCAGAAATTACATTTATTGGTTACCTTGATAATTATTATTACATATATTTACAAAAATTAACTCTGATATTGAATTTTTCAGAGGTGTCAATTTTGCATACCTAATTTATAAATTTACAAAAACCTATTTGTACCTACATATATTCTTAGAATATTCAAGTAGGTATATTATATTTACAACATTGCATTAATTATTACTTAGTTTTTGATTGAATGAAATCATCCTCTGTATAGAAGGTGTGAACAGTAACTGGTAAGTACTTAGGTAAGATAAGTACTTCAACTACTAAAGGGGTTAGAACAGTGTCATCAGTTTTTGCTAATATGAAAGCAATTGTTTCACTTTACCCTGTAAAGAACATAGTGGTAATAGCTTGTATAAACAAACTTGCACTGTTTTAGATCTGTTTTTCTTGTGCTTTGACAGTTGTTACAATAATATGTGATTATAATGCTATTAATCACAGTGTATTTGTTAAGCTTATAGAAAAATCGCTCAGCAGCAATTTTTTCCATTTTTCCATTATGAACCTAGAAATGATTTTGCAATAGCAGTATATATTATGTTTGATACTGTCCATTTGCTAAAGAATTTTAGAAATAGCTAGTTAAGTGTACAAATATGGATAAAAATGTCATTACTCCTTCCTTTGTGAGTGATAACATTCTGTAAGCTAAGTTTATAGATTTAAAGAATCTGTACAAGTCAGAAAGTAATTTGTCACCTCTGATTAAAGCTTCCCCAAAGTCAGTGGTGGCTCGTGGATTAAAAATGTAGGTGTTCACAAAATCAGCACTTTACCACCACGATGACTACTACTTCTACTATTACTACTACTACTACTGCTACTACTATAGCCGCCGTCACCGTAACACCAAATCCAGTAATATTAGAAACAATGATAGTGCCTAAAAACAAGAATTATAAATTTGTTACACAAATCGTCACTCACCCAGTATTGTAAAGATGTTGAATTTCTTAGTCTCCGATAGTTAACAGCAATATGAGGTTCCCAGAAGGTGATGAAGGGGTAAAGTCCTTTGATATAGTTCATGTGAAGAATGGTATTTACAATAAATGATATTTACATTGTTTGAATTATGCAATGGACACCAAAGTTATTTGTACAGAAATTCCACATGCCTGTTTTTCAAGTGTGCAAACTTTTCTATCACTCGGTGATTAAAGTCTTTTATGCTGTTGACCAGTTTCTTCTCAATAGCAAGCATTGCAAATGCTGAGAGTCAGTCTTCAGCCATCGTATTCCTCGTAAAGGTTTTAATTCTTTTCAATGTGGAAAAGCATATTTCTGGTTCTGATGTAGTCATGGGCGTAGTGATAACAATCTTCAGTAGCTCGGTTAATTGCGGAAAAGTTTCTTCGTTGAGGTTGTTTTTTGTTATGAACTGCAACATAGATGATGCTCCTTCAGCGTTCATCATATCACGCCAGTTATACAGTACTTGAAGTTCTGTTTTAAGCTGTGACATGGATAGATTTCAACAGTAGTGACGAGATCTTGGAAAATCTTCGGAGAATGTCTGCAAAGAAGCGACATCAACTAGCCTCGAAGCCACTAAATGATCAGCAAGTGAAAATCTGCCATTTACGTGACTAAGTAACGCGTCGCACACTTCCTTTCCTTCTGCCACTCGATTTTCTTGCCTCTTTCTCTTTCAATTTTCGGAAACTTCACATCTGTTAGGTGTAGTGTCTCTAATTTCCTGCACAGCAGACGAGAACCGATCTAAGTAGCGTTTTGCTTTTACAGCATCGATTTGTCTGTGTTGCAGTACTTTAAATAAGAGCTTCGCCTGAGGCATTATTCTATGAAAGAATTCCAACCAGAAGGTGAATGCAGAATCCTCCAAAGCTGCTAAGAGGCCGCTTGACTCACGTCTTGTTTTGTCATCAATATTATCAAGCAAACTTATTCCCTCTGGACACTGGATGAGACGTTCTTTATTTTCATACACAACATTCACTGAACGAATGTTGCAAATCCAGCGTGTAGCTGCTAGCCTCGGAACTCTGTTTTGCACAATTCTGTCAAGTATTTTGGTTCTTAGACAAGATCTTGAAAAAAATGCAGGAAATCCTGATAGTGTTGAAAAGAAAATCCTGGATGAGCTGTTTATGGCAGCAGCCTTCTGCAGAACCAAATTGCATTAATGGGCGTAACAGTGTATATAATATGCATGAGGGTACATAGCTCGTATGCTGGCCTGAAATCCACTTGCACTGCCACTCATAACAGCTGCACCATCGTAACATTGACCTATTCATTTATGTTTCTGCTCTCCTATAAGCTCTAGCAATGCAGTGTTTATTACCCCAGATATAGCAACAGCATCTTGGGCAACAGGATTGAAAAAAACCCAAAAACGCTCAACAGCCGACCCTTGCATCTCGTATCTGTACACAATAGCGAGTTGTGCTGAGTAGACACATCCGTTGTTTCATCGGCCATGACTGCTAAGTAATGAAATGAACTACCTTTATTTCTTCTGATATAATTTCCCTGCAGACCGCAAGCATGCAGTCGAGGATGTCATTCTGCACCGTCTTTGAAGTACCTTTGAACACTGTTGCATTTTCTAAGTGTTCTTGCATTGCTATGTCAATAGAGCTTACAAAATTAACAAGCCCACGAAACACCCCGGGATTTTCAGAATTTTCCCGCTCATCATGACCGCGTAGAGCTAGTTCAAATGCTCCACAAAATTTTACGCAATCAATTAGCCTAGAGAGAATGTACCTATTTTTGTCAACTTGCTCGTTGAGTCTGTTTACCGACTGCCTGTAAGCGCTGTCTAGTTGAGTGCTGATATTCACACGACCAAGCATGGCGAATCGAATACATGCGTTCTTATGTGCACGTGAATTCTCATGCTTTTTTATCTTTTCACTGAGATGTACCAGGTCGGCACATCCTACTCTTGTCCAGTTACTCGTCGCATTGGAGCTAAACATAAGACAAGGAAAGCAAAACAGCGAGTTTCTGATACTGCAACCGCAAAGCCATTTGCATGTTGCGTATACATTGTTATTAAATTTACGTCTATAGTCCCGCTTTTGAGTTTTTGTCACATGCTTAATTACCAAATCGGGCTGTGGACGTCCCAGTCGTTTTATTTCTATTTGTTCCTCATATGTAAGTTTTTCATGGCTTCTTAATATCGAGTCCACCGAATTCATGGCTACCTTTGAAAAGTCACAAGAAATGAGAACCATGAAGTCACTTGCTCAACACAGAGAACATTGTTGTTAAAATAATAAGCTATGTTTAAAACATATTAGAAAATCCACACTAGTCTCACCTGTTAATTCATTAAGTATTGTCACAGTAAGTTAATCACATTATACCAGAAATAACTTAGTAAAACTGCAGCACACGCTAGTCTTAAGCAAGCTCTTGCATAAACTGCAAATTATTAAGAAAAATAGCGCCTCATCAAATGCAGTTGTATTTCCGGATAGTTTCAGCTAAATCTCAAAGATAGCAGCACCTCCCGATAATAAACAGAACCCTGGTGATGTAATGAGAACTAAAGTGCACGATTGCAATGTGCTCATTTCTGGCTGTAAAATTCCAAGGTGTTTTGTTGGCCGCGCAAAGGCAGAGCTGCTAAACGTTAGTAATACGCTAGCACACGAGGCCTGTGCTGCAAGCGTTGTTGCCACATACTCGGGTTCTCGGCTGTGTTCAATCTGAAGAGCAGAGCGCGGTATATTTAAACAAGTGGCACCGGATAGCGCATTTTATTAAATGTTTCCTGATAGAGAAAAAGGAGATCCACTAAGAAATATTGGAGGTTCACGTGCTCTTGTGGTCCTATACAGCAGCCGCCGCTGCCCAAAGTTAAATAACAAAACAGTGTTTCAAATAGTATTGAAAGATAAAAGGTAAAACTAGCTGATAATGTTTCTCATGAAACAACAATGGCTGCATTGACATGCTTTGAGGTAAAAAGGGAGGGTACAAGAGTTTTTGAAAATCATAATTGAGTTGTGGAAAATAGCAAATATTTGCAATATATGTGATGGTGTTGTTAAAGAGGATCAAAGATTGACTTACAAGCTTTGTACAGTGTTGATAAGAGAAGAATAGGATTTTTCTTACATTGTAAGAAAAATTGATAATTCTCTTCTTTTTCAAGAGAAATATATAAAGTGTTACTGTATAGTGCTGAAGTGCTTGTTAAATTAATTAAGTTTTGTTATGCTAATTATGATATCCAATATATAGTAACAGCAAAATTTCAAACTGATAATCTTGAAGCAAGATTTGGTAATACAGGCAACTATCAGGAACCATCTATCATGTTTCTATACACAGATATTGGAATCTGAGAAAGATCCACGTGAAAAGTCTGCTAGCCCTCTGTTCTTCTAGTTATGGCAATGTCAGTTTCTGTCCACAGGTTTTGGACGATGCTTATGAAACCTTAAGTACTCTTAGTGTCCAGGAAGGTGAACATAATGGATTTATAGAAAACAGTTAATTTGCAGAACTTTACAGTAAAATGTTTGAAAATGACGTGACTATGAAATACCAGCATTCCTCCATATAGCTGGTTTTGTTGCTCATAAGGCAGGGCAGACAGAATTTATTTTGTGATCACTGCGTTGCAATTGTGAGATCAACAGATGTGAAAGTTTGTGCTATGTGATTCTAAATAGAGGTGGTTTGACTGTTCCCTCATCTTCCGTTGTAAGACTTTGCCCCTTAGCAGTTATGACAGTTCTTATGTCAGTTGCTTTTGAGAATACCTTTTTGAAGGCAGGGAATTAGAAAAGGCCTTTCATTAACATTTAACAGCATTTTGTATTTTTGCAACCAGACCTTTCATTTTACCTCCTTGATACATGATTATACGGCAATACTTTTATTAGTATTTATAATCCAATGGTTGGAATGTTGCTAAGATACTTTTGAACAAATATACAAAACACAAGAATGTTGCACTGCACTGTGGCCATTTGAGCAAAAATAAAAGGAAATTGTCAGTGTTTCAAGTAAAATAAAATGATTGTTAACAGCACAAGTACTAGTTCATGTTTTATTATTCCACTTATTTCCTGTTTTTTACTTTCTCTAGCCCCATATGTAAAATGTATATAGGGATGGAGAAGTATTGTATTCCACCCAAAATTTTTAGATTTCACCAGAAATACATGTTTTAGGACCCCCTGAGTACCAAAAAAGTATTTTCAGAAACAGGTCCACATGTGTGTGAGAATGTGTGTGTGTGTGTCGACAGCATAGCTCAAAAACAAAAATACAGTTAAATACCAAACTTGGTATTTAAGTTTGGCATCTTCCAAGGTTGTGACACAAAGATTTTCAAGAAAATCCTCCCATCCCAACTACCCTTTACATGGAAAATTTTTCGAAAATTTTGTTTTTCTTAAATACAAAATACAAAATCTGTAGATCTTGTTAAAATACACAAGTTATGTCACATACATTTTTTCGTGGAGCTTACCGTTTTCGAGGTATTCCTTGTTATTAGTTTCAGTTGTGAAGTACTCATAGTTTTCTCAGAGTGTCTTTTTTTCTACTCTTGGCCAAGCAAGGAAGTGATTTGCAATGACAATCGCTTAACGACAGCTTTTAAAACATTTGACTATCACTTTAACCTAGTGCATTCCCTTAGTTCCAGTCTACTTATAAGGAACTAAGTAATACAATTCTGCTAATGTTTAACGTGGTGTTGAAAGAATTATCTTTTGAAGCTTTAGTAGAGTAGCTAGAGAAAGTCACGTGAGTGTAACACATCGGATTTTTATTTTTTTTTTCTTCATTTTTATAGGTATTTAGCTTAATTTTCACTTTTTGTGGGTAAGTACTTTTACCGTATGTCCAGCAAGTATTTATATATTAGAAAAATTGTACCTGCAATAATATTTACATAATTACAATAGTGCAAAATTTTTCACAATCCAGCAATTATTCTGTAGCCGTATATATATCTGAAATCTCTTGTCTGTACATAATCTTAATCCTTTATTCGCAGTTGTAACTGTGATCGTAATTTCCTTTTCACCAAATTCTATTTAGCTCCAATAGGTGACTAATTATCTGACTTGAAGGCATGCTTACAACATTTTTTACTGAAATGCAACGAAGATGGAGGAAAGCTCGATGTAAATATGTAATTAAGAATAAATGATGCAAGTCATTTTCAGTTATCCTATAGACGGTATTTTACAATCTTAGTGTAAAGTTTTTTCGTATATCCTAGCCACTTTCGAATTCTGCCTCTTGCGTATTATGCCGGCTACCGAGGAGGCTTGCGGAGTTGCCAGATCTATATGATACTGTCCTAGATATCGGTTAGCACTATAGACGTGTTGATCCATCGCTCTCTGGAATTCACAATCTATGTTCTTACACTTGGCATCGCTGTTCATCTATAAATAAGGTCTTTACCAAGCACCTACACGGGGAGTTCGCTTCGAGATCTCAACGAGGCGACACCTACCAGGAAGCTCCAGTTGAAGAAGAAGTCCCTACAAAGAAGTAGCCAACGCTGGAACGGCTCGGCATTGCCGTGGTTTTTAACCAAAGCCTTCGGCTCGGCATTGCCGCGGTTCTAGCAACCAAAGCCTAAAGCTCTCAGAGCATTGCACTACAGCAGCTTAGACGGGTAGGGGAATAAGGTTACAGCAAGCAGTCGCAAGACTAGCTTTAGCGCCTCTCCGAGGTCCAACCCTCTATTTCCCCGTGCTTTTTAGCGCTCGCTAACTGTTCTTTCTCTTCTACTATATATTTTCCTCTTTATAATCTTTAAACTTCTCTCTTCATCACCTTAAAGCCTATTATAATTTGCTATTTTCTTCTAGCTATGGCAAAGACTACTTCGACCACCAAACCTCTATCTCCCACCGTGACCACTAGGACCAAATCCAAATCCTCGGCTCCTTCCCGTGCTTCTCCACCGGCTTCTAAGCCTAAAACCACTACTCCTTCTTCTTCTTCTCCTCCTCCAAAAACCTCTTCGAACCCAAAAACCTTACCTCCTAACGCACCCCCTCCAACCTCTGAACCTGACACCATCACTCCTTCTAGCCCAACACCCCACGATAAACCTAATGAAACCTCTCCTGTGACTCCCTCCCCAGCCGGACCCAACCCATCACCCCCCTCAACCTCAGCACACACGACACCACCCTCCATGCAGGTAGAGAGGTCAAACTTGGCGCCAATATTAATTAGCAGAAACCAGGCCGCGAAATTCCACCAACTAATGAAACAGCTTAACAAACTCCCACTAACTCACAAACTTCTTGCTGAACAGACGCGTGTCTCCGGTGACTTTGCCATAAAGTCGTTCTGTCTCAGTGATTACCAATTGATGGTGAAATATCTGAAAGACAACGGCGCACAGCATTATCTAATAGCACACCCCGAAGAAAGAACTGCACGTTTTGTGATTAAGGGGCTGTACGCCGAGCTCACAGGGGAAGAGGTAATAGAAGACCTGGCTATGTGCGGTTTCAAGGCCATTAGGGCCGTACAGATGCGAAGGCGCAACAGAGATAGGACCCCCCTGCCCATGTTCTTGATAGAATTGCAGGATACACTAGAGAATAGGAAAATTCTGGACCTCAGATATTTGGCGTACCTTAGAGTCAGGGTAGAAGCTTACAGGTCGATCGTAGAGCCCAAACAGTGCTCACGATGCCAGCAGCTCTGGCACGTGAAGCTAGAATGTAGGTCCCCAACCCCGATCTGCGCTAAGTGTACAGGACCCCACTACTCAGGTACATGCACAGTTCCACCTATGGAACGTACATGCGTTTTATGTGGCGCTAAGGTCCATGGAGCAACTTGGCGCGGTTGCTCCACATATAACGCAGCATGTGGAAAATCCACGCGAGAGCAGCCTCCTAGACCCCCAAGAGTAGGAAGAACGCCAGCTCCCCCCGAGGCTGCTTCACATACAAGCTCAGAGTGGTTCACCAGGAATAGCAAAGGCCGAAAACGCGCAGCCCCCATAGAGAACCACTCTGCAGTTGGGGAACCTCAGCCACGCGCTGAGGTGGAACCAATCAGGGAAGAGCGACCCCCCCCCCCCTAAACAACCACAAAAACAGAAAGCAGGTCCCTTAAAACAGGCTGCTGGGCCTCCCCCAGCAGCAAAGTCGCTCGCCGAATCGGTAAATCCAGTAGAGGAAGCTGAAGCCTTCAGCGTGGTATCGGCACAACTCATAAGCACATTGGGCGTGCCAGTAAATAAAACATCAATGCATATAACACAAACACTACTGGTAAGGCAGAACTCTGCGGTTAGAGGTATGGCGAATAGCATCACAGCACTCAACCTTACCCACGTCCTGTTACACCTGGTAGATTTGCTCGATAAACACGTTCATGGCTAATTTAGACACATTGAGAATAATCACATGGAATTGCAACGGCATACGCAAAAAGGTTAAGGATTTAACGGATCTATTACAAACACACTCAATTCACATTGCATTATTAACGGAAACCCATATAAATCACAAAGACCGTCTGTCCATCCCCGGATACCGTGTATACAGAAATGATCGAGACCGTAGGGGAGGGGGGACTGCGGTAGCCATTCACACAAGCGTAGAACACAACCAGATTAATTCCCCAATATTGACTCACGCTGAAGCAACAGCAATAAAAAATTTTATTCGAAACACTGAAATTGTCATAGTGTCAGTATACAATCCCCCAGAGGAGGTAGACACAGATTACATTGACAAAATCATGCAACTAGGGCATAGAGTAATTGCAGCAGGAGATTACAATTGTAAACACCAAATTTGGAACTGCGCAAATACTAATGCACAAGGAACTAAGTTACTTAACCACATAAATAACACAAATTATCTAATCACAGGCCCAGACGAGCCAACATTCGTACCACATATGCCCAATCATACACCAGATATTCTGGACTTTGCCCTATTAAATAATATCCCCTTTGATCTGGATGTAAACGTATTGCAGGAGCTGACATCAGACCATCTACCGGTACTCTTGACAGTCAATGCTCCCTTCAGGCCAAAACCAGAACCCTTAAGATACAACTTCAATAAGGTGGCCTGGGAAGAGTTCAAGGTTACGGTAGATCTCTGCCTACCAGAACTCCAAATTAACACGAATGAAGAACAGGACGAAGCGATCCAAAAACTAGAACTGGCCATAAACACAACTATTAATACATGCGTACCCTTAAAAAGACAATTCACGATTAATGCCAGATATCCCCAAGATGTAAAGGAGATGCAAAAAGCTCAAAATAAAGCCAGGCGTAAATGGCAGAGAACTAGAAATCTAATACATCGAACAGAATATCATCATGCGCGCGAACTAGCAATTAACAAGGCCAGCACTTACATTAGAAATCAATGGAACGACACACTCAAAAATCTCAACCCCCAACAAAACACAGTATGGCGAATTGCGAAATGCTTAACGCGCACACGCACAAATATACCGCCACTACAAATTAATAACACCGCAGCAGAGACCCCCCAGGCTAAGGCCGAAGCGTTTGCGGTCACTTTAGAAGAGGTATTCTCTCCCAATCCCGCGAACGGGCAAGACGATTTCATTCAAGAAGTCGAAGATGAAGCCCAAATCTTAGGTCAGAGAAGAACACACAACAAATTGCGAAAAACAAATCCGGGAGATATAAGCTGGATTATAAAACACCTGCCAGCAAGAAAAGCACCAGGCCCAGACAAGATACCAAATGTGGTACTAAAGAATTTACCCAAAAGGGCAGTAACATTGCTTGCCAAAATATTCAACTACACGCTCGAACATGGCAGGTTTCCACCTGCATGGAAAGAGGCAAAAATCCTACTTTTCCCAAAAGTAAACAAAAATCTAGCACTACCAATCAACTACAGGCCGATCAGCCTATTAAATACGATGAGCAAGGTATTAGAAAAAGTGATACTGAAGCGAATAAATTCACACCTGCACAAACAAAATATACTTATACCCGAACAGTTCGGATTTTGAGCTCACCATTCTACTACACTACAACTGTTAAGAATGACGAAGCAAATCACCAAAGGGTTCAACACAAACAAATCGACAGGTGCCCTCTATTTAGATATTGAACGTGCCTTCGATAAAGTATGGCATGCAGGGCTACTCAGAAAACTGAAAGTCTACGAAATTACTGACACTGCTATAGCCCTAATTAGGGACTACCTCTATGAACGACGATTTCACACCTCAGTAGAGGACGCAGTCTCAAGCTCCAAACAAATCCGAGCAGGAGTTCCACAAGGAAGTATAGTGGGACCAACATTGTTCAATTTATACATAAACGACATGCCAGAATTGGTAAGAACCAACAAGTACATATACGCAGATGACACTGCTATAACCACACAATCCACTCAGCCACGAATAATACACTTACGCCTACAAAATGCTTTAGACTCACTTGAACCATGGTTCAAGAAGTTGGAGAATTAAAGTAAATGCGAGGAAGACACAGGCTATAGTCTTCACTAAAAGAATACAGCACCGTAAAGGCAGAAACTTGCTACAACCACTTAACTACCAAGGCGAAATTATCGAGTGGAAAGACCAAGTGACCTACTTAGGTCTTGTCATGGACCAAGGCCTAACCTGGAGTAGGCATATAGCTAAGGTCAGAGCAAAGGCTAATGGTCAACTAAACAGACTATATCCCATCATCAATCTCAACAGCCAATTAAAATTAAACATGGGAATTACCCTATATAAAACGATAATAAGAACGATCATTACGTACGCATCCCCTGTATGGGGCTATGCTGCAAAAACGCACATACATAAATTACAAACACTCCAGAATAGAATAATTAGAATAATTGCCAAACAACCCCCAGTAGCGCCGGCTTATCTCCTTCATGAGGAGCTAAAACTGCATTCAATTGAGCAGTTCATAAAAAGCCAAAGTTACAACCTGTATAAGCGTAAAGCAAGAAACAACAATGAACTAATACAAGAACAAGGCACCTATGAAGCAGAAAATAACAAACACAAGAGACCGCTCTCTCTATTTGACAGAACCCTCGGCCTGGGGGAACCCGATTTAAATATACAAGAATATCTAGAATCGCTAGTAAGAATTCCATAATAAAATTACCCATGAATGTGTCTACGACATTAGTTTGGTGGCCCTTGAAGTCCTTACTTTCTGAGTCAAGGCGGATCCGGGGGTTTGAGGGACCCCCACTCTACAGCGACCTGGCAGACCACTAACGGACCTTCTCTGGTATTTAGATAATAGAATGTAAGTAATTAGAATAAGTGTTTTATTACAGGTAGAGCAGCATTGGGCATGTTCATCACTTGGATGGGTGACCACTAAGTCCATGAGAAACCAATAATGTCTCTGCTAAATGACAACGCCCTCTCTAGTTAAAGGGTTGAACACAACTAATAACTAATGACTTCGCCAGACAGGGCAGCAGTAGTTGTAAAAATATAACTAGCTTAGTATTTGTACCAAAATGAGATATCTAAATGACTATGTCCTTATGTTACAGGGCTGCAGACATACGAAATATACCAACGACTTTACCCGAAAGGGCAGAAAATGTTATACTGACTACGTCCTTTTGTTACAGGGCTGCAGATATATACACACACACAATATGTACTTATTGCTCATCACTAATCTTCCAAGGGCGCAATCAGGGCTCCGGTCATGTTTGCGTCCTGGCCCTCACTCTCTCCTGGCTATGGCCTTTGGCTAGCGATAACACCCGCTCCTTGAATCCGCAGGTGCAACAAGCGGTACTGCAGCATTCCTACACCCGAATTCTCTCCGGTGGAGTGGTTTTTTAGTGGGTATTGCCAGTTTAGGGCGACCCCCACACTTGGCAGAGCTATCCCCTCTGTCGCCTGTAGATTGGGTTTTTCCACTCCACTCGAAAAAAAAAAAACACCTACACGCCTAGCTGTGCAGACTAGAAACGCTGTCGTAATATGAAGAAGTGTGGTGGAGGGCAAGAGACTCCATAGGTCGGGCGCAATACATTGTTTGTAATGGGAAAACAGTGAACTTTAAAACAGCTATAAATACGTTATAAGGATACCCGAGTAGAAAATAATTGCGACAACACGTTCTTTATGATCGTCAGCATTTATGCACAGAGATTAGACCTTGAATGTCTTGTTGGAAGTTGAATAAAATCACTTCATTGACTAGACGGAATTTCATTCTACAACTAAACAAAACAGAAGTAAATATTATCATTGAACTTGAATTTCGCATACCTGTATTTAAAGTGTTTTACGAACAGGATGTAAACATCACAGAGAGCATAATTGAGCTTTAATTCCATTTTCTCAGTTTCTTCTCAGTGATTCCATGTATACTTTCTGCTTTTTACTTTAATGCACAAAGTCGTCAACAAGAATTATAAAGAGGGTTTGTTAAGGGTTTCTCTGCAGTAAAGTGCTGAATTAAAAATGAAAAATATGCTGGGTTTGATTCAGACTGATGAAGCTATTCTTATTCCCCGCCCTCAAGAGCCTGGAAATATGAATGCAATACTGAATGTGTGTTGAATTAATCTAGAAATATAGTTTTAATGTACACCTCATATTTAAGCAGTTGTTATAGAAGGCGAAAATGGTAATTCGACGATATTAACTAAGGCGGTATGTAAATAAATAACAAAAAATAAATAAAATGGTGTAGCAGAAAAAAAAACATATGCAATATTGGATTTTCAGAGATGGTATGTACAGTATAAAATTAGGTACCTGTATTCCTCTTCAGTAAACTATATTCAAGATGTTAAGTAAACATTTTCAATCAGTATTTGTGGTATATTTGAGTTAGATAAGATAGGTATATTAATATGTGCACAACAGCAGAGTATGGTCTGTGCTTCCTGAAATAATGTATAAACAAATCTAAAATTAGAATCGATGATTAATATTCTCTATGTTCTAACGCTTTTGCACAATTCCTTTTTGCACCCCATGGGATTGTGATTCAGTCTGAAATTGCAGATTTGAAAAGTTAACTTAATCGAGTTTTCGGGTTTTTTTTTATTTATTTATTTTTTATTTAAGACAAATTATAATATTGAATCTAATATTTTAACACTGTCTTCTAATGCTAAGGAAACATACACAAAATAGTTATAAAAATAAAATTAGCGTTCTCATTAGCTTTGTCAGATGAGAAGGGAAACTAAATACTGAAGGAACTGTATCAGGATTTAGCATCATCTTGCCTTTATTCTCATGGAAACAATTTTTCATTTCGATGGCACAAATTTGTTACGTCTCGGAGCAGCTGACGACTTACTCAATAATTCTAGTCAATGTATTAGGCACCTAAAAAATATTCTGTACCTGAGAGCCATTGTATTGTAAGTCACATTTCATTGATTTTACAGGAGAAGGGAAAAAACCACTAAATTAATAAAACTGCATTAATTCAAGGTATATTTTCTTATTTATTGCTTCAAGATTTATTAACATGGTACATTTTACCTTATCCTAGCAGGACGTATACTATAACAACAATGTTTTCAGCAGGACACAAAATTAGGAAAATATTAATATGAAAAAGTGTACTTAAGATTGTATGGTTCCAAGCTTTAAACCCCATTTTAGGGACTTAAAATAATCAAACATAATAATATATGGAGTAATAAACTCAATAATATTGCATAATCTACCTTATGCACACTATTAACATTGTTGAAACAATTATGCCAGTGTGGAATTAAAAAATGTGTACAGAAACTTTGGAAAAATCATATACTAAATAGTACTAAATTCAATATTCTTCTTCAGGAAAATCAGGTATATCATTCTGATGTGGTAGGTTTTTGAAGTAATTCTGGAATCCACTGCAATATTTTAAGAATGTCTTCATATTTTGCTTTACTTATATTTTTTCAAAAAATCTGATGCTGTAAAAAATTATTAACAGGTAGATTCTGCAACTTGGATATTTTGATTTCCTAGAACTTCTGAATCAGAAAAACTATTAGCAATACAAGAGAAGCTTCCTTGAATTAGGATTTCAGGCTCTGAAGGCTTCTTGCGCAAATAAGGTTTACTGTGTATCCTTAAGATCAAAACTCGTTGTAATATTCACCTCAGAATACTGTGTTATAAAAAATGTTGGTGAAGTTCTTGTGGTCATTAAGTCTAACGATCTTCAGATTGCATACTGTGAGGTAATGAAACTTCATGATTTGTTACTAACCCAGTATACAAGTGTTTAGTAGAGTGAAGTTTCTCAGCTGTGAAAGGAAAAACATCTTGTCAGAAATTCTCAAGATACTCTCAAATGAATAACCACCCAAAACAGTTCAGAAAGAGTTGCTTTTTGTTGTTTAAAAAAATATGTGGAGATTTGGTTAACAATGACTTCGCGTAAACAGATTCTGGAAAATAATTGCAATAAAAATGAGGTAGGTTGAGTATATTCCATATAAAGTTTTATAATACAATTTATGGATAAGAGATCTGAAGTGTTTTGTAGTGAAATATCCTTTTTCTAGTGCAGTTATACTATATACTCTTTCTGTCTTTTAAACCGGTTATAAAACATAAATAAACTTTGATTCATATTTTGAATTATATCTTTGGGTTAAGATCTTGTTAATATGACTTCGGATTGGCGCAAAGGGCCGTTTTGTATCTTTAGTATTTGCGTTTTGAAAATTAAACATTGTTTATTATTTAATCAGAAAGCACAAATGTTCACACATTAATAATACTACTAGCAATATTATTACAATAGAATTAATATATGTTCTTTATGATATTGTCATTCCTTACCTATCATTTAGTGATTTAACCCTTTTCACATATATGTTAAACTGGTGTGTTCGCACACTTTATCGCACAGTTTAATCTTCACTTGGTTCGCGGAAAGATGCTTTATACATAGTTTGTGATGGAATCCATGGATGGTTAGCCTTGTGATGGCTTTTCTCCGTTCTTGGTTTCGACCTGTCAAGTTCCGATTGAGAGCGTTAATTAGCCTCGCAATAATAATAATAACCATTTTTATTAATTATCTAAATGTATGTAAAGAACGTTAATATTTAATAAGTTGTATACATGGGAACCAAGAAACCAGTTGTTTACTTAAAAGTTACTCAGAATCATGACGCCAGAGTGGATAGAGAGGTGATAAGTTGCTTCTTTTGTGAAAGTCACGTTCAAGTTTAGTATAAGGAGAAACCACAGTTTAAAGCACACAAGGGGACTTCTTCTTTATATTCGTGGTATCAAGTGATTATTATGACGCATTCTGGGAGATTTGCAATGGTTTTTGGGTAACGATAGTCTCATTTTGGCGGACCTTCCAACCAATCAGAAAGAAGCCACCATGACACCGTCTTTTGCATATAAGAAGTAAGGTTTGGCACATCGAGGTCATTTTGCTAAGAATTTACTCGTGAGAGAGGCAACGTCGTCGCATGTTAAGAATTCGCCGTGTGTGAGGCAAGGTCGTTTGTTAAGAAATTCGCGAAGTAAGTTTATTATAATAAGAAACAGTATGTGAAGTGAAGTAACGTCGCTCACCTATTTAACAGTCGGCTCGCGATTAGGTGAAAGTGAATTGTGCCATGTACTCAACTAAAACAGTGTAATTGAAAGTACTTGTGAGTAAGTGTTAAAGAACATCAGTCAGCAGTATAAAGTGTATAACCAGGTTCTTGTCTTCAAAACGCCTTTAGAATAAATAGCGGTAAAAGGTTACAAGTGTTTTCTTAACAATTGCAAGATCACTCCTACAACTTCTCCCACTAGCCAAATCCACGCCTGGAACAGTCAATCTTCATGCAAGACTGAGCAACGCCGTGGCAACTCATCCCAGAAGAGCTTCAGTACCAGGTACGTGAGTGTAGTGGAGTTGATTGGAAGTAACACTTAGTTACGCTGCACATAAGCACCCAAAGGGAGGCGTAAAATCAACAAACTAAAATACTCCCGCATATGGCACATATCGTGCACCACTAACAAGCAACGAAACCTCCGCTGCATATGGTGACCAACGTGTACGGCGAGAATAAAACAGCAGTGGGAGATTGCAGAGACGAGTCCAGGAATCTGAAGGAGGTGGCATAATCACAACAAGACGACACCAGAGACAAGAGGAACGACCTGACGACCACTCCGACGCTGACAGATATCCCCGAGTGATAGTGAAAGTGCTAAGTGAAAGCAAGAAAAGAAGAAAGAAAAGTAAAAAGGGCAGATAAACAATCACATAGCTTACTTTTAAACATTAAAAGGTATCAGTGTTGCATGTTATTGAGAAATAATAAAGTGATAGGGCAGAAAATGTATTCGTCTCTAATTTTGGCAACTAAGGAGGGAGAAATGTGGAAATTGTAACGAAACAGCTGACAGCCAAAAATCTGATAGCCAGGGGTTGTTAAACTTGCCTAAAGAGGGTAGGCAGCAGGTAGAACATTCTTTAGATGCATCAGGGTCAGAACAAAGCTCTTTAAATATAGGTCATGCTCTACAGATGTTAATGTTAAAGATAGATGAACAAAAATAAATACAAAACAAAAATAAAGAGTGAGAGTTTAAAGAAAATTGAGGCCCTACAAGACATGCAGAAAAATCAAAGTGAGAATTTGAATAAAATGAAGTTAGAAATAGCTAATCAGGTTAGAGATAGTTTCGCTATTCAAAAGCAGGAATGGGAGCAATATCAAAACGATGTAGCCCGCAGAATACAATGTATTTCTGTTCAAGTTAGGGAAGAATCCTCAAATATTAAGTGAGAATTAGCAAAGAGGGAACATGACATTCTAGAAAAGATAGGAGTAGCAATGATAAAGCAGAAGAATATTGAAAAAGTCATAGATAGCGTGAAGGCGGAGGTTTCACTGATCCACACTAGTGTTATGGGGGACATTGTACTAATAGATAAGAAACTTGAGAGCATTAGTGTAGCTAGCAATAAGAACCGTAGTGAACTGGATAAGAAATTGAATCTCATAGAAGAAAAATCTGAAAAAGAAAGGAAGGGGCTCAAAGAGTCAATCCTTAAAGAAATTGACGCTAAGATGTCTAATTTAAGTGTGGGGTCAAATAACACCCACAGAGATACAATTTCTCATACCAGTACACAATGTGATGTACAAGGGTATAATAATGATCTTAATCATGTGTATGATTTATCTAATAATATGAGTGAAAATGTAAGGCAGGAGAATTTGAATTTTGCTGGTCCGATTGACGTAGAAAGGGGAAACATTAATATCGTGCCGGTATATGTTAAAAATTCTTTAAACTCAAGGGGTGTTGTGAACAACACAGTTTCAAATTTGCTTGGAGACCTCCCACTTCCGAAATTTTTATAAGACGGTAATGAATCGCCGTTGGTATTCCTCGATCAGCTCATAGAGTACTTTCACATAAAGAATGTTCCTAATACATTAAAAATGACAGTAACAAAAAATGTCTTGACAACCGGACGCTAGACTGGGTGAACCTTGCGATGTCGCCGCAGGATAACTTCGACTTCTTTCAGCACCTATTCTTAAATAGATACTGGAATGCTGCAAATCAACAAAAGATAAGATCCAAACTATGCTATTGACAGTTTCGGTACTAGGAGGGAATATCCATGTCGGATTATGTGTTGAAAAATTCACGTTGCATAAAATATCTGAGACCTCAAGTATCAGAATTTGAGTTCATCCAACTGATGACTAATCACTTCCCGCTGCGCATTCAGAATTACTTATTAATTGCCAATCCAAGGATCATAATTGCCATGACCGATCTACTCAGCGCCCTAGAAGCGCAAGAAATTGAAACCGGTAGAATCTGGTACTTACGTGACAGAGGACATTATGCTGAGAGAAGGGGGCGTGGTAAAATTGACAGGAGGGACAATGACAGAAGGCGTGACACACGGGAACGTTATGATAGAACACTACCAATCACCCGCAGTAATCACAGATATCAGAGGCCACGTAAAGACATTCACCCGCAATTTATTAATCCTAGTGGCACAAAGGGGGAGGTAAAACAGAGGAACTCGCCGAGTGAATAACAATGGTAGAAAGAGATGAGATTTCATTACACTCCAGAGACAGTAGAAATAATAACAGTCACACAAGAAATGCTGAAGAACGACAGGAGATCAGACTCGAACAGTGAGAGGCAACTGAAGATGTGACGAACAATGCAATAATGAGGGAAACTAAATAGTGACTTGTTTGTGAGAGATGGTCTACAGGTCACCAAAAAACCCATCTCCAGTGATTCATTAAATTATGTGTTCAAAAAGGAAGTCGTGCTTACAGGAGGAATAACCATGGATAATGAAGATCCTAGAGAAATTGTGGATACTCCGGCTATAAAAGTGAATGGAGAAGAATGCAGTGCAACTATTGACAGTGGCGCAACCAGTTGTTTGGTCGACGCGCAGTTGTACGAAAGCTGGGTGAAAAAAGTCGTAAAATTAATGTGTTTACCTATTAGCAATGTTGTTTGCAAAGGGGTAATAGGGAAACGAACCCAGACTATTAAGTTGCAATGCCTATTAGAATTAGAAATAGGAGTTAAATTTGAAAATATGTTTTTGGTTGTTCAGCGTTTAAATAACAAGATTATACTGGGGTGCGATTTCTTTGAGAGCACCAATGCGGAAATAAATTTTAAGGAAAATGCACTAATATGCTGCCAGGGAGACAGGGTTATCAGAGCACCATTTTCAAAGAGAATGCAGGAACCGCCCTTATTAACACAAGAGGAACTTCATGTGCATAACTCAGATTTGTTTGTTCAGAATGTTCAGGTAGAAACAGGATGTAACCGTAACGTCAGCATACCAGTAGCCCGCGGGCTGAGAAAAGAAAGTCTAACAGGAGCCTATGCGTTAAAACAGGTTTCTAGCCGGGAAGGAGACAAAATATCCCACTATCTTCAATACATAACAAGTGCAATGAAGCATTTAAACTGACGAATAGACTGATGAATGAACTTACGGAAGTGATGCTACGAAACCAACATGTTTTTTCGGTCAAACCGGGTGTTTGCAAAGTATATACCCATAATATAAAGCCGTTCTGTCATAAGTACAATAATCTGCCGCTAGGACTTAAGAAAGATGCCAACAAGGTAATAAAAGAGATGATAGACAATAAAATAATTGCTGAGGGTAACTCTCCATACATTTGGACTGTGAAAAAGGGGTCACCAGTTAAGTTACGAGCAACACTTAACGGCCGTAAGCTTAATCAGTTTATGAGAGCTGACCATTTTCAAAGTGAGAGCATAAGTCAGATTATAGCTAAATTATCTAGAGGACGGTACATATCAACTATAGACCTGACAAATAGTTACTGGCAAGTCCCATTGGACGAATCAGTACAAGATTATTGTAGCTTCTTTTATGATGGTCAGATTTTCACATTTTTGAAATTGCCTTTTGGGATCAAAACAGCCTCTGCCGCTTTTCTCCGAGCAATTAATGAAGCTTTCAAAGATACCCAGTGTGATTTTCTAATAAATTACATCGACGATTGCCTAATTATTTCTGAAGCTTTTGAAGAGCATTTAAATCACATTAACTTTGTGTTAACAAGACTGGGGAATGCTGGTTTCACAGTAAACTTAACCAAATCTAAATTTTTCGCGAAGGAAGTTTGTTTCCTTGGATTTATAATAGATGGTAATGGAATGCACCCAGATTCAGGACGAATAGAGAGCATCCAACAAATTCCAGCTCCACAAAATATAAAACAGCTGAGAAGAATCTTCGGAATCTGGAATTATGTCAGTAGATTTTTGCCTAAGTATGCACAGGAGGTCGCACCGCTCAGGGAACTCTTGCAAAACACCAAAAAGTGGGTGTGGATTGAGAGATATCAGAAGTGTTATGAACGCATACAACATTTATTCACAAAAGCGATTTTGCTCGAAAGACCACGTGATGGGTAGAAATATGTAATATACGTCGATGCATCAATGACTGGGGATGGTGCAATCCTGGGGCAACAAGACGACAATGGGAAGTCCATGTAATTAGTACAGCTTCCCGAGGACTAACTAGAGCTGAGAGTAACACCTCAGTGACGTTGCTCGAATTGAGCGCCATCTACTTTGCACTAGTTAAATGTAAGACTTATATCTATAATCAGCATGTAACAATATATTCCGACCACATTAGTCTAACATTTATTAAACAGTGTAAGTTAACCTCCACTAAAATATGAAGGTTCGTACACGCCGTGGCTGGATACGACATTGATATCGTCTATATTCCTGGAAAATCTAACACCTTCGCAGATTTTCTGTCACGAATAGACAATAAGGGAGATCCCTGAATGTTCGCTAACACCCAGAAGGGAGATAGAAGTAATGCAAATAAATATTAAGTTAAGCAAAGAGACCAGGGATATGATCAAGCAAATAGCAACATTACAAAGGGATGACGAAAGGCTTCAAAGTGTGTACAATACAATAGCACCTTGCCTAGAGGAGTGTGGGGATGCGAGAATTGTAAAGGTAGGGACACCTTATACAAGCGTCACGGACGAGATAGGCCCGAATGGAAAACAATAATTCCTAAAATTTTGGAAAGGGACCTAATCCGGGAATTTCATGTTCAACTACTACATTCTGGAACTGACAGAGTAACCAACACAATTCTAGAAAGTATGTATATTAATAAAGCAAGGGAGAAAGTTCGGAAGTTTATTTCATGTTGTGACGTGTGTCAGAAATGTAAACGAAGAACGTCAGTTATTGGTATGATACACAAGCCATCATTAGAGAGAAGCCACTTGAACTTATATGCATAGATATACATGGTCCGCTTCCTACTGCACCCCTGGGATTTCGGAATATGATGGTTTTCTATGACGTCCATTCGAAATTAATAAGGCTGTTTCCTTTAAAGAATGCTAATAGTAGAAACTGCATAAATGCATTACCTAATAAGTTCATTCCCACTGAAGGAAAGATGAGTGCGATCCTGACCGATAATGCAACGATTTTTTAGGGGAAAAGAATTTAAATAAAAACTTGGGTTGCACAACATTAAGCACTATTTTTGCTCGAAATATCAACCCAGGAGTACTCCAGCTGAACGGGCAATTAAAGAGCTAGGTATTTATTTAAGAATTATGGTTCACAAACGGCACACGCAATGGATAAAGTATTTAAAACCCATAGAGGATGTTCTAAATCAGACGCAGAGCAGCCTAACTAAATTCAGGCCTGTGGAATTGGCAAAAGGAAAGTTGCTGAAATCAGTTAAGTTACTTCTGGATACTATTCCAGCTGACAACAAAATGTTGATTGAAGCTGAAGAGATGTACCAACAAGCTGCCGAAAGAATGAAAGAAGCAGCAAGGAAGAGACAGATCCGCCACTACAAACTAAACGATGGAATTGTATGGGAACTGAAATTCGGAGATTTGGTGCTGGTAAAGAAGGAAAATCAGAGGTTGATGGTATATTTCAAGGACCATATGTGGTCACAAATACCTTCTCGACCGACACGTATGAAGTGTCTGAAATTGAGTCAATTGAACCGCTATCACAAGCAAATGCTTAATCCGTAAAAGAAGGAAGAGGATACTTCAACGTCAAAATTAGGGTTAATGAGGAGAGAAAGCAAAGTTAAAAAGGGAAAATTCATTAAAAAAAATCTAATTAAATTAGCACTCTAGTCGACCAAAAACAAGTTCTCATTGCAGAGTGAATGAAATTTATATTAAGTATGTATGTGTAATTATGTTAATGTTTCAAGGGAATGAGTAATAACTGGGTATGATAATTTGTATGTATGTATATACTTGTATAAATATATATATACAATAAAACTTTCTAGTGTAAAAAGTTTACGGTTAAGAGTTGGCAAGCACCAAAGCTATTTCACAGAGTTATGTAAGGTATAACTGAATAATAGCTGACAACAGTACTGCATGTGAACAAGCAAAGATCGAGTGTCTACAAACAAACCTCTGGTACAGATAACACGATGAATGAACATATAGACAGGCTTTACTCACGACAGAAGGAGTGTATGAAGTTTAGAATTCTAGTGAACAGTAATTCCAATACTTCATAGAGGCAGTATGAGACCGTTAATTAGCCTCATAATAATAATAATAATAATAATAATAATAATAATAATAATAATAATAATAATAATAATAATAATAATCATTTTTATTAATTATCTAGATGTATGTAAAGAAAGTTAATATTTCATAAGTTATATGCATAGGAACCAAGAAGCCAGTTGTTTACTTAAAAGTTACTCAGAATCATGACACCAGACTGGATAGAGGGGTGAGGAGCTGCTTCTTTTGTGAAAGTCACGTTCGAGTTTAGTATAAGGGGAAAACCACAGTTTAAAGCCCACAAGGGGACTTCTTCTTTATATTCGTGGTATCACGTGATTATTATGACGCATGCTGGGAGATTTGCAATGGTTTTTGGGTAACGATAGTGTCATTTTGGCGGACCTTCCAACCAATCAGAAAGAAGCCACCATGACACCGTTTTTTGTATATAAGAAGTAAGGTTTGGCACATCAAGGTCGTTTTGCTAAGAATACACCCGTGAGAGAGGCAACGTCGTCGCATGTTAAGAATTCGCCCGTGTGTGAGGCAAGGTCGTTTGTTAAGAAATTCGCGAAGTAAGTTTATTATAATAAGAAACAGTATGTGAAGTAAAGTAACGTCGCTCAACTACTTAACAGTTGGCTCGTGATTAGGTGAAAGTGAAATGTGCCATGTACTCAACTAAAACAGTGTAATTGAAAGTACTTGTGAGTAAGTGTAAAAGAGCATCAGTCAGCAGTATAAAGTGCATAACCAGGTACTTGTCTTCAAAACTCGTTTAGAATAAACAGCAGTAAAAGGTTACAAGTATTTTCTTAACAATTACAAGATCACTCCTACAATTCCACCCACTAGCCAAATCCACGCCTGGAATAGTCAATGTTCATGCAAGACTTAGGAACGCCGTGACAACTCATCCCACAAGAGTTTCAGTACCAGGTACGTGAGTGTAGTGGAGTTGATTGGAAGTAACACTTAGTTACGCTGCACATAAGCACCCAAAGGGAGGCGTAAAATCAACAAACTAAAATACTCCCGCATATGGCACATAATGTGCACCACTAACAAGCAACGAAACCTCCGCTGCACGATTTAGTATGGAATGTATTATAAAACAAATTCTGACCACATTTGTTCGCTTTTATGTCTTCTTTTAAGGTATTCTCCGTTTGAGGTATCGATGGCAGTAGCGGGTTGTATCTCCAGTCTTCAAAAGAAAGCTTTCTCTAGTTAACTTATAGGAAATCCTATATGGTGCTGTTTTACACATTCCCATCATTCTTTTTAAGAATCTGCTTCAGTCCCTCAGTGTGAGTTTTTCCCAAATAAGTCGATTGCAATGGGTGAGCGTGGGGGGTTATTTTGGTACAAAATATGAACTTTGGCTTTTCTATTGAAATTCTTGCATGTCGTAGTTCCTCGTATGGTTGCTGCTGCTATTTCCCTGGTATCCTGTATGACTTCCTATAGATTATAAATTTAGGTATCTATGCAACAATTAATTGTTAATGTTTACTTCGCATATGTGACTCTGTCCTTTGCCACTACTCTCCCACCTTTCCAGAAAACCAAACGTTTTGTCTGTTTCATTGGAGTCCCCATGCATTCCTTTGGTTTGTTCGTTGTTTCTTGGAGAATTTGTAAATTTTCGGATCCCAGCACCATATCGTTCTGCATATAATACTATAATACTACTGGGTGTGGTGATGATGCTGCTGATGGTGATGATGATTATTAGTGTTTCAGAGCGCTCGACTTCTGCGTCAATAGCGCCCATATAAAAAAAATCGTTGCAAAGATCATTAGATAAAAATTAATATAAAACGATCACAAAATAATATCCAAAGAAAGATGAACATATGCACTAAGAATAACATATGCCAACGTTATAAATAAAAAGCCGCAGCGTAAATAACACTATATATAGCAAAATTCATAGGAAAACCTAAAAACTAGGTGAACCTAGTGTTCGTTACGTCTACCTTGGCAAAATTGAAGAGAATTTGGGTTCATTGGCTCGCCTTAAAATATCCCATTGTCTGCGTGAATGCTGAGTCATCAATTTCTTTATGTTGTATGCTAGTAAGTTGTTTATCGCAACTTTTAGAAGGTTATCTTTCCTTATCAAGTGTTCTAGCTTCATAATTGTTTTCTGTTCAATAGGTCAAAAACTTTCTTGTAGTTAATGAAAACAGTATAGAATTTTCCTTTTAGATGTCTTAACATTTCATCTGTCATTTAGAAGATTTGCTTCTGCATATAAGAGTACTTCTGTCTTTTCAAAGCCAAACTGCTCATCTGATATTTGGTTTTCAGTTTCTCCTATGAGCCTATGTGTCAGAATTCGTGGTAAGCGTTTAAGGAATTGCCTTCCAAAGCTATTCCTCTGTATGAAGTTGAGTCTTCCATGTTATCTTTGCCTTGATATACAAAACAAGAATGTGTGTATATAATTTTCTTCATTGCGGTTTCACCAATAACTTATGCTTAATTCTATATCCCGGTGCATTGCCTAAAGACATAAGAAATGAAGATGAAAATTCAGGTAAGATTAAAAGGCAACTAACATAATGCAATGTTAAGGTTATTATTTAGATATCTACGAGAATATACCGATTTCTCAAAATTAATGTATCGTTTCATTAAATTTAGACAAAGCTGTGAACTGTTACTTCTGAAAAAGACTTCAACTTTTAAGAAAAGTTAACAGTTTTGTTTACTAAACTAACTAAACCTAACCGAGAAACTGAACTATACGTTTAAGAACTATACAGACAAATGAAATTCTGATGCACGCAATATTTAATTATATTTTGTTCTTCATACTTGAAAATAATATATCATAATTGATTCATCGCGTTTTATTGTAACTCATTTCGCACACAGTTCTCCTACATGATACGGATAACTCAAAAATGAAATATTGGTAAGTACTAAATTTTGTATTTAAATTCATCATCATCATCTACATTAGCAGTTGCATGTAATATTTTAAACTCATTTTATGTATTCTCAAAAATAGCTCTAACGGCATGGATTAAATCGGCATAGTTAAGATATTTACATCACAAATAAAAACATATACTTTGAATTATTTTTGCATAGCCGTTAAGTCCTCTTCAATCAGAAGGAAAAAATGTATAACTGACAAACGATGAGAGATACTACACAAAAGCTGTACACCTGTAAAATACACATTTTTATGACATAATTATTTTGTAGTCCATCTATTTTGCAAGATCCATTGCTATTAGTTGTACATTTTCAATACTTTGTAATACATTAGGCCGCAATGTGAAAGTAAAATACTGTACCATTTATACGAAACATTATTATTCTATGCTCACGATATACTTTACATAGAAATGTCTTCAAACTAAACAAGATCTGCTTGGTTAAAATGATGTCAATACAAACATAAAATGCATTTAATTTGAATTCTTACTACATAGCATTCCGTCGCATAGCTCAACAGTGGCAAAAAAAAAAATCTGATGTGTTCCATTCACATGACTTTCTCTATATCTCTGCAAAAAATTACTGTTAAAAAGCTTATGCTTCTATTTAGTTCATGTTGAGAAAACATTAGCAGAAATAGTATTATTAATTGCTTCCTTAAGTAGAAGCGAAATAAGGGAGTATCTTAGGTTAAAGTGATAGTCAAAAGCTGGTAGCTATGTGACTGAAGCTCCTTTGTTTGTATGGACAGGAGGTGAAAAGTTCCTGTATGAGAAAAATATGTTTTTCAAAGTTGAAACTAAAAACAAGGCATATCTTAAAAACGATGAACTCCTCGAAAAAATGCAAATAACATAAATTGAGTGTTTTAATGTCCTCTATATTTTCTGTGTGGTAAGTTTTTGTCCATCTCTTACGGTTTAGCAGTTATGCAAAAATCCGTAAAATTCATCCAGAATAAAGTAGTCTTCAGAAGCTATTTCCAGAAAATTCAAGATATACATTTTATTTGTCAAGTAAATATCTTAAATATACGAGATTTTAATCAAAATTGTTAGAGGCATTTTTAAGAAAATAAACATTTTCGAATTTTTTTTCCATGTAAAGGGTAGTTTTGGGCGGGGGGATTTTCTTGAAACCCTTCGTGTCGCATCCTTGGAAGATACCAAACATAAATACCAAATTTGGTTTTTAACAATCTTTTCATTTTTGAGCTATGCAGCGCACAGAAAGACAGACACGGACGTTTTTCTAAAAAGTCAGGGGGTCTCAAAACATATATTTCCGGCTAAATCTCGGTATCAAATTTTTGGGTGCAATACCTTCTCTATACACTACATAGTATAGAGAAAGAAAAAAAACCAGAATCGATTGTGTGATACATCACTTCAAAGTGGCTGAAATTTAATGCTTCAACACCTCAAGTATCCACAATAGATTCAGGTCAGTTTAATTCAGCAATAAAACTGACACCAAAAGAAAAAAAATTTGTTCGTTCCTTGCGACTGAAACAATGGCGTACAAATGCAAGATATGACTTTTTAAGCAAGAGAATCTAATACAAGATATACATTGCACATCCTAAGAAATGCACATCCATAACTTTGTGTAAATTGGTAGGGGTTGCTGGTGGTCACCAGAAATGAAAATAAAGGCCTTGAATATTTATTTGCAAAGTTCAAGTACCTATAGGAATTTGAGAAACCCACTATCCATCGTATACGTACGTTTTATATTGGGCTTCCTGAAAACATTTTTAGTACCCTGAAAAAGGCATGCAGCAAAATGACTGGAACTTATAAGCTGTCTTACATGGGATGCGATACTGCTGAGAGCAAGTTATGTTATAATGAGCATAACAATATTGTTTACATCTGAAAGGATACTAATCAGGCATTTGTATTTATTGTATGGGATTTATTGTAATGGCAAGTGTTGGGATAATTTTTTTAGCTTCTTCAGGAACATCATCTGTAGTCTGAAAGAACTTATAACTTATACAATTCTGAAGCAAACGGAATGTGGTTTCAAGGCAGTTACAACAGCATCCGATCGAGGATCAAACAACCAAAACGTGCATAGAATGCTTGGTATCCATGCAAAACTGGCCTTACTTTCTTATTAATGAAAAGAGGATCGCTGCATTAAGTTATCACTCCTTATTTGCTGAAAAGCACATATCAAGTTACATATGATGGAAAGCAAACTGGGAGTGTTGAAGAGCTTTACTTGTTTGACAAAATGTAATGACAGCCATGTTTATGTAAGTAAGTTTAAGAAAATGAGGGTTAGGATTGCAGCACAGACCTTAAGCCACTCTGTGGCAGCTCTGATTTATTGTTTGTAACTTTAGATATACTTCCATCAGATGCTGTACAAACAGCGGAGTTAATTGCGAATGATCGATTTACTAAATGCGTGTCAGATGTTGGATTATAGGAAGCTCTTAAGCTGTGCTGTAAAAGCTCTGTGTAAGTTTTTCACAAATTGGAAATTTATAACTTGTGTAGGAAAGGACGTGTTTGTGCCATCAACATGGAGCGGATTCCGAAAGGAAAGATGGAATGGATGCTCTGCTGTGTTTGTGTAGGTTGTAGTATGGGTAGTGGTTCTCAGTGTTGCTGATTGCTGCGCTATGGTATTTTAAACCTTTTTACGGGTTTGATTTTGCCGCTGTATAAGAAGTTGGTAACTCTTGGTCTTGGCGAAAGTGTAATTAGCTAGTTGCGCCAGACTTAATTGTTAAAGAAGTTAAGGTTACTGTCGGCAGCGAATTACTTATTGTACACATCAGCCACGCTTTCTATTTATTCAGCTAGCTTCAGTCGGTGAGTACGAAAATCTTAACCTCCATGCTTGGACGGTAGGATGTGATAAAAAATAAAATTAATTTAAAAGATTTCTTGATATATTTGACTTTTATTTGCTAACTTTTCGAAAAATGTGATGCATTAAGTCTCCCTATTAGAACAGAATCCTCTTTTTATAAAACTGTGCCACATATATGCAATATAATATGTACTCATTCTCTTCTTGATAAATAATACAATATTAAGATTGACACTGAATCGCCGCATAAGAGGTCTCGATTATCTCTTTGCGTCCTTATTCCAGGCGTCTTTCTCAATGACTGCGTCCCGGGAACTTATTAAAATTTTCAACTATATACAATAGTTGAAAATCAATGTTTTATACATTGTAATCTGTCCGTCTCCATGAGAACGGCAGATTTCCATTTTCCATTTCGTGAAATACAAATTTATAATACATTTTGTACATTCCTAATAATTTAAAATCAATACATTTGTGTAATTTACATTAAAATGTTCTTTTAAATAGCTAACATTTCTTAAACACATATTTGTTTAACTTTTGTTCCTATGCTTTGTTACTGGTAAAAACAATTTAGAACATCCGGTATCTCGTTCATCTTTGTGACTCTTCTTCTCTCATATTACTGTTTCTAATTATGTTTTATAATAAATATACTTTTCTAACTACCATTTCTTATCTATACATTGTGCAATATAATGTGTTGTATTCGTTTTATAGCTTTGGCTATGTTATTTTTGTAGAAGCAAGCCATTTAAGGCTATATTCGTATGTATCGTGAGGCGATGACGTCACGCTGCCATTTTGATATATATTACTTTTGGCTTATATTGCGAAACAATATGTTTTATTATTTTATGCCATCCTTTCAGGGCAGTATCGTTCCATTTTCTGTTGACTTGATTTACTTAGCATTAAATCCTGCATCAAACATCTGAGTGGGTACAGAATTTCAGGTTAGCAAAATTAATATGGCGAGAGCTCAGCATTTGGGTGTCCATTACCTTCTTATGGATAGGATTAACTAAGACTGCTTAGAGAACACTTTTCAGTGGTCACACTGTGCTAGGGACAACCCTGCTATGAGTTTTGCTATGCCTATTTTGCGGTTGCAGCACAGACAGCACCAATAAAGGCAACTGTGAGGTTGATTTTGATACCGTTTTAGCTACTTCTGATTCATTAGAAACCACCCCAAAATGTAATGATAGCAAACGTCACATCAATTTAGATCTGAAAACCCGTAACTTTTCTAATGTTGACAGTAACCTAATCAATCTTCATGCAATGTTATTATGTTACTGAATAATTTCCAAAAAGGTTCTGTATTGCAAAACAATGTATGCAGTATCAAGTAGTTGGAAAAAAAAAAAAAAAAGGAAACTACCAAAGGCCTAAAGTACCCTTCAGAAAATTTGTTTAAATGTGCAAAGCAGATGTGTAACATTTTTATGAGAAATAAACCATTGTTACATCAAGAAAGAGTAGAATAGAGATTGCATTTGTAGTTAAGATTTTCTTTCACGTGACAATTGCTGCGTAAATTATCTTGAAGCATTATATATGAGAATTGTGTGACATCCAAGATGAAGAAAATTAAACGCTGAAATAGCCAGTGATTTGAAGGAGAAGCAACAAAGCAAAATTACTGCATAAATCATTTGTTATATTAATTAATTCAGAGCAAGGAAATTTGTAATATGTCATTTGTTATTAATAATGTAATATTTTGAAACCTTATTGCTCTCATTATTATTATTATTATTATTATTATTATTATTATTATTATTATTAATAATAATAATAATAAATTGGTAATTTATCCAGGATTAAAATTGCTGTAATTAAGTTTTATTCAGAATATTTTCACTTATTTTCCTACGTGCATACGTATGAGTTTTACATATAACAATTGTATGTATTTTACTCGTGTAATGTATAGATATGAATCCATTGTATCATTAACGTAATAATGTAAAAGTATCCTATATTTAGATTTCTCTTTATTTAATTAAGTTATAGCATCTGCATAATGTAAAGTGAGTTTTGTTTGGATTATCTATTGTCAACCAAATGCCCGTATTTAAGTGTTAAACTTTGAATACTTCGTTCCTTAAGTATGGAACTATGGCGCATAAATACAGAAATAACGTTCTTAAACATATAGAGAATTAAAGCCAAAACATGTACTGTATATTATAAGAAATTTACTCATATAATCGCTGTATAATTTTGTGGAGAAGTGTGTAAATGTCGCAAATACTATTAACAGTGCAATGTTTTGCATTGCTACTATATTATAGACTCGTATTGTTTTGGTAATTTTAATTCTGGTTGGTACAGCAATAATTATTGTAGCTCCTGTAAAATAAGCTCGTGTATCTACATCTATTCCTACTGTAAATATATGGTAAAAAGTTAATCACTTGTCCAAATTTAGTTCAGAGTGTCTTAATTCATTGCCTACATAGGTTTGAATTCAAGATATAATAATGTCAAATGAGTAATGCTCATCTCAGGAACTTAACCACCTACTAATTGCTTTTAGCAGGTCTCATCAAGGCTTACTCAAGTCTCAAATTAAATTACACCTCACTCTCCAATAAAACTAGGCCTGCTATGCCTATGAGAAAATCTCAGTGCTGCGATCACATTACACTAATAAAAGTTAAATTTTCATCTTCTGTCAGTATTGCTGCTTGCGAACAAGTTGTATCATAACCAGGATTAGGAAGTTCATGCATTTGCATATTTTGATTTTTCCAAAGCATGTTATTGATATGCTGACAAAGTATTTACATCAACTATGAATTTTCTAGTGATTAGTGATTTTTATTGGGCGTATAATTGCATACTTATGCTGTTTTAAGTAACTCCATCCTATTTAGTAAATATTATGCTTATTTGGCATATTTTAGCACTTAAACGGGACATATTTTTTAAAATGAGTTATTCTGGTTAAATGGTCGACTTGTTTTTCTGTGAGCTGAGGCTAACAAAAGGATCCCGTTTCACCCTCTGTGAATGTCACTCAGGCATGTGCTTCATGATAATCTGTCACATGAAGAGTGAGTGATGCAAACTGATAAGAATATGTGATATTGACTTACCTTTAAGGTAGGGGAATCCCCGCTATACTGGGGAATATATTAAGCAATAAGGCAGAATCTTGACCGAGCAGCCACTGCAGCCAGTTTGTGACAATTGACGTGGTGGTATAAATACAGACAGTATTAAAATGCCGAAAGTGAACTCAACTAAGGCGAGCAGACTTACAAAGTAATTTTCGAGTGATCTTACTAGAAGAGATGGTAGTGTCTTAGACTGTAGGGCATATAAAAAAATATTGGGAGTGAAAAAAAGTTCCAGGTCATTCAACATATTAATTCCGTAAAACCGCCTCTGCTAGTCGAATGCATGGGAAGTAGAGTAACACAGCTGTCATAAGACCTTTATGAAGCATTCCTAGCAGCTGACGTATCTTTATCGAACATAAATAACTGAATTTTGCATATATTTTTTTTTAGAAAAGTACACTAAGCAACACGTGCCTGACCAAAGTACCTTACGTAATACATACATTCCTCATTGTTACAATAATATAATGTCTACCTTACAAACTAAGTTAGCAAATAAGTTTCTCTGCATCTAAATAGATGTAGAAGGACGTTTCATTGCAAATGTAATAGTGGGTATTCTAAACTAGCAAGAAGAGATGTGTCCTATCTCTTAGCTTGCTCATAGTTTGAAGTTACTAACAGAGTATCAGTGACTCAACATGTGATTGACTCTATGAAATTAATATAGCCTGGCGATATAAAATGTGACAATGTACTTTTATTTTTAACCATAAAAGCAGGGAAAACACTAAGAGAAAATGGTCATAAGAGCAGTCATTAAGTTGTCTTGTTCATGCCCTTCATCGCATTACAGAAACAATTAAATTATGTTTTGCTAAAGTAGATAAGTTAATATCTAATGTGAAAAAAAGTGTTTCTTAAATCTGCATATAGGGTTCAGCAATGAAAAAGATGGCGCATAATGTTCCACTACCACTTGAACCTGTTTCAACACGTTGGATAATATCTGCATTGCATTAAACATAGAGTCAGTCAGAAGAATTATTAATTCATTAGAATCAGATGATGTTTCAATTGATATAGCACAGAATGTTATCTCAGATGAAGAGCTGGAAGGAAATCTTGCCTTTGAATTAACACATTTTCCTAATTGCCTGCAGCAATTAAAACCCTGGATACAAGAGGTTTTCTCTTCAGTCATTAAAATGTGTTTGATACTACCATTAGTGGTTTGGTCTTCATTCCAAATAATGTAGAACAGAAAATAAAAGACAAAGTAAACTCTGTACTTTTAAGAAACCCTGGGTGTAAACAAATCTCCCAAATACGAAACATTCTTGAAGGAGAGCCCTTATATATACCTGAAGACTTATCTCTCTCCGTGGAGTATCCACCAATATTCTGTGTGACGTTGAAACGAGTTTTTTTTTCTTTTCAAGATACAACAGACGAAGATATACCCTGGAAAGTCTCCATCATGCATTAGTGGTAAATTGTAATTCATCCCTCACTTTGGATGTGGAGTCTTGTGCTGCTATTTCTCAGCAATGAATGTAAGTTTGCATGCGCACATTGTCTTTAAATATAACAATTTTTAGACATGGGCTGAAATGAAGCCCGGAGTCGAGACTGTCGACTCTCTCGTGAAGTCTTGATTTCGCTCTGACGTCATAGAATGCACAGCACAGCCCCGCTCTAAACAAACGTAGTACCTCAGTCAACGCAAACTTGGTCATGTCGCGCAAACGGTATAGGACCAAGGACCATTTTCAGGTAACGGACCTAGCTGTACGTCCGTTAACTGAGCAGCTCATATCGCATGGTAAATGAACGAAATGGTTGAAATTTGAATAATGCTCAAAATAGACCTGTAGGCTTTGGAGCTTAAGAGTTAGGTATTTGACATTCGTCGTCTCAGGACAAGGCAACATCCTGAAAAAGCTCATATCCAGTTAAATCACCCTAACTGAGATTCGAACTCGGGACCTCTTGAATTTGAGGTCTATGTACTTCCCATTAATAGAATTAAACATTCAATACACACACATTTTTCTGTAGGTATGAGAAGACAGGCTAAAGTGACAGATGTTAAAAGAGAACGCGGCTTTGAACTCCGTTCTTTAAATGACTACGAGTGGGGAAACAAATGAAAGGCGATTTCCAGTTAAATTCCATGCGTATTGAAATTTGTGCACCAATAATTGGGGATATAACGGAAACGGTTAACCTTACAAAGAAAAATGTATATGCCATAAATTGCTTGTTTTAACGAGTGCTTCATTTTTATGTAGTAAGAATTTGCCCATCTTTACGGTTTACCAGTTATGCAAACATATAGAGCGAATAGGCCTTCAAAGGCTTTTCTCAGGAATTTTAAAATATACAGTTTATTTTCCATAAATATATCTTAAACATGTTTCTTTCACACAGTAGTTAGCCAATTTTGAGAAAGTCACAAGTTTAGAAATATGTTCTATGTAAAGGATAGCTGGGTGTGGGGGAGTTTTTTGAAACTGTTATTGTCGCACCCCAGGAGGCTACTAATCTTAAATACCAATTTTGGCACTAAACGACTTTGCGTTTATGAGTTTAGGTGCTCTACATTTTTTATGGGTTAAGTTTTTGTCCATCTCTTACGGTTTAGTAGTTATGAAAATTTCATCCAGAATAAAGTAGTCTTCAGAGGCTATTCCCAGGAAATTCAAAATATACATTTTATTTGTCAGGTAAATAACTTTAATATACGAAATTTTAATCAAAATCGTTAGAGCCATATTTTAGAAAATCAAAAATTTCGAAAAAAGTTCCATGTAAAGGGTAGTTTGGGGTGGGGGGACTTTTCTCAAAATCTTCGTGTCGCATCCCTGGAAGATACTAAACTTAAATACCAAGTTTGGTATTTCACCGACTTTTCGGTTTTGAGTTATCGTGTACACAGACACGCGGACACACGGACACACACACACGGACCTTTTTCTGAAAATACTGTTTTTGGATACAGGGACCCTAAAACATATGTTTCCGGTGAAATCTCGGTATCGAATTTTTTGGTGGAGTGCAATACATTCTCTATACACTATGTACATAGTGAGTATAGAGAAAGTAATAAGCAACAAACATAAGCGTAAATGACCCACAAAGGCCCGGTTCGCTTTCATAGAACGTGTATTCAACGAGAGAGGAAATAATCGATGGTTTATGAATGACTCCGATCATTACCGTATTTGGTTGCAAAGCACTGACTGATTAGGGTTAAACAAACAACGAATTCCTGACATCACAGTTAACAGATTTTCCGCGAAGTGAACTCTCTGTTTAGTTTGGTGTGTGGCTTTTTTCTCTTGATTCTAAACGGCTTTTTTGTTCAGGATAGCAGAAAAGAGATTTTCTCATCCTTAGTTATTATTTAGAATACTATATTTTTGTGTTTGTGACCGACAGGCCGCGAAGCCTAACCTTCCGTCACTATTATTTCTTTATGTGACAACTTATGTTCTATATATGTGTACGAAAAATTGATTCTTGAATGAAGTCATCTGAATGGTGACCAATCAATTTTACTAATGATGTATATTTTGTGTAATATCCATGTATCCTGTTCTCTCTGCGATAAATTCTATTTAAATGCCAGATGCCATCCACGTCAGCAAGCCACACAACGGTATGCCTAGAGATAATGGCGATTTGCCTCATATCAAGAAGTACATTCGAAATAACTACGTATCTGTTGTTAAACAGAATAAAACAATTCTGGACAATTTATCAATATCTGAAATTGATGCGCTGCTTATCAGATTAAAGCCTCCGTACCCATACTGCGCCGCTGTAGCTGACACCGTTCTGGAGTTTTGCAACGTGTGGTTGGCAACAGGCTAATCTTTTCCCTTTTCCTTTCTATGCTCTCCTTAAACCACGTTGCCAAGACTATCTACGAGATTGCCATTCTCGAGCATTTTATGTTTAGCTTTTAACAGTGCTACAATACTTGAGGAAATCGCTTGATGGTGCAGAGTATTCTCGTGAAAATGTGGCCTACCGCTAACAGTTTTCGCAGACATAACTAAAGATTTCATAAAACGCTGTACTGCAGCATCAATATTAGAATACGTCTGAAGGCAATATGCAGGGTGCAGCTCAAGGTCCAACTGTCTCTGAAAAATTGCCCAGTTCACCATTCTTTGGATTAGGCGAGGACGTAACGAACCGCACAGCACTTCACAATGAAACGTAGATATTCCTGGACAGTGAACAAAAAAATCTATTTCGGCAACAGAATGCATGCATAACAAATGATTAATGTTCTTCAAAAGTGCCACATCTAAGGAGTCCGGTTAACAGCAGGGTTATAGGCAGTGGTGGGTTTAACATTTTTGGGCTCCTAGGCACGATGTATAATATGCGCCTCCTCTTCAAACATGTTTTAATACCTACCATGTAGTTTAAAATAACTATGAAATGAGAATATACTATGAGCTTTTAATAAAAAAAAAAAAAAGTCTTTATATTCCAGTAAGAAAACATAAAAAAAAAAAAAATAAATAAATAAATAAATAAAAAAAAAACTCACCGGTTCCAAAAGTTTCCGTATGACTTTCGTGGTAGAAAACTCATTGAATGTATCTTCACAATTCAGACGGTCATCAGTAGAGCCTGGATTTTTATGTAATTACATATTTTAAATCCTGCATAATATTTCAATGATAAGTAAAAATGTTGGCGAAATACGTCATTTGGGACTACCTTACAAATTTTCATTTTACATTTTTTTTTACATATTTTGCACATTTCTACATATTTTAGCGATGTTACATAAAACGTACATATTTTCTGGGTTTCGTTACAATTTTATTATGTTTTAAAAAAATTGTAGACACATTATAAGCTACTGTTTTCATAAGTTCTGCTGAAAGCAACAAAAAGCAATCTGCGAAATAGGAGTAGGAATTAGGAATGCGATAATAACCGCCTCGTATCGTCCTGATTGTTGTCCGTTTAAATCAAAGCAGGTGCCGCTCGACAACGTTGACCTCCAGTGTCACGTTTCTCGTAGCGCTTTGAGCATTTATAAGGACTGGAGAAATTGATTGTTACCATTGTCATGGTAGTCGACATCTCTGCGAGGAAACAAAGTGAGCTGCTGGACAACCATCAAAATATAGCGAGGCGATATTACTGCAGTTAGTTTCTTGAAGTCTTAGTAAAATGGCCAATTTCGTCCTCGCTATCCTGCAAGTTGAATTCGTGGGTGAAATTAGATAGCGTCTATACAACCGGCGGAAAAATAATAAGTCTGTTAAGCACGCGGTAAAAGAATTAGCTGTTTCATGAAATCTCAATTGGAACATATCAAGAGTGCTCTTCACATAGGCAACAAACCCCTACAGTCTTCTAGAAAGCATTCTGTTGGCATAAATGCAACAGGAACCGTCTGGAAATGATTTTTTTGAAGACCTGTGCAGTGCAATGGTTGCAGCTAATATTCCGTGGCATAAACTTCAAATTCCCCAATTTCGCTCTTTTCTAGAAAAATATTGCAAGAAGATTATTTCTGAGAATCTACTCTGAGGAAAAAGTATCTTCATGTGGTTATGAAGAAGCACTTGCTCATATACGGAATGAAATTGGAGACTCCTGTATTTGGTTTTCGATGAAACTACAGATGACATGGGTCGGTAAATAGCAAATTTAGTAGTAGGAAAACCAGATTCCGAAAGTCCAACAAAACCATTTCCAATCTGTTGCAACGTGTTAGGACAAACAAATCATTCTACAATTGCAAGATTGGATGAAGATTCTGTGGCCAGAGGGTGTGTGAGAGGAAAAGGTTTTAATTGTGTATTCAGATGCCGCAGCGTACATGATTAAAGCTGCTGCTGCTCTTAAGGTTTTCTATCCAAATGTACGTCACTTCACCTGCTTGGCCCATGCATTGTAACGTGTTTCTGAAGAAGTAAGAAGTAATTATCCCTGTGTGAATAAGTTGATATCGGCAACAAAAAGGATATTCGTGAAAGCACCGCACAGAATTAAGAACTATAAAAATAATCTCCAGCATGTCCGTTTGCCTCCTGAGCCAGTACTTACAAGATGGGGTACGTGGTTAGCATCTGTGAACTTCTATTGTGAACATTTTGAGGGAGTCCAGTCAGTGGTGAACATGTTCTCTTCAGAAGTAGCTGTTTCCATACGTCAATATCAGGGTATCTTTCAAGATCCGAAATAGGCAAGCTCCTGTGCTTACAACAAGAGTAACTTCGGCTGATTGCCTAGCACTATCAAGCAGTTGGAAACATCAGGTTCCCTTCTTCACGAATCTATGGATTTAATGGGACATGCATCACAGATGCTTAGTGTAGTTGCAGGAGATGTAGGAAGGTAGGTAAAAAAATTCAAAGCTGAGCTAAACAGGAACCCAGGGTACTCTATGCTTGTGTTCTAAATGGTGACAGTGTCGATTTACCAAAACATTTCTCTGCAAATCAGATTTCTATGCTAAAATATGCTCCTATTACTTCATATGATGTGGAGAGAAGCTGCTCTGCTCGCCTGCGGTGCCAGAGCAGTAAAAGTGGGCGTTAAACACTACAAAAAAAAAAAAAAACTTTTCTGCTTATAAGAACATTTTGTCCGATAGGAGACAAACAATGACCCCTGAAAATGCGGAAAAGTACATGGTTATTCACTGTACGTTGAAAGAAGCAAAAGACTCAAAATGAAAATGCCTGGTTGTTCATTGTTTGTCAAGAGATAGAAAACTGGAAATGCATCCTCATTATAAAATGTAATTATTATGAATTGATTGTTCCACTCATTGATAAATTGGTTCAGTATTTCAATATTGTTTTTTTTTTTTTATTACGAATGAACAATTCAAGTCGCCCTCCGTGGTGTAATATACCTAAGGTCGCGGGTTCCAACCCGGCGGAGGACGACAGATTTTTTCCGGCGTAAGAATCCTTAGCATGGCTTCCTTCGGAAGGGAAGTAAAGCTATGGGTCCCGTGTCGTACATTTACGGCACGTAAAAGAACCTCAAGCCGATAGAGAGGCCTCTGAGCAAAATTAAGCGGTCTTTCACGCCCAGTATAGAATGGGACGTTGAGAACCACAGCAGTTAAAGAGCGTCCATAGATAACACGCCATTTCCATTTTGAACAATTCAACAGTTGGTAACTTTACATCGTTCTTTTGTTTTGTAATACAACAATAAGATCCTTTCCGTTAATCGGGAAGGCATAGCTTGTGAAGCATTTTCTCAAAACATGGTATTTTTTTTATTATGCGTAGTAATCTGCATATTTCTTTGAATTAAGCAAAGTCACCATAGCTTTACAAAGAACATATAACAGGTTATGGGCCCAGACTTTGCAATGGAATAAACTGGAAATAAAACTTGTGCACGACTGGTCAAGGAACTGAATATATGGTTGAGGTTAGAAGTACAGCTACAATGGAAAGCGAGAGCGAAGATAAGTACAAAATCCCATTATTCGATGGAAGTAATTATGAAAATTGGAAATTCCGTGTTGAAACCATACTAGATGAACTACGGTTGCTGGAAATTGCCAAGAACCCTATAGTCATGGAAGAAGTACCGGAATCAGAGACCACACAGCAGAGACAAGCGCGAGAGCAAAGGAATGAAGTCAAGCTACAGGACAGACGATGCAAGAATAGGATCATCCAGAAAATTGCGGACAATCATCTTGGTTATGCAATTGGGAAACCAACAGCACATGAAACATGGGCAACCTTGGAAACTACATTTCAACGGAAAAGTCTAGTAACACAACTGTCAGTAAGAAAACAACTGCTCTCTCTCCCCCCCTCTCTCTCTCTCTCTCTCTAACATAATTCTAGAACAGAAAGTATGGAAAATCATTTTCAAATTTTGATCGACTAATCAGACAGCTAATATCAACAGGAAGTGAGGTTAGGGAAGTTGAAAAGATTGTACATCTGTTAATAACTTTGCCCGTGGAATATAATAGTGTGCCCACAGAAATTGAGACCATGTCCACAGATAACCTAACTCTTGTGTTTGTTAAGAGCCGTCTATTGGATGAGGAAGCAAAAATGGTGCTATCAGGATCTTCAAAATCAAAACAAGGAAACTCCAGTGGAACTGTTTCTACCATGGCCTTTACAACACAGTCAGGGCAGGGGAACAGTAGGGCAGAACAAAGGGAAGGGGTAAAGGATGAGGTAATGCAAACTTCAACAGATCTCAAGGAAGTAGTAACTTGACAAAACAAAATAATTATGGTGTGATAAAATGCCCGTCTAATCACTATGGACAACTTGGTCACTGGGTAAAAGACTGTCCGAAGAAAGCTCAGGGATATTCTACAGATACTCAGACAAACCTGAAATGAGTCTTACAGATTTTGCTTTTCTAAACAAGTGTGAAGAAGAATCGTATGTTATCATTATGCTGTACAAAAGAAGGAACATTGTCTCGTGTAATATATAGGCAACATTTGGTAAGCTCTGATGAGTTTATGAAAAATGAGGAAACTTTAATACATCCAATAATAGTGCAGGCAACAAAACTGAAACAACAATGATGACTAAGGAAAAGGGTACTACCAAGTGTGTTACACTTGTCAAGGAGAGGAAAAGTGTATCTCTGTGAGTAATGTCTTACTAGTATCTGATTTAAATGCTAACCTCCTTTCTGTAAGGAAACTGGAAGATGCAGGATGTAAGGTTACATTTGAGTGCGGAAAGCTTCTTTTCACAGTGAACAACCAGATTGCAGCTGAAGGCAGTCTAGTTGGAAAAATGTAACAACTCAAGATGTGGAAACCTACCCATTCTTGTCTAAGGAAGCAGAAAATTTCTGGCACAAAGCGACTGGGACATATTTCACAAAGCGGCCTATAGAAATTGGAAACCCTAGTGGATGGAATCACTGAATATAAATTAAAGGATATATGTGAGAAGTGCATGGAAGGAAAACAAATAAATTTACCATATCAACAAAGAAGACAAAGAGCTACAAGACCACTTGAGCTTATACATAGTGATCTTTGTGGCCCAGTAAATCCAGTGTTATATGATGGCAAACGGTATGTACTCACCTTTCGGGATGACTAAACACACTTTACTGTTGCAGCTAAATCTGAAGTTCCAGAATATTTTAGAAAGTATGAGGTTATGGTAACACACATTTCAATCTAAAAATCAATCGTCTTAGATGTGATAATGGTGGTGAGTTCACCTCCAATGAAATGCAAGAATTATGTGCAGAAAAAGGAATTCAATTGGAGTACACGATTCCCTACAATCTGGCACAAAACGGTGTTGCAAAACGCCTGTTCAGAACAATTATGGAAAAATCACGCTGTATGCTGTTGAGTTCTGGTTTACCTAAATTTCTCTGGTCTGAAGCAGTCTCTGGAGCAGTGTACATCATAAACAGAAGTCCAACCAGTGCTTTAAATAGGAACGACATAGCAGAACTATGGTATGGCAAGACACCTAGCCTGGAGAAAATTCGGATCTTTGGCTGCCTTAAATACCTAAAGACACCAAAGAACATACGTCAGGAAAATTGAGCTCAAGAACTATAAAATGCTACCTTGTCGGTTATTGCCCGAATGGTTATAGACTTTGGAGTCCTGAAGAACATCAAGTAACACTTTGAAGAGATGATATATTTGATGAGACAAGATTCTATCACTCTCAAGAAAAGGTAGTCTGAGAAACTAGAAATAATGTGGAACCAGAACCGACCAAGGAAGCAGCAGAAGAGGAAGAAGTGGGAGAAACAATACTACTTCGGAAATCTGGAAGGATTTCAAAGAAACCAAAGCGTTTAGAAGATCATGTGGTTCTTGCTATGCTATCTCACATAGATAACGTCCCTGAGATCCTTGAAGATGTAAAAGGAAGACCAGATGAATAGTTGCGGAAAGAAGCCATTCAGAAACAACTGAGTGCCCTTAAAGAAAATGTCATTTGGGAATTAACTCCACTGCCTGATGGAAGAAAAGCCATTCCTAACAAGTGGGTATTTTGTGTCAAGTACGATGATCAAGGGGAGATTGAACGCTACAAGGTACGCCTTGTTATGAAAGGTTGTGCTCAACAATGGGGCTGGCTCAGACTATGATCAAACATATGCCCCAGTTGCTAAATTAACCACTGTACGAGTTCTCCTTGCTGTGATTAATCATTCTGATATGTTTGCAGAGCAGTTAAACGTATTTAATGTCTTTCTCCAAGGAGACTTAAAAGAAGGCTTTGCCAAGGATAAAAACATTGTCTGTAAGCTTAAGAAAGCTCTTTATTGTCTTAAGCAGGCAACCAGCCAATGGAATCAGAAGTTTGATAAATTTGTTAAAACTCTTGGCTTTATTCAGTCAAATTACGACAAGCGCATCTATGTGTTAAAGAAGAAAGACGTTGTTGTTTACATATTGTTATATGTGGATGATGTTGCAGGTAATTCTCAAGAAGTGTTGCATCGAGTCAAGTCAGCACTTATGTCACAATTTAAAACCAAAGAGTTGGGAAATCTCTGTTATTTCTTAGCTATTAAAATGGAAAGAACCTCTGAAGGAATGTATCTCTCCCAATCGTCATATGTGGATAAATTGCTAGTGTAATTCAACATGGACCAATGCCATCCAGTGAAGACACCATTAGTAATACAACCTCCTCGTGAACCAGAAGGCCCTGTTATTATTGGTATTAAGCCATATAGAGAACTTGTAGGAAGCTGAATGTATTTAATGCATACCACTCGCCCAGACATAAGTATGGCTGTTAATTTTCTAAGTCGTTACCAGTCTAACGCAACTGAAGCACAGTGGAAAAGTCTTAAAAGGTTACTTCGCTATTTGAAGGGTACCTCTAAATTTGGATTGCTGTCTACCCTCTTACAGCTATACGCTGATGCAGACTGGGCAGAGGATTTTGACAGAAAATCAGGATTTCTAATTGAAGTGTTTGGGGCTAATGCTCTCTGGACTGCAAGAAAACAAACTACCCTTGCCATTTTATCTACTGTAGCTGAGTTTGTCTCTTTAGCCATGTCTACTACTGATCTGATTTGGCTAATTGGTCTGCTATCTGACTTTAATGTTCAAATTCAATATCCAATTCCATGTCATGAAGACAATCAAGCGTGTATTCAGTCATTGGCAAATGTTGATCAAAAGCGCCTTAAATATGTGGATGTGAAGTTCCATTTTATACGCAATCTATATGAAAAGGGAATCATCTCTGTTGAATATATATTTACTGATCAACAGAAGGCTGATGTACACACAAAAGGACTCTCAGGAAACAAATGTACTGAGATGCGCTGAAGTTTAGGGCAATAATGTTTAATTGTTTCATAAATATATACTTTGTTGTCAAATAAATGTTTTAATATTTTGCTTGTAAACTGTACCCCAACTATTAAATTCAACTAACGAATGAATAATTCAACAGTTGCTAACTATACATCCTTTTTTTTTTTTTTTTTTTTTTTTTTTTTTTTTAATAAAACAATAAGATCCTTTCCGTTAATCGGCGAGGCGTAGCTTGTGAAGCATTTTCTCAAAGCATGGTATTTTTTTTTATTATGCGTAGTAATGTGCATCTTTCTTTGAATTAAGCAAAGTCACCATAGCTTTACATAGAATACATAACAGCTTTACCGTCTAAAATTTAAGTAAAATAATTATACGAAATGAGTAATTTTAATAAATATAATCCAAACACATATTTTTTTATTTCGTAATAACCTAATTGAAAATAAATTTTAGGTAAATTCTGCACAAAACAAAACATTTTCCATAAAATTAATTCTATATTTAGTCTTTAAATATTAACTCATTGTAATTAATTTAGTATTTACAGACCCATCAATTTACAAAATTCTGGGTAATTTGTAGTCTGCATTTAGCTTAGTATTTAGAATATTACATAATTTTACATATTTTGTTGATATTACATATTTCACACCTTGATATTACATAAAAATCCGGGCTCTAGTCATCGGTCAGGAGGTCGCCTTTGATGAGAAGAATGGATAAAGTCTCTCAAACTCTTGTCAGAAAAAGTAGAAAGCAGGTATGACTTTAACCTATTAATAGCCGAAAATGATCGTTCTGCTGAACAATTAGTAATTTGCGTACACAAAAGTATTCTAAGAACAAAGTCAATTTTGGAAACATGGTCTGTAACCCCTCTTTTCGTAGAAGTTTACTAATTTCGATAGGTAAATCACTAATCCCATGAGACTTCAAAAGTGCCGCGAAGTGTACGAATTCTCTTGGGAAAGTTGGTTCCAAGTCTGTTTCATATGACATTTGGAGTTTTGCTGCGCGTTCAGAAATAACTTCTGGTGAACAATTCTTAAGTTTGTTGAAGACCATGAAGGAGTCTGACAGTATTTTATAATTTTCGTTTCTCCTAGCTAATTCAGTGTGCAGCTTGTCAAGTATTGGGAAAAACGTTTCGACTCTAAATTTCTCTCTACCAGTCAGAACCACTTCAGTGTCTGTTCCTTCATCAGCATGTCACAATAGAGCTGATGAACCCTAAAAGTGATTCATATAATCCATGAACCATTTCGATATCTACGAGGGCTGATCAACAAAGACTGAGATTGATTTTTTTCACAGATATTTATTACTCCAATTCAATGTTTACATGATCTTTTTCAAAGCAGTCCCCTCCTACTTAAATGCACTTTTTATAGCGTCTCTGCCAGTCCTTGAACACGTGCGGCAGACCATTCTTTGTCAGGTCCTTGAGAATCGCCTCACTTTTCTTGAGCACTGCTTCAGAGTTCTCAAATCGAATATTCCTAAGCTTTGCCTTTAGTGATGGGAATAAAAAAAAGTCACAGGGTGCAAGATCGGGGCTATAAGGTGGATGTGGTACACAGGTAATGTTGAATCGAGCCAGAAACTGCATGACTTGATTTGCGACGTGAGGCCGTGCATTGTCATGAGGTCGCCACCCAGTCCGAGAAAGCTCTGGTCTTCTTTGCAATGTGCTTCCTCAGTGTAGTCAATACTGACGTATAGTATGCTGCTGTAGCAGTAGTGTGAGGGGGAACTGCAGGCTGGTAAATCATTCCATTACAGTAAATAAATGTGATCACCATCACTTTCCCTGCAGATGGAACAACTTTTGGCTTTTTTGGTGTTGGACAACCTTGCGATTTCCACACTGAGCTGGCTTGTTTTCCTTCAGGATCATAATGATGCAGCTATGACTCATCACCGGTAATAATCGATTTCAAAAATGTATCCCCTCCATCAGCAAAGAGACGCAGCACATCACGACTTGTCTCCATTTGCACAGCCTTTTGTTCGGGAGTCAACAGACGTGGCACCCAACGAGCACAAACTCGGGTCATATGGAGATGGTCGTGCATAATTGTAAACACACTGCCATATGAAATTCTCAACACTTCACTGAGATTACGTAATGTTATACGCCGATCCTCTCGGACAATCACAGCAGCTGTGTTGATGTTGACTTCAGTCACAGCAGAAGTCAAAACACCAGGCCCACCTTGCTCAACACTGACAAGTCGGCCTCTTTGAAGTCCTTGAACCACCTAAACACTGTTGCACGAGGTAGTGCATCTTCGCTGTACGCTTGCTTCAGCTTTTCATAAGTTTCGGTGGTTTAAACGAAAACAGAATTTGATTGCGCTGTACTGCTCCTCTCGCGTCACCTCCACTGTCTGGTATACGAAATGCACGTAGGGGTCTATAAAATAGAGCATTACTACCAACCTACCGATACGTTAGTGCTGCCGCTTACCGACATTACACATAAAATTCCGCTCTTTTCAAATATTTATGTTACAGATACGAAACTATCACGGAAGCTACAGGAAAAAATCAGTCTCAGTCTTTGTTGATTAGCCCTCGTATGTTTACACTTTGCAATTTAGCATTTACACTATTAAATCTCTGGAGTATATCATTCCAAACTGCCATCATGAACACAGTCGCTAGTTTACTGAGTTGATTTAGTAAGCCTGAAGCCTCATTTCGCAAGTGGTTTCTCACAGGCATTATTGACATGTGTGAGAGCCTTGATAATGCTATCCCAATTTTCATTTACACTTACACGCGCTTCCTCTCTTGTTGACCAACGCATTTTTGATAAACTTTTTACTGTTTTACTTCCTGGTTCCATGAAAGAAAAGAGTAGTTCCCAGCGTACTGTAGAACAGGAGAAAAAATTATAAATATTTTGCACTAGATTGAAGAATGAGATGCTTCCTATAACAGCCTGCAGCACTAGTACCAAATAAATTTAAATAACGTGCAGCCTAAGGTACATAATGCGCTTTCGGATTTTATTCTCTAATACATGCCTATAAACCTGTGTAGGATCCAGACATATTGCTTGCATTGTAGTAAGATTGACCTCTACAGTCTGTAACGTCAATGGTATGTTTATTCAAGAATTTGAGTACGGCTTCAGCTAGATTTTCGTCTTGTGCCAAGCATTTGACAAAAACAAAATGATAACGTTCAACAGTCTCCCCATTTTCGTTAACGTACCTTAATATTAAAGATAACTAATCAATATGTAAAACATCTGCAGTATAATTTACTGTTATACAGAAATATTTAGCCTGCTTAATATCATTGGTGATAATTGTTTTAACTCACTCAGAGAACAGTTCTATTATTTCCATCATAAATTGTTGAAGATAATTACGCGTCCCTGTCCTGGATTTCCATATATTCAAATGTGCTCGCGAGGAAAAGATCGAACTCAACAATAAGTTCAAGCACATCATAAACTGGCCGTTATGCAATGAACTGAATGTTTCAACATGCCCACGTAGAGGAAGCCCACGACTTGTTAACTTTTTCACTACTGGAAATACTCTTTTTAGGACATTGCGTCAGTACATTTTTTCTACCTCACTCGAAATTACTTCTTACGGTTCCAAGAGATTCTTTTCTTGTTGAAAGCGGCAGTTCACAATCTCTGTTTTCGAGTGGATTTTCACGGTGAGATATACACTACCGCTCAAAAGATGTTGAGCACACCTAATTTTTAGGATTTATCGAAACAATGGAATAAAAAAGACATAGTTTGTAGTCACAACAGTATATTTAATGAAAATTAGCAATACATGTTAGATTTTTCTTTCTTCAAAGTAACCTCCCCTTGCTTTGATTACAGCTGCGTAAACTCTGGACATTTTTTCTAATAAGTGCGCCAGTGTATCTTCAGAAATATCCCTCCATATGTTGTGCACGTGACTCCACAATACATTTACATTAGAGGGTTGTTTCTTTCTTACCTCTCTATCCACATTTCTTCCCATCGTTCAACGTATCTTCTACACAGTATAGATGTATGCTTGGGATCATTGTCCTTCTGCAGAATGAACCCCTTGCCAATTAACCCCATCCCAGATGGTTTGGCATGGCGTTGGAGAATATTGAAAGTACTCCTTCATCATTCCTTCTATTTTCACATAATCGCCTGTCCTATTTCCACCAAAACAACCCCATACCAGCACCGAACCACCTCCATGCTTGACTGTAGGGGATATGCACTAAGGTGCCATGCGTTCACCTTTTGCACATCGAATAGGTAACTTAGATTCATCATAAATATTACCTTTTTCCACTGAGCAACAGTTAGCTTATATGTCACTTGGCCCATTGTAATCTTTTCCGTTTATTGACAGCTCTCAATAGAGGTTTCTTTGCCGTAATGTAACCGTTCAGATGTGCATACTGAAGTCGTCTCTTCACTGTAGAAACACTCACAGATTCATCCAACTGGTCCAGTTCTGCTGTCAGCATGGGCGCTGTTTTGAAACGATCACGTTTGCTGGTCATTATTAAATATTTATCCTCACTTTTCTAGGTCAATCTAGGCCTCCCCTTTCGATAACGATCCTTATTGCTATTTGCAGTTACATACCTCTTTACAGTGTAATGGACACTTCCCAAGGAAACGTGTTCTTGTGTGGCAATTTGACGCATGGGTGGCCTGCTTTATGTAAGCTGACTATTGCAGCACGTTTTTCTGCTGAAAACGCCCTTCTTTTACCCATTTCAGACAGCACAATAACAATGTGTACCATTCACCAGCTTATACTGAAGTGCTGTTCGCAGCCAATACCTATGTACAGATGTCTGTAAACGACATCTAGGGAACCACAGACTACTATGACATCCAAAACAAAATTAGTGAAATTGTTCCTATAAAGGCCAACACATGCTATATTTTCAAAATGCACATAATTGGCAAACTAAAGGTGGCATAGTAAATTTCAATTGTGTTTCCATGGATTTCTACCATTTATAATATGACATTGACTTTATTTGGCGTTATACACATGTTAATTGCAGCAAAACAGACTGTTCAAAAACTTTTGAGCGGTAGTGTAACACAATAAATGTATATCCAATCTGAAATACCAAGAGTTGGATTGGGATTTTTCCTGCAAACAATTTACACGGCGCAAAATAAACGGCACCTGTGCTACAGGAATATACCAAGTAATCATGCAAAGTTGATTCACCATTCAAAAGATTACGGTAAAATACATTTTTGTTAAGCTATCTGGTTTTACCGGCTATCAGCCTTCGTGAATTAGAAAAACCATTGCTACAATTTTGATGATTTCCATGGTGTAGAAGAATGTCAATTGTTGCCTCATTAACGCACCACTCCGCGGGATCATCACTAACAAGGTTATAAGTGTTCTTATTATCGGTCCCCTCTGTAACGTCTGACTCGACATGTGGTTTTGCTATGTGTATCTCAAATTCAGAAACTTTTCCATCTTTAATCACTGTTTCGTTCGCATTTGGATTTAATGTTTCCACTACGGCTTCAGAGTTATCAGCACAGCTTGAACTAGAACCTGCAACATTTCTCGCGAAAATGTGTGTGTGCACTCTATACTATCTCGATTTTTCTTGGCTAATTTACGAAATACCGCCTCACTTCATTTTGAGCGTTTCTTTTTCTTTTTGCCGATATGGCTTATGGTAAATTGGTAGTGTCACTTATGTGATTCCGTCAACTACACAAGGAAAAGGAATAAACATGGTGTATACTTAGACCTATAAGAGTAGCCTATATATAAATAGAAAATTGCCTAACTACTTCAAAATAGAACCACACGATTAGTAAGCCTTCAACTGTAACACAATCACTACTACTGACCAACACAACACATTTGACTTATTTTGCGAACTAAAATAAAATCATTAAGAGCATGACAATGTAAAGTAATTTAAATTCAATTATGCGTTTTTATTCTTTCAAGTTGTGAAATTATACCAAGTACCTAGGTGGTAGGTGATGAATTAAGCCTCAGAAACCGACAGTAGGCAAGTTAGTAGTATACTTTTTTTTAATAATAATAATAATAATAATATTGTCGATTGTTGCCCATACGCTACAATAATTTCATAATTTTTGTCAAGGTTTAAGCTCAATAATTAAAAAAGTAAACAAAAAAATTGTTAACATTACAAATTATGCTACAGAACATGCCGCTCCCTAGGCCGTGCTTACAGTGCCTATACATAAATCCACCTCTGATTTAGGAGTCGGAGCTAGAATGAGTATATCGTTGCGGTTGGCAGCCAGAGAAGACGCGTCCCAGTGGGAATAATTATACATCCCTATTGCACGTGCTTACTGTTTAAGGATTCTTTACCTAACCCTTTCTATTACAGCCTCTTTCATATCCATTAATTTTCTTACCTCTTCATTCTTTTTCTTTTCCAATTAAGATACTGTGGCTGCCCTTCTTGTAACTTCCATTTCTACCACTTGTATCCATTCCTCTGCCCCATTTGTTCAACTACTCTTTGAAGAATTCTTTTCTTTGTCTAGAAATAGTTCTACTTCACAAAACCCCATTCTACATCTTTATTGCTCTCCTCGCCTGTGACATGTAGTCCACATTCACTTCACAACTTCTAGTTTCATGGATCCCAAATATTTAAATTCACAGACCTAATTGTTCCCTGCGGTATTTTAATGACTCTTCCCCTGTTCCCACCACCAGATATTCAATTTTAGGCATATTGACCTGAAGGCCTCCTGTGTTGAAGGTTTCCATTAGCTCCTTTATTACATATTTCACATCTCTGCAACCTTGAGTAAATAGTTCCTGATCATCTGCAAACAAAAGGGAGTGTATTGTACCATACCTTTTCAAGATTGATTCCATTGTTCAACAATGTGTTACAGAAATATCTTAAAGAGCTGGGACACACTACATGCTTGCCTCAAACTCTAAGGACTTTTACACCTGAAGAAAATCCATCCTCCTCCATTGAGTTTGAATCTTGGGAACCAGAGGCTAGCATATTACCCCTAGACCACAGATGATGACTATGGTAAGAATGCTTTAAGAATGTCTAAAAATAAATCTGATGTTTTCCATTTACATGATCTCTACATCTAACAAATTCTTGATAAAAATGTATTCTTATTCCTCATCTAATTAATGAAAAGGGAATGGAAGTTTTTTTTTTATGGATGCTCTTTAACTATTGTGGTTCTCAGCATTCCATACTATACTGAAAAAGACTGGGCATGAAAGACTGAGTAATTTTGCTGAGAGGCCTCTTTATGAAGCTTGAGGTTCTTTTACATGCTGTAAATCTACGACACAGGACCAACTGCTTTCCTTCGATTCTGAAGGAAGCCATACTGAGGATTTTTTTATGCCAGAAAAAAATCCATTGTCCTCCACCAGGTTTGAACCCAGGACGACTATATACTTCATACTAATCGAGATAAATATTATCAAAAATGGTCTTATTACTTGCTTCCTTAGAAATAGAAGGGAAATAAGGAAAAGCAGTAGTAGGCTAAAGCGATAGTCAAATCTTTTAAAAGCTGGTTGCTTTGTGATTGAAATTCCTTTGTTTGTATGATCAGGAGTTGACAAATTCCTGTATGAGAAAAGTATAAGTAGTTTAAAGCCAACAGCAGTAACAAGGAATATCTCAGAAATAATCAGTTCTACGAAAAAAATTTATATCACATAAGTTATTTGTTTTAATGAGATCAAAATTTTTTGTATGGTAAGTTTTTGTCCATCTATTATGGTTTACAGTTTTGCAAAATTCATTCAGAATAAGGAGCCATTCTGGCTATTTCAGAAAATTCAACATATACATATCTTTAATATACAATACTTTTGAGAAAATCAAAATTTTCTAAACTGTTTCATGTAAAGGATAGTTTGGAGTGGGGGTGAGGGGATTTCCTTGAAAATCTTTGTGTTGCATCCTTAGGAGATACTGAAACTAAATACCAAGTTTGGGATTTTTTTCGTTTTTGAGCTATGCTGTCTAGACACAGACACACACACAATTCTTTTTCTAAAATGCTTTTTTTTTTTTTTTTTTTTTTATTCAGGGGTCTCATAATATGTATTTCCAGTGAAATCTTGGTATAAAATGTTTGGGCAGAATACAATACCTTCTCTGTATGCTATTTATATAGTACGTGTAGAGAATATAATACAGTAAAATAACTACTCTCAAACTGATAAGATTATTTCATGGCAAGAACCTTGGCTTGTAACCTTGTACTCTTCTACCAATTGTGGTATTTAACAGTCTTTTCGATTTTGAATTAAGCTGAAGCCACACCAACACAAACAAACCTTTTTCAAAAAATGCTTTTTTTGAACTCAGAGACCCTCAAAACATATATTTCCAGTGAATCTTGACATCAAATTTTTGATGGAATACAATACCTACATTGTATGTACATATGTGCAAGAGAAAGTAAAAAAGATGCATTAAAAAAAAAAAAAAAAGCAGTGTAGGCTGGACCCATTTTCATGAATGAGTAAAAGAAGGAATTGTTTGTCACCTTCTCAAACCTAATCTATCCCTTACATGGACAGTTTCTAAAAAAAAATTGCTGTTTTTAAACATGAAAATTCTAAATCCTATATTTTTAAGATAGAGCTTTCAAGCTTCGTATATTTACAATATTATTTTAGAAGTCTCTCTGCAAAATTTAGCCATGTACTTAGTTTCCACATCATTGATTTTTTTTTTTAGTTTACCGTCCTTTAACCTGGTTGGTCCTATCGGACAATGAATGAAATTGGTGAAATAATGCTCAAATGATCTTGGGGTCCATAGAGCTTAGCTACTCAACATTCGTCTTCTCAGGATAAGGGAAAACCCCGAAAAAAACCTTATCCGGGTAACTCACCCTAAGTGAGATTCGAACTTACAACCTGTTGAATGTGAAGCAGACATGCTACCACCACACTACCCAGGCAGGCATCATTGATTTATCAATTAATAATTTAAATTTTTGATATAAAATGTTCCTTGCAGACAGTTTTATTATTTAATGTACAATATTTTTAAGCATTTGCTAATGTACAAACAAGTTAAGTTTGATTTTAAAAAAATATATTTTTAGTATGTATTACCATATAAGACCAATTACAAATAAGGATGAATTATGGAAGCACACATCATTACAAATGCTATGCAATCTCGGGTTTAAATGGCCATTCAGGAATTTAAAAATTGCGCAGAGTGAAAAAGTAAATTAGATTTAAATAAACAGAGATTTGTTTAGTAATAAAGCACAAAAAATCACAAATTTGGTTCACAGCTTAGGATTTCCAATTGACTAAATAGCCCATGAAGTCCTCTTCAATGTGAATGCCTCTTACATAACTGGTAAATCATGAGAGATAGATAAACGCTTACAGCACAAAAATTACATTGTTAAACACCTGTTTTAGTTAACCTTTTACAAAATCTTTGTAAATATTCCTTATTGGTTTGAATTTTTACCTATTTTTTCCCTGGTAATGAAATAAAACAAAGTTTAAAGATTTTACATAGCAACTAGCTCTTAAAAGATTTGACTATTCTTTTAGCCTAATGTATTACCTTATTCCCCTTGTAGTTACAAGGAAATATGTAGTAAAACCATTTCTGTCAATGTTTGTCTCATTCATGAAGTAGATAGAAGAATAAGCTTTTCTAAGAACAGTTTGTAATAGAAAAGGCAGAGAAAGTTATATGAATGTACCTCATATATATTTTGTTTTGTTTTACTTAATACATTGCAGATACGCAGTTTTAACATCTCTCTAAGATGTTATAATTGAAGCTGAGAAATTAAAGAGTATGAGAACATGCAAACTTAACACATCCTTCTATGACTTTCCTAACGATTTTGCAATCTCAAAATGGTCACCTTCTCAAACCTAATCTATCCTTTACATGGTCAATTTCTAAAAAAAAATTGCTGTTTTTAAAAATGAAACATACAATTTTACAGTTCAAACTAAGAGAAATTAGCAAACAATTCTTATAGTGTGAATCCTTAAGTTGGCAACATGAGTGCAGTAGATTAACATTGTATGGATGTTTACAAACCTTGGATAAGATAGTACAAGGAATGTCTCACCTCTCCTCTTGATTCCAAGGAGACCATGAATGAGCTGGTGCACACACAGTACATAATAGCTAGAGAAGGTATTGTATTCCACCCAAGAATATAATACTGCTGGAAATATATGTTTTAGGGTCCCCTGAATCCAAAAACAGCATTTTGAGAAAGGTCCATGTGTGTAAGGACTCCATAAGTCAAAGACAAACTTGGTATTTAAGTTCAGTATCTTCCAAGGATGCAGCACAAAGATTTCAAGGAAAATCCACATACCCCCAAGTACCCCTTAAATGAAACATTTTTCAAAAACTCTAACATATTCCACTCACATGACTTTCTCTAGCTGTTCCACAAACAAGCTTTTCTTACAAATGATTATTCTTTTATCTACATCATGCTAACCAAGGTAATTATTACCAGAATTGGCCTTATTACTTGCTTCTTTGTAAGTAAAAGGCAAATAAGAGAATGCACTAGGTTAAAGTGATAGTCTAATCTTTTAAAAGCCAGCTGCTATGTCTCTCTCTTGTTGCTAGGAGTATAAACAAAAGAGAGATGAAAAGTAAGACATCTTCCCCTTTGAGAAAGGTTTAAGTAGCTTAAAACTGAAACCAATAACTCAGATTTCTCGAAAACGGTTAACTCTATATATTATATATATAAAATTATATGACATAAATTGTATGCTTTAATGAGATATACATTTTTTGTGTAGTAAGTTTTTGTCTACCTTTTATTGTTTACCAGTTATACAACACATCTCTTCATTCTGAATGACTTTTGGCAAGCTGGTAAACCTGGCTATGGTAACAGTCAAATCTTTTAAAAGCTGGTCAATATATGAACAATTGAAGTTCTGTTCACTTTATGTTGCCAGTAAAACAAAAGAGAGATGAAACGAAAGGTGACCTTGTTTGAGATGATGTGCAGTGTAAAACTGAAACCAATAACAAGGAATATCTCAAAAACAGTCACTACAACAAAAATACATGACATAAATTGTGTTTTAACAAGATATACATTTTTTGTATAGCAAGGATTTGCTATTTCTTACGGTTTACCGGGCTGCAAAATTCATCAGGAATGAACAGGTCTAGAAGCTATTTCCAGAAAATTCAAGATAAACATTTTGTGATGTAAACATCTTTAATATATGGTATTTTAATGAAAATCATTAGAGCAATTTTGGAGAAAAACATTTTTGCATATGAACAGTAGTTTGGGTAAGGGGGGATTTTCTTGATAATCTTCATGTTGCATCCTTGGAAGATAGCAAACTTAAATACCATGTTTGATATTTAATGGTCTTATAGTTTTTTAGTTATGCTGTACAGACGCTCATGGATATCTCTCTAAATATGCCTTTTTAGGACTCAGAGGACCTCAAATCATATATTTCTGAAATCTAGGTATCAAATTTTTGGGTGGAAAACAATACCTTCTCTTTAGGCAATGTACATGTAGAGAAAATAAAACTACAATATAGGCAAACAAAATAGTAATTCAGTAATCCTTAGTTTTGCTTAATATTCTTCAAACCTTAATTTGTAGTATCTTTTTTATTCCTCTCACATTGAGATAATTTCAAGACATAACTTAGATTTGCTTTTGTTTACCTTAAGCTTCACTTATGTAAAATTATAGTGTACGTGTGTAATTTTCTTCTTCTTATCAACATTCTGGTAAAATGTTTTAGAAGACACGAGTAAGTTAAATTCTCAATGCTATTAAAACAAACGCTGCTGGTCAATCTTTTATTAAACAAATCTGATGTGTCCCATTCACATGACTTTCTCTACATCTCTGTAACAAACTATTGATAGTAAGCTAATTCTTTTATTTTGTCAATTAAGATAAATATTAGCATAAGCGGTCGTATTACTTACTTTCTTTAAATAGAAGATCCTGTATAAAAAAAAATATGTGTTCCATTCACATGACTTTCTCTTCATCTGTGTAACAAATTGTTGTTAATAAGCTTATCTTTTATTTATTTCATGCTAATCGAGTAAAATTAGCAGAAATAGTCTTATTTCTTGCTTTATTTTAAGTGGAAGCGAAATAAGGGAATAGGTCAAAGTGAAAACCAAAAGCTGGTTGCTATGTGACTGACGTTCCTTTGTTTGTATGGACAGGAGTTGACAACTTCCTGTATGAGAAAAGCATAAATTTTTCAACGCTGAAACCAAGAAAAAGGAATATCTCAAAAACGATCAACTCCACGAAAAAAATGTTTATAACATAAATTGTGTGTTTTAATGTGCTCTACATTTTTTGTCCATCTCTTACGGTTTAGTAGTTATGCAAAATTCATCCAGAATAAAGTAGTCTTCAGAGGCTATTCCCAGAAAATTCAAAATATATGTTGTTTACTAGTTTTATTTGTCAGGTAAATATCTTTAATATATATTTTAATCAAAATCATTAGAGCCATTTTTTAGAAAATCAAAATTTTCGAAAAAAGTTCCATGTAAAGGGTAGTTTGGGTTGGGGGGATTTTTCTCAATCTTCATGTCACATCCCTGGAAGATGCTAAACTTAAATACCAAGTTTGGTATTTTACCGACTTTTCGTTTTTGAGTTATCATGTTCACAGACACACTGATACACGGACCTTTTTCTGAAAATACTTTTTTTGGATACAGGAGACCCTAAACATATATTTCCAGTGAAATCTCGGTATTGAATGTTTGGTGGAGTGCAATACCTTCTCTATACACTATGTACATAATACGTATAGAGAAAGTAAAAATTCTTTTTTATTTTATTCAGGGGTCCCAAAACATATATTTCTGGTGAAATCTCAATATCGACTTTTTGGGTGCAGCACGTGTAGAGAAAGTAAAACAACTATCTTATTAAGGGAACATGGTTCATAGATTCAATTCCTACCTGTTTACATAGAATGTAAGAGGTACCTCTTCTGGCAGCTAGCCTTAAATACTAAAGAAAAGCAAATGCAGAGGTGTTGCTTTTATATTACTTAACTAAATTATTACAAATTTTCAACTGTGTAAATATACATTTTGAAACATTTTTCACTTTTAATTAAAACGGTATATGTTGATAAGTGTTTAAAAGCACTCATTTTCAATTTTTTCCATAAAAGAGGGAGTGCTCAATCTGTATGAAGTAACAGACGAGCAGCTAATGAGAGTGAAACTGCTAGAGTGGCCTATCTTCTCTCTTCCAGTTACCTTGGATATGACATAGCCATTTTTATCATAGTCTCAAAAGTTGTAGTTGTCATCATATTTAACTTCAATTTGATATCCTACTTTGTAACCATAAAAATCAAAAGGCAAGGAATGCTTTAATGTCTAATCGAACTCCTTGTGTGTTTCTGTTGAGATTAAATTCTTCAAAAACCAAATACTCCATCACAGATCACATTTTAGTTTTATTCATTTTGCATAAAATTAGTTTTTCCTTTGCACGTTACAATTATCAACATAAAAAAACTAACTTTACTTATCCCCCTTAAGTTTTATTGCACACCTTCTAAAGGATTATACTGACAATTGTGACAGTAATTGCATACAATAGTACTTTGAAAGGACTCATATGAAGGATATCAAAAACAAATATGTCATTCCATTATTATACTGTAGTTAAAATGCTAAAGGCTCTGACATTTTGAAAGGTTATTTCAGAATAGATATTAGAAAACTAATAATTCGACGAGACCACTAAACAGCCATTTCCTCCTCAAATTTGGATCCAGTTTTTCTGGGGAAATATTTCATTGCTGAATGAAATGCAAATGCTTTACAAGATGAGATTATGCCTGAAGTTTGGAGGTGGTGTGGATGGTAATGCAGTGTTTTCCAAGACTGGCTTAAAATATTAAATGAAATAATGAATTTGTTCAGTTAGAAATCAGTCATGTTAAAATCAGTAAGCGGTTAAGACATTATTCATGATGAAAACATGACATTGTAGGTCATGGTTTCATTATAGGTGGTGATGATGCAAATAATTCCAGTCTAAACATGAAAGCAAAAATTGAACTGATGTAGATTCTATCAGTGAAAAAGATCTGTATATTTATGCTTCTTAAAACTGCATTAACATATCTACAGTATTCAAATAATATGCACTACTCAAGGTTCCAAAATATCCATAAAGCCTTCCTCTGCAATTGCTTAGATACGATTCATTCCCCTCAAAAAATAATATTTATAAATAAAGATGAAAAGTTTGAAGTTTGTTAGCTTCCAAGCAAATGTTTCGCATTTACAAATCTTTGGTGAATGATCCCACTGCATTAGCTTGTAAACTGTATTACGTAAGTTCATACTTCACTGTCTAGGCATATGAAGCAATTATTTTGTATTTTTCTCATTATTTTGATGGTCTGTCATGCAAATTTTCAAAATGATGTTGCATGAATTATTTAATCCATCCATCTTTAAACCTTTTTTTTTAAAAATGGAATAACTTTAAGATTATGTAAATCAGAGTGCAGCTAATAAACCAAAATTTATAAGTTAAATTCAAGTTCATATACGTATATATGTATGTATGTTTTGTCTGCATAATATGCAGCACTAGGATTAATAAACTTATACACTCTTCTCCCAGAACGCACTCGTTTTCAGCAACTGATCCAATAATGTGATTTTTTTCAGCATATCATGACAGAAGCGCAAGATGATGTTAAATGCAGTGTCTTTGGTAGAAATGTTACTAGTTATGATTATTGCCAGCTCTACTAGTTGTTCCAAAAGACGAACACAGCTCAACACAAATATAGTACAGAAGACTAGCCATTCAATAAAACATTCCAAGATTCAGGTGAAAAGTCTGTGAGAAGGAAGGGCAGAAAACAGGCAAAATAAAATTGTGGAAGAAAAAGCTAAAGTGTGAAGACCCAGAAAAGCACAATGAGCTCCTAAGGCCATAGCTACACTTTTCATGCAAAATATTTTAAAAAATATATATGCATGTTTTAGAAAATATAAACCATGTAAATAACTTTTCTAAATAAAGGAAACAAACAATATCTAAATGATTTCCAGTGTGTGGCAATAAGAGCTCATTTCCCAACCAACTACTCCAGCTGTCTGAATGTAATTTTTATACTTAACTGAAAGGAAAGGAAGGAAAGTAAGGTTAATAAGCCTGTCCATGAAACAGAATATACAAGTTAAAACTTCATTTTTCTGCAAAGTTCAAAATTACATTTCGACATTTTGGAGCCTTAGTGTAAACAGCAGGGTGTACTAACTAAGTCTTCCCTTTAGAAGCGATGCACAGCTTTTTACTATACTTTAGGGGGGTGTTTAATTACAATCAAATACACACAATTTATAAGTGATACAATGTAAGATAGTAAGAAATATATAGCAACTATTTGTCAGTTTCAAATACAGAAAAGCATAAGTAAATAGATGTTTTATAGCTGTTTTAAAGTGGAAAATAAGAATTACTCATTTTTCTAACAGTGCAAACAGTGAGAGAGAGAGAAAACCAAAATACAGTTATAATGAAGATCATCTAAAACTCAGCTATAGAGTAAGTAATAGTAGGATACAGAAAGCATGCACTCATCATAATATACTCTGTTATTTTTCTTTCTTTTTCTTTTCCTTTTTTTTTTTTTTTAATCTTTTTTTAAATCTTTTTCTACACTGAAAACAAAGCCCTATCTCTGTTTCCCCTTTAGTTCAGTAAGAATTACACAATAATCTAACATAACCCAGATTTGGCTCTTATATATAAACAAATCAAATAACCTTATAATGTTTTTGTTTTTCTTTCTTTTCTTTCCTAAAATAATACTCTGATATGGGGTTGGTAAAGCAACTGTCTATACAGCGTAACTGAAGGGATATTTACTCGATTAATTTCATACTGATTACAATTATTTTCAAATAAATCTCAAATTTTAATTCTTCTTTGGACATGCTGCAAAAATAAATTCAATAACAGCATTACCTCCATGAAAATTATTTTTGCTGATCCCTTAATAGTGATCCCTTTGCTGCATATAGAAGGGGCCACTACAAATGTTCACAATTTTCTCAAGGATTCCTATTTTGAAGGAAAACATTTGCCACATTTGAAATACCTCAAAGTGATGGTTGTTGGTACCTGGTACCTGCTAAGCAAGCGCAGCATATTCACATCACAAAAAATTTCCTTTTTTAATTTTTCCCCCCTTGGAGGTTAGGAAGTAAGCATAAAAGAAAATTATAGAATACAATTGTAATACTCAACTAACTACTCACTGATCATACTACTAACTAACCTGTACATTGCACCATTAAATGATTAAGCATTTCTTTAAGAGATTAGATTCATAATGACCAACATCACATCTGTAACTTTCATCTATTTAATCAATAATGGTACAATGATTAGTATGACTGTTTGTGTCATTTCAATATAATTATTATATATATACCTATTATAGTGTATCTTTTAAAATACCCATACATACATACACACATTATTTATAAGAAGATTATGAGCCTGTATAAAATGTAGAAATAGTGTCCAAACTATTTGTGCTGACAGTCGTGAATTGAAGCTGAGCTAAAATACAACTAAATACAGAAGAAACAAACACTTTTAGCTAACAAGAGAAAGAGGATATTTCTAATTTAATATTTAAACCCAAAAGAGACAAAACATATACATATTCAGTGTTTATATTTGGCATTAGCAATTGTCAATTACACATTCCAATGCTGGGATCAACTCCACACATTAACTGAATGATATAATATTCATACTGTGAGTGCCTGGAACCATAACATTTCTGAAATACATAGTCAGATTCATTATAAAAAAAAAAAGTGGAAACAAGGTTTTATCATACCTAAAATTATATTTGCATTATATTGGTTTTTATAGTATTTTTAGATTACTAACAATTATTTGTTTTTGAGCCTGCCTGGGTAGTGTGATGGTAGCATGTCTGCTTCATATTTAACAGGTCGTGAGTTTGAATCTCGCTTAGGGTAAGTTACTCGGATAAGGTTGTTTTCCCGGGTTTTCCCTTATCCTGAGCAGACGAATGTTGAGTAGCTTTAAACTCCATGGACCACAATGTCATTTGAGCCTCTTGTTTACTGATGTTACCTGTTGTTAATCAGTGATAAATTGTGGTAGAGGGCACAAGGACACATGCCCTTTCTTTAATTTTAAATAATTTCTGTTTAAATTCTCAAAAAAAATATTACAGAATAAATGGCAATCTCTGAATGTTTCAGCACTTGCAGTGTAGTATATAACAGAAAAGTAGGGAGGGTTACAACAGCTACTAAAGCAAAAGCAGACAATTTAGTGTGTGCATGTACGAAAAGAACAAGTCAGGCTACATTCTCCTTGTAACCAGGTCTAGCATGGCAGAATGCTTTGGCTTAAATTGAATTATAATGGGCAAAGGGATGTTGCACAGAATGCTCATGAAGAGATCAGTTACAGTGAACCCATTTAAAATGGTCAGCAGCTATTCTGAAAAATGGCTGCTATAAGGTTATTAAATTTTTGAAATTATGGAAGATGTGTGGTTCATCACACGACTGGATACAGCAGGACCTGCAGCACATAAAAAATAACAAACATAAGGAGCCTCTGAATGACTTAACTTATGTACAGTACAGTAAACCAAATTAACATAAATATATATCTTATATAGTGAATGTCTAGAACAGGCTTTTCCAACCGAAGACTGCATAACATATCAGAGCTTGGTTCCACCTGCAGAGAAGCCTTATGGAGCCAGCATAATAATCAAGGTCAAAACAACAGCAGTGTATGTCTATATTATATACGTGTTATGCAGTGTAGTGTCATGGCTTCAATTAGCAGTATATATCTCAAAGACTGTCTACTCTAAAAATTTTCTTCCTATTTGAGAAGAGTTGTTGATATTTGTGGAAACTGGAACAGTGGCAGCATATTTGGTGTTCCAAAGAAATGCAGTTTGTCAAGAACTTTAATTTGCAGAGACATTACTTGTGCCAGGCTGCTGAACATGATAAAAACCAAGAACATGCTAACATCATCATGAAATTTAAAACATTAGTACATAATGCTGAAACAGAATTTCTCTTGCAAGGGTTATACCATTTTATTTATATATATCTATATATATAAAAATGAATCGCTGAAATGTTTGTGCTCATATCACTTCCGAGCGACTGCACAAATTGAACAATTCTTTTTTTGTTGCATTCGTTATTGTCACGACAAGGTTTATGGAAAGAAAATGTTTAAAAATAGTACGGGAAAGTATTTATAATCTCATAATATGAATAAAAACCGTGCCAAGCGAATGCACTTCAATTAATAGCCACCAGATGGCAGTGGTATCACGGTTATTTGTTGCTAAATGGTCGTAGTATTTTTCCCTCCCCATTCAATGTTAAGGTAATGCACCAGTTTATCGACACAATGACGCAACCCAGCAGTTAAATGCAAATACATTTTTAATATTAACTGTCCTTTCCTTACTCCTATCGTATAAAGAATCAAAGAAGCTTTCCTAATGATGAACACCTAGAGCAAGTACTTATTTATTTTCCGATAGATAGCAATAGTAGTATTTTTCCTCCCCATCCAATGTTAAGGTAACGCAACAGTTTATCGAGACGACACAACGCAGCAGGAAATTCAAAAATATTTTTATGTATTAACTATCCTTTCCTTACTCCTATCTTTTAATATAAAGAGGCTTTCCTGGCGACGAACACCTGAAATACGTACTTATTATTTGCCACCAGATGGCCATAGTACCTACTGCTCTATTTTTCTTCTTCAATGCTAAGGCAATGCACCCGCTTATGGAGACAATGGCACAAGATAACTGCAAAAATGAAATATATTTCTTATGTATTAACTATCGTTCCTTTGGTCACATCGTTTAAATAAAGAAATAAGTATATTTTTGTTGTAATTCTTTAAAATGAACAAGTTATAAGTAATGCACATAAGCATTAACCGTTCTTGAAATCTGAAAATAGCGTGATCCATTTTAGGTTTAACTTCCTATTGCAGATATTGGTTATTTGACGTTATGTGATACATGAGCTAGCTAAAGAACATGAAAATACCCGCGTCACCATCACACTACATTTGCGGTGCTCTTAATACATTTGATAAAGTAATATTTTGGGTTAAATGCAGAAATTTAATACACAAAACTATCATGAAATAAAAGTTTATCAATTGACCAACCAGATCTACTTCCTCTTTAGTTACGTCATTGTTAGCCTTAGAAATTCCTGTTTTGACATAGAAGAAAATGAAGAAAGAGGTGGAAAACATTAGGAGTAAAGGAAAGAAAGAGATTCGGAAGAAGCATGAATGTTACTTTGTGACTTTCTCCTTAATGTAATTCATTACCTATGCCAGCGTATACCCGCCACATTATGGATACGCTGCCATTACTGTTATTATGACAATGACATCTTGGTTGCCCACGCTGTTAACTGCATATGTCATCCTTTCCACATTACCTTATGGGTGCTCTGACTTTGTCCTTTTCGCAATACCAACTATATATGCTTCATTGCACAGATCATTGCACTTTTCAGATGCAAAGGCATTATTAGACATTGACAATGGGAAAATTCCTGTTGACACTTCCAATGACCTCATTTCGTTTCCATCAAATCTTTGTCACTTCACAATGTCAAAAGAAGAATTAATATCGAATGTGTTTCCAAATATTGGTGCAAATTACAAAGACTATGCTTGGTTGAACGAACAAGCCATTTTAGCAGCAACTTGTAGATGTAGATGATTCGAACGTAAAAATTCAGGGTAAAATTGATGGACAAATGCATTCATTTAAGTTGACCAATTCCATTACCAACCCAAATGAAGTCGCCAATTAGCTAACTAAATTCATTGGATTTGCCAGGATTCCCGCCACACAGTTTTACAGTTCAAGGTTGACTCTTTGATAATCATACTACGCAATATCTATCAATCAGAATTATGAAGCGGAACAAAATTCACTGTTAAAAAAATTATGAAAAATTTGATTTAAGTTACTATAACATAAGAAAGTTCAAAGGCGAGGATATACTTATTCCAAGAATACCACTAATGTCAACCGACTTTCTGATTGAATTTAAGCGCGCCTTGCATTCGCAATGACAATAAATCCCAAGATCAATTGTTAGAAGTGTGTGTAATATACCTTCAATTGTGTTTTTCCATGTTGTACGTTTCGTGCTCGAGAATCGGCAAACTATTTTTTTTCTCTCCGGAAGGAAAATTGTACATTATAATAAAGTGTTGTCAAATTATTTAATTTTAATTCATTGCATGGTCGTACTGTAAACGGAAGATTTTGTCTTGAGTTTTCTTCATTAGGTACACCACCCATGTGAAGCCGGTGCGGGCAGCTAGTATATATATACTTTGTTACCTTTTCTGGGTTTACACAACAAGGTCAATATGTAATTACAGTACCATTTATCCCAGTCCCAATCCTTATGGTACCATGGCTACCAATACTAAAAATATAGCAAAAGTTAATTGTGTTGATTACAATTTACCCATGATGCTAACCCCACTGCTCTGATAGGTCAAGCAGCTATATTTACTCTGTATTCTCTGCTGGCCTGCTTCAGAGCAGAGAGAAGCTCCGAGTGTCACAGAGCATTCAGTTGGGAATGCCTGGTTTATAAGGATATATAATCTTGCACACTAATTCTTTTGTTATAATTTTTTCCTGTGCTATTGCTCCACTATTGATAAGCAGTTTCTTAGCATGTGACCACTTAAGCCATTTTTAAATTAAATTGTTCACTTCTCCATACTTTGGCTCCCTTTTTATTTTCATTCCATTCTTTATTTTTTAATATGTTACTTTCATCCAGCCATATTTGAATATTTCAACAAATCTCCTTGTGCAAATTCCTTCTCATTCTCAAGAATCATTTTTCTTTCCTCCAATATTGACATATGATTCACTGAATATGACTGCATGAATTGCTAAACAATAGTATAGTTGTTAAATAAAGCAAAAGCACTCTACCCATCAATCTTCTCACTCCAGGATACAAAGACTATGATTCCTTGTCCTTGAGGAATAGCATCACTCCTAATTTTATGAAAGGAGCAACCACTAGTTGGCTTAAAATGGAAAAAAGGGAGACAGGATGGATAATCCTGTGTAGTAAAACCACTTCTGAGAATCAAAGGCTGTGTATTAGTTCCAAGTGAAAATCAATTTATAGTCGCTATAACTAGCCCCATTTAGTTCAGGTCACTTTCTGAAATTTGTAGTTATTGACCAAAAATTCACAGTGTGAGGTGCTCATTTAATGCAGAGGATATTAACACAGGTTTTATGGGAAAACTAATCAGTTCCATAAGAAAATTAGTTTATTGAAATGACTGTTAAGTGAAGGTGGCTATTTGGGTAGGTTTGAACATCACTATCCTTGTATATGCCCACTAGGCCTGTCTTTCCTATAGCATCTGCATATTCACACTAACTAGGGACCACTCTCTAATTGATATCACAATTTGAGCTGTAATTTTTAAAGTGAAAATACATTGACAAGAAAACCCATATCTTGGCTTTCTCTTCCATAGGAACAGAATTCATTGCAAAAAATTAAAAAGTTTTAAGTTACAATGGCTGAGTTTTAGTTCAATGATCAGCTGCCTGGTAATGTGGGGACTGCTGATAATTGGATTAACCTGCTACAAGTTTCTATGCATGATACTATAGTGAAGGTAACTACCAAGAGATCATCTCACAAAGACAATATTGGACAAAGATGATTTCATTTTTTTCCCAGTGAAGGGTGCCTCCAAGAAAGAAGAAAAAAATTGCTTATTTTGCAAGTTGTTCTTTGGTTTAATAATTTTTAACACTGATATATGCAATGAATTGGATATTATTAGTGGATCATTCTAACTTGTAAATAAGTTTTTTCTTGTCAATCTTGGGCATATGAGGCACAAAGGCAACACACACTTGCACTTTTATCCAATCCATAAATCTTACGATTTCCCATTAGCTGTTTCATACCATCAATGGTTTATGAGGAATCTAACAAATAAGAAGTTCTTCCATAAACTCAACCAATACATACTTAAATATCAATCTTTTAAAATTAGTAGGCTGAAAATCAGTGAGCTTGAATGGTTACTGAAAGGAGGGTTCTAGAATGAATTCCATCATTGTTAATGAGAGAAGTTAGTTTTTATTTTACTATTCTTCTGCATAGGCACACTTTAAAGCCACAACAAAACCCTCCTTAAGAAAATTAATATGGATTACTTTCTATTCACTATGAGCAGATGGAATCTATCCAAATGTATTTATCTAACTAGCCTAGATTTCAAAGAAGATGACCTTGTTAAATTTTTTTAGTCTATATTCTGGCCTACTGTGCCAGAATTATATTTGAAGCAGATTATTGTTGACATCAGTGTATGCTGAATATGATAAATTCACCATCAAAGAGTGCTGCTTCCTTCCTTTATAAAGTTCCTTCCCCCCATTTTTCTTATTTATAATTACTTTGGAGAATTTATTGGAATCCTACAGCTTAGCTTATACATGATTAAAAAAAAAAAAATGGTTTTGTGAAATTAAATTCTTTAAGAATTCACATTAGTGCAATCCATACATATTGTAAATGCAATTTTATTTTTCTCACATAACAATCCCTTGCATGACCATATAAACTGTACAGGTGTTATGTGGCTTAAGCATAAATATATTTTCTTCCCGGCATAATAAAGAAAAGACTGAATATATCTTAATTCATTTATGTATAGCTTCCTTCATTATAAAATACTGCTGCCTCCGATGACCATTTCGAATACTGCTGAAACATGGACTGATGATTGAAACAAACTACAAGTTGATTTAATAAAAACTGACCTCCAAATTCTTAATACTTATGGTTCAAACTGTTAGTAGATATATGTGAGGGGCTAACCTCTATTGAAAGTTGCTACTACCAGGAAAAAATAATGAACTCGGTAAGTAAAGAATCTGATTGTTTGGAAATATAAATTTGGCAGCTTAATTTAAAAAGTTTTCTTTGGTGGGTTTGTTTCTATATCATCATCAAATGTTATTTTCACTAACTTGAGCTTGTTGAAATGGAATATTAATACATTATCTACACATATCTTTATTATTCACTTTATGAACAACTTTTATTTTGAGAGATTAGCAAAATTCTTAACATTACATTTTAGGTGTCCTCTTTTTAAAAATTGAACATCCACCACTCTTACCAACATATTACCATGTGTTTTGTGCACATTATTTTCAGGATACTTCAATTTTAGTTGTATGACTTTCTGACAACATTGCACTGTGTGTTCAAAAACAGCTATGTTCCTTACACAATACAGTATTTTTTAATCACTTTCTTGTATGATGTGCTGTTTCACAGCAAAAGAACTTCAAAAGAAAATGGTTGCACAACTAAAAATTCTGAACAATGTAAAAAATTTAAAATTCTTATAATTACAAAATAAATTACAATTATCCTCTTTCTCTTATATCATGGCTATTCTTGGTATTGAAAACCTAACATGAACTAATATATGCTTCTGTATGCAAGCAAAAGCTATAGCATTAATATTCATATTCAAAATTATATGCCTGAAAATATAGGAATTCTATGAAACAACCGCAATAGAACTCTAAATGTGTTTTCAATAATCTCTCTTTACAACATTTCATATCCAGCACATAACTTGCCTTACATTAGTATGAAAATACTGTAAATACCAAAGAATAACCATTTACAGTTCATGACAAATGGTTTAAACTCAGAACCAGAGACAAAGAGAGAGAGAGAGAGAGAGAGAGAGAGAGAGAGAAATGAACAGACACATAGACAGAAAGTTCAGTGAGAGAGAGAGAGAGAGAGAGAGATCATAGGCAGAGTGAACAAGAACCAGCAAGAAAGAGAGAGAGAGAGAGAGAGAGAGAGAGAGAGAGAGAGAGAGAGAGAGAGAGAGAGAGAGAGAGAGAGAGAGAGAGATATTTAAGATTACAACAAAAATGGCATTGGGAAAGGAGGATGTATTAGGGTGGGTGGTTGATTTAAATTGTGCAGGAGTGCCATAAAATCCTCTTAGGCTAATATCAAAAGAATGGGGAGGAATAATAAAAAAAGACATTTCTTTTTCAGTTTCATTACAAAATTTAATACACATATTTGATAAGATTTCACTTTTATTATGAAAAAATCAGAACAGGTTTATGTATATATATATATTTAGTTTAAATAAATGCACCACTGTTTAGTGTACATGCAATGTTTCAAAGTATATGTCAATACACAAATGTTAAGAAATGCCTCAGTGAACACGACTTCAACTTGAAAAATATATGCAATAAAACCTGTTCTTAAGCACTATGTATATATTAATAGTTCCATCCACAGAAGGGTATTCAACTGTTCATAGCTTTGGAGATTTGATTCAAAATATAACATTGGACACATCAAGAAATCAATAGCGGATGGTCGGCACCATTAGAAATACTTAAATTGACATATTTCATGTTTAAAAATACTCCATACTCTATTTTAAATCCCTGATCAATAAATTAATCAAGAAAACTGATCAGGCATTTAATATTAATACTGTAAAAATGCCCAACTATATCCTTTTGATAAATATTTTGGGCAGTCAAAAATACCTTTCAACTTCAAAAGCAACATTCCATTCCAGTAACTTTTTTCTACCTTTCAATCTTTTGCAGTATTTAATAAATGCTCACATTTATTACAATATCATAGCTCCAAAATATTCATGTTTCAAAGTTAGGAAATTTTTAAATTCAAGAGCTTCACAACACTTCAGCAAAAGTTGTGAATCTATTATTTATTTCATTCCCTTTCAAATTACTTTAAAACACAAAAGCAAAAACCTCCTATTAAAAATGTTTCTCATTGGTTATGTTCATCAATTAACTAACAGACAACTCAAAAACCTGACGTGTGTGTACAGTTCAGTTTGCTTCAATGAAAGCTTTAATATAATTGCACCATTATTATTTATGAACTACAGGAGTGTGAAGCTCTTGAAAAATGCAATAAACAGGAAATCACATACATCCAGATAGTCCCATAAAAGAACATTAGCTGACCCTGAGCAAGGTCTTGAATTATGCTTAAAAGCGAGGAAGATTTGAGATATTTATATTTTACTTGAGTGTGTTTTAGTAGAACTTCCAAGATTTTGGCATTTGTTTTCAGAAGAAAGGCACAGTATCTTTTGTGTGTTTTGGACCCCTTTTCTCCATTTTAATATGCTTTTTTCCCCCTTTCTTTTCTAACAATGTTCTCTCTCTCTCTCAACTCTGTCTTGGTTGTATAGATAGTTAAGGAGTGAATCCAATCCATTAAAGCAATGACATCTTAACATCTCCATATTTATGTGCTCTAATAAAAGAGCTAACAGCATGAAAATTAATTCCTATGTTACTCTACTTGTTCTCTAAGGTAACAGTTTTTTTTTTTTTTTTTTCATATTTATTTGCTAGAGAATGTATACTGAATAAGTTCTTTCATACTTCAACATAAAATATACATTGCTTATATCTAAGAATACCTGCTGATTTCTACTATGAACCTAAAAGAATAGAGCTAAGTTCATTAGGAATTTCACACTTTTCCATAGTAACCGGGGAGCCCAAAACCTGACAAATAACACTTATAAAAAGGTAATAAAAGTTGGTAGAAACTACAAATATAGAAAGTGCAGCAATATAAATTTCCATGTAGAAATAGTCATTTCCACATTAAAAATAATTCCATAAAATATAGTGAAACACTACCAGATAGTAAAAAAGATAGATTAAACAGAAATTCAAGCTAAGCAACAGTCTATTATTTGTTTTAAATCTAATACTATCACTTATTATCACTACTACTATTATTATTTTTGTTTAGCAAAGATTTAGAATGCGTAAGGATGGGATTTCTGGAAGAAACTTTATACTATGAAAGATTTTTAGTCTCAAAAGAAAACTGAATTCTCTACAGTAAAATACTTACCTGAAGAGTTCTGTTATTTATTTGTGCTGGGTAATTTGTTAAAAGAGCCACAATATATATATATATATATAGATATATATTCTTGCAGCAAATCTACTTATGAACCCATCAAATCAGAAGAGAAAATACTTTCAATGAAGGTTTGCACGGGCACATTGTATTTTGCATTTAGAAGGCAGAAAGAATTGACTTAAGTGTGGCACTTTGTTCATCCCCTTTATGAAGGATAGTTAATTTGAGACATCCCTAACATTCAAGTATTTCTTCATTGTTTACACTATCATAAATGTTTTTTCCTAAATATCTTGTTTTTGTTTTAGATTCACTTACATTTTAAGTTTCTTTCAGTACCTCATCTCATTTGGATCCCATCCTTAGTTTCGTTAACTGACACATAATGTTCACAGTATGAATGATGGATGTATTATACCCAAAATACAAGAATCATTTAAGATAAGAGAGTGCAAAATAATCAAAGAGGTCTATCTGAAGGCACCTTGGTAGAATCAGAATAAACAGCAACATTTTGCTTTTTATGGAATGAGTAATCTCTCAAATCTAAAAGTTATAAAAAGCAGAAATAAGAATTCTTATTCTGCATATGTGCAAATTCCACACATCTTACTCATTACTAATACTAGGAATTACCTACAGAATAAAATAAAGAACAAACATATATGAAAACACAGTGATCATAGAAATTTCTTTTACTTTTGACGGATACAGAATTCCAGCAGCAAATAAGATAAATCAGAGTTTGGATTTTGATAATGCAATATTCATTTTTTCTATATCCTATGTAATGCCTGCAAAACAACTGATACAATCTGCTGGTGATTTTGTTTGGTTAAATTTATTTTTCTATGTAATACTGGGTCCTTACAAAAACAATAAAGTTGTTCTCTCTGGTGAATAGGTTCCATTACTGAGACTTTCTGTACCAAATTTCCTAACCAACCAAAAATTAAATCTAATTTAATTTCTATCACTAATTGGTACAAATATTCTATTTGTAAAGTACATGAATTTAACTATTGGCCGAGAAAATTCACAGCAGAAAATAAAACCTGTGTTACATATCACTATTGATGACAAATATTCACATAGTATATCTTCATACACACCTAATGCAATACAATGCAAAAAAAAAAAAATTGAAGCTGGGGCATTTTAATGCTTAAAATGCATAATACAAATTTCAGAATAATTTTTTAATTTTATGGCATTTCTTACGCAATTTTTAGCAGATTTTAAACCTTCAAAATCCTAACCCCATTGGTGGTGATCAATACATTTATTAAAACAGATACTAAACACAGTGGATTAAAAAACAATATCAATTTAATAGCTATACTGAAATATAAGACCATTTATTATTGCTTGTTAATTTTGACTAAAAGTTTAAAAACATGCACTATGCCATGGTTACAACAAATATTAGTGGATTTATTCTGAAGGCGAGTCCAAATTAATGCATTCTTACTGTGAACACATGCCTCAGTTTCAGACAGGTAATGGTAGTAATGTATTTAAGATATGAATAGCAGTATAATGCTTTAGCAATGTGAATATCCAGGTTATCTGTCCTGGTAGGATCCATTAATATGTAGCATTTGGGTTATCTTGAAATGTTAAAAACTATGACTCATTGATCCCATTAACACAAGAGGCACAATTCTCTATATGATATTTGTGAAATGTGTGTTAATATAATATATAGCATATTACATAAAGTGCTTAGGATTTAGGATGATTTTAAATTGATTTAGTTACATAATTGTCCAATTGTCACGGTACTATTTCTAGCAGCAATATCCATTTGGAAATGTATCCCATAATAATTCATATACTGTGCTCTTTTATATTCCATAAAGTTACTCCAATTGCGCACATTTAGCAGCATGACAATATTTGCTAGTTTATTTCTTTAATAATACGATAAAAATTCAGATTGATTTTTAAAATATTCTCTTGTAGTCATCTTTTATAAAACTGAAATACAGCAATTTAATAAAATTGACAATTATGTTTGAAAAGAACCACATTAAATTTTGTACGCACGAAACTAATAAGAAAGGCTAGTGAAGTATAACAGAAGCTAGAGAAAAATGTTATATGCCAAGGCAGAGAACAATTTAATACAAAAAAATAAGCTGTAGCACTGGCCATGGAGTTTTCATAAAGATAACAAATAATTTTGAACTATTAAAGCAATATTCTAAACATTGCTTATTATTTCTAATTCTAGTGAATAATTTAGCCAATATGGAGCTAATCAAAGTACTCCTTACCCTACTTTTCCTTGCCATAGGTGCTGCTTTCCGACATAGTTTTCCTCCCATTCCTTATTTTGTGGAAGGCACATATGTACCGTTTCTGGTTCTTTTTTATTATTATTAATATTATTATTTAAAGTTAGTTTCAAAAGGTACAAAAATAATTGAGGTCCTTGTGATATGTCACACATGCAATGGCAAGAAAAAAAATAATGAAATGCTCAAGCATTACATTTGCTTTATTTCTTTTTTCTATACCATATATTTTTCTCCTATGTAGGTACTTCTGCTGTTCAATCACTATGTATTTTCTGTGATGACATGCAAGTTTTCTCCCCCCAAAATAGGTAACCCATGAGGTTGCATAGCAATTTGCAATTAAAACCTCACTAAAATACGCTTAGATTCCGGAAATCTCACTCAAGTCCAACGTATTAAGATTATGAGATTTTCACTGTAAATTGTGATTGTCAACTATGTTATAATATATATTTATAAACGTTTAGAAATATACCACCATAAAAATTGAAAAAGGAAGTTCATGAATTGGTCTACACCAACCCTGCAGCTTTCTTTTTGTTTTTAACCTCATTTAAGTTAATATTAATTACTTGTAATATAATTAACTCATTTAAAGCTATGACAACAATACTGTTTTAAATATATTAATATACCCATTACTATAACTGTTAATTTTATTATATTGTAGGCTTACAAAGAAGGTTAAATATATACTTAGATGAAGGAAAGCTACATTCTAACATGGAGACATTCTGTGCTTGAAATTTGGTTAAGATTAGCTGAAATTGGCACTAGGGTTATTTATAGCTTCAGGTTTTATCTAGACTAGGTTTTCAGGGGGAGGATCATTTCCATTTACACATAAATTTACTATCAGTACTTAATAGTTGAGAAATTCTTTTCCAATGTCTCTTTAGAAATGTCAAGTTTTAAAGCTGTATGCAAGCTACAAATGAAGATTAGGATCTATTTCATTCTTAACAGTTCCTTTCACTATATCCTGCCCTTTCCAACAAATGCCACAGGGTTGCTTGTCACCCAACAGGTTAAATAGGCTAAATAAAGAAATACTTGTAAAAGCAAATACAATAAGAAATGTATTAAGAGAACACTATCTAGAACTATCATCTTATTTCTATAAGTCCTTAACATTTATATGTAAAAAACAAACTAATCATCTATTGAATACTTATGCACCCTTTAAAAATGGACTGGTACATCACAATGTCCATTAAGAAAATAATGCGAAATGAATAACTATAAAAATTCCAGTCCATTTCAATAAGGTTATAAATTCTGTCAAATAACTTGACATTACATTTTTTTTTTTTGCATTTTTAATCAAATAACAACGTTGCTTTCATTACTGCAGATTTGATCAGTTCACACAAAGGCCAGTTTGTGATCCAGACTCCCATGAAGTTTAACACAAAGTGATCATATGCATACACCACCAAGTCTTGGAATGGTTTGTCATAAGAATGAGGGAAATAATCATGTGCTTTACTAATACAAAATGAATAAATACTCTGCAGAAATATTTCTTTTTCATTTCACAAACTTGTCTCAGTGCAGCTGTGGTTCGATAAGGAAGTTTCATTTATCCATTTTTCACACACCAATCTCTCTCTCTCTCTCATTCTTTCAACCTTTCATGTTAAGTCTAAATACACAACATTTATGATAACTCTGTTTATATTTTTTTTTTTTCAATTGCTCTCTATATAGGATTGAACAAATGCAAAAATATATATATCCAAAAACGGTATGTTAAACTGGGGCATGTGAATCAAAGTTATGGCTTCATATAGTATAATATATGAACTTCTAAATATCTTCTGATTTCCAAAAATAGCACATTAAAAACATTTGTGTGTGTACGTGAGTGTAGTTGTATGTATTTGTGTATGTGTATGTGTGGTGGTAAATGTGTGTGTGTGTGTGTGTGTGTGTACGTGAGTGTAGTTATGTGTGCATGTTTGTGAATGTTTATATGAGATTAGTGTATATGAAAGGCAAATGTTTACATAATCATTTGCATCCACAACTTTAGTATTTTCCCTAATTATTCAGACATGAAAAGATCTTTTTTGTTTATATAGGTAAGCTACAAGTATGATTAAACCAATTTTATTCGGAAACACAAAATTCTACTATAGTTAAATGAAGACTCAAAAATACTGACAACTTATGAAGGGCTTTCAAAATTTATCCAGCAGGCTTCATCTATCAAAATGTAATTATGTTACATGCAATTATGTATCACCATTACCATTTAACATAATTTATGTCTACGTCATATTTATGTTTAAAATGGGGGACATGAAGAGTGCATTCGATATGTTTATCCATTTCCCATCTCTAAAGTATTTTGCTAATTTAATCCATGTTGGACAGTAATATTTCTAGTGAAAATTAAATTCTATTCCCAGCTACACTAGCAGCCATTACCAAGTGACTTTACCACCAAATTGTGCTTAAACTTGATGTGCGTTTTCTTTCTTCACCTCACTTGGCAGTGTCTCACAAAATATACTAAACAGCTCTGTTTTAAGTAAAAAAGATATTACATTCTTCTTATGTATTCTAATTCACTTTTTAATCAAAAATTTGGTCACCATTCCTTTTGCTTTTAAAAACTATCTATGTTTTCCCATATGTCCATATCACTCATTGTCCCATTATATCTGTGCCTTCTTTACTGTGGACTTTTGCCCTGCTGAAAAATTAAAACAAACTTAATGGGCAGGAAATGTTATCCTGAATTACTATTGAAACACCCTGTACATTTCCTTGGTACTGTAAGCTCTTAATGCGATAAGTTTGCTACACTAGTGTAATCTGCACCATCATGTAACAACTCGATATTTCATACAGAAGTCTGCTAAATGACACTAAAGATTTCACTCGTGTAACAATATGAAATGCGCTGCAAATAGCTATCACTATCAGCAGTATAAAAATTAACCTTCCACAGTCACTTGCAAATTATGTAGACATATTCCTTTTTTTTTTTTCCCTTTCTTTTAATGTGGTCTATCATAAATACAGATCTTGTGACTTTTTTGGGCTATATAAGCTGGGGAATGTTTATATTACAAGTCACATCATCAAACATAAACAAATAATAAGCTGCAAGATTAAAAACTAATTAGGGAGGATAGTTTTTATACTAACAATTTTTTGTAAAATCACTGATTGTAAAAAAGCTGTCTGTTTTCTTTTACCTTCATCATTCATTTGTTTCTTTAAATATAATTCTAATTCCAACGTATTGGGACAAATGTTATAAGTATCTTTCTAACCACTGCAACTACATAATTCTTTTCACATGATAATACATGAAAGCAAATTATTTATGTAATCCTAAAATATCAGTTGATTTGGTCTTGAAAAAAATTCTTAGTTCTTATCTTAATGCTCTCTTTAAAACGTTTAACGAATATAAGTGTGTATAAGTTTACATGCTTATTGTTATATTTCTGGTAGCAAAATGTCTGTTGTCCCTGATAAATATGCATTATTCAAAACCAGATGAAGCACATATGTCAGTAATGTAGTTGATGGACACCTGTTTTTCTTCTCTCTTGCATTCCTTTGCCCCATTATTTCCCATGCAGAAAACTTCAGATTCCTTCCCTCCTTGCATCTTGATGAGTGTCACAAACAGATGGAGGGGTGGTTAGATGTTTGACTTTGAAAATGACACTCGCAAATGATTTGACTCACTCAGCTGATAATTGTGCATTTTCTGAAAAAGGAGAACAAATCATACAAATACCCTACTCACTGATAAGACAATTACATGGATATTTTTAGCCAATGATTGTATAATCATGGCTTTTCCAGAACTTAAATTTCAATTAAACTCTTCAATTATCCAGGCTAATATATGAATGGAGATGCTTCAGAAGTTTATTCTGCATTATAATACACATTGGAATAACAGATATAGCTTCATCATTTATCAGCCACCAATGCAATGTATTAGGCACCATTTGTTGTAAAATAAACCTGTAATTAATAATGATAAAACAACAAACACAGTAGTAATAGCTCAAAAACAATAACTCCTCATTAAAATAATTTATTACGTTAATTTTTGCACCATAGTAAAAAACAATTAAGATACCATTTGTTATAAAATAAACTTGTAATAATAACAATAATAATAATAATAAGAAGAAGAAGAACAACAATAATAATAGGCATAGCACCAATAGCTCAAAAACAATAACTGCCCATCAATACAATTTATTACATAAATTTTTGCTCTGCAACAAACAGTTTTAAATAAAGTAAGGCCTTTCACAACTAAGGACATGGAAGTTCAATTTACATATATTCAACTTTTTTTAACATCTATTCAGTTTTTTAATGTCCACCTCTGTAGTGCGTCTGCCTCCATTCAGGAGATCCAAGTTCAAATCTTACTTGACTAATTCACCCTAAGCAAGATTGAACTCGGGACCTCATGAATGTGAGGCAAGATTTTATTTTTGCAGGCTTCAGGTGTCCTGAAGCTTAGTTTTTCTTTGTATAATTAAACAAATGAATTTTAAATTTGTGATCAATATGCCATTATGTTCTGTTTAGGTGTTCTAGGCATTCCCGAAATTGCATAAATTATGGGTTAATTGCATAAAAAAAAAACAACATTTGTTCAGACTAAAAATGTTGTTATTAATGCTGTTCAACTTTTTAATGAAACTGATATAGTGAATCCATCATTTTGAAAGCCTGATTAGTACAACGGAAACATTTAAAGACACCATATATACATAATAAAAAAATAAATAATAATAATAATAATAATAATAATAATAATAATAATGCACCTCCTTTGAAACTCTTAGAAAAAAATGAAAAACTATCCTAAATGGACAGAATCTTTATTACAGGAAGAAGTTGGTTTCTGAGTTATTAAAGAGCACAGACAGAAGGGAAGTAAAGCCAGTGGTCCTATGTCATAGAGTTGTGACTCAAGCCAGTTAAAGAGGCCTCTAAGCAAAATTAAGCAATTCTTTCACACACCATATAAAATGGGATGCTCCAAACTAGCAATTCATGAGGGACCATAAAGAACTCCATTCCAATAAATTGAAAATCTACAGCTCATTTTTCATGAAAATATCTTACACAGGCATTTTAATCAAAATTGTTACAGCCATTTTCTGAAAATAAGTTTTCAAAAAATGTTTCATATAAAGGGGTGGCAAGCTTTACCTTGAAAACCTTCATATTGTATCCTTGAGAGAGGCTGGATCTAAATACCAAGCTTGGTGTTTAACTGATTTTTACTTTCTCTACACATACTATGTACATAATGTATAGAGAAGGTATAGCACTCCACCCAAAAATTTGATACCGAGATTTCACCGGAAATATATGTTTTAGGGTCCCCTGTATAAAAAAAAAAAGCATTTTCAGAAAAAGGTGTGTGCATGCGGGTGTATGTATGTGTGTGTGTGTGTGTGTGTGTGTGTGTGTGTGTGTGTGAACACGATAACTCAAAAACGAAAAGACAGTAAAATCCCAAAGTTGGTATTTAAGTTTGCTATCTTCCAAGGATGCGACACAAAGATTTTAAAGAAAATTCCCCCCACCCCAAACTACATGGAAAAAATTTCGAAAATTTTGTTTTTCATAAAAATGGCGCAAACGATTTTGATTAAAATCTCGTATATTTAAGATATTTACTTGACAAATAAAATCAATTTTCTGGAAATAGCCTCTGAAGACTACTTTATTCATGATGAATTTTACGGATTTTTGTATAACTGCTAAACTGTAAGAGATGAACAAAAACTTATCAGAAAGAAAATGTAGAGCATATTAAAACACACAATTTATGCTAGTGTTGATTTTTTTCATGTTGATCGTTTTTAAGATATTCCTAGTTTTTAGTTTCAGCTTTGAAAAGCTTACACTTTTCTCATACAGGAATTTGTCAACTCTTGACCATATAAACAAATGAACTTCAGTCACACAGCAACTAGCAACTAGCTTTTGACTATGGTACTCCCTTATTTCACTTCTACTTACAACGAAGCAAGTAATAAAAACTATTTCTGCTGTTTTCTTAATTAGCATGAAGTACATAGAAGCGTAAGCTTTTTAACAATAATTTGTTGCAGAGATGTAGAGAAATTCATGTGAATGGTACACATCAGATTTTACGTTTTTGAATTTTCTGTTCACAGAAACACATGCAAGGACAGTTTTCTAAAAATGTTTATTTTGGATTCAGTTGACCCCAAAAACTTTTATTTCCAGTAAAATCTTGGTATCATATTTTACCTACTTTACTACAAATAACCACAATACAACTTAAATATCTGCAATCTTATACCAGGGTTTAAAAGATGTACTTCATAAACTGAAAACAAGAATCTACAATTAATAACTCTTTGGACAGTAAAATGAAAAGTCACATTTGAAGAATTATAACCCACATATTCCCCAGGACACTTCTGGCTTCACTGTCAACTGCTCAACATTAGATACCAACCAACCAACCAAATTCTGCAGGACTTAATCATGTAAATATTATCTGTGCAGAAACTTGAAAAATTTAAATCTACAGAAATAGCTTCCGCTTCTTTAATGAAGTGAAACACTAAGTACAGTATTAATTATCACAATTATGGTACAAAACCTCTGGCATATGAATGCAAATTTTTTCAGAAGATATCAGGCATGTGTAAATCAAGATGGTCACTACTTTCTGCAGCTCTTTTAACATGGTTGCTTTAAAATTTAACAAATCGCTATGCTTACACATAAGAATAAATGAGTTAAATGATATTGTGAAGCTTCTGGGTGCCAAGCACAGCCACTGTGCATAATGTTCCTATACTCTCCCAGCCAAGATGTAATCTGACTGATTTGCAATCTCTTATACATGTTTAATATCAATGCATATTCTAAAAAAATACACCTTTCATGCTTATGTTTTCTATTTTTATTTTTTAGCATTAGTATTTTCGGTATAAGAATACTACTTTGAAAACACTAAGGCCAGTATTCATGGTTGGCAACTTATTTGTTTAATATGAATAGCTTTTTAAAGTTATACTTAATAATAAGTTTGACTTACATTTTTGGTACTCATAGCACCTTTAAAGTAGAATTTGTTTAGTTTTTCATCAAAAGAAACTTGAACTTAATACATGACAAATTGCAAGCTCACTGCCAAAACAACTGTATTAATAAATTAGAAACCACTTTTATCCCCCACTTCTTTTATAAAAAAAAAGTAACCTCGATATACATTTTGCTGTCATGAGAAACAAATCAAGATGGTGGAGTACATTATGAATAATATGGAGAAGAGGAAGAGAAGTTAACATTTTACTACAATTGATAAAGTGGGTTAATATTTGTGTGCATTTTCCACCCAACATAAACATCTTTTTACCTTCTTCAAAACTGTAACAAGCTAGATCAGAAATATAGCAATATCTGATAAGTATACTGCACTTAATTTTAATGGTAACAACCCGATGGAAACTTCCATTAAATCTCAGGCAAACAGATGTAATATTGGTGAAACTGGAAACCTCATTGTTTGGTTAGTGTTGGTTCAACTTTTAAAAGTAATAATTCAACATATTTTTTTAAATGAAACAAATCCTATTTTTAAATTTCCTATCATTATAGAATTCCAATGGATTTATCATATATCAAAAACCATTTTGTGATGCAATTTACTTCTATTTCAATTATTTGTCATCCAAATTATAGTAACTGATACCCATTTTGGGTTAATTTAATTGTTTCTTCACACATATAATGTGAAGTCAGGAGCTGAATAGGTAGAGTTTGACTGAAAAATTCAATATCATAGTCCAGATTTGAGCCATGGATCTCCCAGTCTCTAGCTGGTTGCTCTAAACACTGAGCTAAAATGGCAACATGCTGCATGGCATTAAATTTCTGATTTGATCACATGTTTCCTAGTAAACCACAGGTGATCTCCAGTTATTTTGAGATGTCATATCTCCAATGGCACTTACAATGTGGTAAATACTTTAAGTCTGGACTTCACAGCTTTGTTTCAATTTTTTTTATGCTCTCTTTTATAACAGAAGGCATTGCAGGCGATTAGACTGATGATATAAGGAATGAAGGTGAAGCACAAGTGGAATAAGATGGCAGGAGAAACTGAAAAATTGAATGCCAGGTTGGCATGTTGCTATGGCAGCTAAGTGGTTAGCAACTGGCTAGAGACAAGGACATCCATGGTTCAAATCCCAGCTATGGTATTGAATTTTTCAATCTGACTCTACCTATCTGATATCCATTTTCTTGATTGAAACTTAAGTTAGGGAGATCATTGACTTGAAAGTGAATAGATTATTTTATTAATTATTGTTGTTTGAAACTAAAATAATGGGATTGTTGACCTTATAAAGTATGGCTTCTTTTATAAACTAAACACTACTAAAACAGCTATCAATAGTAAAAGCTTTGTCTTTATAAAATGGCAATTTAGTATAAAGCACTAATCTGGGGCAAAATCTCTAATAAGAGAATACATTTAACCCTTTTATTGCAATCACAATCTAATTGTTATCAGAAAATTCTGTGAGAATTGTTAATCATGATCTATTAGTGATGCCATTTTCATATATTTTTGCTTTTTCCAGTGGGTAAGTCTGTATATTTGTTACATCATAGCCATAAAGAAAGGTTTTCTGCAACATTTCAGGGACTCATGTTTATGCCCCAAAGTGCTAAAATTAGCTCTAAATTAAATTTCCCTAGCTGGTGCTTATGTTGGATGAAAAATGGCCTAAAGGTTTATGAACGGAAGAGGAAATAAGAGCTGCAGTTCACAATCTATTAGAAGAAAACTAATGATTTTGAATTTTCAGAGCTTGATGAAAGCAGATTCTAGCTTCAGTGATGAAAATGCATCCAATAACAATGGCCCTTGTACGGATGCAAATAATCAGTGTATTTATCAAAATGTATTAATGGAGGTGTAATTAGACGACAAAGACAATGTGAACAACCATTCAGCTACAGAACAGCACAAGCGCTAAATTGTACAGTAATATAAGTTACATCTGCTCCTATTGCTTTCTGTCATTTTCATTATTAGTTGTATTATGCTTATGTGTGTGTCTATGTGTGTATTTCACAAATAATTTACTTTCTCTATGCGCACTATGTGTGTAGTGTATAGAGAAGGTATTGCACTCCACCAAAAAATTTGATACCGAGATTTCACCGGAAATATATGTTTTAGGGTCCCCAATATCCAAAAAAAGCATTTTCACAAAAAGGTCCATGTGTGTGTATGTGTGTGTGTGTCCGTCTGTCCGTGGGTCTGTGAACATGATAACTCAAAAACGAAAAGTCGGTAAAATACCAAACTTGGTATTTAAGTTTAGTATCTTCCAGAGATGCGACAAGAAGATTTTGAAAAAAATCCCACCAGCCCCAACTATCCTTTATATGGAACTTTTTTCGAAAATTTTGATTTTCTCAAAAATGGCTCTAACGATTTTGATTAAAATTTCATATATTAAGGATATTTACCTGACAAATAAAATGTATATCTTGAATTTTCTGGGAATAGCCTCTGAAGAGTAGTTTATTCTGGATGAATTTTACTGAATTTTGAATAACTGCTATACCGTAAAAGATGGACAAAAACTTACTACACAAAAAATGTAGAGCACATTAAAACACACAATTTATGTTATATACATTTTTTTCATGGAGTTTGTCGTTTTTGAGACATTCGTTATTTTTGGTTTCTGCTATGAAAAACATATACTTTTTCTATACAGGAACTTTTCAACTCCTATCCATATAAACAAAGGAACTTCATTGACATAGCAACAAGCTTTTGACTATCACTTTAACCTATGGCAGTCCCTTATTTCGCTTCTGTTTACAAGGAAGCAAGTAATAAGACCATTTCTGCTATTTCTTTCAGTTTTCAGCCTTCAGGTTACATGAACTCATTTTTTGTATTTTAAAAAATAAAACCCCAGACCAAAACAGATTACTGTTTTAGTAAAGATATATCTGTACTTTAATTTCATTTGCCTGAACTTTCTGTACATAGAGGTTTTGTGTGCCTAATTATTATTTTGGGACATTTTATTTTATTCTATAAAACATTCAAGAGACTTCTCATCCATATAATACAAATTATATAGTAGACAAAAGGGTTTACTAAAATTAAAAAAAAGATTCAGCTCCCTATGTCATTTAGTACTCATTTTAATACTAATAATTTCAAATCCTGCATTCTACTCTAAAATTGCTTGCACTTGCATTTTGTTATTCAGGCCAGCACTAAAAGGGTTAAGTAGTTCTTAGATAAAATCTTTACTTAATATGACTATGAATACAGGCCAAAATTACATAAATTATATAATAATATTTTTAAATTTACTTACTATTAGAGCAGCAACAGCATCGTCCATTGATGGCAGTTGGATGAGTGCCATTTTCTTGTCCTTACTACAAAGAGAAAGGAGGAAAAATTATTCACTTTAGTGGTTAACTTTGGGATGAACTCTTCCTAGAAAGAATTTGTGCATTATATGCTCAAATTACAAGCTTTTATTGTAAATTTGATTTTACTGTGAATGTCTCACAGAGGTTCATTTTAGCATGTTACGAGAAACCACATCTGAGCCCAAATGCTCTCCTAATGAGAACAGAAATAATGGTACCATTCCATATAAAATATCCTCTATTGCAAAGCTAATCAAATAAAATTAAACAAAGCATAAATGCATTCAAATATTATAAGCTACATGAAGAAAACACTACTAAAGAATTTGAACTCATATAAATCCAAGAAACAAAACTGAGGTGATACCCTTATTTTCTTCCTACTTACAAGGAAGCAATAATTAAAAAAAATTCTGCTAATGTTTATCTCAATTATCTAAAGTAGATAGAAGAATAAGCTTTTTAATATAATTTGTTACAGCGATATAGAGAAAGTCATTTGAATGGAACACATCAGATTTTTTTTAGAAAAGTTATCAACTGTGCCGTTGTGTAAACAGCATTATTTAGTTTTGCTAGAAGTCGCACGTAATTTTATTCATTCTTTAAAATGTACAATAAAGGACATGTCAATGTTTAAATCTATGTACATGATTACAATGTATATTTACAATTTACATTTATACTCTTCCATGCTATAATATGCATTCTCAATTAAATATTCTTTTATTATGCTTAGAGCCACTTTAGTGTTACGAATTTCTTTTATTTCTTTTGATAATCTGTTATATAATTCTTTTCCCATGCTATCCAAAGTCTCTATTATTTAATGTAACTCAAAATGTTGTTCTGTAATACTCTTCATTGTTTCTCAAAATATATGTATGTATATTACTATTTTTGGATACATCTAGATCTTGTAAAATTTGCTTTACACTCTCATAAATATATATATACATGGGACAGTTAAGAATGGACAGTATTCTAGCGACTCTGAATATTGTATACAGGTAAAAAAATCTTTGGCTGGCAGGAAATCTACACACAAGGGCGCTAGCTATTCTTTTTGAAAAGTATAACACAGATATAAACAATCTTAATGTAAATGCAAACACAAATATTCAATTTCACCTTCAAATACCAAAGTTAAAAAGAAGAAAAAATGCATAGCAGCTGAACTTGATACATGGAAATCACCCAATATTATCATCTTTGAACACAATAGACCAAGAAAAATGTATTTAAAGTATGATATTACTGAATCTAAGCACTACTTTTCTTCCTGTTGTATATGCATTAGGAAGAAAAGTAGCCAATTGCTGTCTATGAAGATGAGGATAAATGTACCAGAAAATGTTTCAATATTTTCCAACATTTAAAAGAGAAATGTCTCATCAACATTCATGGAGATATTCTGTACAACGATGTACTAGGAGATAACAAACCTGACAGTATCTAGATATAGGACTAGGAATGATCAAATTTTATAAATGGTAGAATAATTTCAGTAGCTTAGACTATTGTACCACGTGGATTATTCAGGATAATTAAATCAATGCATTCTAACACATTGTTGATTTTGTGTTATGCTTTTGCCATTATATTTATTCTGAATAAGGTCAACAAAAATAGATTAAAAAACAAATGCTTAGTATGTAATAAGTGATAAGGTAGCCATACTAAAAGTAAAAACATATTTGAACATAGGAATTGTTATAATTATAATAAATAAATATGCGCAAATAAACAAAAATGAAACTGTAAGTCCATAATTAATATAACTTTCTTTCTTACATATATATGTAGATGCATTTCAAGACTTGAAAAAACCTGAAATCATCCTATAATCCTACTGGACTGAAAATGAATTGAATTGAATTTTGTGTGTTTACTGTGTTTATTTGAATATAAGATGCTATGCTAGTGGAAATGGAAAGTATATTTCCTGTTCACTGCACGAGTGTCAGTTGAAATCTTGCATGTGTTATTAGGCAATGCAATAAACGTATTAAGTATTGGGATTATGCAATGGTACATACAGAACCTCAAGATAAAGTTATCACTAGAGCTCAGTTTTGGGTTCCAAAGTGCACACAGTTACGAACACACACAACAATCACGGTAGTTAGGATGGATTTGTATCATAAACATACACATGTTCAAGCATAATTTGTTCCAAAAGTATCTTATTACATGTATTGACATTATAGGTCTGCATCGTTCTAATTAAAAAGTAACACAAGAAAATGATTATTTCATAATACGAGGGCCATTTTTTTTTCAACCTCTGATAGGCTATAAATAAAAGACAAGTTCATAGAAAACAATTATTTTTTTAGTAAAGGTTTTGTACACTTATGCTTACTTTTCAACATATTTACCAAAAAGATTGAGACATTTATTGTACCTGTGCACAAACTTTGCAATACCCGCTTCAAAAAATGTTGCAGCCAATGATTTCAAATAAGCATTGACGTTGTTTTGAAGATCTTCGTTGGTTTGAAAGTGCTGCCCTCCTAGCCATGCCTTCAGTTCAGGGAAAAGATGGAGGTTGCTGGGTGCCAGGTCAGGACTGTATGGAGGATGATTGAAAATGTCCCATTGAAATTGTTCATGGAGCCAATGGGTTGTGCCAGCAATGTGTGGACGAGTGTTTTCATGGATCAACACAATTCCTGAAGTCGGCATTCCTTTTTGTTTGTTTTGAATGGCTCTCCGCAAACGTCATAAAGTACGAAGATCTTCAAAACAACGTCAATGTTAATTTGAATGATTGGTAAATAAAAATACCTTGAACTTTTGCAAATAAAAGAATAAAGCTTGATACCAGAACTTTGTTTATGAAGTACTGATATTAATAGAGTGCATGCAAGTTTATTTGGAATTTTTCAGTACTACATAAAAATCGCTAAGTATTTAAAAACCAAATACGCAGTTATACTTACGGGAAAAATTTAAAAGCCTTGACAGCAAACCCATTCTTTGTAAATGCATCCTTAATCTCTTCTTCTGAGACTGTTTGTCTGCAACACAAAAACATGGAAACTGAATAGCATGCCTGAACAACAACAGTAAACCTAAAATAGTTATGAGAGTCAGTCAATAAGTAATGCCTCCTACTTTTTTTTTTCTCTTTTAATTTGCAAGAAAATTAAACATTGATAACACATCATGAAAGGCATTACAGTGAGGGTTCAATTGTTACTTTTCAAAGTAATCCCCATCCTTTTCTACAGTAAAAAAAAAAAAAAAGGGACACCAAAAGGATATGTTGATAATGCAATGAAATCGTTGCGAAACTAGTCCAGGCAAGGATTCCAAAAGATAAGTGAAGATTTGTTGCAACTATTATTTTTATATTAATATAGAATTTATTGTTCATCCTGTTCTAAAAAGTCAACCAAAATCACACCCTATGCATCCCAAAAGAAGGTCACTAATACTTTCCCTGCAGATGGCACAGTTTTGAATGTTTTCATCCTTGGTGAGGTTGTGCAGTACCATTCCATGGACTGTCTCTCTGATTCTGGTTCAAAAAAATGAACTGACATTTCATCTCCATTCACAATGTTGTCCAGGAACTTCTCTCCCTCCAAATTGAAGTGCTGCAAATGTTCCAAGGCTATTGTTTTTTGTGTCACCTTATTCATGGTACCCACCATGATCACACTTTTGAGTACCCCAGTTCTTGAATCACTACACTGCCATTACTGAGGGACATAATACAACACAATTCACCCGTTGTTATCCAGCAGCCAGTCATCCACTCGCTCAATGTTACATGGAGTCACTGCAATCATGGGTCTGTCGCTCTGTTGTTCATCAGCTAAGTGTGTACCCTTCAGCTTCATTATAGGATACACCCCTCTTCTAACTATGCTCACATCCACTGTTGCATTATGATACACCTTTGCGAGCCTTTCATGAATGCAAATGGACATTACACCTTCTGCATTCATAATTCAATGACAGAATGCTAACATGACATTTTGCAACAGGAAGCAGTGCTACCACCGGTTGATGTATGAAATTGCTATTGTAGTGGTGTGGAGAAGAAGGTTAGAGGAACTGAGCCAAATTCAAATTGTTCACATAACTTACTTAGCTCAGGAGAAAAAAAAATTGGAGGCATTACCTATTGACTGTAATGCTTAGAAATATGCTCATTTTGCATAGCATCTCTATTGACAGAAGTTTGAGATTTCATTTAAGCAAACAAGGGTTACAGGTGCTGCATTACATCAATGCATATTATCACTGCTTTTAAGAATTCTTGAAAGTTCTTCAGTTCTTGCAATCCATTACTTTCTCTTGCGAGGATGTCGGGCAAGAACTCTGTAAAGGAATTCTCACTATGATTTTTACTGTTTGCAAATCCACTCACAGTTTATAATGAATATATGAATTTACAGCAATATTACTTTCTGAGACAACTGAAAACTATGCTTAATCAGCATTGTTTTCTTTTACCTCCAAAAGTCATCATTTTAAGAACTCGAAATGGGCAAACTAAAAGTTCCTAAAACTTTACATAATAATTCAGAACCTTTATCTAACCAATAATTGTTATTAGTAGAATCTCACCCATGATTTTGACAATTTCCACTTAATATATAACATAACAATTCTTATTAATTTGCTCATATGAACAACTGTAAAGCACATTTTAAATTATTTTTAATGCAGCAGAACATATTCTGCACATACCATATTCACTCAGATATGTTGCTTAGTTTATTTTCGATAAATATAGCTTGCTAGTTCCTTTTACTTGGATATAGCTTGCTAGTTCCTTTTACTTGGATTTTTACACTGTTTCTGTCCATTTTGAAGAAAAGTTACACTTGGCCGTTAGGAAGACAATAGACAGGTGTTCAAGATTTACCAATATTGATGTTTCTTATAATTTTATTCAAAACCTCTAGAAGAATAAAATTATTGTAGCTCTTAATTGTGCACTTTCAAGAATACTTCATTATTATTTTTATAATTTTTTTTTTTTCCCTATATAGAATAAAAGGGAAGCATTAATCTATTAAGGGAACAATTGTAGTTTTGAAGCTCCCTCTCTATTTTGATACAGTAGTTTTGTTACACTATTATGTGCCATCCACAGTCAAGACTAATGATTAAGAAAAATACATAAAACTTAAGATCAAAGAGCCAAATTTATTAACCCCAAGAAAGCGGGAAAATGTTCAACCTACTGAGAAAAAATGGCAAAAGAAACCTTAGCCATCTCACCTCAATCAGATAAACTTAGCTGTGATTCAGGCCTCAGCAACACCAATAATTAACATCTAGTCCAATTTCACAGCATTCTACAACAGGTTATGGTTGAACTAGACATTATGCTATGAAAATCTGATGTGTTACACTCACATAGCTTTCTCTAGCTGCTCTACAAACCTCCTACAAAAGATTATTCTTCTTTGTACACAATGCTAATCGAGATAAATATTAGCAGAATGTTCTTATTACTTAGTTCCTAATAAGTAGGAGAAAATAAGGGAATGCGTTATGCTAAAGTGATTGTCAAATGTTTTAAAAGCTATTGTCATGCGATTGTCATTGCAAATCACTTCTTTGCTTGGCCAGGAGTAGAAAAAAAGAAAAATGGACACTTACTGTCTGTGAAAAGTTTAAGTACTTCACAATTGAAACCAGTAACATGGAATATCTCGGAAACGGTTACCTCCACAACAGAAACGTAAAGGACATAAATTGTGTGTTTTGACGTGATGTACATTTTTTGTGTAGCGAGTTTTTTCTATCTCTTATGGTTTAGCAGTTAAGCAAAATTCATCCAGAATAAAGAGTTCTTCAGAAGATATTCTCCAAAAATTCGAGATATTCATTTTATTTCGGACACAAATAGCTTTAATATACAGGCTTTTTAATCAAAATCGTTAGCCATTTTTTTGAAAATCAACATTTTCGAAACTTTTTGCATGTAAAGGGTAGCTTGTGGTAGGGGGATTTTTTTGAAAATCTTCATGTCACATCCTTGGAAGATACTAAACCTAAATACCAAGTTTGGTATTTAACGGTCTTTTCGTTTTGGGGCTATGCTGTCCACAGACACGCACATGGACCCTTTTTTAAAAATGCTTTTTTCGGACTCAGGGGACCCCAAAATTTCCGGTGAAATCTCGGTATAGAATTTTAGGGTGCGTTACAATACCTTCTCTATCCCTATGTACATTGTACATATTGGGCTAGAGAAAGTAAAAAGTCTTTTACCATGTCATACTCAATTTAAAAAAGATCAAGATCACATAAATACTATAAAAGTTTGCTATTAAGTCTGTGTCCATATCTCCAGTCATTTTAAATCCAAGTTGCTTTATGACGAAGAAATTCATGCGAACCAATAACATTTCAACTTCATTTCATCACTATAAACATGGAGATCTGGATTTCCATTTCCATCAGTTTAACCTACAGAGAGAGTTGATGGACACCTTTCAAATGTAGGTTTCAAACTACACATTTTCCTGACTAGAAGCTCGAAAAAATTTAGAGGTGCTATGTTGTCAGGAAATTGCTCTAATTTTGAAGAGATATGCTGCCATTTACAATGTCAAATAGCAACATAACAGAAAACTGAAACACCAGAGCTAATATGGTGGCCTGCAAAGTGACCACCAACAGTACACATGAGGTCAAGTATGTGTACCTGGTTAAAGGGCATTAAATTCTCAAAACAGCACCAATTGACATCAAGGTTTGTTTTGCTGCAGTTTTTGTATATCTCCACGATTCCTAATATGTGATTTCAGAAAGTTTGTTACGAGATAGCACATCACAGAGAAAATTAAAAAGGTAAGGAAAAAATTGCAGTACAATTAATTCTTTACAATTCATGTTACTTACGGAATGTTGGAAAGATGAAGGGTAGCTGATGGTGGATAGATGTTTTGATAATTCTTTGATCCTGGCTTCTTGAAACGATGGAGTGGAGAGTTGGAGTAATCTTTGGTAAGACCAGCATCTGGCTGACCCTCTTTTGGAAGCTGAACTGTCTGATGTTTTGATGGCATAACACGTATCTGCTTGCCAAACACTCTCAGCTTATCCATGTGTGTCATAGCTATAAAACAAAGAAGAAAAAAAAAAAACTCTACATTCAGCATCATCTAGGGAGGGGAGTATATTGAAAATGACTTACCCATGCTTTAAACTAACAGCATTTTAGTCAATCTTATTTCAGATACATATATTTTATGCAGTAACTCATTACTTTTCAACCACAGTTGTTCTGATAGGCAATGAATTGCTAAATGGAGAGGTAACAGTATCATCTATTGTAGTACCAGTTCCATGACTTTACCTATTGTCTTTATAAACTTAATGGTGAATATAGGTATTGATTATGAAAATGTAATTTGGTCAATTTTGAGTGTTGAATAAACGAGGGCTGTCCACGAAGTATCTGACCTGATGTATAGATAGCAGTTGTTGTTTCAGACAACAATGGTAAAAAGTACCAACCTAAGAAAGCTTGAAGCTTGTCGATTTTACATTGTTTAACATCTGTTTGGCAGCCATCATTAGTGAATGCTCTCAGCAAATTTATATACATGGGTAAAACTGGTCATCGTTATGTGATACAATATTTTCATTTGAAAGTCTTAGTCCAATTAATATTAAAGCTGAACTAGATTCTACTTTAGGGGAGTCTACTCCTTTGTTTACAATAGTGAAATATTGGGTGACAAAGTTTAAGCATGGCCAAAGGAACTGCCAAGATGAACATCGCAGTGATCAACCAAATGAGGTTACCAGTCCAGAAATTTTAAAGAAATCCACAAAATGGTATTGGATGAATGTCAACTGAAAGTGCCCAAGCTAGCAGACATTTAAAAAAAGACTGTATATCACATAATGACTGAAAATTTTAATATGAACAACTTGTGTGTAAAGGTGGGTGCATCGTTTGCTCACAATAGAATAAAAATCGTGAGGATGGATCGATCACTTCACACCTGAGACAAAGAACAATCAAAACAGTGAGTTGGAAGAGGAGAGTCGGCTTCAAAAAAGGCGAAGACAGTTCTATCTGCAGGCAAGGTCATGGGATCAGTTTTCTGGACACATGCAGGATAATTTTCGTTGATTATCTAAAAACAGGAAAAATAATCAATGGCGAGTATTATGAACTGGCTAAAGAGTTTGATTGATGAGATCGAGCAAAAATGGCCGATTTAGCAAAAAAGAAAGTTTTGTTTCATCAAGACAATGCACCAGTTCACATGTCCATCATCGCCATGGCCAAAATCAATCAGTTAAAGCTCCAATTGTTTGTTCATGCACCCTATTTGCCAGATTTAGCCTCCTCTGATTATTTTCTGTTTCCAAACTTGAAGAAATTGCTTGGTGGTAGAAGATTTGCCAACAAAGAAGAGGAGGAGTCTGCAGTTGATGGCTACTTTGCAGACCTCGGTAGTTCTCACTATAAACAGGGTATCAAAGCTATTGAACATCGCTGGGAAAAGTGTACTGAGCTGAAAGGAGACTATGTACAGAAATAAAGATGTTTTCTTTGTTAGGTTGGGTACTTCTGGGACAGTCATCGTAAATCAAACATCAATTGAGAATTTGTTTTCTGCTTGTACCATTTATCTGTTGTAGGTAAAGAAAAATTACAGATTTCACTGAAGATTATTATTAATAATAAATAATAATAATAATAATAACGGGATAATTTTACAGAGAGAGAGGAATCTCTTTTAGATGGATAATGGTTTGATACATTTGATTTTATAAAAAATGGGTCCAGAGATTCTAAATAAAATATCTTCACTTCTCATGCATTTGGAGTTTTTATATATATATATATATATATATATATATATATATATATATATATATATATATATATATATATCTATACACACACACATTAGTGTTTGGCCACGATGGCAATAGGAGAACCGTGTTCAAATCCTGGCTGTGGCATTGAATTTTTCGACTGGTTCCAATAATAAAAGTCATTATCCTGTGTAATATTTAATATAGAGGAGTATTACCATAGTAAAAATAGCCTGGATTATTGGTTGATAACATTTTAATATTACCCGGATACTAAGTATTTGTGAAGGTACTTCTCTGAAGGGAGACATACTGGTTGGTTGAACTGGGTAAAAAACATATAGGAAGACTGTATGGCATACCAGCATGCTGTTGCAGTAGCTCAGTTGTTAGAGCAACCACACGGAGCCAGAGGAGAACTGTGTTCAAATCCTGGCTGTGGTATTGAATTTTTCAACTGGTTCCAATAACCTTCATTATGGTTGGATCAGTCATTTGACATGGCCGAGTTATTGCAGGATGATCTGCTTATGCTTTGTTACTGGAATATTTGTATCTGGTAACCCCACCTTTAAACAGTGCGGAATGTGTTCTGTGATGGTGACACTACCATACTGGCTTGGAAACCTTTTCAAGAACAGCACCATCATAAATGATGGGATTCATATACAATTCATGTGTAAGCTTTATCAAAGTTCTCAGTTCTGTGGAATTGTTTAGCTTACAATCAGTGAAGACAAACCCAATTATGTAACTCACACAGTGTAAATCATAGTAGCATTCAGTCATTTATTAAAGGCTTCAACTTATGCTTAAGCTGTGAAACTAGCCCTAAATGTATAACAGTGCTTTGCTCTTCTAATGATTTTATATTTGATTGCATAAGTGAAAAGCATATAAATGAAAGAAGAAGAAAAAAAAAAAAAAAAGCGTGATAACTATAGCAGGTCTGCCCAGAAGGTATAAATGAATTTTACTGTATCTCTACTCATTCAGAGTACACTTTGTTTAGAATGTAAGAATAATTTATTTTTAAATTGCTGCCATATTGCACAGTTATGGCAATAGTTACAGCAGAACTACAATTACTGGACTTTTTGATAAAAATAATATTGTTTCTGATGATTTTAATTAAAGATTTTTAACAGCTTTTTAATTGCAAGTTGCAAAGGCCAGCTGCCTCTTTCTTGTTGGACTTTCCAACTCTGGAATGTTTAATAGCATAGGGAATAAATCCACATTTCTTATGTAGCCGTGTTAACTGATGTCACAGTTTTTCTAAGAAAAATTAACTCACTAATACTATTGGAAATGTTCATAATTGATTGTATATGTGATTATATGAAAAATATATTGCAGGAAGAAAAAAATTAATGTATCAAGACCAGATCTATAACAACCATCTGTGATTATGACAGATAGTGATATGAAATTAGGTAAAGAGCATTTAAAGCCCAAGGACAAAGAGACATTTCATAGCAGAATGGTTACATATGAGTTTAGAGAGCCATTTAATTGTGACAGGTATAGCTCATTTGGTGCTATTTATGGTAACAGGGTATAATGCTGTGCTCCAGAGGAACCTTTAATCACAAATGAACTTACAGTAATCCAAGTCTCATCCTTTGAGTCATTCTAGACATGACGAAACTGAGGCACTGGAAGAAGCAGCAGGTGCATGTGTGAAACCTTCCATTCTAATTAGCACTGGTAAAATGGGAAATTCTGAGTGAAATAGAATTTTATTAAGCGAAAGCTTGTCACCAATGACACAACCACTTCTGTTCAAACATGTGATATTTATGTTTAGACAGATGTCTGAGAAGGAGATGGATACTAGTCTATGTACATTACCTATCAGCATTGCACTACTTTCCATTCTGAATGACGAGATGATTCAAGTCATATCTAATGTATTACCAAATTATTTAAGCTTTAGCATCCATATCCCACGTATGAGAATAGCTAAAAGCAAAAACAACTACTATTAATTAATTGCTTATTTTCCTCCCAAGCCATGTATAAGATAGGAATTGAAAAGGTAAGAGTCAGACTGAAAAAAAATAGTTGGTTAAACTTTGAAAACATTGGACTTCAAATTCTTATGACATTGTAAATTACCATTGAGGTTGTCATCCAAAATAATTGAGATCTTCTTGTGGTTTACGGGAAAAAATGCGATGTTGGCATAGTAGCTCAGAAGTTAGAGCAGGAGATCCATAGTTTAAATCCAAGCTATGGTATTGAATTTGTCAGTCTTGACTCACCTTTCTGACTATTTTGTTTCATACATATTTGCATCGTGTGTTAAAACATGACTTTTATTCCTAAAATAACTAGTGATTATTATTACTATTATATCATGTCATATTAAGTTTTTCATAAATTTACATTAAAGGGGTTTATAATGAATTCAAGCATGATTATGTGTGTTCCGTAATCCAAACATCCCTTTCTTTGTGGAAAGATGACAAGAGCAACCTGCTAAATGCTAATAGACCAAAACAATGCTGCATTTAAAAAGGCTTCATGGTTGGTAAGTCAAAAACTTTCATCAGAAAATTAAATCTCATTGGTATATGGAATGTATATGGTCTTGTAATAGTAAAATTATACTGTGAGCTATTTGCTTATTGGCATAACAAATAAAACATGGAACAACAATAATGTGGGGGACTTCAATATTAACAGAGCATTGCAAAAACATGAAGTTTGCTTAGAATAATTAATTAATTGTCTCAAATTAACAGAAATAGAAGGGGGGGGGGGGAAGAAGGAAACAAACATTAACAAAACTATAAATGCTTTACTATTCACTGTCTTAGAACAGTACAAACATAACTTAAAATTTGTATTTTATAAAATATTTGATATCTAAAATAAACGGTTTAATAATATGGAAATTTAAAATGTCTAAAGATTGTCTATAGTTTTAAAGAACAAGAATATTCCTCTTTGATACTTTGAAAACAATTTGAAGTTCTGCTGATCAAAATAGTTTCTGAATACAGAATGATTGAAGAATGAACTTACTTTACTCTAATAATGCTTATGCAGAGGTGTAAGGAGGGTTCTGGGTTAGCAAAATCCTAATTTTAATTCCAATTACTTATCTGCGAATATAACATAGATTTTTTAAAACATTTTGATTCATGATTAATAGATATTCATATTCGTATTTATTTATAATTTGTTTAAAAGTGGATCCCTATAAATACATCTGCCCTCCCCCCCCCCTAATTTTATAGACTATGTTACTAGGCTTATAAAGATAATAAGATGGAGGTCTTCATAGATGTATTTAATTATTTAGCCTGGTTCTCATAATTCTATCAACTAATTCTTGCAGAACAAACATTTTTCCTATCTAAAGGAAATTCAAATTTATTTAGAAACAGCTACAGCAATAGTAGATTGACATTATTGGTTACTGTTTCCATTCACAAGAACCTACTCATTGAACTGATATCTAACACATGATTTTTACAACGCTTATCTAAATTAACATGAAGTACACAAAAGAATAACAGTACGGTTAGTTAAAGAATTATCACAGAAAGCTACGTGACTCGTTAACACCTCAGATTTTTACATTTAGATTTGCTTACCCAGATGTGCCTGATGTGGTTCAGACATTTGAATTAATGCACTATCTTTCTTATTGTAAAGAATCTTCACACGTTGCACATCTCCATAGACACCTGTAGAAAAATAAAAATGTATTCAGCACAGTTACGTGAAATATGCTTATTCTGGGATGCTGTTCACTTATTCATTATTGATTACCCTATCATATATTAGTAAATAGACAAACAATTTTATTATGAACGACAGACCTTAGAAAATCTCTCTCATTCACTTTCTTTGCCTACCTGTCTTACTTGAAAGTAGTAAGATGTTATCTGGTGTAGTAAGGCTGTCAAGTTTACACAAAATATTCTTTGAAGTACCCCAAGCACTGATTTTGATTTATCTGTAGCAAATGTTACAACTTAATTTTGAGGGGGGGGGGGGAGACTTGTTTCTGTAAAATATTTCCTTACACAGACTTTAAAATCTGTTATATACTTTTATTTCCTTATTTATGAAGTTAAAGTGAAGCAAATTATACATTAGATAACACACAAAAATTTAACAGGAGTCCATTTCAATTACTTCACTGTAAATTGCAGATAAGAAAGTATAAATGAAACTCCCCTCCCCTCCAACATTTGAGTTTTCATAATCCAGTTGCTGCACAATACCAAATTTTGCTAAAGTGGATGAATAACTTAATTTGCAGGAAAACTAAGAATTATTGTTATATTTTAGAGAAAAGTTTGCTTAATATTCTTGGAAATTACAACTTTCTTATGGTTATTTGATATTTTTTATAAAATATTAGTATTAAGTATTTTCTTTCACTTGCATGTGGCATTAAACATATATAAAGTATTCAAAGAGTCCGACTTCAACTGAAGAAGAGGGCAATTGCCCTTGAAACATGTGTTTTGAACATAATTACATATAAGTGAGGTGTGTGTTACTATTCCGACTCATTTTCAACTATCACATATTAAAGTATGATTAGGTAATTAAATGTGATGACTAAGAATTTGTAATTGTATAATTCCAAAAAATCAATTGCAACATTTAGCCAGAACACCATCCATAAGCAACATTCTTTATACTGTAGTATTAATTCAATAACCAACAATACTTTAACTTAAGTGTGATTTTTCAATTCAGCTAATAAACTCTTTTGTAAATATCTAAAGCTAAAAAATCCTTAAAAATGCATGTTTAAACACACTGCACATAAGGATTTGTAAAGTAGTTCATATAATAAATGTTGCCAGCTAGAAATTTGTTCTACACTTTCATCTCCCATTCTTTTTTATTTCAATGTTAATTTTCATTGAAAAGAACATTTTTTCATCCAAAAAATTTACATTATGACTCTAATGGTAAATAATATGACCTCATATACATTCCAAATATTTCTTGTGGCATACTACACTTAAAACCTTTCCTTAAATAACAAATTCCAACATTCAGAATATAACAAGATATATATGTTGAGTTTTAAAAATTATTAGTTGGAATTTTTTTAATACTGCTCTGTAAAAACATTGAACATTTTTCATCCTATATGATGCATGCCTAAGTGCTTCTACCTGGTTAAAACACCAGTTAACAACAATAACAACTTCACAACTTCTGCTACAACTTTTGCAAAGTTTGTGCAGTATTCTAAAACTATACATTATATTTCTATAACATTTTTGCCTATGTATCTGATGCAGCCACAGTTGAAAAAACTGAGGTCATATTTCATTACCATAATTTAAGAGTGCCTGATATTTAGGAAAAATGTCTCTGGATGTGTATCTTTTCACAACAAAGCAACAAATTCTTAATATAAAATATAGTTTGTACCAATTGTGGCACCAGTTATTTGTAAAGCAAATGGTGATAATTGCAGTAGTTAAAAAGGGATGACTTTTAATGTCATCATTGTACTCTGCAACTTAATACATAATATGCCACAAAAGTTGTAGTTGCATAACTATAGTTTTCTTAATATTTCAATATCTATATATGCTAATCTAAGCAGGCAGCTTTTGCATTTCAGGGCACATTTTGTTTCAATAAATATTTTCCAAAATAATTCTGTACTATTTTCATTCATCAAGACAGTGACTGATGAGACTGTTGCTGTTCTGGAATGTTCCAATAAAAGGACTGTTTTAGCCTATTGTCAGAAAATTACACAAACTTATTCAATTAAAGATTAATAAATATGCTCCAATAACATTCTTTAAATCAAGCAAACATTTATGCTGGAAAACAAGTTTAAAAAGCGCTAAAATTACAAACATAATGAGGCAGAAAAATAAAGAGCATGTAATAAGCTTCTGTAGCAGATACATACTGTTGGGGGATGGAGGAGGAAGAAAACAATACACACGCATTCTTTGACACATAAAAGTACTAATAGCTACACAGAGAATGTCATATATAATTCCAAAATAAATGCTTTCAGTTAGGCAGTTTAATAATTTAATAGTATTTCAATGTGTGAAAACAAAGCATTTGCACAATTTCAGAGAGAACTTTGAGTTAAATGCACTTTTAAAGTGTGATGCATAGTTTCACTGCAGTTAATTCAAGTTTTTTTGTTCTCTATATATATGGTTTCCTGCAATTTCTATGCAAGCTAGATTGCCCCAGGGATTATAATCTGCTTAACTAGAAACAAAAGCATTTGAACAATACATACATAAATATGCAAAAAGTTTTGAGCCATACATACGTACATGCATAAATACATAATATTGCAACTGTGGATCCTATTTTGAGATTAGGCTCAGTACTCCAACTCCAGAGGGTAGATCATACTATATTTATTGATTACTCCTGATAATTATTAACACATTTATTTACAAAGATTAACTGTGATATTGAACTTTTTAGAGGTGCCAATTTTGCATAATCTACAATATGCCTTACACTAATATAATGAAATGCAAAATGAAACCAATAACAGCAGCAATTAGGGCATAATTACTATTCATTAAATTATCATGCTGATCTTTGGACAGAGTGTTATTGTGAAATATTAAGTATCATGTGATAAGGGTCATTCTCCCATACTACGGCACTAAGTTGTAAACTTGGACCAGATTTGAAAAATTTAATTCTATAGCTGTGCATTTTTGATATCACAAATGCTCAAGACAATGAGTCTCATCAAGGAGGGGAAAAGAAGTGCTCTGCAACATATTTAACAAAGCGCTAAACTAAAAACCATTCATATTGCCACTTTTGCTAAAAATGTACTCATGCAAGTGTTAAATTTTCATATTTTTAGATATGTTATATTTCAACTGCAAATAGTTTTCCTTTATCTTAAACTTCATCACTTTTACCCTGTAATTTAATGCCTGTTTTATTTTATCTTTCTTTCTTTCTTTTGTGTGTTAGAAAAGAGCTAATTGAAACTGCAGAGCATTATAAGCAATGGCACAGGTTTTTATTTCTACTCTAAGCAGTTACCATTTTATTTAGGAAAAATAATCTGTAGGGTATACAATTTTCACAATGAATAAACCTTTTTTGAAATAAGACAGCATCTATTGAGGATTTGAATTGAGTAGGTTTACTTTAACCTTTTCACGGCTAACATATTTTTTTAGGCGAGAAACACCTTGCTAGTTAAGACAACACTATTGTGAACAATCTGATGTATTACACTCACATGACTTTCTCTAGCTGTTGAGAACTCCTACAAAAGATTATTCTTCTTTGTACATAATGCTAATCAAGATAAATGTTAGCAGAGTGTTATTACTTAGTTCCTCATAAGTAGAAGGGAATAAGGGAATGCACTATGCTAAAGTGATTGTCATTTCAAATCACTTCTTTGCTTGGCCAGGAGTAGAACAAAAGAAAAACAGACACTTCCTGTGTGAGAAAAGTTTAAGTACTTCACAATTGAAACCAATAACAAGGAATATCTCGAAAACGGTTACCTCCACAACAAAGACGTAAAGGACAAAAATTGTGTTTTTTGTCATGAGGTACATTTTTTGTGTAGTACGTTTTTACAGTTTAGCAGTTAAGCAAAATTCAGCAAAATTCACCCAGAATAAAGAGGTCTTCAGACTCTATTCCCAAAAAATTTTAGATACACATTTTATTTCGGACATAAATAGCTTTAATATACAGGATTTTAATGAAAATCGTTAGAGCCATTTTTAAGAAAATCAAAATGTTCGAAATTTTTTCCATGTAAAGGGTAGTTTGTGGTGGGGGGATTTTTTTGACAATCTTCATGTCGTATCCTTAGAAGATACTAAACCTAAATACCAAGTTTGGTATTTAATGTTCTTTTTGTTTTGGGGATATGCTGTCCACAGACACACACACATGGACCTTTTTTTAAAAATGCATTTTTCGGACTCAGGAGACCCCAAAACATATATTTCTGGTGAAATCTCGGTATAGAATTTTAGGGTGCGTTACAATACCTTCTCTATCCCTATGTACATTGTACATACGGGGCTAGAGAAAGTAAAAGTTGCTAAAAATCTGAAATTGGTTTTCATTAATAACATCTGGCCATAAATGTGTGTATTTCAATTTAAAATACAATAATATGCACTAATAACTAAAAAAAGGGAGTATAGTATATGTTTCAAAATTTACAAAAGAAGTCTCACACAGGGTGCTTCTACCTGCCCTGTCATCATCCAGCATGCCATCAATTATTTAACCAGGGCCCTCTCCATCCTAAACCACAGGCAAGATAGAGTATATGGCGGGCCTTCCCACACCCCACCAACAGCATATTTCTGGCCATGAAATAGACTGTTTTGGCAGCAGAGTACAGTGTGGGACCAAATGATTTGCACTTTTCTTTGCTTTATACATTTCTCGGAATTAGTGTAAACAGTCCATGAGAGTTGACAGATATTATCAATTTAAAAATTACAATTGCTCAGACTTACAGTCGAGTTATCCTCCTATATCTGCTGATTGTATATAAATTGAGCAATATTTTGCAGATATTTGTTTCTGGCAGTCTGTTAAATGCTGTTAACAAATAAATCCCACTAGTGAGAACTTTGCCCAAGTGTTAACAAGAAACTATTTCTGTTCCATCCTGTTTTCGATCAACATTATCCAATCACCTTTAAGCTTATGCAGATTGTTGGCAATAATTAGAAGTTAATTATGGTTAGAAACAGATAGGAATAAATACATTAAGGTAAAAAGAAGCACTATTAAAAGTGGAAATTTCATAGTTGAGAACAGTATGAAATGGCCATATTTATACTTTGTTGGGGGTTGAATAGTTGTACTAACAGGATGCATTTCACATGTTGCCATGTCATCTTCAGCTTGTTGGTAACACGTGAAAATGTGTCCTAAGTCAATACAATATTCAATCAGCAAAGAAGTATAAATGTGGTCATCTCCTATAATTCTTAAAAAGGAATAAATATGTATGTACAGCATTAAAAAAGTTTGTTAACAACACTAACAATTGCCAGGATCTTGTCAGCACTGCCAGAATGCCAGAATTTCATCCTGCAGGAGTTCTTTTACAAGCCAATGTAAAAGAACTCCAAGAACATAGGACTGTTGCTTTTAAGCACACTTTAAAACTAAGTCAGTCTAGCTGGGATCCAATGACCTTGGTATCAGAAGGCCATTGCCTAACACAGATCAACAATATATACGCTGCATTATGAACTACACACTGGATAGCAACCCAGGGCAGTTAATTATCTGTCTCTATCTTTTTTGTAATACAAGTTTTGAAGCTATTTAAATAAGAATGTCTTTGAGCAAACAAATCTAGGCTTTGACTGCCTCCGTGGTTGAGTAGTCAGCGAGCTGACTTCTCACCTGGAGGTCTCAGGTTCATTCCCGGCTGGGGCGGGGAATTTTTCTTAACCAGAATTATTCCCTATCCCCACACAGAGTCTGGAAGTATGTATGTGAGAGTGAATGTGTGTGTGTGTGTGTATTTGAGGAAAATAAAATTATTTAAACCAAACGTAAAAGGAACCTACTGACGAGTTGTTTCAAGTGCAAAGCCCCCGATATGACCTTAGATGTTAAAGGGGGCTATAAAAATGAAAGCTTATAAATTCCAGTAATTAGACTTGTGTTGGGTTTCACCAACCATTGGCAAATTTAGCTTGAGGGACATCTAACTAACATTTTTTCAGTTTTTGCCATATTGCCAATGACAATCAAATCAAAATGATGGTTCACAACTATGATAACTTGTTACATTAAGTTCTGAAGGTTGATAACAGTAATTTTTCCTATATCTCTTTTTGTTGTTTGACATTATGCCTTCCAGAAGAAAACATAAGTAAAACATGTATGCTTAAACCAATGCCATGCTATCTGAAACATCACTCTCAACTGACTGCTGTCAAATATACAGCTGGCATAAACATAATGTATATAAACATACCTGCATTGCCTGCAGGTCGCATTATTAGTAATTAGCAGAATCACATTGTAAGCTGTGTGAATATTAAGGAAAACATAAATGTTAAATATATGTTCCAGTTTTTATATGCTACTGCATTGTGCCCACCAAATAACAAAATGGGTACACGAGTGCAATCAACGCTGTCTACAGGAATAGGAAAATTTGTAATTGCATAAAATCACTGTGGCCATAAAAAAGCAATTGCTTCCAATATTTTCTTCATGTGTCTACACACCGTGGATTTCATTGTAATCACCATTAAAATATAAATAATTTCTAGAAATGGTTCTGTAATGAATAAAATGCTTGGACATACATTTTCAATAAATTCCTCGAACAATATTTCAGTGTAGAACATATTCATTGTTCACTCACTAGAATGAAAGTAAATGTAATGTGTTTGTTAAGAACTGGAGAACATGCATAACCTTGAATTGATGAAGCATCAATGATTTGAAGGAAAGTTTGTAGGAATTTGGGTTTGATGCACATTTGTGAAATGGAATTTCTGCTTTTTGTGGGTTATTAAATTGTTCAATCTTCAAATGCCTTGATGATGGTGAAATCCCATATCAAAAGGAGAAAAGTTTTCATATCATACCCCATTTCTTACCTACTTATCTGAAGAGTCTGGATCCTTTGCTTAAAGAGATGTTATGTATAACTTCTATGACAACATACTCAGGTAAATAAATAGGTGATGTTAATGCCATGAGGAGAGGTTAATTCAACATACAGCACCAGAATAATATCCTCACCATTCTTAGTCAAGAGTAATAACTGAAATGGATAATGTGGACAAAAGCAGCTTTGTTAAACTGGTTGTGCGCAGCCTGAATGTGTGTACATCAGTTCTGTAAAATGTTAACTTCAACATTTCCAGCAATGCTTTTCTTAATACTTATGATGTTCACAAGCTATATTTTAAAAATGTAATATTTTATTTGTATGCAATCCTTAAACTAATATTCTGAGTAAACAATACAATGCTTTTTGTAGTGATTGTACAATTTATGGAATTATAGGACACTCTCTGTGTAAAGTCATGCAAGAAAGCTTTCTTCTACAACTACTCTTAGGAGCATTGTACTGCAAAATACTTCTCTAAAATTAAGCATTTTACAAGTGATCACAGCATAGTAGATTTCATATGAAGCATTCTGACACATAAACGAATAAATAATAATATAAAAGTATAGCTTTCCAAAACATTAATTTGATGTACAGCAATTTCTTTGAAATTACAATGCTGCACACTTAATGCTGAAATTGTCAAACTTAACTTATGAAAGCTACCTAACTTAAAAATGTAACACTTAAACATTGAAATACATGGAAATTCTGCAAGAGACAAAGCTATAAATAAATATAAATAAGAACATCAATGGAAAATGTGAAAACATATAGTTAAAAGTCTACAAGCAAAAGTTGGATTTAGAAAATAGAATATGGCATGAATAAGCCAAATGCAAAGGAATATGAATTTTGACTATTAATGAATTAATGGGTCATGTCTACAGCAAAGCAATAGTGTTATAAACTTATTATTAGAAATGAAAAATGGAAATGTAAAATTAAAGATAAAATTATGTTTTTCATTAAAAAAAAAAGTTAGCTGTATATGTACATGAAAAGATAGCTATGCAAAACTAAAACAAACGTTAGCAGGAAAAAGAAATAAAGAATATATAGAATTTCTGTTTTATTGATGCAAATTTTGAAAATTTATGGTAATAAACATCAGCATAAATAAAGAATATTTAAATGGTTCTTTAACATATATGCATGACTTAATGCACCAAGGTTAAAAATAAGTTAAGAAAAGGTAAACATGCATCTAAAATCAAAATTTCACGCAATTTTTAAATTTTAGAAACAAATTTTGTTCAAAAGACACTGACAAAAAGGAAAAACATGAATTTAACTAACCATTGATGTATTAAAAAAAATTAAAAATATCATGAAAATAATAGTAATATCAATAGTAATAATAATAAAAAAGATTTGTGCATAACGTACCAAATAGGGTAAAAAGAGCATCAGGCGTGACCATCTACGGAGTGAGAGAGAGCAGAAGTAGATATTTTTGCGTAGATTGTTCATAGAGTTGAAGAGCAGTGGGAATTTTTTGTGTTTGTTTTGTAGTTGAGTCCAGGGCAGAGGGAGACACACCGCACCACACATGTCAGTTCAGGCGGAGAAGATTTATTTGGAAAAAAGAGAACAAAAAGAGAATTGAGAAAATCATAAATTATTAATATGATCTGGTAATTACTATGCTTGTGGATAGGGTAAAAAAAAAAAAAACAGTACTGTATGAATGAAACAATAGACTGCTCAGTTCTGTTCTGTCAAGAGAGTACAGAACAGTCCAAAAATGTGACACTTTAATGCACTCAAGTTGCTATTTTCTACTTCTAAATATGAAACAAAGGGATAACATGTATCTATTCTCTAAAAGACTATAAATAAAAAAGAAACTGAGAGAAAAAATGCACAACACTTGTAAAAAAATAATAAAAAATAAATAAAATAATGATACAGAATATAGTGATTTAGCACCCAGTAAAAGAAAAGATGTATTAAACCAGAAGTATTTGGAAGCTGTTTTGCATCCTAAAGCAAAACAGTTCACTTGAGAATGTGTTAGATTTAGCATGTTAAAATTATCATCAAGTGAAATCAAGTAGCTCAATCAGCAAGTTTATCTGTAATCATGATAAAACTTTCTAAAGAATATTCATACCAGCTACCTGGTGAAGTGATATGACCAGAGGAAATGTGGAATCTTTTTAAATCATTCATCAGTAACAGCAGGTAAGTGGCAGGAATAGCAAATAGAATAAAACTGTCAACTAAGAGGAACCACATAAAATGTAGCTGAATGAACTTCAAAACTAAAAGCACCTGCTTGTGCTACAGCAAAGGCTGCAAAAGTATGCTTGAGAAGTTCCTCCGGATGTCTACCTAATGTACATTATTCTCTTTGGTCAATAAACATGCATACTAATATATGCTTTCAGAAACTCACGCAATTACCTACTGCATTATAGTTCAGAATTCCACATTTCAAGTTTTTGCTGTTGACTCAGTTTTCTTTTGCTACTCTGTAGATGCAGCATAAAATCTCTCATCCCACCTCCCTTTTATATTTTAAATTTTCTACATTTTGCATTACATGAGTGCCAACCATGATCAAGGTTACAATTTTAGCAATGCACAAAAATGGTAATTGTTTGCTAAATGGCTAACCTAAAGTGCAATTTACCTGGAAATATACAAGGAATATTTAACAAAGAAAGTACCATGCTATACAGCAGGATTACAACACACAAAACCATTTAGAGAAGTAGGAATGGAACTCACGTCAAAGACATAGCACTGGTAAATTGAGAAATATCAAACTCTCCAAGCAACTTCCAAAAACTTTAACAAGCACCATGAGCTAGAGTGTATTTACATACCATGTGATCAATTATGGTCCAGAAAATTTCCATGGGTGTAGAGCTGCTAGTAGTAACAATAATTGGAAACCAGTTCCAGCTAAAGTTATCTTTATTTATTTATAAAATGAAGTGTAACATACTAAATATTGGAAGGATATTTTTATATTCAATATACCAGATCTTATAAATGTATTTATCATGGGTATTTCTGAAGTATCAAGGTCCATTTTGCAGTATTAACTACTAAATATCATTCAATTATTTTTTATCAGATACTAAAACTTTACATTATTTTCTACCATATATCAATGCATTTCAAGCATTTGTCTTAGCATAGCGCTAAGTTTATTTGAACCTTGTCACAGACTTCCACCAATAATTTATTTATTTAGAGAAATATATAGACATTTCTGGAATTAAATTTTTCTATATTGAATATGAGCTCGATAATCTGTAAGGTGATTAAAACATTAATGGGACTGCACAGTGAAGTAACTAATCAAATAGGAGTAAAAACATAGCCACCTAAACATATCCGAAGTAAGTTACTTTATTTCAAGAGTGAAGTTTGAGTATAATTTATGTTTTTACTCCTATCTGTAAGGTGATATTTGCATCACATACAAAAATGTTTCTTGAAAGAGAAAAATTGGATCACTTTTTTGATGAACATCAGATTTATGCTGGTTTTCATTCAGTTACTCTGGGATGAAGAGATTGGGCCTCTGGACCATCAGTTTCAAACCCCCTGAAGCCAACATTACCAATAACTCACTTCTACTATGACATTCCAAAAGGACGCAATGTTCAACTGGTCCCTAAATTTTTATATCATTTCATATCATTTTATATCACTTAAGACATTTTCTACGACCAATCATGGTTACTACTGTTACTACTTTTTCAGATTCATGTTAGTTTTTAATTGATAATACAGATTTTAAAATGTACGAGCCTTTTTTTTTTTTTTTTTTTTTTTTTTTTTTTTAAACACCTTTTGGCAAGCCACAGATGCTACTGCAGCAAGAACCAATCATGTTTACATTTGTTTTGCATGTTTAAAATGCCCCCATCAATTTAGTGCTGCCAATTGTGAAGTACACAGTGTTATTTGTTTTCTTAGTGTTAAACACATAAAAGCAATTGAATTCACTGTCAGCTTTGTAAAGTGTCCAGACAAAACAGTATAAGCACTGGAATGGTACGCAAATGAGTAAGAGCTTTCGAAGAAGGCCAAAAGAATGTTCATGACAAGGCACAGAATGAGCAACCCACAATGATCACTGACGATTTGGTGCAGAAAGCCAATGAAAAAATGAAAGAGAACAGACGCCTCATGATTTCTTTGTTATCAGAGGCATTCCTCAAGTTTCAAGAAGCGTTAACTACAAAATTGTTACCGGATGCTTACACTATTGAAAATTGTGCTCATGATATGCACCTAAAATGTTGACTGAGGAGTACAAAATCAAAAGTTTAAGCAACGCCTTGACTTTTCTTGAGTGTTATAATACTGAAGGTGACAATTTTTTATGCCAAATTGTCACAGCCAATGAAACATGGGTGGCCTTCGTTACACCAGAAACAAAACACAATCCATGCAATGGCAACATTCAGCATCACCCAAGAAAATGAAGTTTAAGCTGACAATTTCAGCCTGGACAATCATGTGTACCGTGTTTTGAGACATTAAGTCGGTGTTGGTTGTTGGCCACTTTTTGCCTGTGGTGCCTCAGTAAAATCCCTAACATAGGGTGAGACTTCACAATTAACAAAAAAAAAAAAAAAAAAAAAAAGGCACAGTGTGCTGAGTGAAGGGATCATTTTGTTGCATGACAGCCCATACACATGGGGCCAATCGAATTCACAATCTATTCATATAATTTGGCTGGGAAACATTTGATCCTGCATACAGCCCCAATCTAGCGCCCATTCTGCCATAGGAGAAACATCTCAGAGGTCAGCAATAACAATAGCCTCAAAACAGCTGTGCTGTAGTGGTTGTCAAAGCAGGTGGCAACCTTCTATGATGATGGAATACAAAAGCTTGTTGTTTGATATATGTGCCTTAACAATGGTGGAAATTATGTGGGAAAGTAGATAAAAGTGTGATATTTCATGTTAAAATAAAATTGTTACAAAAAGTTTTTCTTTAATATAAAAACGGTACTTACTTAAAACACACACTTCATAACATAAGTGAATTTTTTTTTTCCTTGACATCCACCATTTCCATAGTTGTCCAATGCTTTCCTTTAGCTTTTGTGCATTTTACATAAAGAAAATTAGATATATATATATATAACCTAATAAAGCAATATAAAGCCCAGTTTTACAAACATCTTTAAAAAATTTCTGGTATATGTTTTTGGTACTAAAAGTACTTCAAGTTATACAAAGCTATTAGAAGTTGACACATACACAATGAATACAAGAAAATTTCAATCCATAAATACGAGTAGATTATTAAATAATCTTTTCCAGGATTTGAATGATTCTGGGCAAACTACAAGGGGCATTTGATAAGTTCACGGAATGAAACCCAAAATAGCTAACCTGATTCAAACTATTATGTTTCAATGTAGTCTCCCTGTACTCTAATGCACTTGGTTCATCAATTTTAAATGCCTTTATTACATCTTGAAACTGAGATTCCTCCAAGGCTGCAAAATGCTTGTCAACTCCAGTTATCAGTTCTTCATTTTAAGAGAATTTCCGTTCACCGAGGAAACTTTAGAGCTTAGGGAAGAGATGGAAGTCTGACAGAGCCATATCAGGAGAATAAGGTGGGTGGTGCATCAAATCTACCTCAAATCATTTGTTTTTGCCATGGCAACCACACATGTGTGCGGATGGAAGATGACTTTCTTCCTTGCTAAACCTGGCCTTTTCTGGCATTCCATTTGCAGAGTTGGTCCAAGAGGTTAGCTTAGTATTCTCCCTAAATTATTTGACCATTAGGAAGATAAATTGTCAGCAGAATTTCTTTTGCATACCAGAAAACTGACGCCATGAGCTTTCTGGCCGACTGTAATGCTTTTACTTTCTATGGAGGTGGAGAATCAGCATGCTTCCACTGTTTCGATTGTTGTTTTGTTTCTGGCATGTAGTAGTCTACTTCATCTGTGGTCATGATAGGTACAAAAAATCTTGTGGGCTTTCTGAAAACGGGCCAAACATGGTTCAGAAATTTGCACCAATGCATTTTTGATCTTGTGTTAACAGTTATTGCACCCATAATTTTTTCATACGCAATTCCTCAGTCAAAATGTGATATGCCCTTTTACATATCACTACAGCTTCAGCAATTTCTCACACTTTCAGTTGGCAATCCTCCAAGACCATTTTGTGGACCTTATAGCCCTTTCAGGGGTGGTGACACATCTTGGTCTGACCACTATATGGATCGTCTTCTACGCTCTGCCAACCAAATTTTACATTTTTGGTCCACAGTTGAATATAAAAGAGCAGAGCCTCCCTATGTGTTCAGCAAGTCAGCATGAATTTCAATTGCTTTCATACCTTTCCTTATAAAGCACTTTATTACTACTCTCTTTTTTTAATTTTCTAAATTTGTTACACAGAAACAACAATAATGTCATCTGCAATACAGCTCTCCACCCAGAGCACTGAACATCACCTATGTACTCATAAAGGATGCACCAGAACCATATTGCGCTAGCAATCCCAAGGTTGGCAATTCCCAAAACTTATCAAATGGCCCTTATATTAAAACAATAATTCACATTTCTATAAGTATTAGAGCATTGCTTGTGAAAAATCCCTCACTTTTGAGCCAACCAAAAATAATTTCTCTGACTTCTATAATACTGTAAAAATGTCCCTGACTCTTTCTGAGAAATGTTTATTTCCCCAACTTTTCATATCTGTATGAACCCCATTATTCTACACCACAATGAGAATTTAAATGATTATGAAAACTGTGTATAAGAAAAGCTTAAGGTATGCAGAAAGGAATAAAAAAATCAATTACCCAGAATATTTAGTAATTATTTTGTTGCATAATGGACCTTTCCCTAAAAATATTCATAACATAATGAATAGATCCCTTTATGTTTATGAACTTCTGGCAATATTATAAGTACTTTTACTTCCCTTTTTTAGGGTTTTGCATTAACACCATAATGCTATCTGAACTAAGTACTGAATACATTTAACTTAATTACGCAGTTTATAGGTGTTGCAATTTCATTTAACCAATTGTGATAAACTGTGCAAGATATTCTGCATTTTGAAATGTTTCTGATCACAGTACATATTTAGTTATTTAGTGCAGGTTCTAAGAATTAAACTACTTTCAAAATAAAATGTGGCTGAAGCTTTTAAGGTTTGCTTTCAATAAAAATAATAATGAATGTTATTCATGTTTCCAATTTTTGAACGACTATTGAATGCAATAGCTAATTTTCTCTTTTTAGGAACTGTAACACCTTATAACCATACAAATTTATACATTTATACAACATATTCATATATTTAAACAAAGTCTACATGTTATTTCCTTCTTCCTTATTTACCTATATATAAATGAAGTTTGCACTCTTTATGATGCTAAAGTGTTCCTAATGTAGCACAACATATCCTTGGCATTCGGGCAGTTCAAAACTTATTTTGAGACAAAGCTAATTTAAACTTCAGAACAGTCATGAAAAATAGTAAAAAGTGGTTGCTTCTTCCTCAGTAAATACAATTAAGGTATTTGACGAAGATTTGCTAACATAATAAAACACAACTTAGTGACAAAAAGGAACTAACAATTCCAAAAAGAAACCTGGCTGAAGTTAGTATATCCCTAAAAATGCATTGTCATATAAACAGCTTATAAGACAGATTAATTCATGGACAGCAATTGGTAGTAAAACTTGTGTTTCTGTACCTCACTGTATAATAAACAGCCCTTCCAAATGACTATTACTGCTCTACCTACCATACATTGCTGTATAATTATAAAAGGGAGAAAAAATAACCATTATGCATATGTTAGGCAATTTCATGCACAAGTTGTTTTATATTAGTATTTTTAAAACATTTGAATGTCAAATTAAGTGCCTATTATGCATGCATTGTATCTTCTTCAAAAATCTGCATTCTTATAGCTTGCTCCTGCACTTTTCAAGATAATCACCTTTATAATTTGATTGCTTTGCAACAACTTAATAGTTATCATATGCTTAAAAAAAAAAAAAAAAAAACAAGAAAGAAGAAGAAGAAGAAGAAAAAAAAAATATGCTTGGCAAAGACAGCAAGAGGAAAGTCAGGTCCTAGCAGCTACACATGGGAGGTATTTAAAATGATAGGGACTAACTATGAGATTGGCCCGTCTTGAATAAAACATGGTAATAGCATTATGAAAGAATGCTTTTATTTTCAAAACTAATATTCTGCTTCATGTGATTAGGATATGTGTGTACACTATACGGCAACAATTTCACATAACATTTCAATAATAAGGGGGGTTCTAACATCTGAATTGTATTTCTCATGGATATGCAGTGACTGTGTGTGTTTAATGCTGTCTGAACTATGATTCCTGGAAGACTTGTACAGACACCTTCACATGAAATATTCAAGAAGTACTCCGGTAAGGAATGAGACATATGAAGAGTAGGGAATTGAATGAGCTGCATTTTTACAGCTATATGTTATTTATATGAAATGAACATTGGATTTTTAAGAGGACTTGTCAGTGCATACTTTGATACAATGCTTACATTCAAGTCAAGGCAGTATTTTAGGCATCCAGAGGCAAAATAGTTCATTACAGTGAACTAATATGTTGAAAACAATGAAGTAGTTTATTTGCTTAAACAAATGCAATGGCACAAGAAATGCATTTGTAACGGTATTCAGCATAGTTATAGGTGAAGTAACTCGCTAAATGACAGAAGCATTCCAGAAGCCATGGAACATGGACAAATGGCACAATTCCTAATTTAGTCAGAAGCAAGTTACCCCTTTAAAAAATTCTTAAACGACCATAAATACACTCAGTTTTTGTAAGTGTTTTTGGTATAAGAGGAAATCAATGAAAGACTGGAATAAAATGTGACGAGATAGAGAAGGAGCCTTAGATACAATGCACTCAGCCATAGCACATATTTTGAGAACTGTGTGATTGGAAAGAATGTAAAATTAGCTCATACAAATATTGTTAAAAATTGATCTTTAAATCAATTGGGACTAAGAGATAATCCAAACTTATCTTATTATACTCCATTACTATGATATACCATTAGCTAATAACAAATATTTTGTAATTTTAATTAATAGTCGTCATCCCCAAATGAATTAACATATGCAGCATTATAGATGTGAAATTTTAAGTAAAAAATATTATGTGTTACACTCATGACTTTCTCTAGCTGTTCTATAAACAGAAGATTATTATTCTTTCCACACCATGCTAATCAAGACAAACATTAGCAGAATGTTCTTATTACTTAGTTCCTTATAAATAGAAGGGAACTAAGGGAATGAACTAGACTAAGTGATAGTCAAATGTTTTAAAAGCCGTTGTATGCAATTGTCATTGCATATGCTTTTTTAACTGGCCAGCAGTAGAACAAAAGAAAAAGACACTTCCTGTCCGAGAAAAGTAAGTACTTTAAACTTAAAACAATAACAAAGAATTTCTCGGAAACGGTTACCTCCACAACAAAAACGTAAAGGACATAAACCGTGCATTTTGGCAAGATCTACATTTTTGTGCTGTATCTTTTTGTTTATCTCTTATGGTTTAGCAGCTAAGCAAATTTTGGCAAAAATCATCCAGAATAAAGAGGTCTTCAGAGACTATTCTAAGAAAATTCAAGGTATACATTATATTTGGGATGTAAATATCTCTACTATACAGGATTTTAATCAAAATTGTTAGAGCCATTTCTAGGAAAATCAAAATGTTTGAAAAATGTTCCACGTAAAGAGTAGTTTGGGGTGGGGGATTTTATTGAAAATCTTCGTGTCGCACCCTTGTAAAATATTGGATTTAAATACCAAGTTTGGTAATCAACGGTCTTTTTGTTTCTGAGCTATGCTGTTCACAGACACACACGCACATTTTTTTCTAAAAATGCTTTTTTTTTAGATTCAGTGGGACCCAAAACATATACTTATGGTGAAATCTTGGTATCACATTTTTGGGTGCATTACAATGACATCAGTAAGCTTTGAGCAAATGAACTACTTCACAAATTGCCCAAATTTAGCTGGGGATGATATTAAATCATAGAGAGTGTTTATTTTAAATTTTCAGCATTTGTTCACAAGAACCTTAAGGTTGCTGCTGAGTGAGCAAAAATATAATACATCTGTGTTCATAGTTCAATCACTTTCGAAACAAGTTTATATTAGCATTGAACAGGGAGGGACAGGCAATTATCCCTAATCAGAATGCTGCTTCCCTCAAGACTCAAGAGGAAAACAATCAAATAAATATGATGCTGCTCTAATGTGATTCACTTGAAACATAGATAATTTGATTTTAAATGGAATATCACAACTGTATTCCTAACAAACAATAATATAAACAAACATGTAACATTAATTCAGCATACTGAATGCTGATTTATCATTAATTTAGAATAAAATGTTTCAGCAACCTTGTTGTCACTCTCCAAGACAATTCTTCAATCCGTGAAGATGTTAAAATTTTATTAATTTATTAATAAGTTGACAAATTTGAAGCTCTCTTCCTTTCATTTTTGAAATATACATACTTTCTTAAGTATCACTTTATTTAAATAAGCTAACTTCCAAACAATGTAGCGTGTTTAAAAAAATCTACCAAAATACAGCTTTAAGGGAGTGTGTCCATTTTATTGCCATTGCCATTAAAACTGATAGCAGCAATTCAGAGATTAAACTACACTCACTTAAACAAAAACAGAGTATTCATACATACATAGATCAGTATTACTTCATACTTTATGCAATGTACAATCAAGGAGTAACTTATTGAAAATAAATATTTCTTACCATTATCAATGGCATATCAAATGCTGCACAATACATTATTACAGCTTACTTAATAACTTACAACCACCTTTTTTCTTTTGCTATTTGAATAAACCATGCCTTTCTGATACTTTCAGTAGTAAACATTTATTAATTTAAGTGATCAAAAACATAACACAATGTATAGGATATTTATGCACAGTCTATACAAAGCTCAAATATAAAAATTAACTTCAATATTAATAATGAGTAATAAATAACCTTGCCACCTAAAGTGAATTAAGAATGATTCTTAGATGAGATAATCTCATAATCTAATAATGTTATAATTGTAAATATGACAACTGATTGATTAGATTCAACAGTTCTCTGCCACTGTAATCCAAAGATTTATTAAGCTTCTGGGAAGCTGATTTGCCTATTAAAACCTCAAATACTTCTAAAAATGTTCTAACTGTAAAGTAAACTAACAAAAAACTGGGAGAATATCTGAAATCACAGTTTAGATTTTTAATTATAAAACTATTAATCAAGCTATTCAGACTTTCTTCTTATATATAAAAAAAAAAAAAAAAAAAAAGAAGAAGAAAGAAAGATGGATTCAAGTTAAGACATTAAGTAAATTAGAAATAGAATGAAAAACCAAAAATCAAAGATAGCAAGAGCAAGAAAAAAGCATTGTGCCCATGTTTAAAACAAATAAAGAAATTCTTCTTCCATATGTTTGGTATGCCTAAGCATTCATCAAACATTCCCTCTTCATTTCTGATAATAAAGAAAGAAGAAAACATAAAAGCACTATCAATTTGGTTTTAATCAATGTAGAATCAAATTAAAGAAAAATTAAGAAATTAAAATATGACCCTACACAGATTCATAAGCCATTAAATTCATGGCATAATTTTCTTTCAATGTGCATTCAGATTGTCACATTTTGGAAACTTTTCGTAGGCAATGATACAGCTAAAGTACAGGACAAGAAAGGCTAAGGGGGTCTAAGCATCTGAGTTGTCAAATGAACGTAGACTGGAAGAGAGAATTGTGAAACACAATTAGATACAGAATAGCAGCACAGATAGAAGTGACACTGTTACTTATGAAAACTTGTTTTGAAATTAAATACATACCTCTTCATTCAGATTGCTGACAAGCAGGACACAGCCTGTAGCACCCATAGATCCTGCCAAACGAATGCCTGCTGCACTCAGGGCTGTTGTTGCAGCAGCTCCTGGCATCTGGAATCCTGCTAATGGCATTCCTGCTGCTGTAACCATTGTATTGCATAAGAACTGCCCTAACTTGTAATGTTAAAATTCTTATCATTTACTCAATCAGCATTATGTAGACCTAATTTTTAAAGCATCCCTAAACAAATTCCAACAGTTTTATAATGAATGATTGTTAAAGAGCCATAACAACTTTATTTATCTGCAAAGCAAAGTATGTTGTGGTCAACATTTTAAAAACATCACAGTGATCATTGACTTAATTCTAATTTAATTTGAAGCACCAGTAAGACATGAATAACAGGTGGATCAAATGCCAGACTGAACTGTTTTGGAAAAATGCAAATATAACAATGCCTATATTTGTCTGTATTTTTGTAATCCTGTTAATTCTAATGTGTTGGCTAATAATGCAGCTATGTCAAGCACATTTGCAGCTTCTCAACTCCAGCTTGCACATTTTAGGAAATCATTGCCTCAACAAATCAACGGAGGTCACTTTAGGAGAGTACTTTTTAGTGATTTGAAATTCTTGCTCTTGAAAGAAGCATCTAGCATATACAAAAACACAGACTTTAGAAAAAAAAACAAGAGCCTTACTGTGAAGTAAAGGTAATTAAAGGCAAAAATTAAATTATAGAAATAAGTAAACATTAAAGTGCAGCAAGAGAAAAACCAACATGAACATAAGTGTACAATGAAATGGGGTGTTTGTATTAGCAAAAAATATTTTAATGGAATGCCATGCAAAAAAATGTGATTGTTTAAGCCTGAGTATGAAACTTAATCTAACATTAAAATGCAAAGATGTGCACTTGTTCCTATGGAGCATATTTCAAATAATTGTTCATTTTGTTGAAAATTTAGAACTTCTTACAAAAATGATGTATTGTTCAATGAGCTCACAGTACAGACAGCAGACTGCATTATCTCTTAAAAGGATTGACAGATTGATAAACTGTTTAATGTTGATGATTAAAAGAAAGAAAAACTACTATACCAAATATATTTCACCATGAAAGGAAGAGAAGTATTCACATGGCCTAGAAATAAATTTCAATATGACTTAATAGCCTCTTTCTAAAGCAAAGCACATGTTATAGCATATTTTGCAACGTTTAAGTTGCTAAATGTGAATGCTGAACAGAACATATTTTCTTTTTTATCTATACCCATCTGTATTTACTTATTTTTCTTTGCCTATACTTCATGAATAATGAATGCCATTTTACATATGTACATCCTGTAAGCACTATTTTTAAACATTATCAAAACTTTCTGTTTCATGAAGGCCTTTTCTGGATATAAAATCAAATTATATGTTATCTTGAAACCTCTATAAACCATTATTTCCTGACTACTGGTTCTCATTCATACCAGTGGTAAAATTAACTTACCAGAGAGTTAACTTACTGGATTATTATACATCTTTGGAACTCCCATTTTGAAATATTAGGATGACTGTTGACATTATATTATAATTAAAACTAATTTGTATGCCTTTTAAGAAACACCAGTTACAATAACTGACCAGAGAGTTAACTTACTGGGTTATTATACACCTTTAGAACTCCCATTTTAAAATATTAGGATGACTATTACATTACATTATAATTAAAACTAATTTGTATGCTTTTTAAGAAACACCAGCGACATTAAATTCACTCTGTTATATGTGCTTTGTTATATGGGATTAAAGGCATTCTTGCTTCAGAACGCAGTCAACCTAGTCCAAGAATAAAGAAGTGGTGCATTGTTATTTTCTGCATTGTTTAAAATATGCAAAAAATTGCATTCATGAAACTTGAAAAAAGGTTGTGTTCAGAAAAAACTGCATGTTCTCTCACAAAAGCAAGCTTTTAAAAATTAACGTATTCTCAAAAAAGAAAAATATTTTAAAATAAATCATTTGATGTATGAATTACCACTGTTATTTATTCCTTCTTAAATCAAACTAAATATCTACTTCTCTTTCATTTCAAAAATTTACTTACAAGGAAAACATCAAGAGTCCTCATGTTGGAACCCACTATGAAATTCCTGTTACAAATGATGCAGTATACGCCCACAGCCAAAACATCAGCTAACTGTTATAACTGTGCTATACTGAAATCAAAGCTGTTATCTTTCAATGGCAATTGAGTATGGGATCCAAATAAACATCCCTGCTTCAATGTAGTGTGCAGAGTTTGAAAAAATGGATCATCCTATCTCTATCTATTGATACTAGAAACCAATAATCTAAGCCCCTGTTCCCACATATCTGCTCCACAATTCAGTAAGTATTGAAGTGATTGGTTGTCCAATCAAGCTAGTTAATAGAAGTATTAATTTCATGTAGTTTATGAGATATGGTGTTTGTTTATGAGGGTTTGCAGTTAAAACTGCAGCTATGTTTTGGGTATGGCTTCCTTATACTGCTTTGCCTCTGTCATAGAAATTTCAGGGTGGATTTATTTGCTTTCTATACTTTGCTTCTTGCTACAAAAATAAAATAAATGTTCTGCTACAAAAATAAAATAAATGTTCTAATGTCTCTATAATTTTTTGAAGATGATGATGATGAGGAATCTGATAATTCATTTGTTCAATTGAAGGACAAATATTTATTTGAAAAACAATTCTTAATTCACGACTGTTTACAATATGGGTTTATTAAACACAGTATGGAGCTGAATTTATTGCCATCGTTTGTCATTTGTGTCTGGTTATAACTAGGACCTGGAAGTTCATGCATTAGCATATTTTTTCAGGTTTTATACATATGTATGCTTATATATTATTTGTACAAATTATGGAATTCTCATTCCTTTGAATGTTTTTTATGGTGCAGATAAGAATATATTTTCATTCTTATACAACATATTCTAACAAGTTTTAACTTTTTCTTTAATTTGTTTCCATCATCTGAATCATACACTTGCAAGTTAACATTGCGCAGGCTGAATCACTGCTAATGATGAAAAAATTATGTAGCTTCACATGAAAAGGCATGAGTTGTGCATCAAGTATTATGACATCTTATAGTGAATCACTAGGTTTGCTTCTTTGTGGAGAACTGCAAGGCCAGGAAATTGCTTGCAGTAAGCATCGTTGAAATGGTGAAGACTCTGATGAGAACTGGTTGAAGACCAAGTTCATGTACAATGTGCGAGTTTTTGCATAAAAAGTATGAGTTAATTGGGTGAGGGAAATGGATGTAGACTCATTATGTTACATGTATGAATCTTGCTAAAAATTTTGAAAATCAAATCTACTTTGAGTGCTAGATTAAATAATTGACCGAGGGAGTTTGCAGGTGATTTAATATCTAAAAGAACTCCTTTGAAAGGTACTGTTTGTGGATAGAGCCTTGCAACAACAACAACAACAAAAATGTACGAAGTGAAAAATGATTTCAAGTAGTTCAGCATATAAATACAGTAAAACATATAAGAGAAATTAACCAGAAAAGTCACAATTAAAGAGCACGTTCAAAAGCAATTAGAGAGTAGGATTATTCAGTTTTCTTACAAGTTGTGCCAGGCATTTTTAGTTTCTAATATCCCACTGTGGAAAATAAAGAGTTTCTTACCAAATACACACAACATGTGCCGGCCTACCCGGGAAGTGTGGGGGTAACGTGACTGTCTCACATTCAACAGGTCGTGAGTTTGAATCTTGCTTAGGGGGAGTTACCCGGATAAGGTTTTTCTCGGGATTTTTCCTTATCCTGAGAAGACAAATGCTGAGTAACTTTAAGCTCCATGGACACTGGGATCATTTCAGCACAATTTCACCAATTTCATTCATTGTCTAATGAAGTAAGTTTATTACGTATTTATCCAAATTTAAGACTTTTTTCGCAAGCATTAATGTTCATAAGTGGGGGGTCGACTTGTATTCGCGACATAGGTATGTTTTCTGAATAACGTGCGGGGAAACGATAAGTTTAGTCTTCGCGGGCTTGGTATTGGCGAAGTTTGGGGAAATGATTACCTCAAGTTCGCGACGTTGTGCGTTTAATTTCGCGACAAAAATTGGCTGCTAACCAAGCATTCTCATTGAAAAAAAAATTACTCTCCGAGAGTGAAATAAAACTAGAAGATTTTCACTTCAGTGGCTCCACGTAATGTATTGGAAGCCAATGGTTAAGCAGAAAGCGCACTTCAGATCTACCTGCGAAACGAATACACCGATAAGTTTAGGTAAACGTTTTACCGCCGCCGCCATGTTCTATCATCGCGCACTCCGTGCATCTCCGTACTCCTCCCGCTTAAAACACGAATTTACGCGCAAATTTGATTTAGAAGGTATGTTGTCTTGAAAATCGTATCCATAATCGTAGTTTCAGCTAAGCTGCGCTGTCACCAATAAACACGTGACATACCGTTACATTTCCGTTTTCCCTGCTTCACCTTTCTCCTGCTCGCAATGTGAATTTCTGCACAAATTCAAATTAGGTAAAATATTGGTAAGTATGTCTGCTATAAAAAAAATCTCATACATGCCATTCACATGACTTTCTCTACAACTCTACAACAAATTATTGTTAAAAAGCTGAGTCTTCTATTCACTTCATGCTAATCGAGAAATCACCTTATTACTTGCTTCTATGTAAGTAGAAGGGAAATAAGAGAGTACCACAGGCCAAAGTGATAGTCCAAAGCTGGTTGCTATGTGATTGAAGTTCCTTTGTATGGACAGGAGTTGACAAATTCCCGTATGAGAAAAGTATAAAGTATTATACGCACCGTGCACGCTCTCTGGTGGCAAGTTTGGTTACTAACAAGAGGATAACAGAGACAGTGCAATATTAGCGTATGCTAAGTTGTCAAGTATCGAACCTCCTGAAAATGTAAACACTACAAGAAGGCGGAAAGAGAACAATAACTGCTGAGTTGCATGATGTAATACAACCTACAAGAATATTTCGCCTGCCATTGTTTTTTATTCTTTTCCCATATGGAAAACTGAAGCGCAAAGAAGATATCTATGGATTGAAGCAGTACATCGAAAGTACACTAATTTTATATTGTACCTCAAAGCAGTGACATATGCTTAAAAATTAACTGCAGCTTGGATAATGTTATTTAGAAATTAATGCTAACACCTTTTTAATAAATAGAAACTAAATACTGTTAGTATTAAACGACACATTATGGGAATAGTCTGTCAATTATTATTATTATTACTTTTATTTTTATTATTAATATTTATGTACGTATTATTATTCATGCTTTATATTTTCTTTTCAGTCCTGAGGGGTCATGGTGAGAACCAAAGCCCGCAACAAAAATTTGCAGGATTCACTTAATCTGAAATAAAAGGTTCAGAACATCCCCACAGTTCAGCGTATGTTCCCAGTATATTTCCAGATGTTTACAAAAAGATTTAGACCTTTTGAAACAGCACTTTCAGTCAAATGTATGCACTTTATTGGCAGAAAACCACAAATAATACCTACATCGCACATTACTTCCGCTTCTAACTATCCTCCTAATAAGTACAAAGCATGACACGGAGTGGCGCCACCAGTACGATTTTCTGGTTCGTGCACGGTGCCTATAGCTGAAACCAATAACGAGAAATATCTAAAAACGATAAACTCCAGGAAAAAAATGTGCATAACATAAATTGTGTTTTAACGTAATCTACATTTTCTGTGTAGTAAATTTTGTCTATCTCTTACGGTTTACTAGTTACGCAAAATTCATTCAGAATAAAGAGCTCTTTAGAGGCTATTCCCAGGAAATTCAAGTTATACATTTTATTTGCCATATAAATATCTTAATATACGCTATTTTAATAAAAATCGTTAAGAGCCATTTTTGAGAAAATCAAATTTTTTGAAAATTTTTACTAAAGGGTAGTATGGGGTGGGGGGATTTTTCTCTAAATCTTCGCGGCGCATCCTTGGAAGATACTAAACTTAAATACCAAGCTTGGTATTTTATCGCCTTTTCGTAATTGAGTTATCGTGTTCACAGACACACGGACCTTTTTTTAATTTTTTTTGGATACAGACGCGTATTTCCGGTGAAATCTCGGTAGAAAATTTTTGGGTAGAATGCAATACCTTATCTATACATTATGTACATAGTACGTGTAGAGAAAGTAAAAATAATATCCATCATCATCGTTAAGAGCTACGCTGTCGCCATCGTCGCCGTCCCGCCCATGACGTACATTTCGTTCTCCCTTCTGTTCAAATACAAAATTATCGTCGTGCCGTAATACCCTCTCCGTCAACCACTCAAAACGGTATTTCTGTGCAAATTCAAACTAATAATTTAAAAAACAATAACAATGGAACTAACTTAGCTTGTGTCCATTAGTTTGTATAAAATATATGGAAAACCATTAAATTTCATTTACTTATTTTTACATATGAAGATGATATGCTAAATTCCAAAATTAAGTTTTGAAAATTGGGGTCGTCTTGCATTTGAGGTTATCTTGTATTTGGATAAATACAGTAATTAGTTGCTAACTTGCTTTTTCTATTCTCAAGAGACATTAGTTGATTCAATTTATTAGGATATGTTTTGTGGCATATTTTTAAGTTCTGAGAGCATATGTGCATGTATATTCAACAATTTTTAGGTATCTACTTCCAGACCTAATTATAACCTGCAATACATTCACAACGACAAACAGTAAACAAAACTGCTTTCAATGTAATTGCAAGCCATCATTATTAGTTGTTGGATTTAATGCTGCCATTAGTTAAGAGCAAGCTGTAACAATGGTTTCCTGTTTTAACATAACTTGCAAGTGTTTAACAACGAGAGTCTAAAATGGACATTTCTTAAGAAATATACAAAGTTGTTGTGTATAAAACTAACGAGTCAAATCTTTGTTCTGTTTTGACTTCTCTGCATGTATATTTGGGTGCACACACTCATTTGTTACTTGTTTGTATATGTGAGAAAGTGAGAGAGAGGTATTAGCTTCATAAGCATGGACACCTTCACTCTAAGCCAGGAGGAAATGATACATAAATAATGTCACTGAACTTGGGAAGGCTTAAATTATTCTGAAATGCAATTGTTCAACTGAACTTCAGTAAAGGATATAAAATATGTTGGTGCAGTTTATTTTCATTTTACTCTTGGCGGAGCATTATGCCACTACACTATGTTTAAGTTTAATCATTATCTGAACCTGCTCCAGAAAAGTGTGCAAAAATAGCTTTTGTTTAGAAATGTTTACTGGTAAGACCAATTTTGCAAGTGGCCCTTAGTTTTGGTGCACATCACTTATATTGGGAACTACACTAAGAGTAAGCTATTACTTTTAGGTTAAGCAATAAATAAATAGTCTATTAAGCATTTTCTTCTTGGTTTTTCAAGTTTTGCACATTTAAAAGTCAGTTTAACAAAACCAGTTACCTTCAGCTGACATACTTGTACTGTAAAGTAGAACGATTAGCCACCAAGATAGAACAGCATAATCTAAACAAACTTCTAGCTTCTATTACAAAAATGTTTTCCATTCAATAAACACATAGTGACCACTACAGATTGCAATAAGTTTAGGACTTTAAAGAGCACAAGAAGAAATAAACAGTATTGTGCTAAATGATGAATGCAGAAATAAAATATGCATGCCTATAAACATTATGAAAATTAAGCTGCAGCATGCAATATCAAGCAATATAACTGTTTTTTCACATGAGGAATGTTTGGCTTCAAAGGAAGTAATGAGTAAGCAATACATCATGAAAGCAGTTGCGCAAACATCTATAAAAGGTTTTATGTTCTAATATAAATTGCTGCAATACTGCTCCTTTATTCTTCTTTTTATTAGTCATATGTTTGTTTGAAGATATTACATACCAAATAGAGGGCAGTTACACAACTTTAATGAAGTACAGTTTGAACTATGTAAAGAAATACTGTCACATTACAACAGCCTTCTGATAGAGTCACATTAAAATAATAGTGGTCTGCATTAATTGGCATTTACATTGATTCTAGTACTCTCTAATTATTTTTATTCTGAAACTTTACACCAATTTTTATGTTGAGCAGCATACTAGAACAAAAGATTCTATTGCAAGAGTAGATGTGTGAACTGTAAGCCAGCAATTCATTGTAACTGTTTATAACATTGTGGCAGGCAATGTATGTGCTTCCTCCCAGTTCCCTGAGATGATATATGAATTGTATTTCAACAACTATAAATATATAGGTCTTGAAGAATGAAGAAGATATGTGTGATATTCCCAGAACATTCAAGATATATGTTGTACTTGTCACACAAATATCTGAAGCATATCAAATAAGTGTCTGTGATAAGATCTTATTTATGAAAGCAGCAACCAAATCAGAACTAAAAAGGATAATCAAGGATATAAAAAATGGTCTGTAGGAATTGATGAAATACCAGGTTTCCTAATAAAGGGATGTACTGATCTTATAAATCCAGTAATGCACATTTTTAATTCATCAATAGGCAGTGGAGTATCCTGTCAGATTATTTCAAGTACCTTTAATGCCTATAAACCCACACTCTAGTACCGACACACAAGCTAACAAACAGAATGGGCAAGAGGAAGTTTTGTTAGAGTACTTTAAGTAAATTAAAGATTATTTCTACTCCCAGCACCTTTATCCTTTCTTTAAATGTGCAATCCTTATTTCACAATTCAGATTCATATTGTGTTCACACAGTTTGTAGTACTGTACAACTATGTGCAGTACTGAATAAGAAATCATAGATAGATGAATCAGTTCACTTATTTTTGCAGAACATGGAGTTTGTAATTCAATGACATTACAAATCAAACTTTTATTGTCATCAAAATGGCAGATTCATTGAGTGTTTGAAATCTACCAAAGGGGCTTGATGGCTAAAACTTTACATAAGGAGTACCTATGAGAATTCTATATTCTCATAAAAAAAAAAAAAAAAAAAAAAAAAATTATCCCCACACCCCCAGTTCCAGTGAAAAAACTTATTTATCTGGTGTTGTTTTACAGCTATATGTTGTACCATCAGACTTTAATTTTTAAAACCAAGTGAAGTAATTTTTTCATATTTTAAGCACACTCTAAAACCAGTATAAGCATTTTAATAAGGTTTATATCAGCTGCAAGCAAAGTGGCTGTTCGCAAGATGAAACCATTTACAAAACATTTAGGGGAAAAACCTTCTGATTGACTTGAAACATTAGAAGAAGGATATTTATTACTAGTGAAAAATTTTCTAGCATTACTTTTTTATTCGTTTCAATATGAACATTCTGTAAGGAGTGGGGACTAAAAATAAATACTCGGAAATAAAAAAATCAATTTAAGGATGGAAGCAAGCAACATAATAAACATGGTATTGGGAAGGGACAGAAATTGAGGTATTTGGGTATTAGGTTTAGTGCAAATGGAGGGAGCAAAAAGGAGGTTGGCTTTGAAAGCTATTAGTGTCCGAAGGACAAAGTACCAGAAATGCACATAAAGTAGTTGGAGAAAATACACATATATTGCAGTAGTAGGGAATAAAATGGTGTTTGGAGTATCGGGCATTGAGAAAGAATGGCTAAATACAGATTTGATTCACAGGAACTTTTGTAAACAAATTTTGGGGCTACCTGTAAGCACACAAAATGAGGTTGCACAAACTGAACCAGACAGAATATGGAGTAAAGGAAAAATAATGATAAGAACCTTAAAATATTGGTTTAGGATCAAGAATTTAGAAGAGAATAGCATTTTGGAACATTATCTAGCAACACAAGGAAAGTGAGGGAAGGAAACACCTGAGTTAATAGAATTAATGAGAATATGGAAAAAAGTTACACAAAGAATTGATGATATGGAAATTCAGGAGATATTTGGTAGTTTCAGCAACAGAAAGTCACTGAGGATATAGAGGGCACTAAAAAAATTATGGGGTAGAGAGAATTATTTAGATAAAGGAAACATGGGATGAGGGAAGGATCTCCATGGGCCCCAACTTGGGTAGTGGAAATTGAAAGGTTCAAGGAGGTTTCAATACAGAAATGCCCAAAGTGTGGAATGCAAGACAACTATTGGCATGTAATTCTAGAATGTAAAGAAACTAAAGAAATGAGAGCAAAACTATGGATTAAGAAGTGGGCTAATTTACCAACAGAGATGAGGAGGAATAAGTTGGTGAATATGAAAGCTGGGCATGAAATCTTAAGTGTTTGGGGATTATCTGAGCAAAGTTAAAATAAAAATAATAATAAGATAAAAATAGGGATCTAGATAAGCAGAAGCATAATTAAATGTAGAGATGGAGGTCATATCTAGATAGAAGTTGGCATGATAGTTGAATAAATGCAAGGTTGAAACTATTCAGCTACTTGGTTAAACAGCAACTCGGAGCAGTCATTAGTATTCAAATTTTCTTTGTATGCTCAAGTAATTGTCATAGAACTAATTCTATTATTAACTGGAAATAAATTAAATCAAGATTGGCTTCAATAACCTCACTCCAGGTGATTATCAAGTGCCACAAGAAAATTAATTCAAAATTTCCAGTCACCCAATGACAATGATATTCTAATGTTACTTTCTGGCAAGCATTTACACTGTTAGACTGATTTATGCCAGGAAAAATCCATTTGTAAAATTATGTGAAGAAGCTTAATTATGCATACAAATTAAAGATGAAAGAAAAGGTTTGACAATTCCACACTTATTAGATGCTAGTTCTCACAACTGAAAGTTTTTCATGATTTCATTTCATTGTTAATAATGTAGTGAAAAAGAATAATATATAGAAAATTAAATACAAAATAAATACATCACATGCAGAATTAATAAAAGAAGAAAACATGGCTATAGCCATTTCATTTATTGCGAGTGAGCACATGCACAAGACACAAGTGGGACATTGCAGCTTTTTAGAAATAATACCATATATGTAAGTACATCAAATTAAAGATGAAAGACACAAAGTGAATTGCAATATTACACATACACACACACACACACACACTCACATTTATGTATATGTACAAAAATGTTGACTTAAATGTGTGGGATAAGCTAATGTGATCACCAGGTATTAAATGAAACTGAAACGAGCAACTTCTGCTTACAAATAGTAATTATGTTACCTTACCATATCTTCTAGGTACAGTCACCAAATATTTCTGAAACTGTCAAGTGAATTAACAGGCAAATGATGCTTACTCAAAATATTTACAAACTAACACACTGCACTATTTTAACCATCAAAGTTATTTGAAGCCCTTATGCTCCAGGAAACGAGAAAGCAGTTGTGAAAAAAAAAAAAAAAATTAAACTTATCAGCTAAAGTACAACAGTTTCATAAAACTAATCTATTATTTGTCATACATTCAAGCCAAAGAGAGTCACCAACACCAATCAAGAAGTATAAGAAGAATAAAGGGGATTGTACAACAAAATGCACCAGATAAGGCAACCCACATACAACAGAGAAAGCAGAACAGAAGACTATGTGTAATACACTTCTCCAAATTCAATGGATATTGAAAAAATGACCTTCAATTATTACAGCAGCTTAGCTTTTGCACCAATCCCAAAACTGTGAAGTGATAGCATAAGCTACAAGACTGTAATACATGATCCAGTACATTTTTTGTGAATTTGGAACATGTCATGCATCGAAGAAGATAGAATAGCAGGAGAGTAGAGCAGGATAGAAGAAGATATTATAATCATGGGGATGTCAAATGCATACCTCCCATCCCGCCCACTGCCGAGTTTCCGTACGGTGATGTGAGTGGAGAACCAAGGCCGTGCATTGCTGCAAATGGTGACGCCAGAACTCCAGGGGCACCTGTTTGCCCGACATAAGATGTACAAGCCGATAATACACAACATCCATTCTAAGAATCCACCTCATGTACCTATCTACTACTATGCCAGAAAGACAATCAGCCATAAATATTGGGAGTGCCTACTCTCTTTGTTGAAAATAAAATTTTTGTGCCAATATGCATAACTGGGAACTATTTCGTTTTCTTTTTAGGCAAACATAAAGCAACATTGCAATTCTATGATGTGTTTCTAATGCTGTTTCCAATACACTGATCAGCACCATGAGAAAATATCAGGTCGCTGCTAAAACTTACACTAAAGACTACAGTAAGCCAACCATCAAAGGTTAAGGAATACTAAGATCATGAAATACCTTAACATAGTTGCTTCAGCATAAGTGTGTTGCTAGACTGTGCACTGCTGCATTACAATGAAATCTATATGCCTGAATATGTAGAACAAATGAGAAGTTGTTATTTTTTTTTTTTTTGCTTATCTTTTTTTTTTAAGTGTAACATCATTGAACCTTGTAAGTCATACCAGACAATGAATGAAATTGATGAACTTGGAACCTCTTGAATGTGAGGCAGACACTCATCCCCCACACTACAAGGTAGGCTAAACATGAGTCTCAATTAACAACAATATTAATTTCACTGGCTAGCTGGACTTATCGAACTGGCTGAGTTCTCTGACTACTGAAAATTTGTGCAATTTTTACAGGATTATATTTATTTTTCATAAACAGGTATACATTTAATTTATTGTTATTACTTGGAGAGTTGATCAGGTTTACACTGAGATAAGCAAGTACAATAAAATGAATGACCTCAATTTATATTGTGATAAGTACAGGCTACATTTTAAATTTATTTTTACTTATATTTTACCCAATTATTGAGTGAACTGTATAAAATTAAAAGTTGGATACACAATAAACTTAGAATAAATGACTCTTTTTTAGGATAACATTGTTTTTTTTGCTTCTTCTTAAATTTAGATACGTAAATTGAATTTTTTTATACTCTAACCTTTCTGCAACAATTCTTATTGGAACATGTTTCAGAGACTGTTTTCATCATCAGCCTAGACTTGCTGTCATCTTTCTACTGTGGCTTTACTGCACTTCTTGGCTGCAGGTACTTGCAATGAAATCATTTCCATATGGGACATCAAATTTTGATAAATAGTTTGTTTTGAACCTAGAATCAATTTTTTCCCATGGAGAGTTTAACTGATTTTCAAAGAGCTTTTAAAAGTTTAAGTTAATCTTTCAACTAATGCTCTGTGAATCATACATTTTCTACACCACTGATTATATTTTATGTTTCTCATTTGCTCTTTGGACCCTGTGTCCACATTCATCTTTGTCCTTTCTAGGTATATTTTCCCACAATCTTTAAATCCAATTTTATAAGGTTTTCATAGCTGGCAGTTTGTCCTTTTTGTTGGTGTTGAGGATGTTTTTAAGCAATGCTTATCAACTAGGCATACCATATTCTTTGAATATTTTAGCCAATTTCTGGAAGGCAGGTTTTGAAACTTATGTTGCTTTAGAAATGAAATTGCCTGTCTCCTGATCAATCAGGAAGTTAATGCAATTTAAAAGGAAAAATAAAGGAAATCAATACACAAACTTTAATGTTGCTTTGCAAAAGATATTTCTAGTCTCTTGATCAATCAGGAAGTTAGACAAATTTAAAAAGAAAAAACAAATAAAGGAAATCAGCACACAAAGGCTTAATATAAAGTTAACCAAACAAATAAAAAACATTACCTTCTAATTGTACCTTTGAGCTTTTTCAAAAATTTGCTATTATATATTCCCACAGACTTTCTGCCCAGTTTGAAATTATTTCTGTACATAAATGCATCATCAGGAAGAAGTCATCTTCTAGTAGATAGAAGAATTGGCTGTTAATGAACCTTTAACACAGGGTAGTGTGTGGAAATAAATAAAAATGGCGTATTATTTATGGACGCTCTTTAACGGCTGTGGTTCTCAGCGTCCCATTCTATATTGGGCGTGAAAGACCGCTTAATTTTGCTCACAGGCCTCTCCATCAGGCTTGAGGTTCTTTTATGTGCTGTAAATCTACAACATGGGACCAACGGCTTTACTTCCCTTCCGAAGGAAGCCATGCTAAGGATTTTTATGCCCGAAAAAATCCATCGTCCTCCGCTGGGTTTGAACCCGCGACCTTGGGTATATGAAGTCAGCATGGTAACCATTACACCACGGAGGGCGACATAGTGTGTGGAGAAAGCTGTATGATTGTATCATAATATTTTTGTTATTATATTATACAAAAGCTAAAATGTTGCTTAAGGTTCTTTTGCTGAATAATTAAGATTTGATGTGAAATTATAGGACTTTGCTTCTAGCTTGGGAAAAACCTATGTATGCAGTAGTGCTATTATTAGAGCTCGGTTTTGGCTTCCAAAGCGCACACAGTTACAAACACACAGAGCAGTCAGTGGTATAAAGAGTGGGTAGTGTGGAGGGGTTTGCAGCACAAACATGCACACGTTGAGGTATTTATCTCTTCCAAGTAGTTCATTACATGTATTTACATATGTATTGTTCGAATTCTTTAAGCAACACAATAAAACAATTATTTCATATGGTTAGTAAATAAAAATGCATTTACTTTTACAAATGGAAGTATAAAGCTTGACACAAAAAATTCAGGATAATAATGTGCAGAGCTTTGAAAAGACAATGAAAATAAATCAACCAAGCTCACTCAGAATTAATTGCAATAAATTACAAGATGCATCCTTACTTATTGAAAGAAAAGGCTCTCCTCCTGGCAGTCAAAATGTAATTGAATCACAAGTTTGTTCAGTGTCGAACACCTATCCTTTTGTATTTTCGGATTTCTCAATCTGCACTCTCTTTCAGTATTCAATGGCTTATTATTAGCAGAAACTGAATTTTGTCATAGAGTGACCAGTGCTATATAGTGCAACAAGTTTTGAAACAGGCTGTAAAGACCATGCCTACTCCATCACTTATACCTATGTGCACCAAACCTCAACTGGCAATTCCTGGACTGAGCTCTAGCTATTGGTACACTATTACACAAAATCTTGAACATTTCTGCAACATAATCTTAGCACTCTACTTATGTTCTAAAACTATAATTTAATATTAAGATAAATAACTTGAAAATCTATTTGTTTTGCAGATATGAGATTTGGTGGGCTGCATGTTCATGCATACAGGAATATTGCACCTGGACTTCTCCCAAGCATAAGATTTGAAATCAGTAATGAATGTTAGCTGAAGAGTCGAGGATTCATAAGACACAAAACATGTTGAATATAACCAATCACATCATATGACATGCATGAGTTTACTGATTACAACTTCAGTACCCTCGTGGCAGTTCACAAAACTGTTCTACTTGATATTCTGTGAGTTTGTGAAGGAAATGAAAAGCTGATAACTAAATTGTGGTAATTACACTTGCATATCAAAATGATATAGAACTGACCATTTTGGTCTCAAAACATTTTTTTTTGCATAGTCACATTATGACTCTTATGGGATCTGATGATTATTTAATACATATACAATATGCATTTAGTAATTGTCTTGTTACAAAATACAGTTCAGCAACCGAGTTTTCAACATCATCTTAACCTTTCTTCCCTGACCCTGATCCCAATGGGAATGAAGGAGACTAATTTAGCTTTCAAACATGTACAGAATTGCAGTGTTGCCAGATGAACAGTGGAAAAAATAGTTACTACGATGCCCCTGAATAAGGTTATAACACTAATGTTGTCAGCAGTATATTAACTTTCATTTCAAACAGATAATTGACAATCTGTATAGACAGCAGCAAGAAAAATAAATCTGCTGAAGTATTTAGATTTCAATAGCTGATAAATCTTTCTGACAGAACATGCAAACTAATCTACAGGTCTAAAGTTTAGGATTAGACTTAACAACTAAGAGACAAATTCTGTTAATAACAGAAGAAAAAAAAATAAATAAATAAAAGGTAAAAAGATCAGATGTATAACAACATATATGATTCCTGCAACTACTTAACTGAAAGCTAATTAATTTTTTAATATGTACCTATTTTTAGACCCTAAATTAAATACAAATCAAAGTGGGTGGCAGAGTGGTTAGCACTTTGGCCTCGCTTTAGGAGACCTGGTGCAAAAACTTTTTAATTAGCCCACTGAAATTCTAAGTCAGTTGCGTCAAAAAATCATCCCACCCACCCTCTCTTCTTTTGCTAGCTGTCTGTTGGTCACCATTGTCTTCTTCTACTCTACAGCAAACCTTAAATTTTAAACCACCACCACCCTAGATTACTGACTTTACTCCAAAATTTGTTGCCAATGGAAAACAACAATTAAAAGACTTACTACACATAGACACAACAAACTATTATTAACAGGAAAAATGAGAACATCCAGTAAACATACAAGTAGAGCCTATATTTTCCAGGAAAAGGGAAAGTGTGGGAGAGCATGAAAAAGAGAAGAGACAGAGACAGAAAAAGGGGAGATCTTGAGAGCTTAAACTTTGTTAAAGTGATCATATTTTAAAATGGAGAACTTCCAAACAAAATAAAACAATGACTAACATTCTGGTACATAAAAACAATTGCATTCCTGTCCATTCATTATTATGTGTAATGTTCATTTGCATGACCAAGGCAAATGAAACCTAAGGAACATTTTTTTTTGCAATTCAGTCTCTTGCCGTGTGACTTTAATCCCCCAAAACAAATAAAGCATTCAACAATTCCTAAGAATAGTGACATACAAAAATAAACCTTGTGATTTGGTACAGTTAAAATACCCAAGTTAAGCAAGCACCTGTCAGTACATAAAGATAATGCAAATTCGTCACTGTCAAAGGGATTCCCTGCTGTATTATAGGGAAAAAAATATATACATATATTTTCCCTTCCTTATGAAACTGATCAAAATGTGATACAAGAATGGATTTCTTATTCTAATGAATATCATTTTTTTCTTCTAGTTTTTACTGATATTAATAACTTACTTTTCTAACTTGTAATGTGTATGTAAAATTAAATTAACATGTTTTAAATCTTAAAATAAAATCATAAGCGTCAACATATTTCTTAAATAGTTTTCAGAACTGTGAATGTGGATAATTAACAAAATAGCTGTAAGAATTATAAAAGGAACAGTCCATAATGATTTATCATTAAGTTAATTGAAAACTGTGGCATAAGCCCATAGATAACTCATCACAGTACTTTTGTTAACCCCAAAAATTGGTAAAAACAGGGGTTTTCTGGACAGTGTTGCAGTGGAGGAAAAGAAAGGAAGAGCAGAAGAAATGAAATAATAGTTTAGAAACCAACGCAGAAGACTTGAAAGCAAGTGAGAAAGTTCAACACTGTCATTTTTCAATAATATGGCAAATAGATGAAACTTGTCAACCAGTCATGGATGTCATCTAACTACCTGGTGGGGCTAATCTCCCAGGTGCAGCGCCCGGCTCCTGTGCAAGGCCTCTGTGCCGCCCCCCGCCGCCCCCAGCAATCAACAGCTGCGGGATCAACTCACCGGCCCCTAGACCAGCTAGAGTCGCATCCAGGCCTGGGTCACCTGTCGGTAAGTTTGGATTTGTGTAGTCTCGGCTCTTGTCATTGTTGTACTTGACGTTCAAGCTGGATAACTTGGAGTACTCAATGCGCAGTGTGCAGCATGAGTTGTAGATATTCTGCCCATCCAGTGACTGTAAATAAACAAGTAAAATGTTAGCCATAAATGCTTCAGTAGTTTGTATAATTTCTCCATGAATATGCAGTGTTTCATAAATTATTTCCAACAGAGAGACAAATGAAAATACAACCAAAGCGAGACTAATAGGTTTTATAAAAAAATCTGATGTGTTCCACTCACATAATTTTCTCTAACTGTTCAATGAACTTCTTACTTCTTTATATGCCATGCTAATCAAGATAAGCATTAGCAGAATGTTATTACTTAGTTCCTTATAATTAGAAAGGAATTAAAGGAATTCCAAAGTGATAGTCATACTCATATGTTTTAAAAGCTGTTGTTATGTGATTGTCATTTTAATTAACTTCTTTGCTTGGCCAGGAATAAAACAAAAAGAAATACAGGTAATTTCCTATCTGAGAAAAGTATTTTAAAATTTAAACCAATAAAGGAATATCTTGGAAAGAGTAACCTCCACAACAAGAATGTATAGGAAATAAATTTTGTGTTTTGATGAGATCTACATTTTTCCCCCCTCTCTCTCTTACGGTTTACCAATTATGCAAGAGACATTCAGAATGAAGAGGACTCAGAGGTTATTCCCAGGAAATTCAACATATATATTTTGTAATGTAAATGGCTTTAATATAGAGTATTTTAATCAAAATCATTAAGAGCCATTTTTGAAAGTTCTTCAAGGGTAGTTTGGGGTATGAGAATTTCTTTGAAGATCTTTGTGTCGCATCGTTGAGAGATACTGAGCTTAAATATGAAGTTTGGTATTTTACAGACTTTTTGTTTTTCAGTTATGCTGCCCATGGGCCTGCGCACACACACTCCCTTACTCAGACCTTTTTTTCTAAAAAAATTTTTTTTTTGATTCAGGGGGGTCTCAAAACACATATTTAAGGTGAAATCTTGGTATCAAAATTTTGGGTGGAATACAATCCTTGTCTATCTTCTATGCAAATTGTACGAATATACACATACATATTTTAATTCATTTATACCTTAATTCCCCCCCCCCCTCTTTGTATTCTAGATCGTTGTTTACTGATTTTAATTACAATTTTAATTTTTACGTTAGACAATTATCTGAAAAAAATGATATAGACAAAATTTATAATGCTTGTTTTAGGAAATAAATTTGAACTTTGAACATATGCCCGGTATAATTACCTAAGTGCTGGGGTAGCATATACATATGCACTAAACAAAGTAAAAATGCATCTAAAATACTGCTGGGAAAAGCTTCCACAGTACCTCCAGTTTAAGTAGTTGATTTGGTCACTAGAAATGAACAAGAAATATCAGTAAGTGGCAAGCTGCCAACTAATCTGACCCCCCCCCCTCTCTCTCCCTCTCTCTCTCTCTCTCTCTCTCTCTCTCTCTCTCTCTCTCTCTCTCTGGGACTGTTGTAAATTTTAGCTTGGAGAACAATATCTGATTTTAAAGTGCTTCTGTATTTACAAGTGTGCTCACATGCATTTTGTGTGTGTGTGTGTGTGTGTGTGTGTGTGTGTGTGTGTGTGTGTGAATAAACTGATTCTTGTGCAATTTGTTTTAAATAAATTGTTTTCATCAATTGTTTTTGCTCTGTTAGGATAGGCCTGTCTGTGTGTGTGTGCACGTAAAAAACTAAGAATCGCTATTCTTGCGAACTCTTCAAAAAATATTGTGTGTAGAAATGCCAGAATTGAGTTTCTTATTGACATTTTTCTGTGAATTCTCTATGCAAGTGTCTTAATTTGGATGTTGGGCCACAGCATTTCCTACATAAATTTTATGTCAAAACATACTTTACTATGGATATTCATTACTCAGATTGGTATTTTCAACACCTTCAAATATGGATTCCTATGGAAGCTTTACCTAATGCTGTCAGAATATTTAATGCTATTGAAAACTCTCTCTCTCTCCATTTCCAACAACTTCTGTGTTAGAAGATATATAGTACAGCTGGAATTTTAGCTGGGTTCAGGTTACTAGGGTAGCCCAAGAAAAGGTATCAAAATGTAACATTAGAGTTTAAACTCACAGTGTACAACCAATATCCATCCATATATATGTTCTAGGAATATAGAGTTTTGAATATGTGGAATGTTCAAATGTCTAATTATAATTAAAACATCTTTGTTTTATAAAACTGTAATAGACAAAGACTGAACAATTTTTGAGTGTGACTAAGTCAATGAAAGGGTGCTGAAACCTTTAACCATTGTTCTTGCAATGAGAAAGCTGAAACTGTGCAAAATGAAACTCTGGAGCTGCAGTGATCTAGAGAGGTGCAAGACAAATAGGTCAGATCGACAGGTAATACCTACCATAAATGGAATTTGTTGTACAATAGTAGAGCTGTTTTATGTATTTAGATAAAAAGTATTTTTCAACATTAACTTTCTTCACATGGATATGCAAGGCTCCCATTTGTAGAAGCATGAACTTTGCAAACTTTGAAGAAGAAGAAGAAGAAGAAGAAGAAGAAGAAGAAGAAGAAAATAGAGGAGGAGGAAAGGCTACTGCGTCTGGGAATTTTATTGGTGAGCAAGAATTGAATTTTTATGTTAACATGATATCAAATTAATGCAAATTATATTGAATATTTCAATTGAATAAGAAATTACATTTTACCAGACAACATATAAATAAAATTATCAACAATCAAATTTTAAAAATAAACACCTTAAAACCAAACCACCTAAAAAGAGAAATAAAACATTATGTATTAGAAAGAAAAGGATTGTCAAAATGAAGAAAGGTGCGTTTAAGCAAAATTTTGATAAAGCTGTAACCAAAGAAGAATTTGATTTGAAACAGGTACAAGGAGCCAATGGTACATCATGCTGCAGAAGTTTCAAGTATTTTGAGATACATAGTTAAATAAAATGGTAGGTTTATTATACGTTTTCAATCAGTTACAAGGATGTTTCTAAGCAATGCTTGTTGACCAGGTACAAATACCGCATCCTTTGAATAGTTTATCTAATTTCTGAAAGCTTTTGAACCTTATGTAAGTCACCTTTCAGCAAACCAAGCTTATTATGAACACTACATCTTCTATATGACTATCTTCCATCCTCCCTTATTTCATAATTTCTTTGTGAGCGCTGTAGTCCTCTCTGATGTAACGTGCTGTGAAAACACGTCATTAGTTATTAATGCGGCGGCGGCGTCAGAGAAGCAGCCGGAGTGAGTAAGAAAACGGAATTCGCCAAGATAACAGAAAGCAAATTCCGGCGGGCTTCGAATCCATATCCCTCGGGAAAATACGGTCCCAAGGATTTAATTAGTGTTATTCTTTATTTACTCTGCAAATGAATTCTCTTCATTTTTCTTTCGTTCCTGTTCTGTACGTAAATTATACAAAGCCCAGGTTTAATCTCTGGAAGCAGAAGCACTAACAGGGATTTCGTTAAAAGAAAGAAATGAAAATTAAAACGGGAATTTTAAGAGGGAGAGCACCTCTCCTTGGGCAATAAATAGTAATTAAATGACGCATTCTGTTGAAGTACCCTGAAGAACGAAATATCTCTCGCTTCCAACCTCAAGCCGCCCTGCTCATTTCCTTTCAGAGTCTTCCGGATTTGTTAGATGTGTATTTTGCATTTTTTTTCATCTTCCGCAATCCGGGGCTTAAAGAAACTAACGGGTTTCTTGTTTCACTATACTTTTCAGTATACAGGCAATGGTTTCGGTGCATGTGGCTTCGGAATGGATATTATTACTTTCTCTACACGTAGAGAAGGTATTGCAATGCACCCAAAATTCGGTACCGAGATTTCACCGGAAATAATATGTTTTGGGTCAATCTGAATCCAAAAAATCTGATGTGTTCCATTCACATGCCTTTCTCTACATCAAATTATTTTTAAAAAGCTAATGCATCTATTTACTTCATGCTAATCGGGAAAAAATTAGCAGACACAGTCTTATTACTCGCTTCCTTGTAAGTAGAAGCGAAATAATGGAGTATCATAGGTTAAAGGATAGTTAAAAGCTGGTTGCTAGATGAGTGAAATTCCTTTATTTGTACGGACATGAGTTGACAAATTACTGTATGAGAAAACTAAGTTCTTTAAAGCTGAAACCAAAAACAGGAATATCTCAAAAACTATGAACTCCACGAAAAAAATGTATATAACAAACTGTACGTTTTATCGTGATCTACATTTTTTGTGTGGTAAGTTTTTGTGCATCTAATACGATTTAGCAGTTATGCAAAATTCCGTTAAATTCATCCAGAATAGTCTTCAGAAGCTATTCCCAGAAAATTCAAGATATACACTTTATTTGTCAGTTAATATCTTTAATATGCGTATTTTAATTCAAAATCGTTAGAGCTATTTTGAGAAAATAAAAATGTTGAAAAAAATCCCATGTAAAGGGTAGTTGGGGGGTGAGGGGCTTTTCTTGAAAATCTTCATGTCGCATCCTTGGAAGAAACCAAACTTAGATATCAAGTTTGGTATTCAACTGTTTGCTCTTTTTGAGCTACGCTGTCCAGACACACACACACGGACCTTTTTGTAAAAATGTTTTTTTGTTCAGGAGGTCTCAAAACATGCATTTCCGTGAAATCTCGCTATCGAATTTTTGGGCGGAATAGAATATCTTCTCTATACACTATATACATAGTACGTGTAGAGAAAGTAAAAAAGCATTTTTAAAAAAATATCTGTGTGTGTGTGAGTGTGTATGTCTGTGGACAACATAGCTCAAAAACGAAAAGACAGTTAAATACCAAACTTAGTATTTAAGTTAGGTATCTTCCAAGCATGCTACACGAAGATTTTCAAGAAAATCCTCCCACCCACAACTACCTTTTACATGGAAAAAAATTCGAAAATGTTGATTTTCTCAAAAATGGCTCTAACGATTTTGATTAAAATCTCTTTCTTAAATTTAAGATACCTATGTGACAAATAAAATGCATATCTTCAATTTTCTGGGAATAGCCTCTGAAGATTTGTTTATTCTGGCTGAATTTTGCAGAATTTTGCATAACTGGTAAACCGTAAGAGATAGACAAAAACGTAAGAAAAAAAAAATTATGTTATATACATTTTTTTCGTGGAGTTGGCCGTTCTTGAGATATTCTTTGTTATTAGTTTCAGCTTTAATCTCATACGGGAATTTGCCAACTCATGTCCACACAAACAAAGATGCTTTAATCGCATAGCAACCAGCTTTTAAAAGATTTGACTATCGATTTAGCCTATAGTACTCCCTTATTTCCCTTCTGCTTACAAGGAAGCAGACAATAAGACCATTTATGGCAATTTTTTTTTATCGATTAGCATTAAGTAAATAGAAGAATTTAAAAATAATTTATTGCAGAGATGTACAGAAAGTCATGTGAATGGAACACATCAGCTTTTTATATTTTCTCTACTGCTAACCTTAAGCACCGATCACGATGAACTTTACTTAACATTATGGGACGTAACGTGAAATTAAGAAATGCTGCTAAACTGAAGGTCTATTAGGATGCACTTAACATAACGTTACAGCAATTAATCTTGATTGGTAGTTTTTATTACTTCATGCAACAGCTTCACACCAATTGGTTCTAATTACTATGTGACATCAAAAACGTAATGGGAAATCGTCTTAAATTATGTTGCATTAAGTTAAGACACGTTGCCAACTCTAAATAACACCAATTAATAGCGCCACGTTACGTAGCGTTTAGTCAAGTCACGTTACAGGCTGCTCGGTCCTTCTAGACGAGTGACCTTTAGTGAAGAATACAGTGAGCTAACCTACCTCGACAAAACAGGAGCAAATAGTTTTATGTTACAATAACAAACCGCTTTTATCATTACGTTTCAAGAATACACGGTGAAGAAAAGTGACTCGCAACTTATCTCTCGTTTAAAAATGTCATTCTTCTACAACTGGTGCGCAACCTGTACATTCAACGTAATTTCGACATTAGAAGTATTGTGTTTCACAATTAAAACAAATCTGATGTGTTCCATTCACATGACTTTCTCTACATCTATTCTACAAATTATTCTTAAAAAAAAACTTGTTCTATTTACTTGATGTTAATCGAGAAAATATTATCAGAAATGGTCTTATTACTTGCTTCCATTTAAGTAGAAGGGAAATAAGGGAGTGCTATAGGCTAAAGCGATAATCAAATGCTGGTTGCTATGTGATTTAAGTTCCTCTGTACGGACAGGAGTTGACAAATTTCTGTATGAGAAAAGTATAAATATTTTAAAGCTGAAACCAATAACAAACAATACTCAAAAACGGCCAATCCATTAAAAAAAAAGTATATAACAAATTGTGTGTTTTAACGAGGTCTACATTCTCTATCAAGTAAGTTTATATCAATCTCTTACGGTTTACCAATGATGCAAAATTCATCCAGAATAAAGATGTCTTCAGAGGCTATTCTCAGAGAATTCAAGATGTACATTTTATTTTTCATGTAATTATCTTTAATATACTATATTTTAATCAAAATCGTTAGAGCCATTTTTGAGAAAATCAAAATGTTCGAAAAATGTTCCATATAAAGGTAAGTTGGGGTGGGTTTTTTTTTTCTTATAAATCTTCGTGTCTTATCCCTGGAAGATACTGAACATAAATACCGAGTTTAGTATTTAATGGACTTTTCGTTTCTTAGCTATGCTGCCCAAATACAAAGACACAAAAACACACACACACGGACATTTTTCTAAAAATGCTTTTTTTTTTTTTTTTTTTTTTTTTTTTTTACTATTCAGGGGATCTCAAAACATATTTTCGGTGAAAACTCGGTTATCGAATTCTTGAGTGCATTACATTACCTTCTCTATACACTATGTACATAGTACGTGTAGAGAAAGTAAAAATCGATATACATATATCACCTGAAATATATGTTTTGATTCTCCATCATAAAAACAAACAATTTTAAAAAAAACAGTAACGCATTTGTGTGGCCGTCCTTTAATCCCGTTCGCTTAACTATAGAATAACACTTCCATCATTACAATTTTGATTTTCTGCGATTTTTATTCATATCCCGGTAATTGCTGACGAGCGAACTTGCACAGAATTATTAGCGAGTCACACATGAGAAAGGAAAATCTGATGCGAGATGGCAAAATGATCACGTGATGAGAATCTCTCTCTGGTTGGCTAGTTTATCTTCTTTGACATAGACAAACTCAAACTTTGACCTAGAACTTCCCGACGTTCGCAAACTCGAATTTTCTTGAAAGCTTCTACATTATGCCCATTAAGAGATCAAGATAGACATACCTAAACCACGTTTTGACTGCAACGTTTTTCACAGTTTACGTTTAATTCAGGTTTATTTTTATGTTAAGCCTATTCCTGAGAACGGTTCCAAAACGATCCTCTTACATAGTATTATATTCTTGGTATGCAACTATGTACAACATCTCGTAACTAAATTATGACTTGTGGTGTCATGGATATAAGAAATATACTTAAGAGGTTGTAGCTGTCAATAAGTATCTTATTCATTATATAACATTTTAAGTTTGTACCCAGTCCAGCAGCTTAATTGCTCCAATCAAACATATAGAAATTATCAATGTTTTTACAGAGTGGACACTAACAAGAAAATAATTGCGCTACAATTCACATATGATAAAACTAACATGATAAAATTTAAACCATATCTATCCCAATCTTCTAGGCTTGCTAGATGATGAGGATGATGATAATGATGATAATAATAATAATAATAATAATAATAATAATAATAATAATAATGGTCACTCATTTCCCGCTTTTGGTGGTCAGAGACAGTACTGCAAATATCGACTTGCAAAAAGCCCCTAAGGTTATTTTATCCTGGAAGAATTGCATTAAACCAATACTTTTACAATAATTTAATTATTTACATTCAGAAAGTTATTTCTAAGTAATATAATATCATACATGTTATATTTTGATGGATTGTCTGCTTCATACTTTTGTCTTTAGGGAAAAAAAAAAAAAAAAGATAAATGGGCGAGAAAGACACTTACATTCTTCTTAATAAAGTCACAAAAACTATGGATATGCTATAAACAAAATATTATTTACTGTTGCAGTGTTAAATTCTTGTTCAAAATTGAAAATACTCCCTCTACAAAAATGTTGAGCCTGGCACACTTAGTACATTTTATGACAATGCCGTCAGGTATGTGATCGCTATCATATTCGCTCAGGTGGTGCTAGAATGTGAGACACCGCAGTCGGATGCATAAACACCGGCGCAATGTAACAGGAGACTTCGGAACGTGATACATCGACATTATGATTCTTCGATATTCGAAATGTTTCTTATTCCGAATTTCATTTCTTCCATTTCAGATTTCATTTTCTCATCCATTTTCTAGATTGCACTTTCCATTCCGGTTTTCATTTCCTTCCACACCTTCTTAATGAGCTTACTGTCGTCATTTCGCCTCTTATTGCTTTCATGCCGGTTTTCACTTCCCTTCCTGTCCATCTTCTCCAACTATTTTTTAAGCATCTCTTCTATCTTGGCTTAATCCCACTCCTAACACCATGTAATAAATGTCATTTGCTTGAAAAGTGTTTACAATTAGTATTTGAATCACTGCTGCATATAATTCACTGGATGTTTCGAGCGAAGACAATTTATGACTCTCAACTCAGTAAATTCACAACGCAACACGGCTAGCAATTCTTCCTTCTTTTATAGTTTGAAAATGACAGTCACAAACTTCTGTCGAAAACACTGGAGGCCGAAGATTGGCCGGTCCCCATGGCCACGCTCGCTAAGGCGTCTCGCTTTGGTGCTGCGTGGGCAGGGGATTGTGGGTTCGAGTCCCGCCTTGGGCATGGGTGTTATATGTTTGTGCAAAGTTTGTGTAAAGGACCAGTAAAGCCAGTAATCATACAGTAAATTTAGGGCGGGGGAATGTTTACAGGGGATACAGCGCCGGAGTCCTGACCAGACTTCGGTACTGTTAAAAAATAAAAAATAAAGATTGGAGAAACATCACGTATATCGAGAAAATTCATGATGTCGATGTGTCACGTTTCGAAGCCTCCTGTTAACGTTGCCGCTGTTTACGCTTTTGACTGCGATGCCTCATATTCCAGCTCCACCGCCACATACCAGAGCGAACATGAGAGCAATCACATACACGGACGGCATTGTCAAAATATGGTATTAACATAGTACTAATGTTGGACCACTGTTAGATATATTCAATTAAATATTCACTGAAAAAAATATTAACAATTTCTTTTCAAATTTCGGATTGTTTAATGATTTTACATAAAAGTTTTCGTTAAATGATAACCCTTATTCTTTTTGGTCCCAACGGATTCTCTATTGAAGCCACAGGCAGTTTACTTCAACTACTGGAATAGCCAACGGGCACATGTCGAATGAGTTACGCATTACAATAGAAATTATTAAAACTGAGATGATATTTTACATTATAACAGTGCGATTTAACTCGCAGTCGCTGCAGTTTATTAATAGATTGCAGAGGCACGCTTCAAAGTGCAACAGAAAATTTACAATTGCAACGGCAACAATGCGCTTTGAAACCCATTTTCACGGGATAATCACGAATACTTTTTTTCATTCCTCCATTTTGTTAAATAAACGCACAATTTTTCTTGAGGAAGGATTCATCCATATTATTTAAATAAAAACGAATAACAAAAAATTACAATCCCGAAAGCGTCGTCCCTCGGGCAATAGTTTGGCCAAATAGCTCTGCAGCCCTACGACATGGTCATGTGTCCAGTGGTTACCAATAAGCAATACCAATGTATCTAATCAACATGCACGAATTTTAAAATTCAATCTTTATGGAATGAAATAATGGAATTTTGACGTTCGGTATGATGGTACTGCGGAACGCGATTCTTTCTTGTCGAATACAGGAACTCCCGTATAATAAGGGACGTCTGGCAAGTCTTCCTGTCCACTTGCCTGGATTGTTCCTAGCATTTATAAGATTAATGAGAATTATCTCGTGATTTTTGACAGAATCCTTGCTGTCATTTAGAGCACACTAAAATCACATCTGGGATCGCATTTCACATCTCTCGAATACATGTTTTGTCCATGTGAACACACATTCACTCTATCCGGGCTACAATATTATGGTTCAAGTTTCATAAGGTAGTTTGATTTAGTCACAATTGCAGACCATGTTCGGCATTTATTGTTGTAGGGCAAAGAAAATATTTTGCTATGAAGTCCATTATTCCATTTTGAGATTTATTTTGGTTCTTGCTTGGCTTTATGTTAGGAGGTTTAAGTTTACTATAGGTGTATATATGAATAAAAATGTATGTACACAGTCGGCAACAGAGATTTGTGCAAATTATATTGGTAGATAATTTTATTATCTCGCCATCATTAATTTTTTTATTGTATTATACCTAGGATTTTGTTATCGTTAGGAGACATTGTCGATATGACTTTACGACTAGTAAATCGACTGACATGGGGCTGTGGGCTTTTAAGCACATTTATAATCCATCGATTTGGGCCGGATTTGCACCCACATTCTTCGATCGGAAAGCTAGCACCTAAACCTTTTATCAAGAATTTGGTTGTAAACTTCTTGTGATTATCAAAGAAAATGCTAGAAAAACGCGTGTATTCATCACCATTATAAAACTCAATCAAAACATTTTTGTTTCTTTTAACTTTTTAACACTGTCAACACCAAGGTTTATTTTCTTCTTAGCAGAACATGTTAAGTGTTAGAGTTTGCTAAAAATCAGCGACTAGTTTCCGAGACATTCACCCTTCACGTTAGGTTTGTTTGCTGGTTAGCGTTAATCCATGACGCAGGGGTTTCTTTCAACAGTGTTTGAATGTGCTCAGACAGTTCTTGATATACACGGCGAAGTCGTAACCATCACGTACCATTTTTTCTATTTTTACTATCCATTTTCATCGACTAATGAAATTTGTCTCCACCGCAATTTGTCCCTCGAAATAATGTTATTGTTTCTTCCGCCATGTATAAGACAAGAGTTGGAAAGGTAAAGTCAGAATGAATATACAATGCCATTGACGGGATTTGAATCGCGGGTCTCCTGGCTGCTCTATCATCTTTTCTTCTCTTAACCATAACAATCATCATGATGAGTTTCGGTGCTCAGCGCTATCAAGCGCAACATAACTTCCGGTCTTGGAGGAACAGCAATTAGATTCCACTCCTCCGTATGACTTCCTAGTCCCTCACAACCTTAAACGATTCTTTTCACTCAAGTTCACTGCAAAACCTTTAAAACTCGCTATCAAGCTGGAAACAGAATCAATAATCGAATTTTACCCACCATAGGACCATGCACAGTTAGAGCATCTCGCTCTAACCATTCACTCACACCAAACAATATATAAGCTGTTTAAATTGTCGGCCATTTGGGGCGGGGGGAGGGTAGCTTACTGTCCTTTAACCCGAATGGTCATATTCATACCGGACGAGTGAAATCAAGAAACGATGCTCTGATGATCTCGGGAGCCATGCAGCTTAATTTATATGGCATTCTTCTCAGGATAAGGAAAACCACATCGAAGAAGAAGAAAAACATCCAGATAACTCACTCTATGCGAGATTCCAATTCGTGAATGTGAGGCAGACATGCTACCCCCCCCCCCCCCACTTATCAAGACGGACGTCGGCCTAATTGTATTCACATTAATTTGAATCGATAGCTGCAGATATATTGAAAATGACTGACGCTACAGAATCGTATGTTTTAAAGAGACCCACATTTCTTTTCTTTCTTTTTATATGTATATCCTTCCGATTAAAGAGGACTCCTGAAGCTATTCTCAGACAAATCAAGAGCTATATACATTTTGTGTGAAAGTATCTTTTAACATATGACATTTTAATCAAAATCGTTGCCATTTTTCAGAAAATTAAAAATGTTGAAAATTGTTCTACTTTAAGTTATTTGAACTGGGGGAAGATTTTCTTGAAAACCTTTGTTTCGCATTATTGGAAAATACTGAACTTAAATTTGAAGTTTTGTATTTATTCCGACATTACGTTTTTGAGTTATGCTGTTCAGACAGGCATTTCCGGTGATATGTCTCGATTTTTTTGGGGTGAAATACTATAAGATTCTCTACCTATGTACGTGGTAGAGAAAGAAAAATAGATTATGAAATATGTTTGTTACCCAACATTGCATTATAAGCTTGTGTCATAATATTGCTGTTTGGAAATTGGTCAAATCATTTCTTTACAAGTGAGAACGTTACACAGTGAAAAATCTAGTGTTTGTCGCTACGATTGAATTCTCAATTTTACTATCTGGATGGTAACGCGCAGAGAAACTCCTGCGAACGTAATGCACCAGTATTTCAACTTGAACATGAAGTTGTCTTCCCCTCGCTTTCTCACTACGTTCGAGCCGCCATTTTTCTCAGCATGGCCTCTAGCTGCTAAATTTATATCAGATCATTATAAAGACAATTTCTGTAGTTTTCATTATTAAGTTTGAGCAAACGCTGGCTCTGCATCACGGACAGCACAACAGCCGTGCGAGGCCTGAAGCTACGAGAGACGGACAACTTGGAATTAAATTTTACGATTCGCTGCCAAGATTTCATCCCATTTCCTCCTTTGTATTCTGCCCAACTGACTTCTTTTATGTTAAAGCAACATTGCTCGGTTAATTACCAACATTTAACGTTGCGTAGAGGAGCTTATTTATGGCTGGCATAAAGGAAATCCACGTTTCCGGAAAAGTTGGGGACACTAATCCATTTACAGAGCAACTATACGATTTACTCGGCAAGCAAGGGTTAGACAACTAATGCCAGTAAAAGCTTGGTGCAGCATTTTCCTCTCTTACGTCTTGCACAGGTAACTGAAAGAGATTTGGCAGAGTGAACAGTTTAAATATTCCACTAAATTATGCATAACCATCAGCGTCTCTTGAGGGATTATCCTTTCGAGCAGCACATAACCTAAAAATCTTGCCACACTCGCATGACCTATTACAATTTCACACAGATGTAATGATTCTTTATGTATTACACCATTCAGCCCATGCCAGGTTATTCACGATAAAAATATTCACAACGTGCTACACAGTTAGTTATACAAGTTGGTTTTTGTTAGATATTGGCCTGCAGCAACAGTGGCGGCCAGTCACTAAAAATCTTCCATCTTCCATCTTCCGTGGTCTGGTTACCAAGGTCGCGGGTTCAAACCCAGCAGAGAGCGATATTTTTGGGCCTAAAATTCTTAGCATGGCTTTCTTCGAAAGGGAAGTAAAGCCGGTAGTTCCGTGTCGTAGATGTACGACATGTAGAATAACCTCAAGTCTAATGAAAAGGCCTCTGGGCATAATTAAGCGCTCTTTCTTCACGTTTAATATTGAATGGGACGCACATCTAACCACTCAAGAGAGTTTCCATAAATAAAACTCAATTTCATTGAATAAAAATCTTACGGGCAGCATGCATTCATGACGATTACTGACAATGAATTACTATAATTCACAATTGATAGTGTGAAAAATTACGATACCAAATAGTTTATATTTTAAAATGAAAACCAACTGAAGTACTTGAAGAGAAAATCTGTTCGCCTATTCTTTTGGCAGCAAATTTATCATCACGCCATCTATTCTCAATTGATAGTTTTCAACACCGAATGTCAATTTGTGCTAAATTGTTAGTAAAAAAAAAAAAGTGTCAGTTAACGTTTATAAAGTACAGGATGAAAAAAAAGTTTCCAACATGAGTGATAAGTTTAATTTCAAAGCTCATCCATTCTATAATAGTTACCACCTACCCAAGTCGTGTTCCATTCACATAGCTTTCTCTATATCTCTATTACAAAAAATTGTTAAAAAGCTTATTCTATTATTTATTTCATGCTACTAGAGAAAAAAAATAGCAGAAATCGTCTTATTATTTGTTTCCATGTAAGTAGAAGGGAAATAAGGGAGTATCACTGGCTAAAATGATAGTCAAAAGCTGCTTGCTATGTGATTGAAGTTCTTTTGTTTTTATGGATAGTTGACAAATTCCCGTATGAGAAAAGTATAGGTATTTTGCAGCTAAAACCAATAATATCAAGGAATGTCTACAAAAACGATTAACTCCACGGAAAAATGATATAATATAAATGGTGTTTTAACGAGCTCTAGATTTTCTATTGGGTAAATGTTTGTCTATCTCTTACGATTTATCAGATATGCAAAATTCCACAAAATTCATCTAAAATAAAGATGGCTTTAGGAGGCTATTCCCAGAAAATTCAAGATACGCATTTTAATCAAAATCGTTAGAACCATTTGTGAGAAAATCAAAATTTTCGAAAAATGTTTCATGTAAAGGGTAGTTGAGGGTGGGAGGATTTTCTTAAAAAATGCTGTGTCGCATCCTTGGAAGATACTCAACTTAAATACCAAGTTAGGTATTTAACGGACTGTTCGTTTTTGAGCTATGCTGCTCACAAACACACACACACACACACAAACACTGATACACAAGACAGACAGACAGACAGAAAAGACACTCACACACGGACAATTTTCTAAAAATGCTTCTTTGGATTCAGGTCTCAAAACATGTGTTTCCAGTGAAATCTCGGTATCGAATTTTTGGGTGCAATACAATGCCTTCTCTGTACAATATGTATATAGCATGTATAGAGAAAGTAAAAAATCTGATGTGTACCATTCACATGACTTTCTCTATATCCCTGCAACATATTATTCTTAAAAAGCTTATACTTCTATTTAATTTATGCTAATCAGAAATAAATAGCAGAAATAGCCTTATTACTCGCTTCCTTGTATGTAGAAGCGAAATAACGGACAACCATAGGTTAAAGTGATAGTCAAAAGCTGGTTGCTATATCACTGAAGTTCCTTGGTTTATATGGATAGTAGTTGACAAGTTCTTGTGTGAGAAAAGTATACGTTTTTCATAACAGAAACCAAAAATAAGGAATTTCTCAAAAACGACGAACTCCACGAAAAAAAATATATATAACATAAACTGTGTGTTTTCATGTGCTCTACATTTGTTGTGTAGTAAGTTTTTGTCCGTCTGTTACGGTTTAGCAGTTATTCAAAATTCAGTAAAATTCATCCAGAATAAACTACTCTTAGAGGCTATTCCCAGAAAATTCAAGATACACATTTTATTTGCCAGGTAAATATCTTTAATAAACGAAATTTTAATCAAAACCGTTAGAGCCATTTTTGAGAAAATCAAAATTTTCGAAAAAAGTTCCATGTAAAAGGTAGTTGGGGGTGGGGGGATTTTTCTCAAAATCTTCGTGTCGCATCCCTGGAAGATACTAAACTTAAATACCAAGTTTGGTATTTTACCGACTTTTTGTTTTTGAGTTATCGTGTTCATAGACACACGGACACACACACACACACACACACACGCGCGCGCGCGCGCGCGCGCGCGGACCTTTTTGTGAAAATGCTTTTTTTGGATATTGGGGACCCTAAAACATATATTTCCGTTGAAATATCGGTATCGAGTTTTTGGGTGGAGTGCAATACTTTCTCTATACACTATGTACATAGTGCGAATAGAGAAAGTAAAAATAGCACATGTTTTCACAGAATTACACGCTTTAAAATGAGATTAAAATTGCAGTTTCATTTTAATTATCGAAAATCTTTGAATATATGCTGATGTTCCAAAGATGCGGGGATTAAAGGAATTTCGTTAGTACCGAGCGAGTCAAAATCCTCCGAACCGGTTGAGCGGTGTTTTCCACTGGGCATGTGGACACATAATTTCGCACTGCTGCTGTAAACAAGGTCACGCTTCTGACGCACTTTTGCTCTGCTCTGGAAGTGCAGTATTGAGTTGACAGTGATACGGAGTAGTTGAGTTATTACAAGTGATTTATGCCTGTCCTATATTTAGTCACAAAGTGTCTTTGGATCAGTATATGTTTTAGATTGCACAGCGTGTATTTATTTGATTCATATGTGTTAACCCAGTCAGCTAGCCAAGTGAAAGTACGATTTACAGAAGACTCTGCAATAGATCATACGGTCATCTTTCGAAGAGAACAACTGAAATTATTTTAGGACGAATTATCAGTAGAGATCTGTGGCCCCATCGGTCTCTGACCTAACCATCTGCGATTTCTATCTCTGGGGTAACTTAAAACATAAACTGTACAAGACAAATCCACACAACCTGCAAGAATTAAAACAAAATATCCGCCAGGAAATTGCCAGCATTTCTCAAGGTGGACTACGGTGAGTGATGGATAGTTTCCTAAAGAGGTGCGAAAAGTGTATATGGACAACGACGGTGGCCAGTTTCAGCATCTCCTTTTATAAAGTTGGTAAGCAAAGCCTATAAACGTAATTTTAAAACTGTTGTATGGTTTCATCCGCGCCTTTCTATGATAGCGGCAGACGCAACGAGCTCAGAGGGCGCGAACAGGCAAAACACCGCGCAGCCGGTACTTACTTTTTTTGACTCATTCGATAGAAGACATGTGGAGAGAATGAAGATAAAGGAACATCTATTCTCTTGAGCGGAGCTATTGTTTATGTCATTTGCACATTTGTTGATTTGAAATTGGTTTCTAGGATGCAATACTGCATGCACAACCAACCAGCGATGCCAATGTTTACAACTATGGAGTCAGCAGATGTAATAACTGCGATTAAACTATGAAGTCAGCAGCCATAATAACAGAGAAGTTGATACTGATATTAAATTGCACAACAAAATGCAAGTAACAATTTTAGTACTATCTTTATGGAAAAAGCTCACCAAATATTCAGAATTTGAATTTCTTCTTCTTTTTCTCCTTTTAAAGATCAGGTATAATAATCACCTGTTGTGATCTCTATCATCCAACTCATCCAAACACCTCTTACGAGGTCTAGCCAATTTTCTTTCCAATAGGCCGATAATTCATTTGGGGAGGGGAGGATCTAATTTCTGTCATTGTTTGAAGATGGTCTTCAATTTCATTCTCTTTTCTTCTATCTTAACATTAACTGAAAATATTTTAAAGTATGACTATTTCATTCCTTATTTTATCCATTTTAATACACCCTCTTACACATCTCATGAGCTGTTTTTCTGCTGCCTGAGGTGTGTTTTTTCTTATCTTTTTTTATTACTATCCACCTCTCGGAACCATATACAGAACAGATACAGCTAGAGCTTTATAAGAATTTAACTCGTATTTCCTTTCTTGTTTTTCTTTCTAGAATATTCCCAAGTTTCCCTTGTTCTAAAATGTATCTATTATTGTTATTATTATTATTATTATTATTATTATTAGTAGTAGTAGTAGTAGTAACATTGTCATCCATCTGACGAGATTCTTTCTTTTATAGATATTATTAAATTGTATGCCATTTGCAGAAATAACCAAATCGTATGCATTGCATTTTGCTGAATTTATGGGTAAATATTCCAGGATGTACGAAATTTCTAACAGGTCTCTTGATATTTTTCGATTTTTGAATAAACAACCGACTTTCTCCTACTGTACACAACCTTCTAGCTTTTATACCAAATACATCACATCTAATTTAGTCGTTTACATTTAGTGATAGTTTCTACCACACGTTTGTTACACAAGATTACAAAGGATTATAGAAAAGCTGCAAACATCATGGTTCTCAATTGCAGTATAGTACGCCACGATTACCTGATATCTGTAAAATGCGTGGAAAGAGCATTTTCTGAAATGTTCATCTTATTTTAAATTTTATTTGTTTAGGCTTGCTTAACAATATGGCCATATAACGACGATTCTTAGGTAAGTTTACATCATATACGAACAGCATAACTGCAAAATGAGCATTTATGTAAATACGTAACTTGGCACTAAAATTTAGTACCTTCCGAGGAAAAGCTGCAAAAAAATCTCCCCAAATTTATAGAAACAATTTTCGTTGCTCTTAATTTTGCCCACAAAATAGTAACGATTCCGATTAAAACATCAGATATTTAAAATTTTACTTACCTAACTGATAAAATGTATACCCTGAATTTCTGTAGCTAAGCTGTAGATCCACTTCATTCGGAATGAATTCAGTATAATTTTGTATAACTGGTATACCATAACAGATAGGTAAAAATATACCAGGTACTCAAGAATTATCAAATCTTTTAAAAATTAAATTTAATGATACCCGTTGTACTGGTTTGAAGGCTTTCAGCACTGTTCAGTTTTTGAAGCGATATCGACATTCAATTGTTTTAGGCATATTGTGCAAGCAATATTGAATTTCAAGACCAGAATATAATGACCCATTTTAAAGATTTGATTAATGCATAAGCCTACTTTGTGCCCACCATAAAATATGTAATTGGGGAGCTTGCTTCCAAACTCCATTTGTCATTTTTATAGTTTTCTTATTTCTGAGTTACTATCACTTACTAGTATGAGATGCGCGTATTCACTACTCAATCATGAAAAATTCCCTTTAGTTTCACTGGAATTAAACGTCGCAAAAACATATTCCAAACCCCTCATTATATTTCTCAACCCCACCCGTAATTTTTATTCTCTTACTTCATAGGTTGCTGCGTAATTATGAGCTTTGCTTATTTAGACATTGTTGATTTTAAAATGATAGAAGACAAAGCCATTAAAACCACAATAAGTAATAGTTTTGTCAAAGATTGGAAATGGAGCTGCTATTATTTTGTGCTGTCTTATTATGTAGTATAAAATGAAGAAAAAGTATCACAGTTAATAACTCAAAAGGATAAAAAAAAAAAAAAAAAAAAAAAAAAAAAAAAAAAAAAAAGTTTTAAATGTAAAAGAAACTGGGTAAAGAAGAAAAGGCAAACATTTTATTGGACAACTCGTGCTCAGCCGTTTTGAATAGGAATCTTAAAACAGGTCAGAAATGTTTCCACTATTCCTAGTGTCAACCGTATCAGTCATCAGAAGAAATATGAAGCAAAGAGACTTACAATTTGTGGACTCAATGACAATGAGCAAGCATTTTATGAAGAGGTACTCACTTCTGCAAACTCCAAGAGGAACAGATGCTGTCAGTTATGAGGAACCATTCCTATAAGTAGGCTGTGAACTACGTGTTTTTAATCAATGAATTTCATGTTAGTTAAATATCATACCGAGAATGTTGATTGAATAAGCAAATAGTAGTTCACATTTATTTTCTATACACGTACTATGTGCATAGTGTATAGAGAAGGTATTGTATTCTAACAAAAAAATCGATACCGAGATTTAACTGGAAATACATATTTTGGGAACTCCTGAATAAATAAAAAAAAAAAAAAATTAAAAAAAAAATGTCCGTAAGCGCGCGTGTGTGTTAAATTAATATTTGTGTGTGGACAGCATACCTCAAAAACGATAAGTCCGTTAAATACCAAACTTTGTATTCAAGTTCAGTATACCGAACTTTGTATTTAAGTTCAGTATCTTCCAAGGATGTGATACGAAGATTTTCAAGAAATTTCCCCACCCCAGCTACCCCTTCAAAAAGTTTGATTTTCTCACAAATGGCTCGTAACAGTTTTGATTAAAATATCATATATTGAATATCTTTACACGACAATAAAATGTATATCTTGAATTTTCGGGAACAGCCTCTGAGGACCTCTTTATTCTGACGAATTTTGCGGAATTTTACATAACTGGTAAAGCGTAAGAGAGAGAAAGCCTTACTGCACAAAAAATGTAGAGCTTATTAAAACACACAATTTATGCTATATACATTTTTTTTTCTTCTTGGAGTTGACCATTTTTGAGATATTCCTTGTTATTGGTTTCATTTTTAAAACACTTAATACTTTTCTCATACAGGAATTTGTCATCTCCTGACCATACAAAGGAATTTCAATCTCATAGCAACCAGATTTCAAAACATTTGACTATCGCTTTAGTCTATGGTACTCCCTTATTTCTCTTCTACTTACTAGGATACAAGCAATAAGACCAATTTTGCATGAAATAAAAGAATGTGATTTTTAACAATAATTTGTGACTGATGTAGAGAAGAACATGTGAATGGAACATATCAGTTATTCTTTGCTATTATTGTCCATTAATGTGCTTATCCTTTTCATAAATGTTCTGACTTAAGTGGTTTTTGGAAGAAATTAAGGGATTGGATACAGGATAATGGATTCAGGTAAAATAAATTTGATATATTTCTATTAGGTAAAAAAAACTTGGAAAGAATTGCAGAGTGATTTATAGAGAACTGACACATTTCTTTCTTTAATTATTCTGTTGACAATTCTTTCAATGACTCAATTTTAGCACCAAATTAAGCAGAATGTTCTGGAGTTTCGATTCCTTGTCGCTAGATGCGCAGATGTTTATGTTTTATTCCCAATTGCATTGTTGGCAGCTGTTTCGACATTTTGTTCTTGTAGTCAACGTGAAAATGCAGTAGACATTAAATCAACGACTCTTCCTTGTGAAGCAATACTGGATTACAAATTTAATTACATCTACTCAAAGGGCATTCCAGAGAGAATTTGGTGTTCGCAATCCTCCCAAAAGAAACACAATACTGGGACTCGTAAACAAATTGGAAACAACTGGATCGCTCGTGAGTGAAAAAGGTAAGTATCGCTCATCTAGGCTTCCCACGGTTGTTGTTGACGTAAAAGCACGACTGGAGCAGTCACCCAAAAAAGCATTAAGACGTTTGTTGCAGGAGACAGGAGACACCTACTCAATGTGTCAGAGAGCTGCGAAAAGTGCAGGCCTAAAGCAATATAGGGTTACGGTTGTTCATCAGCTACAGGAACCAGATGAGGATAAAAGATTGAATTATTGTCGTTGGTTTCAGACGTTCATTGAGTAAAATCCTGCCATATTGTCCATCACATGCTTCACAGATGAAGCATGGTTCCATTTATCCGGTTATGTGAGCTCGCAGAACTCACCCACTGGGCCATCGGAAATCACATGTCATCCATGAAGCACCTATGCACCCGGTTAAAATCGGAGTTTGGTGCACAATATCCGCACAGAGAATAGTGGGGTCAATTTTTGTTTTAACCAGACCGTGAACACTGCGGAGTACCGACTGAATTTCATGGAGCTTGTTGAGCAACTGGACGATGTAGAGCTGAGTTAAGGGTATTTTCAGCAAGATGGCGTTACATGCCATACATCATATGAATCCATGAACCTAAATGCAAGTTTTTTTTGACGACCGGATAATTTCCAGAAACCTGTGGCCACCGAGATCTCCGAATTTGACATCGCCGAACTTCTTTCTATAAGGTTACTTAAAAGTCGGGGTTTACGCCACACGTCCCCAGACATTGGACGATCTGAAGCACATCACAAAGGAGATTCAAGCTATTGACAACAGAGTCGTCCAACGAGTAGCCAGTATCATGTAACGACGTGTTGAGTTGTGCCTTATGCAGGATGGAGGACATTTTCAACATTTGCTACAGAGGTAAATAATCTCCCAAAATTCCCCTAAAATTTAGGTATAATAAGTTGTTGCTAGCACAATTCGTTTTGATAGAATTAAGAAAGAAATGAGTCAGCTCTATATAAATCACCCTGTAGAAGATATTGACTAAAGAAAATCCTAAGAATGCATCGCATCACAATTGTTTTTCTAATGCATTTAATAGAACACGAATGACACTCAGCGCTAATCGAATAGCTGAAGCTAGATCATTTCCAAAATTGTTCTCTAAACACAACAAATCCATTTTATTCGAAACCGCGCATTTGTTAGCCGCTCCATCCATTAGCGAAAAGCTTTTCGTTTTGCTTGTTATATTATCTCTCGAAGCTAGCCATACTTTTACAAACGTAGGTACAGCTGGTATGAATCCGGCGGTATAGCAAAAAGTGAGAAAGGAAACATCATTCAAGTAAATATATATCTTGGACTAATGGAAACAGCCGAGGTGGGGCTAATGGGTTTTAATATTGCAGGGCTTTTGCGGCACAAATACCTACCCGCAATTCCAAAAACTGGCTTTTATGTTTTAATCCTCCTTGCTTTAGTTGCGAAAGTACACATCTTGGACTAAAGGCTGAAGGATCACATGAAATGCCTCAGATTCTCGGAATAATCTGCCGCACAAACGAGGCGACCTAGCTTCAACAAATATAACTCATTTAATGGTTTACAAAAAGTAGATTTCTCTGTTTCTTGAAGGCACAATAAAATTCAATTTTTACTCTCTACTTAGCACATAGGTGGAGAAGATATTGCATTCCACCCAAAAATTCAATATCGAGATTTCACCGGAAAGAGAAATAACATTTTAGGGTACCTTCATATATTTCGTGAACACGAAACTCAAAAACCAAGAGCTGGTATTTAAATTTCTTATCTTATAAGGATAACACAAAGATTTTGAGGAAAATCCCCCAACCACAAACTACCTTTTACACGCATACAATTTGAACATTTTTGATTTTCTTAAAAGCTGCTGTAACGATTTTTATTAAAATACTGTATATTAAAGATATTTACATGAATAAAATTCATACTTTGAATTTTCTGAGTATAGCCTCTCAAGACCTCTTCATTCTGGATGAATTTTGCATAACTGGTAAACCGTAAGAGAAGGGGGGGGGGAACTTACTGTACAAAAAGTGTAGATGTTGATAAAACACAATTAACATTATTTACATTTTTCGTGCAATTGACCATTTCCAAGATATACTTTGTTATTGGTTGCAGTTTCAGAATACTTAAAACTTTTCTCATACGGAAATTTGTCAACTCCTGGTTAGGCAAAGAAATAACATTTCAATCCCATAGCAACTAGCTTTAGCCTAGTGCATTCGCTTATTTTTCTTCTATTTACAATGAAGCACGTATTTTTTTTTTTTTTTTTTTTTTTGCAATATAATTTATTTTGGGTCGCTTTATCAGCATGGTCATATCGCGACCTTTCAAATTGTACATAAAATAGTAATTTACACATTGGTAAAATACAAAATGGTTATATTTATACTTCACAATAACTCAAAAAGTTTACAGTGTCTTATAAATATTATTGTCTTTTTAATTGTCTGATGGTTATGTAGAGCACTTGGCAGCCGGCTTGAAGTCTGTTTGGCGTATCTCGGACACTGCAGCAGGATATGTTGTACAGTAAGCGGTGTGTTGCAGGTCTCACACTTTGATTCTGGATCTTTATTAATGATGAAGGAATGTGTCAGTTTGCAGTGTCCAATTCTGAGGCGGGTAATTATTGTTTGCTTACGACCTTCTAATTTTCGGAGGTGTTCGAAGAAATTAGTAGATCCAGCTCGGGCATCAAGCAGTTTGCTGTGGGATGTTGACCATGTCGTTTTCCAGTTTTCCATAAACAGTTGTCTGGTGTATCTAATGACGTCTTGATGTAGAAGTTATTCCGTGGTCACTGATAGGACTCTCTATGACTGTCTCGTAGAGCATTATACATTTGTTTGCAGATGAAATTCGGTGTTTTAGTTTTTGTGTAACAATGAAGTTGAATGTTGATTGTTGGCCGCAGAAGTGCCAGGCCCCCCCCTTCCCTGGGTGTTCGTTTCATGAAGTTGGGGATGAACATTTGGCATTTTAAAACTTACTTCTTTGCTGTACTCTATAATTCTGGCATGGAAAGGACGTATGCGACGTTGTTTAGATGATCTTGATGACGAGCTCATTGGGAAGATGTATCTATGTACTGCATTAGATGGAATTGCAGCTATCTTATTTCGTTTGACAGAGACTTAATATCTTTCTGCGTATGGAGAGAGGTGCTTCATTTGCTTCCATCTGGAGACTTGCCACTGGACTGGTAATATAGGCACCCAGAACTGTATTTTGCCGAGCATCTTGAGGGTTGTAGGGAATGCAGAGGTATAAATTGCTGCTCCATAGTCTAGCTTGGATCTAACAATAGTCTTGTAAGCATTTAGCCAAACGGTGAAATCAGCGCCCCAACCCTTCGCTGCCAGGCTCATAATAATATTTTGGCGTTTTATACAATCAGTTTTTAACTGTTTCAGGCGTGGTATCCATGAAAGTTTGCTGTCAAATACCAGTCCAAGAATTTTGATAGTTTTAACGTTCTCAAGTTTGTTCTGATTCACGAACAAATCTAATTCTGTCATTGGGATCCTTTTTCTGGAGAAAGTAATATATTTTGTTTTAGAGACGGAAAACTTAAAGCCAGTGTCAAACGACCATTGCTGAAGTTGTTGAAGAGCTGTTTGGAGTAATGATTGTTTAGAGGTTAAATTTTTACCTATACAAAATATTGTTAGATCATCAGCGTGCAGACAAGACTTGATGGGTGCACTTAGATAGTTACATTATTAATGGCAACAAAGAATAAAGTTACACTAAGTGCCGATCCTTGGGGGATTCCATTCTTCATCCTAATTTGTTTGGACATTGAACCATTGACTTTTACTCTAATGCTACGATTCTGTAGAAAATTGTATACAAAGAGGATCATATTTCCTCTAATGTTGGAATCCAGAAGCGTTTGTATTATGTGACGTTTCGACGCTGTGTCATAAGCTTTTTCAATATCCAGGCTGATTAAAGATAAATGCTGTGATGATGTAAATGCATTTGCTATTTCTGTTTCAAGGGCCACTCTGCTAATGCTTATATCTATTATCATGAAGTAGACGAAGAATACTCTTTTCAACAATATCTTGTTACAGAGCTGTAGAGAAAGTCATGTGAATGGAACACATGATTTTTCCCTCTCTTTTATGCATCTTTTTCTCTGACACACTATACTAGTGTTATCCTTATTGCAATTATATAGCAAAAATTGCTTTTGGCTGAAAAAGCTCTTATTGGTTTCTGGTTTTCTTTAATTAGAACACAGAGCAGTTAATATTTGGAAAATGTATGATTTAAATCTGGTTTGCTTATGGAATATTAATTTTATTATTTAAGGATAGTAAACGCCTACTTATAATTTATTTCATTTGTTTATTTTTTTAAGTTTTCACGAAGTTTAACCTTGCAGATCATATCAAATGACGAATGAATGAAATGAGTGAAATGATGCACAAATGAGCTAGAGGTCCAGTGTTTAAAGTTTGTGCGTGATGGCCAACTTTGAGAGAATAGGAGGCCTGGTGGCAACAGCTTTACATGTCAAGAGAAGGGCAGCAATAGTAATCATTTGTTTTTCCTACCAGTAAAGATTATTTTTACTTTCTCTAATCATACCTACAGTAAATAACAACTGCACTTCTTACAAAATTTCGATACCAAGATTTCACCGCATGCCGATTTGTGGATCCCGAATAAATAAAAGAAGCATTTTTAGAAGAACATGTGAGTGCTCCATTTACATGACTTTGTCTACGTATTCTGTAAACAAACTGTTCTTAAAAATATTATTCTTTTATCCACATCATGCTAATTGAAATAAACATTAGCAGAAATGATCTTATTACTCGCTTCCTTGTAAGCAGAAGAAATTAAGAGCTGCTACAGCGTTAGTCAAATCCTTTAAAAGCTAGTCGCTCCATGATACAATTGAGATTCAGTTCTCTTTTCATGGCCCGGAGTAAAAAATGAGATAGGAAACGAATGACAACTTTCCGTTTGCAATTGACAGAAATAACAGTAACAGTTTCGAAATCTTTTACTCAACATATATATATATATATATATAAATATATAACATAAATGTTGTGGTTTAACGAGCAGTAGGATTTTGTTTCTCTCTTACGGTTTACCAGCTACGCAAAAGTCATCTAAGAGTTCAGAGTCTTCAGAGGATATTCCCATAAAATTCACGATGCACTTTCATTTGCCATGAGAGTATCTTACATAAACGGTATTATAACCAAATCTTTAGTCATTTTGAGAAAATAACAAATTTCGAAAAATGTTCCATGTAAAACAAAGGGTAGTTTCCGTATCGCATCCTTGCAAGATACTGAAATTTAATACCAGGGTTGATATCTATTTTTTTTTTTTTTTTTTTTTTGCAAGTACTAGTGCTCCTACTTATTCTTCCTGGCAATGGTTTAATTATGCGAATTTCTCAACTTTAATAACTGTCTTCATTAGGCGCATCAAAGACGAACTTGTACAATTTTATTAAAAGAGCTAACGAAGAAAACATCATGAGATTTAACTTTTAGAGAAAGCTTTATAATTAGTTTGCTTCAGGGGATCTCGGACGTTTGTTGTTGTTGTTGTTGTTGTTTTTTTAAACATTCATTCTGGAAACATTCTAAATACTTTCTAATACATTAGTCTTCCATAACTAATGAAAATGTGTGAATTATGTACTATTATTATTTAACCTCATCCACCTAGAAACATTTATTTTACAAAATTAGTATGAATGGATGCTATTATTTCGAACTGCAAATTTAACACAATCCTATTTGATATGAGTATTATTTTTAACGACTTTCCATAAATCTGCAAATTGCTGACATGTGACTTCTTAAATATAGAAAAATAATGTTTCTACTTACCAGCTTTGCAGCTTGAGCTGTTACTACATCAGGATACTGAATCAGAGCTTGGAAAGTGTCTGGAAGAACAAGAACAATAGTTAAATGAATACCCAGATCTAGATAAAACTATAGTTGACATTTCACTTTATTTTATGATTTTACTTACTATTTTTTGTAAAGGTCACGATCTTCAGAACTTTTCCAAACCTCGTGAAGATCTGCAATAAAAATAAACAGTATGGTCAGAAGTGTTATGATAAAGGGACACTAAAACTGCTCAAAGTAGATTCCGACGTCAAGAAAACATTCAGACTGAAATGTCAATTACCAATTAAAAGCGTTCCTACATGATTAAACTCATTAAAACTAAGAATGCATTTCAGTTTAATCCATTAGCGTTTTGGTTAATTTAAGACTTTCTCATTAAATATGTACAAATCTCATGAATTTAATTCCCTCATAAACATCTTGATAAATCCTCTTAAGCATTACATTTTTAGTTTCTCTACATAGCACATGGTATCTACATATGTAGAAAAGGTATTGCACTCCACTCAAAAATTCGATGCCGACAATTCACCGGAAATATACTTTTTAGGGTCCAAGTATCAGAAAAAACATTTTTAGAAAAAGGTCCACGTGTGTTCCCGTGAACACGATAAGTCAAAAACAAAAATTCGGTAAAACACTAAACTTGATATTTAGGTTTAGAATCTTCCGGGGATGCGACACCAAGATTTTCAATAAAATCCCTCCACCCAAACTACCCTTTATATGCAAAAAATTTCGAAAAATTTTATGTTTTAAAAATGGCTAACGATTTTGATTAAACCGTATATTAAAGATATTTACATGACAAAATGTGTATCTTAAATTTTCTGCGAATAGCCTCTGAAGACCGCTTCATTCTGGACGAATTTTGCATAACTGGTTAACAATAAGAGATAGGCAAAATTTAGTAGATAAAAAATGTAAATGTTGTTAAAATAGCTACACAATTTGTCATACTGTTTCCGAGATATTTATTCCTTGTGATTGGTTTCAGTTTTTAACTACGTAATTTTCCTCAAACAGGACGACACTTTTCGTTTTACAGCTGGTCGTGCAAAGCGAAGAGAACTTCAATTGTTCACATAGACCAGCTTTTAACAATGTTTACTATGGTTTTAGTCAAAGTGTCCTCTTATTTAGCTTCTGCTTAAAAGGAAGCTAGTAATAAGACAATTTCTGCTAATGTTTATCTCGTTTAGCGTGATACAGATAAAATAATTGTTTGTAAGAATAGTTTGTTTGCAGAAGAGAAAAACATGTGAATGAAACTCAAATCACTTTTTTTTATTATTATTTCTGCACCATAAAACAACTTTTTGTTTATCCTACTTGGCTAAAAATTGTATTTTGTTTTCTTCACCTACATTGTGGCGTTAAAGATGCGCGGCGGAGAATTGTACCTCCAAGATCTTCGCATATGCTAATTCTTCCCGATTCTTCAAGGTTTGTTAGGGACCTAAACGAAACGACGGGTATCCTCTCTCTCTCTCTCTCTCTCTCTCTCTCTCTCTCTCTCTCTCTCTCTCTGTATATATACATATATTTATATATTAACAATAATTATTCACATGCCTAGTCTGTTTGGAAACCGTATTTTAAATAAACTGGCGCCGGGCTCGACAGCTGTTAAATGCTTCTTACGGTAGAGGGCATTACGTGAAATGGCGCAACTTGGAATATGTGGATAAAATGAAGGGTAGTTTCGTCTCCTAAAAAATATACTGCTCCACGACTGTGCTATTGACGTTAAACACTGTGTCATATAAACGGAAAGACTTATAAAACAGTTTAGAGAAAGGAATACCATTTGGACAAACTGCAGTAATCGTTCAAGCAGTGATCATTTTCCAGTCTCTCTGATACAGTTTGAAAATCCAGCTGTGCGCGTTCACATACTACCGCTTAATTACGTTAATATCCGCAGGGTAATGAGGTGTCATTGTTTTCTGTGGGCTTGCACAGGCTGTTTACTTCCCATTAAAATTTAAAGGACTGCAATTAAATGGCAATATGCGAACGATCGGAAATGCGCAGATTAAAAATTCGCATAGCAGGAAATTCAAAGCTTTTCATGCATGAGAGAAACTATCATGTTTCAAACATCAGGTGTAATTACAACCAACATGCAGTACGATTACTCATAGAGTGTTGTTGCTGCTGCGAGATTTATGGGTATTCCGAACATCGAGCATTCGCCAGTGCGGTTTAACGCAGTACTGGTTTCATCATCACTGCTGAACAACTATTTCTATGGAAAAAATGATTTTATTCAGATTTTAATGTCCTTATTCTTATCGGCGTTTCATTATATTTGAAAATAAAAGTCTGATATGCTCATTTCAAGCGTTTCTCTTAACTACTCCTTGATAATCCTGATAAATATCAGAAATGACTGTTCTAGCTACACACTTAGCAATTAGCATGACGCTAGGACATTTAAAAATCTGACGTGCTTCTTTCACATTTCTACCTGTTCTTTAACTATTTTAGAAAATCTTGTTTTAATATCACCAAAATTATCATTATTCTGGCTAAGCGAAACAGCAATCACTGTAATCGGTTTAATGGATACAAACTTCTTAACATTAGTATTAAAATAGTTTCTATTGTAACAAATATTAAAATCTGAATTAAATTTTAAATGAAAGTCTTACGAAATGTGGCAGTTAGCACTCATCCGAGGCAAAAGACGCTGGTAGGAAGTTCACGCAATGTATATTTTTACTTTCTCTATACGTACTATGTACATAGTGTATAGAGGAAGTATTGTATTCCACCCAAAAATTCGATACCGAAATTTCACCGGAAATACACGTTTTAGGACTCCCTGAATCCAAAAAAAAACATTTTCAGAAAAAAGGTCCGTGTCTGTGTCTAGCATAGCTCAAAAACGAAAAGACCGTTAAATACTAAACTTGGTATTTAGGTTTGGTATCTTCCAAGAATGCGACACGAAGATTTTCAAGAAAAGCCCCCCACCCCCAACTACCCTTTACATGGAAAATTATGATTTTCTAAAAAATGGGTCTAACGCTTTTGATTAAAACACAGTATATTAGATATTTACATACCAATTAAAATGTACGTCTTGAATTTTCTGGGAATAGCCTCTGAAGAGCTCTTTATTCTGGATGAATTTTGATAAATGTTGCTTAACTGCTAAACGGTAAGAGATAGACAAAAACTTACCAAACAGAAAATGTTGATCTGATCAAAACACACAATGTATGTCCTTTACATTTTTGTTGTGGAGGTTTCCGCGATATTCCTTGTTTTTGGTTTCAGTTGTAAGTACTTATACTTTTCTCAGACAGGAAGTGTCCGTTTTTCTTTGTTCTACTCCTGGCCAAGCAAAGAAGCGATTTGCAATGACAATCGAATAACGACAGATTTTAAAACATTTGACTATCGGTTTAGCCTAGCATATTCCCTTATTTTATTTCTACTTATAAGGAACTAAGTAGAAGAACATTCAGCTAATGATGATCTCGATTAGTAAGGTTCAGAAAGAAGAATCTTATTTAAGAAGTTTGTAGAAGAGCTAGAGAAAGTCATGTGAGTGTAACGTCCATAGATGTTTACGTTTGTTTATAAAAGCACAGAGCGTAAATAGATTTCTCCGTTTAAAAATACGTGACGGTCAATAAGTTATGTATAGCCAAATGGCAAATTCAAAGAGCTCCCACATGTTACTGTCTTGATGAACAGTCGAATTTCATAAAAATCTATCAAAATATTCACATTGATTATAATACATAACGCTTTAATAAAATTCAAATATTCTAACACAATATATCAAAATTAGCTATCGCACCTCTTCTAAAATTAAACGCTCTGTATAAATCTCCAACGTTTTTATTTTCATGAAAATATGATGGGCATTTAACGATAACAAAATGTGACCTTAAGCGCGATTCGTGTTGGCGTCTAATAAAGCAAAATTACAAGTATGGCAATCGGTATAACGGCGAGAACAACAACAATAATAATAATACTTTTATTATTTGGAAAATTTTAAAGGCTACCTGAAATATGACACTATTTACTCTGGAAACGAGAGAGAGAGAGAGAGAGAAAGAGAGATAGAAGAAATCGAGTCTTGTAGGAGTAATAAACCCCAATCCCAAATTAAAATACTAGCTGTATCTCGTACAGGGCAAACTAGCCGAAAGCAGTGGGAAGCAGTGTTGCCAGAAGTATTTCACATTTCGCCCGAATCATTAAAAAATAGCAAAGTTTCAGTTGAAGTCGCCCAGTATTTGTATTAAAATATGCAATTTACTTTACAATTACACCCTCCACACACACACACGCTCGTACGCTTGGAATGTTTTCAAAAGACCACTAACTCTGTAAGTATAGCACAGTCATATGAATGATATAATATTGGAATACTAGTGTGAGCTGTGCTGATACAGATTCAGGAAAGAATATAAAAAATCTGATATTTACTTCATGCTAGTCGAGAAAAAATTAGCAGAAACAGTCGTATTACTTACTTCCTTGTAAGAAGAAGCGAAATAAGGGAATACCATAGGTTAAAGTGATAGTCAACAAAAGCTGGTTGCTATGTGACTGAAGTTCCTTTGTTTGCCATAAGAAGCGTCAGAGAATATTTAGTATTTGTCTTGCGTCATTTTAGATTTAGAGCTTTCTTCCCTACCAAACGGCGCATTAAGTTTAAAAAAGGCATTAATAAAATGTATATTTTGCAGAAATATTTTAGCAGCCCAAAAATTCGCAAATCGCCTTCATCAAAATTTTGTCGTAAAAAGCTGATTTTAGTAGCCCAAACGGCGACTTTTCGCCCAATCTCGCAGCACTGGTGGGAAGGTAGCCAAATTCATAGCTATTCATATGAGATTGTGATGTTTGTGTTACTTTCTTCGTGGTTTACCTTGAAGTACACAGATTACTTCGAGATGAAGATGCTGCAATGCCCTCACTGTACAAACATAGCAAACACGTGCAGTATCAAAACCGGCCACTTTCTTACTCCCTTTGTTTCTTCTTTAAGTTGAGCCCGCAAGGGTATCCCGAAAGACACTTTAAGGCCATTAAGCTCGATAAGCGCCCCATCTTTAAATAAGTAAACCTGAGCCCTTTATTGTAATGCAGGGGGTGTAACGGTGTCCAATGAGGCAGTAATGGAGATGAACATGTGGTCTCTCACACTAGCATTCCAAGCGAGTAGGGGTAATTTGCGCATATTTTCTCCTCGTCTTAGTTTACCCTCTCGGGCGCGGGAAAGAGAGGGATGTCAGTAATGAGGATAAGTGACCGGAGGAAAGATAACGACACGCTAGAGACCTCTACCTCCGGAACACGTTCCGCAACTTTTCTTCTTTGCTGCAGTCTTCACAAAAAGAAGACGGTCGGTCTGGAATAAGGCTGGAGAAGTGTCTCGTCTATGTAAATTCCTGTGCTGCTGCAGTTACCTTTCCTCTCATTAGAGAAGCCGCCGCAACGCAGATGTTCCAGTACAATGTGTGTGTGTGTGTGTGTTTGGGGGGGGGAGGCTCTATGATTTATGCATAAATATTACTTGCATGTCACAGGATTTTAGGTAGCTTTGGGTGAGAGCTTTGTTAGATTTCAGCGTCACATTTCTAAGCACTTGTGCTAGAGTAACGGAGACAAGCAGATCTAGCGCTATTTAATTCTCAATAGAGTGTTTCCGCATCCATAACGTTAAACATTATCTTTCCCGAAGCAACAACGTAATTAAAGTTAACATGATGACTCCAAATTAGTTTTCGCCTAACATGAACAGCGCTATTTCCTTTTTCTTAGTTTTCATTGTTACAGTTCTGTACATTTGAATCTGTTCCTTAATGTAAAATTTGTAGCAGTTTATTGCTTTTTGGATGATTTTAACCGTTTTGAAGACGATATATTTAAGGTTCTAGTAAACAAGAGAGAAATTCCGAGATTAAGATCTATGTGAATGTTCACGTTTTAACATAAATGATTTCTCGCCTCAAAATAATTGCTTGCGAAAATAGTGAGTGAAACATTGTTTACTAAACCTTAAGTCATTGAAAGTAAAACACTTATAATACTTTGTATGGCTCTGTCTTGTTTTTCCCAGCATTGCAACAGATGTTAAAGATAGTAGTTTACTCAGGGATGGCTCCTGAGTTAGTGCCGTGGCACCACAATTAAATAAGAAAGTATTGCCTACAATTGTAATTATTAGAGAAGTGTGTTCTGTCACAATAGAGCGTCAAAGATTGTAGAGATTGCCTCTGGGATCCTAATAGCTGCAAATTGTTACTTAAAGATTTGTTCCACCCATATCTATAGACATGATCTATATATTGATACATATAAACGGACTGCAAGACATATCCCTGCGACTTGTTCCACTAAGGTTGTCAGAGACAAGTGTGTATATAGATAGACAAGAACGATATACTGAGACATAAACTGATGAACTGCAAAATTCTATTATCACTATCAGGAGGATCTTTTACCACGATTTCACTCACAATCAGTAGCTGAAGTACTTGGTACAAAGCTACAACTTCTTAACAACGAAAAGTCGATCTCTGCATCACTAATAACGCTCTCTAGCGAAATTGGAGATCGGCAGTTTTGCAATTAATGCTGATGGCTGAATGGAACTTTCGTGACGTATGGGACACAAGCTCATCACCAAACATGCCCCTGAACAGATATGATAAATAGATAAAATTTTCTGGATTACAAATGTATCTTAGGAAACGTTTTCGATACCTACTTCAAGAAAATCAAGGGAATGCAGTGAATCTTTCTTAGGTGACAAATTTACTGTTTCTCTGTAACGAACCAATCTCCGAGAGAAAGAACTGTTCTTTCTGAATGTTCGTTCCAATATATAGAATATTGTAGCACATCTACATGGAATTTAAATTACTTTATGGTCATAACCAATTACAAAATGAAGTAAATGAGGATGGCTCGCCCTAATTGGTTGCAGTAGTGTCAGATTATTCAGATGCTTATACTTCAAAAACTATTGTTTCATCAATAGTATCAATAGTGATTTCATTCATTGCAGTTCTTATATTCATTCTCATGATTAGGCGCGGTCAACGCTGTTTACATCGACATTAGTCCTCCCTTAGTCTTCAAATTGCACTTTAAACTCCACTGTATGCGCAAATGGACTTATCATTTGGATCACTTCCAAATGTAATAAAACATTGGTATATCGCATTAAAAATAACGATCACCATGCATTTCGATTTGTATGAAACATGAACAAAGTACGCACTACCGTCCTGCCGAGTGCCGTACAAACTATTTAAAATGTTAATGTCCGTTTATGTTGAAACGACTACAAAATGTTTTGTGAACTTACAAGCGACGCTTAAAGATAAATATCCAGAAAATTTCGTCTTAAAGTTTCACCTTGAAAACAGCTGAGAACATTCCACTTAAACGGATGGTGTCACTTAGCAAAATCAATTCGCAAGACTGCATTGGGAGGTTAATTGGATGTTATATACGTTACTGCTTTCGGTTCGAAATGTGTAATTTCCCTTTTTTCCAAATAATTAACATCACCAAAATAGTTTGGAAATTGGCAAATATATGGCGGACAATATCAAAGTGAGACGGCACATGGGCTGTAGTATTGACGAAAACAGAAACCGCATGTTATCAGTTGGTTCCTAAACCTTCATCCAACTATTTCTCGAGAAACTGTAATCTTTCAGAAAAAGAAGCAAAAAAAGTATACAATGTGTTCCACATAGCTTTGTTCGTATCTCTTAACAGTCACTTGACTAGTCACCTTTGATTGGCTGCTGTCGTGGAATAGGCTGTTGTGAAGTACGAAATAGCTTTTTACATTATTAACGTAAATATATGGCAAGAGAATTTTCAAATTTACATTGCCAGAACTGTATGAATCAAATGTACAATGAATCAACATATCTGCATCTGAAATGAGCATACTTTTTTTAATCACAAATACATAGGAAGATGTACAGTTTTAAAGCTGCTTCTCAGTTTGAGAAAGCAGGTCTTATCTGACATAGTTTTATCACCTGACCTTGATCTGTACAGAGCTTGCATATCGACATTCAAAGGTGTACATTGAAATTAGGGGAAATGGAAGGATATTTTGGCAGAAGGTCTTCCTTGTTTACGATAAGTATCTAGCACGCCACAGTTTAGTTTAACACTAGACAGCCAGTACGTTAATTTTTCTGAGTTGGAATGAAATGTGTTAGTCTGAGACAAACTGAGGTCAAAATTTTCCTCCCAGATAACAAAGAATTCACCATATTGACAAAAGTATCAGCGCAACGAAGGGATGTGTACAGATGTCAGTCCTTAATTGGCGACTTGATATGTGTCCTTTCTCAGCTGGGGGGATGTATTATTTCTGTAGGCGTGAAGGGATGTGCCGTATCCAGCAAACTTAATGACAAGTTGAAGGGAGGGTACATTGTACGCAGTGCGGGGATGAAAGCAGGTGGGATTTCAAATTAGGCTCCTCTGACAAAATAATACTTCGAGCTAGAGGTACAAAGGAATTCCCTGGACTTATTTAACAAATCACTAAACTTCAGACAGATTCCCTCAACACTCGCTCCCCATCATCTGGTTAGCGAATCAACCGTCACCCATAGGTTCGCTAGGGAATTCAAATTGATGGATTACACCTAAGCCAGGTTACAAATTAGCCCTCTCCCCGGAGAAACATGCAAATCACAATGGGTCAAATTACTTTTGGTGATTTAGTCTCGAGTTGTATGGAGGGTTTTCGCTGAAGTTAAAGTTTCTAAATACAAATCGCTTACTATTAAAGAATGTTACTAAGTGAGGAACAAACCTCACAGGATTACCTGTCAATATAAGGTTGCAAACAGGAATATTGACAGCATTCGCAGATTAACATGGGTCATTGTCACTTGTATGTCCAGATTGAGCAACAATGCCTTCCGCCGTAGATACATCAAATACAAAGATATCCATCTCTCGTCTTTCTCTGCTATTGGGCTCCTAATCGCAGGGAGGGCTATTAAGATTTAAGTGTTAACGGATGACTTGAGTTGTGCCTTCTGCTCAAAGATCAGCTGCCTGGTACTCTGCCAGGCGCGGTAGAGAATATATGCATTGTTGCCAGGGGGAAATAAAGATCGTGAAACACAGAATTAAAAACATAGTGTTATGCATGTTTAAAGTTTTCATGAGAGACTTTAAAAATGATTCCAAATTCATTTTACAGCAAAAACTAATTTAAATACATCCTTTATAACGCGTCCCGAGTATTATCGAATTGACGTAAACATGCATATTCAGGTTTCAGAAGTTGAATACATAAAGCATAATTAATACGCTTTATTCCCAACTAGTATGAAGTTAGAGAGATTAACACACACCACAAGGAGGAATAGAAATCGGAAAGAAAATACCTCAACGTGTCACCACAATCGCGGATGAGTTGGATGATTAGCACCAAACTGCATACACATTGTTTAATCAAGACTACATGAAGCGAAGAGAAAACATGACGCAGTTACGTTTCATTTTTACTTTCTCTATTTAGCACACATTGCATAGGTAGAAAAGGTATTGCATTCCACCCAAAAATTCGATACCGAGATTTTACTGGAACTGCACGTTTTAGGGGCCCGGTATAAATATATTTAGAAAAAAGGTCCGTGTGTGAACACGATAACACAATAAGAAAAGTAGGTTAAATACCAAATTTGATATTTAAGTTCAGTATTTTCCAAGGATGCGAGGAAGATTTTCAAGAAAATCCCCTACTCCAAACAACTCTTTATATTTAAAAAGTTTGAAAATGTTAATGTTCTCAAAAATGGCTAACGATTTTGATTAAAATGTCGTGTATTAAAGATACTTACACGGCAAAGAAAATGTCTTGTATTTCTGGGAATAACCTACGATACCTATTCATTCTGGATGACGTTTGTGTTAAATAGTAAACGTTGAAAAATATTTGCGGGGCTCCTAGTGGTTTAAATGTGTCAGTTTAATGCAATGTCCGCTGGATGGAAGCTCAGATGGTTAGAAAAATCGGACGTAAACCGGACTATCCGTGGCTCAAATCCGTATGACATTTGAGTTTTCCAGGTTGATTTTATCTTTATAATTTGTCCTACCTTATGAGAAAAACAGTTACGAATTCACTATAGTAACATTTTACATTTTTGGAAAAAAATAAGATTTTCGATGCTTCTAGAAATGTCCTTAGAACCTCCTGACATTGCCAATGAGAAGAACCACACGAGTTCATCATGACAGCTCAATTATTTTGCATTTATTATTGGTCGACTTACTACTTTCTCTCAGAGAGATGCGCTACTCTTAGTTGACAAATCTACGAGGACCAATTGTGGAAAATCACTGTTTGGCAAGAACAAAAAGAAATCTATCTTAGATTACTTATTTTTTGTCCCTCCTTCATGTCGCTTGGAGACGATGGAAAAGACAGATGTTACGGAACAGTGATCTGGTAGGAAGCAACGGCCTGAAAAGATTTACTGCAGCCCCGAGCAACCAAAGAAACGATGAGAAAACATTTCTTCCTTCACTGAACTCCCATCTCTCCAAGGGTAGTACGGTTCTCTTTACCCATCAACCGTGTAGTCACATCATTACACTCTGCACACAACCAAACGTTACCATTCGTTCCGTCCTGCTAAGATGCCAAATTAGAAGGACAATATTATCCAAAAATCTTAGAATTGACTACATTAAATGCGCTTTCTACAGGTTTTCCGAATAGAATTGTTCTGAGTCGTCTGGATGTTTAGTTCAGGCGCCACTTGATTTTGTGTCTCAGCAAGCATGCAGTGAGTAAACACATACAAACAGGGATCGTCTTTCTTCCCTATATAGAATGTCGTGTGTCATTTATAGAAAGTTACGGAATAATTATTTAGTTTTCGGTTAATTTTCAGCTTAGAAAATTGAATTTACAGCGCCATTATGCAACCCATGCAAGCAAATGTGATAATTACCACGGAAAAGATCCTTCTTTCGAATTGTGCTCGATACCAATCAATTACCAAGATACATTTTCATATTCATTGCTATAAAAGTTTTTCGTTACAAATTAATTCCCACATTGTTGGCGTTACAATGTGGATGCAAATGATCTTAACCGAGTTAAGAAGCGTCTTGGTTTATGTTATTAATAAAGCAACCCAAAAACATAACAAGACTTTAGACGCAATGTTTGCTACCCAGACATAAATTTGGCAGTCTAAGGTTCCGGATTGAACTAATTTTAAAAGCACAATAAAGCATAATATTTAAAAAGAGCAAAATTCTTAGAAAATTAATTGCTTGGTTTACTGCATTATGAGAATAAATTAACAATGGAAATTTCAAAGTTAAGAATTTGAAGTATAACTTTAGTCCTCTGAGGAACAGGACAACAAAAAATAACCATTATAGAGTATAAGTTAGCAGTTTTACGGTCAGTAGTACACATTCTGAATCAGAGGGTTTCACATCTATTTAATACCAGCCTGCAAACTAACATTAGTCACAAAATAATTGAGTTTGATATAATATACATAAAGTTTATTGGTGTAAAATATACTATTACGTATTATTTATATTAAACATAAAGCATAATTATAAAAAAACAAAGCATTATGTGGGTTGCTTTAATATTTACTATAGTTGTCATTTACCTATGAAACTACGTATATTCATATCCTAAGTGTAAATACTAATGCAACAGGCATAAAAGAGCAGTTGTTCTACCAATCATGGACCTACAATAGGTGTATTAACCCTTGAAAGGTGGATTTCCTATTTCAAACAAAAGATTTTACATACTGCCACAGCACTGAATGAATTATCTGTTCTTGCTTTCCGCGCAGTCGGTAACGCAGTGCATAGTAGACGGTTCGCAGGAACATCGAGCGAATTTGCTCTCTCTGCTTTACTCAAAGGGCAACCGTTGGTGACTGTTTAGTTGTAATAAGCGCAGAAAAGGAACCCCAAGGAATGAGAGGATTTAAGTTATTCAAGTTAGTCTTTTGAGGCAGTAGAAAGCGCAAAGGTAGGAAACAGGTTGCTCATGTCCAGGTCAGTTATGTGGGTCGACACTTTGTGACAACCGCTAGTGCAGCCTCGTTACGTCCTTTTCTCCCTCTTCCACTGTCTCAAAAACTTGGACGAAAGTTAAGTATCGAATAAGCAACTTTCTATGCGTCACCTTTCTACCCTTCTTTTCTCTTATTTGAATTACTTGAGTGACTAGTTTGCCATCCCAAAAGATGGGAGAGCATACCGCTGTCATAAGGGCTATGCTATCTGAATACCTTAATATTAATTAATATTCCGATTATAACAGTGTTTTTGCCTACTTCAGCAAAATTTCGTAGAAACGATTCACGGTTTTACTATTAAAGTATATTAGTGTTCACAAGACAGTAAATCGTTTATTTCTATTATGAAAGGAGGATTACAAAAACAAAACAAAACAAAAACAAAAACAAAAACAAAAAAAAGAGAAAAAAAAAGAAGAAAAAAAAAAAAGGGAAAAACCGATGCACCCATCCCCATCCCTCCTCATTTTATTAATGAAGGTAACTTTCTGTTTGCGGTTATTAACGAGCAATGCATGTAGCAGCATGTACATATGATATCAGAATTTATGTCTGGAAACTCTTTAAGAGTATTTATCATGAGCGGGAACTGCTGGGGATCAGTAAAGCGATAAGGAGGGAAATTTAATTTTCAGAGCTGTTATTTCAATTTAACGGGATGAGCAACTTCCTCGCATGTGGTGTGCGTGTAAATCTATGTCACCAAGGTGATGGCACGACGTTATCGGAAAGTTCCTCGGCGCGTAGCGTCACCAACCATGAGCTAGTTAACAAGGCGACCAGTATTCGCACTTTTTATGGTCGGGAATATCCATGGCATTCTCCTCTAGGAATTTTCAGTGTTTTATTGCTAAAATGTTGCTTCAGTTTTCTGGAAAACTATTCACTGAATTACGTTTAAATTCTTGCTGATCTAATGCATACATTCAATTACGTAAATAGTAAACTATAAGCTTGCTGCACAAAAACACACAATTTTTCAGATAGATTCTTTTGTGGACTTAATATTTCTGAGATATTCCTTGTTATCTGTTTTTAATTTAAAGAAATTATTTTCTCAAATGCAAAGCATTTGCTTAAGCAAATTAAAACAGAATTTGGAAGAGATATTCCTTGTTATTGGTTTTAATTTAAAGAACTTATTATTTTCCCAAATGGGAAGTTATTATCGGTTTCTCTTTCTCCTGCTTAAGTAATTAAAACGGATTCCAAAGCATCACATAGCGGCTAGTTCTTAAACAATTTTAATATCGCTTAAGCCAGGTGTTCGCATTAAATCTATAAGGAAATGCACACCAAAAGCATTTTTGCAAATATTATCTCGACTAACGGAAGTCGATGGAAGAACAAACGTTTTAAAGAATAGTTTTTCTGAAAAATGGTTAAGAGTTCTGTGAATGTGATACATCAGCAGATAGGAGCCATTTTCAGAAAATTAAAAAAATGTGAAAAATGTCCGGATTTTTATTGAAAATATTTCTGTCGCATGTTTAGAAAGCTATTGAACTTAAGATATTAAATTTGGTATCTGCCCGACATTTCGGTTTTGAAGTATGCTCTTAGAGAAAGAGAGAGAGAAAACAAAAGAAAAACGCACACACAGGGACTTTTTTTCTAAAAAAGTTGTTTTGGAATCAGTGGTTCTCAAAACATGTATTTTATGTGACATTTTGATATCGAATCTTTTGATAGAATGCAATACCTTCTCTACTTACTATATATGTGGCAGAGAAAGTATAGAGATAACACATTGTAGCAAACAGTGAATTAAATTCTTAAGATATTACCCAGATTCCAAATAACATGACTTGCAATTCCCAATGCAACGGAACGCTGTATGAAACACCTCTCCTAGCATTGAAGGTGCGATGTACACAAATGTCGTTGGTCTTGGCAAAACCCACAGCTACACTTTTGCTTGGTTGCCGGATTTCCACTGAAAAGGATTGGAGGGAATCACAACGTATTTGCGCTGCACGTTCTCCGGATCTCACGCCTCACAACTTTCGCGAGGGGATACATAAAAGTGACAGCTACATGATCAAGATCAATCCGCTGTCCATGTAAGGAAACGTATCCAGTGCTCAACACATCAGCGGATTTGGTGCAGCACTGCACTGCAAGAAAATGCGTCAGTGTTTGACTGAGAGAGAATAGTGACGATTTGTGTATTTTGCCTGAAGAATCGAGATTGCACCGAATTTATCTTTTGTTTTTATTACTAAAGAAACATGCTTCTCTATTTAAAAGTAATATTATTTTTTTACTCTGCGCAATTTTTAAATGTCTCAGAGATAATTTAAACACGAGAGTGAATGTTAGCGCAACCCTTATATTCTTCGTTTCTGAAAAATATATTTTTCTTCGCATACAAAGTTCTTTGCGGACCAATTTCGACCAGATTGTTTTGAAACTTAGAATATACAAATTGCAGAAAAAATAAAAAAAATCCTGAAGTTTTGCTTTGATTACACAGAAAAATCCAGGCCAAACTTTATTTACATGTATAATAAGAACATTCTTTCCAAATACGAGGTACGTCCAGAAAGTTTGGTAATAAAATTAAATTGTGCACAGGTGCAGAATAATTATTTATTGCACAAAATTCTACAACTCTTAAACTACTTTTCCACATAACTGCCGAAATTTTGCAGGCATTTGTCATAGCGTGGCACAAGTTTTTGTATACCTTATTCATAGACGTTTGCCGCCTGTACGCAACGTGAGCAAAGTTTACGAAATGTCAGTTTTTCGGTAACAATTTCATGAATTAGTAATCGTGAGCTTTGGGGAAATTCCATAGCGAGAGCACTAATTGTAAACTTGCGGTTTTCCTGGATCTTGTCATCAATCGCGTGAACCAGTTCTTCTGTAACCAAAGATGGACGCCCACTTCGTTCTTCATCGTGCATTTCACTACATCCTACATTGAACTGTCGGTCCCCATCTTCTCACCATTGAATCACTCATCACATTTTGTCCGTAAGCTTCGCAAATTTGCCGATAAATTTCAATTGGTTTCACTTTCCTAGCATTCAGAAAACGAATCACAGATCTGATTTCACAAGCGGCGGGATTTTCAATCAACACCGACATTGTAAACAAGCACAACAAAGCGTATGTGGCTGACAGCGATCTCAAAATGGCGCACGTTTCTTCTCCTTGATACAGAGCGTCTACCACGCATGTGCGGAACTGCGATCGCAGCGTTGCAGCGGAGATATATTGAAACGGAATTTACTTTCTGGACGTACCTCGTATTACACATGAATCGTGAAAACTGTTCCGCAAGAAGTATACTATATCAAACAATTATATTTTAAATTAAAACTAATAAAACTAATTGTAGTTGATGGCAGAAATTTTGCAGAGATTACAAGAGAAATAAATGTACAAGATGTTAAAGTTATGAAACTTAGGATTTTCACTTGACTGTTCTCTTAAAGGGTTTTATAATCTATTGGTTAGAATTGTGTACCATAGCTATTTATACATATATTGAATTTTCTTTCCCCCTTAAATTGAATGAATCCGATATGCATTTACTTAGCATTTTAGTTGTTCTCATTGATCTATTAACACCTCACAGGCAATTCGACTGTTTTTTTTTTCGTTTCTCTTAATGCTGCAGTGTGATATACCTATCCAATTAAAGCAATGATATGTTGAAGTTGAAGTAGTTCAACGTTCTGGTTCGCCTCCACAGGTTGAGAACCGTTGGTTTGCGAGCGAAAGTCACGTGGATAAATTATACATGGCTTCCCTCTTCACCCCAACATTGATCTGTTTTCAATCCGGAGCAGAGTCAGGGGACACTATACTTAACAGCTAATGAAGCTACACTTCAGTTGAATTTGGAGAGGCAATTCAACTGCGAGACTCAAGCATTCCAACCTGGTAATGACAGTTTTTCACTTCCTGCAAAGACAAGAACGTTTTGCACCATACCGAGGCGGTATGAATATATAACCAATTATTTCTCGTCCACTATAGTATCTCTATTATAATTGGCTATTTAAAACAATTAGTTAATAAGCGCTTAAGTACATCGCTAGTAACAAATTGCAAAAAGTCTATTTACAATAGGAATCTCTTTTAATATACAGTTTTAGGGAAGGAAGATAACCGAGGGCGAAGTTCGAAATCATTACGCAGCAAAATGAATGCTGATACTTTTAAAACAAATGTATATATAATTTATGTACTGCATAACTAGCTACAAAAAGTACTTGTAACGTCTGTGACACGCATTCGAGAATGCAGAGTGTAAATACTTCGCACCGATCAAATTGACTGGGCTATCTCTAGATGAATGTGGGATAAAATTCAAATACCAGGATCTTAAAATCCACCTATATATGGTGCGGTATAGCTGCTGCAAAATTTAGAAAAAGGTTCAAACGATAGGCCTCTTGAAAGAAGTGATAAAAGGGTTGCAATTCTTTACTCATCATAAAGACCTATAAGGGTTATTTTGATACAGAATCAGTTTCTTTTAAAAAAAAGACACTACAGCCTCTACAAAGAAGCGGCATATATTTGTGATTTTTTAAATCTTGCACAAAGTATACGACACTATTCTTGTTCAGACTTTAACCTGGACAAATAACAGAATTCAAAGATATCTCCTTATGCAGCACGAATGGGTCACATTGCTAGTCTCATGTAACCGTTAAAATGATAGCAAACTGCTTCCAAAAGCAGGGTTATGAAGTAAAAATGCCCCGATATCCCTCCAGCAGCGCTCAACATTATGAAATTATGCCATCTTGAACGAAAACCGGGGAGGTTGCGACCACAAATTTTTAGCACGAATTATGAACAGAAATAGTTGCGATTCGTCTGGCACTTTAAAATGAAGAGATGTCGGTTCCCTCAACATCGTAGGCGCTTCCTCTTCTGATGAATTTCGTTGGTACAACATACGTAAATGCAGTTGTTTCCAGTCACTAAACTGTTTGAAGAGTTTGCACACCTTAACTATTAAATTCTGGGAGTGTTAAGTACTGGGTGTGAGGATAGAGCAGAACAGGTTTCAGGTAACTTTGCCGACCGGCGATGAAGCGCGAGCCTTCCGTGAGAGTTGAACTTGGCACGTGTTTGTTAACTGGCGGAATGTGGTGTGTTAATTGAAATAGCTCTATTCGGGTACCGATGTTCTCCATACTAACAAAACACAAGAGTTGCAGTCCGAGTGTGAAAGAGGACGGTCGTATTTTGTGTCTTGCTCGTAGCTACCTGGAAGAAGTTCGACAATGGAGAGCGTACGAGAACTCATTGGACAGTTGAGGCAAGAAATGCGTTTAGGATTTGAAAATTGCACCCTAAAGTCGCTGGAAAGTGCCGTGGAGAATGTGTCAGTTCGAATGCGTGCTCTGGAAGAGAAAATGGATTATTTAGAGAACCAATCTCGTAGAAATAATATTGTGCTATATGGTGTGACAGAAGAACCGGGAGAGAGTTGGGAGATGACGGAGGAAATAGTGAAAAGTGTCATCTCACAAATAGGAATTGAACTCCGCGAGTTTGATGTGGAGAGAGCCCATCGTGTAGGTCGACGTGGCAATGTAAGGCGACCTATTGTGTGTAAACTGGCCCATTGTAAACTCAAGGTGGCCATCCTTCGAGATGCTCGTTATTTACGGGGAGCGGGATTAAGCATTAGCGAGGACTTTAGCCAGCGTGTAAGAGAAGAGAGAGAGTCCTTAAAGGGACACATGTTTGAGGCCAGGAAGCAGGGCTGTCATACCGTATTGTGCTATGACAAGCTCTTCATTAACGGGCGAGTTTGGAACCGACAGGAGCTGGAGCGCATGGAACAGCCTAGAAGTAGTGCGGAAACCGAACCCAGGACAGGGCAGCAAGAGCAGGTAGCCAGTGCATCAGCCCAGCAGGTAGCAGGTCCCTCAGCAGAACAACATCAGATCCCTCAAGTTATGTCGACAGGGAGGGGCAAAGAGGAGAGGAGGGTGAGACAGTCTTCGCCGGAGAAGCCAACAGCAAGGCCCCTCCGTGTCCTTAGGCTGACAACAGCTCGACAAAGGGTCAGCCAAGTTGTAGGAAGACCAACAGCAAGGAAACAATAGGACCCAACCCCTTCTCTGAGGATTGTCACATGGAACATAGAAGGCTTCAAAAAAAGGTTGGGTAGCGAGAATTTCTTGTATTTCCTTAGTGATTTTGACGCTGTATGATTAACAGAAACTTGGTTGAAAAACGGAGAAAATGCACTTGCTAATTTCCATAGTTTTAGTAGGGGAAGGGAGACACGGGGAAGGAGGGGAAGGTGGCCAGGGGTATCAGTTTCATTCTGGTCTGAGCTGGAGACTGAGATAACTAAATTAGAAATGAGTTTGGAAGGGGTGATTGCTGTATCTTTGGCACAGGGGGGGAATACATATAATAGTTATAGGATTATCCAGCCAGCAACGTCCAAGAATTTTTGCCCAAAATTGAAACTTTTAGGATTAAAGAAAAACATTGGTCCTATTTATATAAAAAAAAAATATAAAATAAAATATTATTAACATTAAATGTTTTAATAGTTTAAAAATAAAACATTGGTCTTGTAAACCAAAATTAAGTCTTACTTTTAAAACTTCAAAGGGAAGAAATTCTTATCATTAATTCTCAAAACTAATATTAACAGGAATCTCTTCAGTGACTTAACCGAAACGTTAGTGGATTTACAAGAAAAATTTCCAGGAGCTGAATTAATTCTTTTAGGAGATTTTAATGCGAGGTTAGGAGGGGAGAATATTTCTCTAACGGGGGGTCATCAATGGGGAGAGGATCCGCGAAGGTCAACGAAAGAGCAAGGATAGTTTTATTAATGGGGAGGGCAGACAATTACTTGCTTTCTGCGATGCCTTCTCTTTAGAAATAATGAATGGCAAGTACGGTGAGGATCGAGAGGGAGAACTCACTTTCATAAATGAAAATGGGGGTAGTGTAATAGATTTTATTTTAATAAGTCAGGGTTTAATTGGCAGAATTAGAAATTTTTGGGTGGGGGATCGTATCGAGTCGCATCACTGTCCGGTTGCCCTGGAACTGAATATAGAGACGGCCATGGCAGCGCATGCACCTGAAGAGGGGCAGGGGGACGAAGGGAGATTCATTAGTAAATTTATATGGAAACCGATAGAAAAAGAAGTATTTGTTGATAAATTAGAAAGAAGATTAGGGGAAAGGAACGCAGACACAGCGGAGGAACTAACGCATATAATAGCAACGGCTGCGGGGACAATGAAAGTCCAAATACATGGTAAGTTAAAACGATTCAATGGATGGTATGACCAGCAATGCAGAGCTGTAAAGAAACAAGCTGTCAAAATTCAGATGACATTAGGAAATTTTTTACAAAAAAGCGAAGGGAGTATAAACAGCTCTTACGGGAAAAGAGAACTACGTGGCAAGACAAAATTACTCAGAAAATTAGTAATATTTTAACACGGGGGGATAACGCTGAGATGTGGCAAGTAGTAAAACATTTAAGAGGCAACCGTCAGGCGCCCAATGAAATTTCTCCCAGAAAATGGGCAATGCCTTTTATGGGAATATTCGGGAAAGGTGAAAGGGAAGGAATTTTTATACAGGAAGTGCAAATTTTGGGAAATCTTGAGATCCCAATATGGACGAGGAAATATCAGCACGAGAAATAGCACAGGCGCTGAGGAGTCTGAAGGGAGGCAAAGCTCCAGGGTTGGATGGGCTGCCCCCGGAAGTTTTTAAAGCCGCAGCCAATATTAATGGGTTTTGTAGGAGTATGCTCCAGATATGTAACAGATTGTTTATTGAGGAGAATTGCCCTACCTGTTGGGGAAAGGGCATTATTCATCCCATTTATAAAGGGAAGGGAACTATTGGAAATCCGGATAACTATAGGGGGGGGGGGTTCTCTTTTGCCAATTATGGAGAAAATTTATTGTAGAGTGTTATATAACCGGATAAAGGACTGGGAATCTAAATTTGGCAAACTTTCAAAATTTCAAATGGGTTTCAGAGAAGGACACAGTACCATAGATGCCGCTTTTATATTAGACACTTTAAGGACGAAGCAACTGTTAATTAACTCCTTGGCACGACAGCTCACGGGGAACCTTGGCCTACCGCCCGGCCGCTGCGTCCCCCATCTCGGTCCACTACAGACGTCATGGATGGGTTGCAGTATTGGAGGGTGAGACGTGGTCAGCGCCTCGAGTCCCTCCCGGCCGGTTAATGCGGTCCTCATGACCTGGAGCCGCTACTTCTCCATCAAGTAGCTCCTCAATTGGCCCCCCAGGGACCTTACGAGGCTGAGTGCACCCCGGGCCAGGTCTCCCAGCGGGGGAAAATTCCCCACGCCAGTATTGGGGATCGAACCCAGGTCTCCCGTTTGGTAAGCAGCTGCGCTACCACCGCGCTAAGGAGACGACCAACTGTTAATTAAGCGGGGAAAGCTTCATTGTGCTTTTGTGGACTTTAAGAAGGCATTTGACTCTATCAATCGAAATGCATTATGGTACAAACTAGGCAGAAAGGGGTTATCAAGTAAAATGGTTAGAGCATTGCAGGCAATGTATCAAAATGTCGAATTCTGTGTGAAGTACGACAGAAACAGAGTGTCCGAGAGCTGCCGAAGCTATAGGGGAGTGAGGCAGGGTTGTATTTTATCTCCCTTGCTATTTAATCTCTTTGTGGATGATATTACTGATACAATGATAGCAGAGAATATCCAAGCACCAGTAGTAGCGGATTTGCAGATCCCAACACTTTTATACGCAGACGATTTAGTATTGTGCTCTACGACAGTAAACGGATTGCAACGAGGTCTGGACAAACTTAAGAATTATTGCGATGAATGGCTACTTACAGTTAATGTGAATAAGACTAAGGCAATGACTTTCAAAAAGGGTTGTGTTTATAGCAGGGAGGAGACTACATATGCAGGACAGATACTGGATAATGTTAAATATTTTGTGTACTTAGGACTCACATTCACAATGAACGGAAAATGGACAAAACACATTGACATTACGAAACACAAGGCAAGGGTGAAAGCGACGGAAGATCTCCGGATACGCTACAGAATGATCCACGATGACATACGGAGGAGAAATATGGGGGTGGAAACAAACAGGGAATCTGGATCAAGTGAGGACCCAATTTTTGAAGGGAATTCTGGGTGTAGGGAGGGGTACGGCAAACTGCAGAATAATGAGGGAATTCGGGACACATAGTGAAACGATAGAGTGCAAAATCAGAGCAGTTAAATATTGGATGAGAATCGTTCACGGAAACCAATCTCTAATTAGGGCAGTCTGCTACCGTGAACAGTTGCGAATGGAAGGTATTTCGACGTGGGCATCAAAATTAAAGAAAGGGTTGGAAAACATTGGGACGGGAGACATTTGGATGGCGGGGCAGGAAAACAGGCGAAGTATTTGGAGAAAAATTAAGAACCACCTCTATGATATTGACAGACAGCAAATAATTGCGCAATGCACAGAGAAGGTGTCATTAGAAGTAGTTTGGGCTGAAAACGGGGTGGGGTATGGAGCAATACATCAAAACAGGTACCAAACTCATTAGAGAGGGGCTTGCGTGGATTAGACTAGGAGCATGGAGGAGCACGAAAATTTCTGTCGAGAATGGTACGAGACTCTGTCCCATTTGCGAGGAGGAAGAGCCGTGGACTCACATCTTGGCAAGATGTAGGGGTACGGAGGAATGGCGGGAAAAATATTTGCCGCGATTTTTTACCACTGCGAATGTAGGGTTAGAAGCATGTTGGACGCTACTGGCAGGCACGGAAAACATGGACGGGCTAGGTAAATTTATACTTAAGGCAAGACAGCTGAGATCTGAGGAGGCGGCCAATAGAGAAGGGGGGGGGGGGAGGAATAAGATCAACTAAACAAAAGTGACTACATTGTTCTACATATATATATATATATATATATATATATATATATTATGTCATACTTAGGTCACTGTTGTGCTATGGTTTTATATATGTTGTATATATTATGTGTATATATGTCTTTTAAGTGTAATTTTCTATTATAAGAGGGTGCATTTATGAAGGTGTACTCTGTGCTGTAAATTTAAATTGCTATATTTGAATATCTTCGTATTTTTATTTTCGGGTTCACTCTTAATTCTTTATTGTTGTTTAATATTGCTTTGGACTGTGTATTTCCTTTGTCTTTTTATTTTCGTGTTTACTCTTTTAATTCTTTGTGGTTGTTTTAATATTGCTTGTAATGTGTATTACAAAAGCACGTACGGTCTGTGGACCCTGGCGATTGTTGAAATTCTATGTATGATATTGCTATGTCAATAAATACACTTATTCATTCATTCAACAAAACACAACCCGCATTCCCTCGATTTAACCCCCTGCGATTTTTTTTCTTGGGGGGGGGGGGTTAATAGAGAAAGTGTATGATGCAAATCCACACACTTTAATAGTACTTAAAAATAACATGCTTCAAGGAATTGCTGCCATTTATCTGAGGTAACTGCAGCCCTAAGCAGGCGCCAAAAGGGCTTGAACAAGAAAAGGATGCAGTTCTAACGTCTCCTATAATATGAGTAGGTACTTTTATTTTTTTCATGTTTTTATGTAACAAACAACTTACAAGGCGAACCGTATCGTATTTACTGTTACTAGTTCACCGTGCAAAGCAACCAGCACACCGGCCGGCGAAGAGACGCGAAACCTGCTCTATGCTATGCTGATCACCGAGTATATGGTAAAATATTTCATCATTGTACTCTACACAATTGTTCTTTTGACTATTATTAGCCTTAATGTAAATGTATATAAAATTAAATGATGTACTATAGGTACATTAAATGTTCAAATATACCCATTTAAATTATTCTTTTCATTATAAATGACTGATGATAAAATACTAAGCTTAGATGCAAGATTTCTAACATTTGGTCTCCCAAATGTTTCATCTTCGAATCATTAAAGCCTGACTGTTCACTTCTAATTTATATAAATAAAACCGCTTACTAATTGTTCGTTTGTCTTTACTTCTGTCTTCTGGAATTGTTTACGTCGAAAATGTTTTGCGCTTTGCGAGATAAAGAATCTATTATCAGCTTTCCATTGTTGCCTCCCTCCAAATTAGTACAAAACTGCAAATTTACCATCGATTGCCGGCAACAGAACGGAAAGGAATGTGTTAGAGCTAACGAATGGCTCGGAGGGTTCAAACAAACGTCATACACCCGTGACCACAGAAGATATCCCCCCAAAAGAAAGAAAAAAGGGGAAGCATTTGCCATCAAGCCTGCGCCCGAATTACTTTTTGACATGCTACGCGATATCGTCATAGCACGCGATGAAGCGAAATACCGATCACCACCTTCCATACGTTCATAGAAATCTTGCGTGTTGCTACATAAAAAAAAACAAAAAAACTTGCGAATCGCATTGGTATGCAGCAAGCAGCGCACCATTTCCGTTGGGAAGGAACGGAACTCTGTTGATATCGCTACGGAGACAAAGAGGGGGGACTACTCCAAATGATTTATACGCGCCATGGACTTTTCTATATAGTGACACACTTCCGCAATGGCTTCTAAAGCGCAAGCGTCGCTTGCCTGTCTGTTGCACCTTTTGGAGGACTATTCAGATAAAGCTTCCCAAAAATAATGTGCTACCTGCAGAATTATAAGCAGGTGTAGCTCATGATTAATGACACAACCATCTGTTCATCAGGGTATACCTCTCACGTCTTCAAAAATACGTTCTCCATTACATGCGTATGGATTATCTGTTCTCCAGAAAATTTGTGTTTTCTTCTGTAATTCCTTTCAAACTTGAAGTATTTAATTCTACATAAAAAATTCTGATGTGTTCCATTCATATGGCTTTCCGAACTTGTTTCGCAAAGAAACTATTCTTACAAAAGATACTTTTATTAGATCATGCTAATCTTATCAGAAATGATCTTGCTTCCTTGTAAGCAGAAGGGAATACACTAAGCTAAAGTCATAATGAAGTACTTTTTCTATTGTCCATTTCTTACAGATTATCAGTTATGCAAAATTCATCCAGCAAGAAAGCCTTCTGAGATACCAAGAGAATTCAATATATACATTTCGTTTTTCATAGAATTTATCTTAAATATGTGATACTTTCATCAACATCGTTAGAACTTTTAAGAAAATTAAACTTTTCGAAAAATATTCTACGTGAAAAGTAGCAGAATGCCGCATCGTTGGAAGATATGAACTTAAATACCCGGACCTTTTCTAAACTTTTTATTATTTATTCAGGGACCCTAATACATCACTTTCCGGTGAAATCTCGTATCAAACTTATGTACATTGAATACACGCGCTAGAGAAAATAATTCATCAAAGATCATTGCGAGGACATCTTTTAAGGCTTGCTGAATAATTTAACTATAAATAAACCATAATGATGTATTCCATTCGCATCAAAAATATTCTGGGAACAATATTATTACAAAAGAGTATTCTTTTGTCTACATCATGCTAATCGAGATAAATATTAGTAGAAATTACCTTATTACTTATTTCCTTGTAAGTAAAAGTAGTAAGGTAATATACTATGCTAAAGCAACAGTCAAATCTTTCAAAAACTGGTTAGAAATAACTATTGTTACAATTTAGAAATGGTCACGCCGCGGACGAATGATTAGACCACTCGCCTCTCACCAAGGCGACCGCATGGCTTCGATCCCCGGCGACAGCATGTGGAATTCGTGGTGCATCAAATGGCGCAGGGGCCAGTTTTGTGCGGGCTCTCCGGTTTCCCCCGCCATCGCATTCCACCGGTGTTCCATTTTTATTAAAAGTATCATTAGTATCATTGCCTGCGGCGCCTCTGTAGTAAAAGTGGGCGTTAAATACTATCAAAAAATCTGATGTGTTACACTAATATCACTTTCTCTAGCTGCTCTACAAACCTGCTAAAAGATTATTCTTCTTTGTACACGGTGCTAATCGCGATAAATATTAGCAGAATGTTCTTATTACTTAGTTCCTTGTAAGTAGTTGGGAATAAGGGAATGCGCTATGCTAAAGTGATTGTCAAATGTTTTAAAAAGCTATCGTTATGCGATTATCATTGCAAATCACTTCTTTGCTTGGCCAGGAGTAGAACAAAAGAAAAACGGACACTTCCTGTCTGAGAAAAGTTTAAGTACTTCACAAATGAAACCAATAACAAGGAATATCTCGGAAACGGTTACCTCCACAACAAAAACGTAAAGGACATAAATTGTATATTTTGTCATGATGTAGAATTTTTGTGTAGTGAGTTTTATTCTATCTCTTATGGTTTAGCATTTAAGCAAAATTCGGCAAAATTCATCCAGAATAAAGAGGTTTTCAGTGGCTATTCTCAAAAAATTCGAGATATAGGTATATTTTATTTCGAACATAAATAGCTTTAATATAGGTACGGGATTTTAATCAAAATCGTTAGAGCCATTTTTAAGAAAATCAAAATGTTCGAATTTTTTTCCATGTAAAGGGTAGTTTGTCGCATCCTTAGAAGATACTAAACCTAAATACCAAGTTTGGTATTTAACGGCCTTTTCGTTTTGGGGCTTGCTGGCTACAGACACACACACACACCTTTTTTTAAAAATGATTTTTTTCGAACTCAGGGGACCCCAAAACATATATTTCCGGTGAAATCTCGGTATCGAGTTTTTGGGTGCATTACAATACCTTCTCTATCCCTATGTACATTGTACATTTGGGGCTAGAGAAAGTATAATAGTTACGTATAATTACTAATTTAATGTACACATATTGTATTCAAATTTTTATAAAATATCATAGTGTTACAATGTTGTCTCTGTAAGACCTGTGTAGTTAGGCGACATTAAATAAAATCACAAATAAAAAAATTACAAATTTCTATAACTTAACACATTCCATAGAGTAATAGCTACATAATGGTTTCGGCATAGCTTCCGAGAGAATACAGTTTTATTTTTCGAGATTGATTTTATATTCTAGTTGATTTTGATTAGCATAAAGGTATTGCTGAAGGTAAATTCCTTCGTTCAAGCCAAATTCCGCAAATGAGAGCCGTTTATCGCCATTACACCTACATAAACTGCGTCTTTCCTTTACTCGGCTGCTAAAGGAATCTAATTGCAGATATATCATTAAGCGCCAAAGTTGTCATTTAAATTCCACCGGTAATTACGCCTTTAATACTATTCGTTATGTATTATGGTAGTTCACAGGACAACATTTTACCGAATTCCTAACGGACACATTTTGGCATGAGTTTATTTATACGCACATATGCAAACTGAAGCGTACTGCGGTATTTGTTTCACTTTTGTTTTTCAGAGTCCAGAGTATAATAACGCCAAATATGTAAAGCATGTACGGAATTTGTTTTCCGAATCAATAGGTTCACCGCTGTAAAGGATTTATTTTTAGCATATTTATCTACAAACTGCAGAGATGCTGGTTTCAAGCAGTAATGAATACAACGTTTAGTCAGCATTCAGCATGTTTATTTAACCAAAAAGTGGCACAGGTGGGCCTAATCTTTTCATGGGACTCGACATCCGCAGTATGAGTGGTTGATACTCGTAAAGATGTCACAATCGGTATTCAACTTTACAATTCAACATTTTTTTTTCAAGAGGTACCAAAATATCGGCAAAATGCGATTGGCATATGTTTACTTCTCTATTTATGTGTAGTAGAAGTATAGTATTCCACCCGAAAATTCGATGGAAATATTTTACCGTAAAATGTTTTGATGTCACGCGTATGCCAAAAAAGAAAAGAAAAAAAAAAATCTTATTTTTCAAGAAAAAGGTACGCGCGCGCGCGTGTGTGAACTGGGTAACTCAAAAAAGAAAACTCTCTTAAATACCAACGTTCATATTTAAGTTCTGCATTTTTAAGGATACGATACAAAGATTTCCCTAACCCCAACTAACTAATATTTCAAAATATTTTATTTTATAAAAATGACTAACGATTTTGATTAAAATATCACATGTTTAGGTTATTGTATTGACAAATGAGATGTATATCTCGAATTTTCTGGGAATAGCCTCCGACCTCCGTATAACAGGGATATTCACCAAAACTGAAACTTATTTTGAGATAAGATAGGTTTAGAAATCTTTAATTAATGTTTTATGTTACAGTTCTTAGCTAGTTTGACTAGAGCATCGTTATAATTATTACAACATTTACTAACAAATAAATGTGTTGCCATCTATAATGCAAAGACTAAAATGTTCCAAAAACTCGACCAAGAATTATTCGTCATCATAGAAGAGGATTGTTTTGTATCAATCATTTCCACACACATGTAGGATGGAAAATTACTAAATGGGCACTCTTTTGAATGCAAAATCAGCCGGCAGTGGGAATATTAACTGCTGTACGCCGGAGAGTAGTATACGTCTGTTTATACCTTGGCGTTCGCATTCCAGGAGGACGTCAATTTGGCCCTTCCCTCCTTCGATTCTATTGTCCTCAAAACAGGTAACAGTATATTGAGAGCACCTCCCCTATTGTGTTCAAGTCATTAGTATAGCAAGAAGAGGAATGGGTAAGTTTATAGCCTTATGGAATGTGGACATCAAGGCATGAACAGAAGTATGCCTAAAATTAGGTAAAGGCCAGACTAGGTTTGAAAGAATCGTATAGCTATACAGGAAGTACAGATTAAAAGAAAAACTAGAATACGTAGGTCATGGACCCACCAAAATTAAGACAGGTTACAACCAGCAGGAGAAAGAGCAGCATAATGATCTCTACATAATTAGCTCTCTGTATAAAATGGCGAAATAGTTACATCAATGTGAGGTCAATTTGCACTCAACGGCAATATGGTCTATAGTAGGTATAGCAACTTACGTCCATTGATGTAATTTAATTGCCACGGCTATAAAACGAAGTTTTAGGACACTAATTTAATAACCACTGTTCTACAAATTCTGATCAGAACGTTTAATCTTAGATCGCACCTATAAAATGGTTCCACAAGTTAAAATGCCTAATTTTTTTCAGATAAAAACATTTTAGATTCATTATGCTTGTATAAAATACAAACTTATTTTCAGAGTATCGGTAGTTGGATGATAATTGATGGTGCGATATATTAAGAACATAAATCATATATTTTTACAAAGAAGACCTTTGAAGGGCCACTGCACATTTTATACCATTTATAGTATAAAATCATTACATAGAATTAAGCGACTATTCCCTTACACTCTGTACGCATATCCCGCGAGGAAAGCAGATAGCATAATTTGGATGGCAAAGGATTATAGTTCACATGCTTTCATTGACGCTTTCTCTATAAAATATTGAGTTCACCAAAATGAACTACCGCCAAGGCAGTCAACGTTCCTCACAGCGAGGAAGCGATGCTGGTGTTGAATGTGCTCAAGGGAGACTTTGCGTGACTAGAATTTTCCACAAATTGCAAGAGTGGCACCAGCTTGAGAATGTTTTCACTACCGAAGTAAGTAAACTAAATCGGTTCTGAAAGACTTCGTAATAAATTAAAAGTTTTCGTTTATCAGATAGAACTGCCCTTAAAAGGTTTTGTAAGAAGACCTCAAACAGGCGAAGACATCTTTCTTTTGCTAAGCCAGAAGTTAAGTCACTTCTTGAAATTCAATGACACAGAAATTAAATGAAATTTTCACAAGTGCTAACAGTTCTTAAATTCAAATTATTTTCAGACTCAATTATTTAACTTGAAAACGAAGAATCATCAGTCTCTGCAGGATATAAAAAAAAAAAAAAAAATCAAAGCAGAAAGTGAAGAAACAAGGAAGATTAGACACCAAGAATAATGGACAGCGGGTATCCAGGAAAGAAAACAGAACAGCAATCTCAAAATTGACAGTTAGTTGCAATTTGAATCATGACCAAAGGGCGTGTATTTTACAAAAGTACACATTTGATTATTCTGTTCACATAGAGTATGAACGGCGTTAACTGTATATGGGCAAAGGATGTGTCTTGCGCACACTGCCATATACAAGGAATGGATGACAGATGCATGGCGGTCATATGGTACCTATATGGGGGCAAATCCAGAAATGTTATGTTTTACGTATACAATGTGATTTCTGAAAGTTTTTGATTAACTTGAAGCTTCATTAAATATAGTATGTAGAAGAATAGGTAAAAAAAGCATGAGAATGTATTCCATCACATTTGTACTTACAAAACGTAATAATAAAGTAATCTCGACAGCCAAAACTAGGATGTCGAGATTTCACCTGAAATGCATGTTTACAGCTACTGAACCCTCATTCCCAAAGTACTTTTAGAAAAAGCGGTGTGTATATGTGTGCTTTAGATTATTTGTTTGTTAACAATGCTGTCAATTGCCAGGATCATATAGGGCCGCTGGTGTACCGGAATTTTGTCTCTCCGGCGTTCTTTAACATGCTAGTAATTTACTGACATGGGCTCTCACTTTTAAGCACACTTAAAAACCATCGGTCTGGGCCGAAGCTGTATCCACGACCTTGAGACCAGAAGGCCAGCGCCTACCCAACTGAGCTACCGAGACCGACGTGCACGCGCGCGTATGTGTGTGTTATGTTTGAATTGCATAATTTAAAACCGAAAAGTCGGAAAAACACAAGATTGATGCTTTACATTTAGCACCTTCCAGGGTTGCGACACGAAAATTTACAAGAAAATTCCCTTAAACTTTGCGTTAAAAACTTGATTTTGATTAACATAGCATATGTTTAAATTATTTTCATTAAAATTTGATGTGCTGCATTCACATGACTTTCTCTGTACCAGATTATTGTTAAAAAGCATATTCTTCTATATACGATATGATAATAGAGATTAACATTAACAAAATTATCTAATTGCTTGCTTCCTTATAAGTAGAAGGAAAATAAGGAAATACACTAAAGTGATAGTCAAATCTTTTAAAAGTTGGTTGCCATGTGGTTGAAGGAAATACACTAGACTAACGTGATAGTAAAATCTTTTAAAAACTGGTTGCCATGTGGCTGAAATTAGTTTCTATGCATGGCCAAGAGAAAAGTGTGCGAACAGTTTAAGTCTTTTAAATCTGAAACAAATAACTTGAAATATCTCATAAATGGTCAATTCCACGTAAAAAAACATATATGACATAAATTGTGTGTTTTAACGAGATCTACACTATTTATGTAGTAAGTTTTTGTCTATCTCTTACGGTATACCAGTTATGCAAAATTCATCCACAATAAAGAGGTATTTAGAGGCCATTCCAAGAAAATTAAAAGATATACATTTTATTTGTCATTGAATATCTTTAATATGCGGTATTTTAATCAAAACCGTTAGAGCAATTCTTGGGAAAATCAAAATTTTCGAAATTTTTTCCATGTAAAGGGTAGTTTAGAGTGGGGGGATTTTTCTCAAAAGCTTCGTGTCGCATCCCTGGAAGATACTAAACTTAAAAACTAAAAGTTCGGTATTTTACCGACTTTTCGTTTTCGAGTTGTGTTCACGTTCACGTACACACACGGACTTTCTTCTAAAAATGCTTTTTTTTTTTTTGTATACATGGGGCCCTAAAACGATTATTTCCGGTGAAATCTCGGTATCGAATTTTTGCGTGCAGTACAATGCCTTCTCTATACATTATGCACATAGTAGTGCAGAGAAAATAAAAATGTATCAATTCTATACGTTGATACTTTTGTGAATAGCCTCAGAAGTCCACTTCATTCTTAATGCATTTTGCATAACTGATACAGCGTAAAAGAGAAATTTTTACCACACAAAATATGTAGATACAGCTACAGTAGGTACACGATTTATACTATTTTTTCAGTTAATCATTTTCGTCACATTCCTTGTTATTGGTTTGAATTTTAAAACTACTCTTCTACAATTTAGTCATTCGTTTCTTTTTCTCCTGGTCATATTATAAGGAATGGAATTTCTAAGTATAACTACCAGAGAAGATTTGACTATAGCTTAAGCTTATTGTATTCCCTATTACCTTTGTACCCACAAGGACTACTTCTGCAAAATATAGGATAAGCTTGAAGTAGAGTAGATTTTAGAAGAAAGAGTATACAAATTAATATGAATATAAGTCAAATTCTCTCTCATTTGCAATGAAAACGGAATTTTAGAGCACAGCGATACGCTCTTAACGATTTTACAATCGCTTAAAGCTTAATGAAAGTTTTAAAACCCCTTGTACCTAATGAAAACAGGCAATAATATAGTGGCTGCACAGGTTTTATCTTGATTAACATGAGGTAGAAGAATAAGCATTTGTAAAAGTAAACTACACAGCAATAGAGACAGGTGAGTACAGCATCAGATTTTACTATCGACCAATCTAGATAAATGTTTGCAAAAATGGTTTCATTTCAGGTAGGGTTGTAGGTATGAGGAATACGATAGAAACTAAATATCCGATGTTGAATAGTGGATTCCATACTATTTCCATGACACCGCGAGAAACACTGAAATTATTGGCAAATTCAAAACAAATAGCAAGAGATATCTCAGAAATGGTTAATGCCGTAAAGAGGGTTGTTACAAACCGATATATAAATTGCTACTTTCTCTATTTCGTACTGCACTACAACTAAAAATTTGATACAGAGATTTCGCTGGAAATGCAATTTTAGAGCCCCCTGTATATATAAAAAAAAATAATTGTGTTAGTAAACACAGTAACTAAAGAAAACCGTAAGGGCGATTAATTCCCAAGTTTTATCTTCAAGTTCAGCATCTTCCAAGGATTTGACAAGAAGGTTTTCATGAGAATCTCTCACTGCAAACTACCATTCACATGAAAACATTTTCGAACATTTTGATTTTCTCAAATATGGTTATAACGATTTTGATTAAAATACCGTATATTAAAACGACTTGCCTACATGACAACACAAAAAATTTAGATTTCGTTAAAAACAATTTATGTCATAAACCGAAATATTTCATGTTATTGGTTTCAATTTTAAAATAGTTATATTTTTCTCAAAGGGAACACGTCATTTCTATTTATGTTGTTTTATTCCTGGCATTACAAAGAGTATCGACAATTCAATCGCATAGCGATAGCTTTTAATATATTTGGCTATTGCATTTGCTTTTACTTATAAGGAACTAACTAGCAAGACTGTTTCCGTTAATGTTTATATTATTAGCATGAAATAGATAGAAGAATAAGGTGTTGGTTTTGTAAGTTATTTCAGAACAGGCAGAGAAAATCATTTTTCTTATGGCTGATCTCTGATACAAAATCGCATAGCATTCTTTCTGCCTTTATAGGAAAATCTAAAATAAACATTTTCACACGTACAATATATGGTAGATATATGAGATTTTTATTACAATTGTTTTATATATATATATATATATATACCCGTCTTTAATTGCAATGATCATATCGGCAGCCTTTGCCTTTGAAACATACTGTTAAATTGGCAATGGTGTTAACTCATACCTATGTACAGTTGTCACTGAATGTTGTTTGCTTGAGTTCAGGGGACTCAATAACTGAATTTCTGGTAAATCTGGATACGAAATTTTTTGAACAGAATTGGCTTTACCAGAGATATGTAACAGAGAAAGTAAAAAATATCTGAAATGATTGCGGTTTCCTCAATCCATACATACGGTAACCGTAGGGGAGATTGAGGTAATGGCGGTCACTTATGCAAAGTCGTTTTGAACGCTTTAGAGTAGGAATTTTAAAGTGTTATTTTTAGGTCAACCGTTAGTTTGGTTCTTTACCTAAATGTAGGCTAGGAAGAATGTTATTTACGCAATTACTTCATCCCTTAATGATGCGAAATTTTAAGTGGTGTCACTGACCAGGATTACCCACACACGCGGGTAATGCCGGTCACTATATTCAAATCTGTTATTTAGGTAAAAAATTCACTAAAATGCATATAAGAGAACACATTTTATTTTAGAACTTCAATATAACAATTTCCCTCTCTTTACACATATAGCACAAATATTATTTTTCGTACTGTCCCAGCCACTACATTCTCAATGAGCCCACAGACCATATGGTCCATAGGAAGTAATGTCCAGAGGCCTGTTGGAGGAACAGAAACAACAATAATTCCGTCGCTTTTGAAGACTTCGAAATCTTCCATAGTAGTGTAGCTGCATGTTTATCCAATAACAGCAATACTGGATTCTCTTTCCCACGCTTGACATGTGAGGGTCAACTGGCCGGCATTACCCCAACACACACACATTTTTCTTTAATAATGCATCAGTATCAAGCATAATGTTTAAAGCTAACTCTCACATATGCTACATTAAGATAATCGTGAACTTTTCGAAAAAAATCTAGAATCATACTTAATTTAATACAGCACATTTATTCTGCGTTGTTCTTCAAAATTACATAAAAAATGTGTTAAACATATTTTTTCTCACTACTGCTCACAATGCTACTAAGAAAGTGGTGACTATGGCTAGATGTGTCTAGGATGCATTTACAGAGGGCAACACAAGCCAGTAGACCACTGCTGCGATAGTAATCCAGATAATTACGTGACCAGCATTACCCACTGACAGGGGTTACCCGTGTTTCCCCTAACTGAACATATGAACTAAAGCATAGCGAGGGACAATATTAGGTTTAATTAGAATTTTATTACTGAAACCATACAGTGTTGCTCTCGAGGCAGAACTGGACACGTTTACTGCTCACTGTACAGAACAACGCAGCACGTGCCGTATTTAGTTTGAAACAGATTCGTAACGGTGCACCTGTTGAACGTGCCACACTCAATTTAGAGCGATCTTTGTAGAGGGAGATGAAAGATAAAATCATTAGCATACAGAACTTGGAAAGTCTAAGGGCTAATTCAGAATTATAGCTGGGAGAAAAGGAGTTACAGTCGCAACACGTTTTCAGCCGCTATAGCAAATGGTGGACTGCTGATTATCATCACGTGTTGCCTGCTGGCTAATTCCAAGTGACAAGGAATTCTACCAGCTGCCCACAATGGTTAAAGTAATTACGTACGATTTTGCACCAACGACGAGCAGCACAGCAACGCTAATAGAGATGGAATGTGTTGCAGAAGTCCCCTAATATTCTAGGAGGGCATTTACTTTTAATTACTAAAACTGTTATCTGAGATAACCGATAAGAGTTTTGACGACCCTTTCCTTTCAGTTATCGCGATTCGATAATGAAAGAGAGGAAAGTAGTTATGTATTACTTTCTCTATTATTATACAATATTATATAGAGACGACACTGCATTCTACCAGAAATATAATAATAAATCTAATGTGTTCCATTCACATGACTTTCTTAACAGTTCTGTAACAAATTATCGTTGAAAAGCTTATTCTTCTATCTACTTCATGCTAATCGAGATAGACTAGCAGAAATGGTCTTTGTTACTCTCTCTCTCTCTCTCTCTCTCTCTCTCTCCTGCGAGAAGAAAGGGAATTAGGGAGTAAACTAGGCTAAAACTTTCCTGTGAGAAGAAAGGGCATTAGGGAGTAAACTAGGCTAAAACGGCTCAGATCTTTTAAAGGATGGTTGCTATGTGACTCAAATTCGTTTCTTTGCATGGCTAAGAGTTGAAAAATTCCCGTATGAATAAAGTTTAAGTTTTTTTTAAAACTAAAACCTATATACTAAATATCTCGGAAACGGTTACTTCCACAACAAAAATGTAAGTAAATGCATTGGGTATTATTTATGGACGCTCATTAATTATTATGGTTTTCAGTGTCCCATTCTATATTGGGCGTGAAAGATTCCGGAGGTCCCTGTAACAGACTTGTTCTTTAGCATTCCGTAAACCTATAAGACGGAAGGAAGCCATGCTAAGGATTTTTAGGACCGAAAAAAAAAAAAAAAAAAAAAAAAAAAATCCATCGCCCTCCGCACAAATATGTAAAAGATAAAAATAGTGTATTTTGAGAGATGTATATTTTTGGAGAATTAAGTTTTTGTCTTTTGGGGGGAGGTAGTGTTTAACGTCCGCTTTAACTACTTTTGGCACCGCAGGCGGAAGTTTTTGTCTGTTACGTTTAGTTACGTTTAGCAGTTACGCAAGTCATTCAGCATAAAGGAAACTTCAAAGGCTAGGTATTCCCGGAAAATTAGAGATATACACTTTATTTGTCAATTAAATATCTTTAATATGCGGTAATCAAAATCGGTAGAAACATTTTTGAAATAATCAAAATTTCCATGTAAAGGATAGTTTGGTGGGGGAAATTTTCTTGAAAATCTTCGTGTCGCATTACTTGGAAGATACTAAAATTAAAAACTAAGTTTGGTAGTTTACCGACTATTCGGTTTTGAGTTATCGTGTTCAAACGCACACGGATCTTTTTCTAAAAATAGTTTTTCCCCCATTCTTCCTTCTTATATAGGGGACTCTAAAACGTGTATTTCCGGTGAAATCTCGGCATCAAATTTTGGGTGGAATGCACTCATCTACCTATGTACTATGCAAAGAAAGTAAAACGAAGAAAAAATATTTTTATACAAAGATCCACAGGTGTGTCTGCAAACAGCATCTCTCAAAAAGAAAAAATCGGTTAAGTGCCAAACTCGGTATTTAAGTTCAGTATCTTCAAGGATGCGAAAAGAAACTCCCCCACGCCAAAGTACCCTTTCATGGAAGATTTCTCGAAATTTTCGATTCTCTCAATATGTCTGATTTTTATTAAAATACCATATATAAAGATACATAAAAAATAAAATGTTGTTCTTGAATTTTCAGGGAAGAGCCTCTTTTTATTTAAATTGCGCAATATACTTTTCTCAAATGAGAAGTCGTTAATTACTTTTTCCTCTTTTTTCATCATAATCATCAAATGAAATGAAATTTCAAAACCATCCCGTAGCGACCAGTTTTTAAAAGATTTGACTTCCACTTTAGCTTAACGTATTTCCGTTATTCCCATTGTACTGAAAAGGAAATACGTGACAAAAACCGTCTCTGCCAATGTTGATCTTGATTTAACATGAAGCAAATAGCAGAATACGCTTTTATAAAAATATTTTGTTGCAAAATAGGTGGAGAAAGTCATGTGAGGTTACATCAGATGTTTTTATCAATGTAGTTCAGTCATATGCGCCCCTCCCGGCAGCTGTTTTGTTCTAATATTTCTGGTCATATTTTCGGTTATAACAGCTGTTTAGCAGTAAGTTTTGTTTAAAATACGTCCTCACGTGCGCTGTTAGTTTTGAGTAATTTGATCACGAAACACACAAACATTTGTTTAAAATTTATTTATTATTATTATTATTATTATTATTATTCACTATGGTAGCAGACGCTTCTTTACCGTGGCTCCAAAGGTGCAAGTTCTCATGCTACAGAATGAATCACCATATACAAAACAAGAGTCTGGTCTTTCTCAATTTTGTGAACAATTTTAATGGTATTGTTACAAAAGACTGCAATTACAGAATTAGAGGGTGATGAAACACATAATATTGTTAATGAAGTAACTTTAATATAGAAACCCTCGAAGCAATCTTACAAGGGCTGTACAAAATATTGTAAGTGTGATGTTGAAACCTAAATGCAATAACAACAATCTTACAAAATAATGCGTGGGACTTTACAGTTGAGTTATCTTGTCCAGCTTTATATTATGAATGAAAATAGGACACAAAAACATGGTAGTTGTTAGACGCACGTTCATATGTGTATTACGGGGTTTCATATGCTTATTTTTACCTGGATTTAAAATCAGCAATTGCTTGTCAAATTTTTACAATCGGGTATGGTAAATTATGATCTAAAATGGAATAATATAAGAGACTGCTACCGTGGTCGAGTGGTCAGCAAGCGGAGGTTCCGGGTTCGGTTCCCGGCTGGGCGGGGAAATTTTCTTTAACCAAATCCATCCCTACCCCACAGAAGTTGGAAGTATGTATATGGATGTGTTTGATGGTGTGCGCGCCCGCTTATGTGTATGTATGTGTGTGTATTTGAAGAAAATACGTTAAGTCAACGAGTTATTTCTAAAGCAACGGCCCCGATATGCCTTTAGATGTTAAAGGGGTCTAAATAAACAAATGAATAAATGAATAAAAAATAATCTAATGTTTGCATGTAACTGACCACTAAAATCGGATACACTGATACATTTTCAAACTAGGCACAGAAAAACGCCAACTTCTGCCAAGATTTACAACTAATAATAGAAACATTTATAACTAGGTATTTAAATATTTTAAACAGTTAATTCCCACTCTTTGCTGTTTTACGTAGAATCCACAGTGTTTGAATATATCGTCAATATCGTGGAGGTAAAGATGTAGGATTGAATACACTGTCGCAGCAGAAAAGCGGCTGAGGGAACGAGAGAACATTTTTTTGGGAGAGACTCGTGAATACTAGATGAGAAAGCCCAACACAAGTACACAAGGAAATATTGCCTTCTGTAAGACAAGCTGATGTGAAATCGTAAGAGGCGGAATACCACTACAAATCTGTTCTAAAGGATAACAGACAAAACATTTGCATTCAATCCGAGATCGTCTTGGAAGGAGTACCAATGTCTTGTCTTCTCCGAAGAGCAATGAAGCTGCAGAGAAAGCACTGATAATACTTTGTAATGCTGTAGGGTACTCTTGGACTACTCTCATGTCAGCATAACTTATGAGACGCTCATTTCTGAAGACTTGAGCAATGACAAACATGCACAAACATGAAACGTAAGGATTAGGAGTCAAGTGGCAAATGTATAGACAACTTTCTTCTATTATGCAAAGTTTTAACCTACTGAATCAAGCATCACTACACTTCAAGAGCCATTAAAACAGCGAACAAGAAAGTTTGCCGGCCCGCCTGGGTGGTGTGGTGGTAGCGTGTCTGCCTCACATTCAAAAGGTCGTGAGTTCGAATCTCGCTTAGGGTGAGTTACCCGGATAAGGTTTTTTTCGGGGTTTTCCCTTATCCTGAGAAGACGAATGTCGAGTAACTTTAAGCTCCATGGACTCCGAGATCATTTGAGCATCAATCATTTCACCAATTTCATTCATCGTCTGATATGATCCAACCAGGTTAAAGGACGTTAAACTAAAAAGTTTGCCGACAAACATAAAGGCTGACCGGTTTGCTCTTGACTTCAGAGCAAATTGTGGATTTGTATAATTTGTTCTTTACGCCTGATCAACTATACAAACTGGTAGATCTCTCAATTACCAGGCCAGAGTTGTTTACACGGTACATAGGTAGATATTGCATTCCACTCAAGAATACTAATATTTTACTGGATACACGTTTTAGGATCCCCTGAATGCATAAATAATAATAAAAAGCACCAGTCAGTTAAATACCAAACTTGATATTTAAGTTCAGCACCTTCAAGGATGCGTAACGAAGATCTTCAAGAACTCCACCCCCTCCCCCATCAAACTGCGCTTTCCATGCAGAAATGATCCAAAATTTAGATTTTCTCGAAAATGATCGAACTTCTATGCATTATAAAAGCTTTATCTTAAATTTTCTGGGAATAGTATCTAAAGTCCTCGCCATTCTGAATGACTTTGCACAGCTGATAAACTGTTGAACGACAGACAAAAACTTACTGCACAAAAAATGCAAATCTTGTCAAAATACACAATTTGTCATAAACATTTTTGCTGTAGGGCTAATCATCGATATATTCCTTCTTACTGTTTAAATTCTCAAACACTTTCTCAAACGGGTAGTTGTTATTCATATTTGTTTTCCATCCTGGTCAAGCAAAGAGAACGGAACTTCAATACCATCACTCGGCGACAGATTTTTTTTTTTTTGAAAACTCATATAATGTTTTTCTTGTCTTATTGATTTTACTTTTACTTCAAGCACGCTCAGTATGAAACCAGTGCAATACAAAAAATCTGATGTGTTCCATTCACATGATTTTCTCTATATCTCTGTAACAAATTATTGTTAATAAGCTTATTCTTTTTTTTATTTCATGCTAATCGAGAAAAATTAGCAGAAATAGTCTTATTTCTTGCTTTATTGTAAGTAGAAGCGAAATAAGGGAGTACCATTGGTTAAAGTGAAAGCCAAAAGCTGGTTGCTCTGTAACTGAAGTTCGTTTGTTTGTATGGACAGGAGTTGGCAAATTCCTGTATGAGAAAAGTATAAGTTTTTCAAAGCTGAAACAAAAAACAAGGAATATCTAAAAAAACGATCAACTTCACCAAAAAAATGTGTATAACATAAATTGTGTGTTTTAACGCGCTCACATTTTTTGTGTGTTAAGTTTTTGTCCATCTCTTACGGTTCAGTAGTTATGCAAAATTCATCCAGAATAAAGTAGTCTTCAGAGGCTATTCCCAGAAAATTCAAGATATAAACTTTATTTGTCAGGTAATTATCTTTAATATACGATATTTTAATCAAAATCGTTAGAACTAGTTTTTAGAAAACCAAAATTTTCGAAAAAAAGTTCCATGTAAAAGGTAGTTGGGAGTGGGGGGATATTCTTGAAAATCTTCGTATCGCATCCTTGGAAGATACCAAACCTAAATACCAAGTTTGGTTTTTAACGGACTTTTCGTTTTTGAGCTATGCTGCCTACAGACACACACACACACACACACACACGGACATTTTTCTAAAAATGTTTTTTTGGATTTAGGAGGTCTCAAAACATGTATTTCCGGTACATAACACGTATGGAGAAAGTAAAAATTCGTTGTTGTTTTTAGTGTAATCAGTAAGCTCGTTCTAACAAAAACAAGGAATTCAACCCTAGTGAATATATTAGGAACTTCATTAAATTTAATTTAATGTCAACATTTAAAAATCGACAGTCGCAGCCAAGACGGAAGGGATGTTATGGGAGAAAAGAAAAAACACGCTTATCAAGACTCCTTAAACCAAAGAATTGTTATTGAGGTCACACTTCATCCACTTTATATTCAGAACCGAGAATGAAACAGACCTTTCGTGTTCAACATTTTTATAGGGACAGCGAAATAAACAATGATTTCATGAGCATTCTGAAAAAATTGCCAAAAAATATTTCGGCAATTATTTTGAACAAAAGTTCACTGCAATGTGTGCAATTCATTGACGGGGAATAGCTTGGCTACAAATTATAGTTCGGTTATTGATACACAACATCGCATCTTTTGTGGAAGATTCCTTTCCGAGACAAGAAGTGTGCTCATGACGCTCTGCTGAACCCTGCTTCCGTGAAAATGTATTTGCAAACCAAGGGCATTTTGAGGGGAGTATCTTAGACCTGGTGTTTCACACACACAACACCTGTTAAAACTGGCGTTCTTCTATCTTCAGCAATTAATTACAACTTGCTCAGTTACTGTATCGCCAGGAATTTAGAATACACTCATGTAGAAATTCCTTTCTCTACACTTTTGTTATCATAGCTACACAAGCCTCGCCATAACTGACGTGTTAGCCATCATTTATTTTACATGGATTTCCTCACTCGTAATCAAACGCCTTTACATTAGAGGTTCATTCATTTTCGTACTTTAGAAGACAGTATTTGTTGTATCTAATGACGTGATTAGGAGGGAGTTTCTGAAAGCAGAGAGAGGTGCTTACAACGCAGCTGCAGGGTTCCGACTGAGTGACACTTCGCAAATGTCCTAGGTATCGCCACCAAGGTTGTTCAGTTCAGATCAACCCGAGCAGATACTGCTTTGCATTCTGGAAAAGGTGGAGGGGAGAAATGTTACCATTTGTTGTTTCAATACCTCTATTGTTACGAATACGTTTACTGATTGTTAATAAACACAAAAACTTAAATAGTAATTAAGAGCATAAACAGCAGGTGCTATAATGGAAAATATGTGGTGCCTATATAAAGCTCCCGTCAAAAATGAAGGCTAAGTAGTTATAAGGGACGAAGAGGAGTAGTCACAAAAACGGGGCCGTTTTGAGTCAACCGGCCGAAACATTATTTTCTTGTTGAACTTTAATTTGCTGTATAATGCGTATTTTGCTTTGCTGTTCGTCGTTATTTTCTTCTTCAGTCGGAATTCCGAAAGAATCCGCAAAATGGGACCAATTATAGCTCGAAATACTGTTGACAGCAAGAAAATTCATTTAAGCACACACTAAAAAGAAACTACCAGTAGGTAATTAGCTAGCATGGACTGTAATATAGCGATATTGCCTTTGGTTGTTGCTGAGACGATAGTTATTTGATGCTTAGGTGAAGATTCAACAAATTTCAACAGCGCCCCCAATAATGTTACCAGGCACTAATTTGTAGAAAATTACTTTGGCTCCTCTCCCTTTGTTTATGCCGCATCATGCAATCTGCGCTAACTAGTAATCATAAAATGATATTCATACGTATCATAAAATGATATTCATACGTACTTGAAAGAAATGAAAACTTAACGTAACCGGGTGACCAAATTCGAACATAGAACAATGACGATGAGCTGCATTCGGAGCCTCGGATCAGTTGATCAATAAATCTAAAAAAGACTTTCCTCCGGCTTTCAGAAATAATAGTATTAGAAATAACGGCACTGCAGTAAATCTCAGATTCTACGACAGCAAAATATAATCATTATTTGTGTTTAATATTTCAAAAGCAGACTTTATAAAAACAAACTGGAGAGCGAAGATCTCTTATGTCTGATCCAATTCGTTTATCTTCCATCGATTTTTAAAACGAGTTCACTTTCTTGTTTGTTTCCATTTGTGCTATATTTTTTAAAAGAATAAACTATCTTTCCTAAGGCATTCCTAGCCTTTGGGTCTTAATTTTGTTTTATAAAATTTGTTTTCTTCGATTACATTTTAATCATTTGATTACAATGTTAAAGATTCTTTATTTCTTTCAGACGAAAAGTTTCTGTTAACTGTAATCACATTTGTAACATTTTTGTAACAACATTTTATAACATAGGTATATCGGAATATGACTTGCAATTTTAGTACAGCTAACTTAATCTTAGTTTGTTTGTAAAATATGTTATTACCTGCCGAGCTTATTTATCCTTCTATTGCATTTGTATCAGTATTGATCCAAGATATTTGAAAATTCACTCCTTGGATGACAGTGTTATGATTTCTATTATTTAATGTTTATTTTCGGTGTATAGTGAAAACAAATATTTTTCATAATGTAAACTTTAAACGTCATTTCACATGGAGACGATGTTCCGCAAATCTGTCCAACTACTTGTCATGCCCGTTAATTATGCGTTTCACGTTTTTTGTTTCACATTCAAACCGAACAGAATGGGAATTAATGCCGAAATTTAGTCGTATATATTGATATCAACGCGTTATAAAGCCACTCCAATGAGATGGTTCTGCTGATTCAAGTGGCATGTTTAATTTTAAAAGTAGAGTTCTAATGAATTACTCGCTAATTAAAAGCCGATATTGTTTTATATAATCCTCCATAGAATTAAACATCTTAAACATGTAATTGCCACATTAAACCGACGCATCATTCATCATAAACGCTCTGCGACGCGATATGCTCTGATGAATTATTTTAAATGAGGTTATCTTTCACAAAGAAATCTTCAAAAGTTTTATTCATTGATCAGTCACACACACATGTCATTATCAGGAAAATGCACTCTGTTTTTACGGGAGTAGCAGCATACAATTATAAACGCAATTAAAAGCAGAAATCTCGAGTTTATGATTATTGTCCCAATCCTGTAATTCCACCCTTAATTCCAAAAAATGTTCATTAGGCAGTGTATTATGTTACTTTTTAAGTGTCATCAACTGTTTAGTACATTTTAAATCTGCCTTAACTCAAGTAAATAATGTAAGCAGAAAACACATTATTCCTTAAATATGAACTCCAGCAGTTGCACACATGTTCTAAGATCACTTTTAATTTTGCTCATTTTCTCGATTCTTTGCCATGATTGACGACTCACGAAAACAATCACGATATTAGACAGATATTAGAAATCCACGCCCACTTTATGTATGTTTGCGGCTAGTATATGTTTAGAGACCAAATTATCATGCTAACTTCATATACCCAAGGTCGCGGGTTCAAACCCCGCGGAGGACGATGAATTTTTTCGGGTGTAAAAATCCTTAGCGTGACTTTCTTCGGAAGGGAAGTAAAACCGTTGGTCCCATGTCGTAGATTTACGGCACATAAAAGAACCTCAAGCCTGATAGAGCAAAATTAAGCGGTCTAACAGACGAATCGCAGTATTGTTTTACGACCATGAGGAATTAATAAGTGTAATGCAACATTTTACTTTATCTACAAAATACAATGCATATAGTATGTAGAGAAGCTACTGTATTCCATCCAAAATTCAATACCGAAATTTCACAAGAAATAAGTCCGCGTGTGTTAATGTGTGCACGTTATTAGCATAAACCCGAAATGAAAAAACATTAAATACCAAACTTGGTATTTAAGTTCAGTATCTTCCAAAGATGCAGCAAAGATATCCAGGAAAATTGCCATACTCCAAACTATTCATTACATAGGCCAGTTTTGAAAATGTGGATCTCATTAAAACAAGAATTTATGACAAATACATATTTTTTGTTGAATTAACGATTTGTGAAATATTCCGTGTTTTTGTTTGTTTATTTGTTTAAGTTTCCCGATATTTAATTTGCCCTTAGTTGTTTTACTTTTTTCCCATCCTGGTCATGCACAGAGAACAGAATTTCAACTCTCATCGCATAGCGACCAGGTCTTAAAATATTTGATTATGGCCATGTATTCCCTTATCCCCTTGTACCCATAAGAATATGAATAGTAAAACCATTTCTGCTAATATTTATCTCGATTAGCGTCAAGTAGTTAAACGAATACGCTTTTGTAAGAAGCTTGTTGCAATAGGTAAATATAATGTGTTCCAATCACATAACTTTCTCTACATCTCTATAACAAATTTATGTTAAAATCTTGTTCTTTTATCTACTTCATGCTAATCGAGATAAACATTAGCAGAAAGTGTTTTATTACTTGCTTTCTTGTAAGCAGAAGGGAAATAAAGGGATACACTAGGCTAAACCGGTAGTTAATACCTTTAATAGCTGTTGCCATGTGGTTGAAATATGTTTCTTTGCATTCCCAGGAGTAGACAATTCCCGTATGAGAAAAGTTAAAAGTATTTTAAAACTGAAATACATAAAAAGGGATATCTCAAAAATGTAAAAGACATAATTCGTGTGTTTCAACGAGATCAACAATTTTTGTGTAAAGTTTTTGTCTATCTCTTACGGTTTACCAGTTATGCAAAATTCATCCAGAACGAAGACCTCTTCAGAGACTATTCACGGAAAATTCAAAATACACATTTTATTTGTCATGTTAATATCTTTAACCTACAGTATTTTAATCAAAATCGTTAACCATTTTTGAAAAAAAAAAAAAAAAAGAACAACATTTTCGATAATGTTTCAATGAAAACGGTAGTTTGGGGTGGGGGGATTTTCCTCAAAATCTTCGAGCCACATCCTTGAAAGATACTTAAGTATTATGTTGGGTATTTTACCGACTTTTCCTTTCTGAGTTATCGTATTCAAAGACACACGGACACACACGGGGATCTTTTTCTGAAAATGTTTTCTTTTTATGCAGGGGCGCCTAAAACGTATATTTCCAGTGAAATCTCTGAACAGAATTTTTGACTGTACAGCGATACCTGCTCTACCTCTCTACGTACCTGTACTATATAATACAATTAAAATGTGTGAGAGATATCGCGGCAGAAGGACATTACTTCCTAGGGCATCTGTGACGAAGGTATGTAGTTGTTTATAATTATAATTTGCATGAGAAACATTTACTTGGATTAAGAGATTACGTAAACGGCATGCTATCCGGTGAAGAAACGTCCACTAGGCAATATATAAGACGAAGAAATCGACCAGTTGGGGATGCCTATCTGTAGCCAAGCTGCATGTGACAGTAGAAAATAAAGTTATCTTCAATTCATTGTTTGTGCTATGCTTCCGAAGACAGTAGGATATTCTAGGAAGTGTTTTAGTTTCTATAGAACTGAGCACAGTATGAGCTGTTCATATCAAAGCTTCATTAAGGTGCAAATATCCATGCACAAACACATGGGAAAGGCAGCGGGTTCTTTATTTCAAGACCAAGACCGGGAGTCGATTTCGAGGTGAAGCAGCAGAAAAGTGAAAACATGTTTTTCTCTTTGGGGGCGGCAATTTTGTCTTACTCAAGAAGGCGCTTCCATATGCAGCCAGTCGGAACGCGAGACATCGAAATGCTTGTGGGATCCTTTCTCGCATCGGAACCGCTTGGGAGTCACTCTCTTACCTACCAGCTGCACGCTGTGCTCGCAACAGTGATTCAAGTGCACACCGTGATTCACCTTTTGTAAAAAAGTACCTACCTACTTTATCAGCCACGTGGTGATTATGACTACCTCTTCCAAAACAGACATTATTGACATCCTGCCTATGTCTTATATAATACATACATTTTCCTTCCAATTTTCAATTTTGAAAAAAAAAAAAAATACAAAACAAAACAAAAATCTAACAGATTTTCTATAATGTGTATTTATCTATTTATCCATAACACGTTTTAGGATTTTGTTGTACCCAAGTGAATATTCAACTTAACGCTGAACCTCTAATTTTCATTATCCATCTAATCCTCCACTTACAAGTCTTTCATCTGCATTGTTTCGTCACGTCATTTAGCCATGCTCTTCTAGGTCTGTCCTTGCCTCTTCTCCCAGGAGTAATCCAATCTATTACACTTCTTGGCAGTCTTTTATTGCCCAACCTCATCGTGTGCTCGTATCATCATTCCATTTGGCTACACTGAACGGAATCTTAAATTGTAGCTCTATCACATTCCTTTTTTGTTTTAATATATATCCTAGAGTGTCTAGCAGATCGACGAAGACAGTCCATTTCCATCGCTAATAATTTTGATTTAAAAGATTTACTTAATTTTCATGTTTCGGAACCATATGTGGCTGTGTTTCAACTATTGATTTATATGTTAATTTTTCTTCGTCATAATATTGAATTAAGGATTGATATTATTGATCTGCATGTCCATATTCTACGTTTATACCATGCTTAGCTCTTTTATTAATTTCTACACCCAAATATTGAAAAGAATCGCATTCCTTGATATAATCATATCCATCTTGTAAAACTAAATCCCTACTATTCTAATCACGCCTCATGTACCTATCATTTAAATTGTATTTATTTTTATTTGTTAAAACTGAGGTTCAGGTGACCTAACAGCTGAGAATTGTTTCTCTATCGAATTTTTGGGTGGAATAGAATACTTCCTCTAAATACATTTAGGTATGTATGTAGATATGTGGTAGAGAAAGTAATAAACGACTATAAGTGGAGATTATAATAAATTTAAAACACGAGAACTTGTAGTTGACAGATTCCGTAGCTTCCAGACATGGGAAACCTTGACACTCCAAAGGCCTAAGATTCTTACCGTTCAACCTCTGGCGGGTTCGAACATCGGTTGAGTAAAGCGTCTTGACTGTTTTAATTAGCCACTCCAAAGGCCTAAGATTCTTACCGTTCAACCTCTGGCGGGTTCGAACATCGGTTGAGTAAAGCGTCTTGACTGCTTTAATTAGCCCCTGGCCTCTCCGTGTTTAGGAAGAACATCAGATCTTTTAACACACATAAGTGTACGAAAATAAATTACCTAAGACATCGTGACAGTTATCATATAATGCATGCACAAGGTTTAATATTAATCAGTGAGCGAACAAATCTGTACTAACACCACAGTATAGATTCTATTCTAATATAATTTTATTGTATACTTCAAATCTTCACTCCAAACCAGGAAGAAATGACTTTGTGGAGGATCGTTTCTTCCATTTTTTGTTTGAACTGGGTGCGTCAAAGAACGTTGAAAATATAGAGAACGAAAACCCAAGGTTCTTGGTTTTCATGCACAGAGCACTAATTATCACATTGAGCCAAAAGCATTATCAATTTCATTTCAGCCATTTAATCTAACACCCTGAATGAAATCAGAATTCTGAGCGAATGTAGTGTTTGTTCCTTTGAAGCGCGCTTGGCTATATAAAGCAATATTTACAAGGGCGCTTTTAAAATTTACGCAGCAATTAAAATAAACACCATGAAGAAATACATACAAAATAACTCAAATTTTTCTCAAACAGGAAGTCATCTTTCCTTTCGCCTCTCTTTTGTTTTACTCCTGGCCATGAAAAGAGAACCGAACTTCAATTGTTCACATAGCGGCCAGTTTAAAAACCATTTTGACTATCGCTTTAGCCTACTCTTTTTTCCCTTCTGTTCCGAAGGATAAGACAATTTCTGCTAATGTTTAAAACTGAAATAAATAATAAGGAATATCTAAAAAATAGTTAACTGCACGAAAAAATATATGACAAATTGTATGTTTCAACAAGATCTACATTTTTTTTATTTTTTTTCTTTTTTTTTTTTCTATCTCTTACGGTTTACCAATTATGCAAAATCCAGCAAAACCCTTCCAGAATGAAGAGGTGTTTAGAGGCTATTCCCAGAAAATTCAAGATATACATTTTATTTGTCATGTAAATATCTTTAATGTGTGGTATTTAATCAAAATCATTAGAGCCATTTATGAGAAAGTCAAACATTTTCCATATAAAGGGTAGTTTGGGTTGGGGGGGGGATTTTCCTCAAAATCTTCGTGTCGCATCCCTGGAAGATACTAAACTTATATACCAAGTTTGTTGTTTTACTGAGTTTTCTTCGTTTTAAGTTATGGTGTTCATAGACCACGCACGGACCTTTATCTAAAAATGGTTTTATTGGATATAGGAGACCGTAAAACACTTATTTCCGGTGAAATCTCGGTACAGAATTTTTGGGTGCAATACAATACCTTCTCTATGTACATAGTACGCGTAGAGAAAGTAAAAATGAATTTGAAGAGGCTTACCGACATGTGTAAGTCGTTAGAAAATTCAATGCTTTGCCAACATCTTGCTATGGTATGTTAGTTCCTACGCTAGTCCGTTAGTTAAGTTGCGACACGGTAACGTAAGACCCGTTGTTCAAATCTCGGTTATGGCACTGGATTTTGCAATGTGGTTCTATTTTTCCGTATATCATAATGTTTCAAGAGCTATTTTTTTGTTTCTTCTCAGAAAGGAGAAACGTATAATGTTTTAAGAAAGATAACCAAATGTAGGTACTTGGTTTTTCTACCAAATTAAGGGCGAGGTTCATAACCTACATCTTCGTTAAGGCATAATATCCGCCTTATTATAACGTCTCCTACCGACCCAAATTGCTGCACTAGCTCATTCTCGTGGTAACGATACCTGCTCTAAGTACCTGTAGCGATAATCATCTAGAGGCAACCAAGAACGTGACGGGATAAACTGCTACATACCGTAACTCCTAAATTCTGCTAAACCAAATAACATCAAGCCGCAGAAAAATGCTTAGCACACGTGTTTTTCAATTATTTAATTATAACTACATAGCAGATTATAACCGATACACAGACCCAAAAAATCCATTGAATCCCCAATCAAACCCATCGCACTGTTGAGATCGTTTGCTACTGGCGCTTCAATAATTTTCCAAATCTGAAAATAATACATATGTCGCTACCTTTGATAATACGAGTACAATGCATTTGTGTAAATTAATATCGGAAATTAACCAAACTTAATTAACCCCGGATGCATTAATTAGACGAGATACAGCAATTAAGGTGTAAACTTTAAGACTATCACATGCTTCTAAAGAAGAGACGGTGGGAATATGATTACAATATACGATATTTAGGAATTCTGGTATTTAATTTCCAAGAATATTACTTAACAAGCTTTATTACTTTCCCAACTAAAACCAGATTTTCCGTCTATAAATTAGTACCTCGGTAGTTTAAGGATATGCACAGCAAACTTCAACTGAGGCAATGGGTACATATAAAATGTTCTTTAGGATTTCTAATGAAACAATCATATAACTATTCAATCAAACGCCACCTCATCCGTTGCCCTATTAAAATGCTTACCATGTAGAAATAGCGTATGTAATTTTAAAAGCTTACATTCAAAGATCCTTATCTACCAATTAAATTAATTTACAGATATTATTTGACTAATATATTAATACTCTTGTAAAACGTGATGTCTTATTCACGATATATTTTTACTTAGAAATTATTTCAAATTAAGCGTCAAATGCTCAGCTGCATACAACATGCAATAAATGTTAAAGTATTAATAAACAAGATTTCTTCGTAGTGGGCTTGCCCTCCCCGCAAGTAGGACTGACACCCCCTAGATCATACAAGCCGATGCCTAGGGGTCAGAGATCTGTCGGGGAGCTAACGATACGAAACCATAGAATGGAGAACCTGGAACGAGTTATGAACAAAATAAAAATAATAAAGAGGAATAAATTTAGAAGTCGTAGTAACGAGCTCACGCGTAAGAACAAAAAATAAAAATAAATAAACAAATAAATAAAAATAATAATCCCAATTAAAACTGACTTACAATTCAATGATGACGAGACAATGAGCAAGTAGGTACCTATTAAGGATGACATCCTTTTTGTGTGTCAGAAGCTGTTTTTTACTTTCTTTAGCACACATGTACACAGTAGCTACAGAAGGTACAGTATTCCACCCAAAAATTCGATGTCGAAATTTCGATATAGTTTTGAGGACCCTGACCAAATAAAACGTTTTTAGAAAAATGTCCGTTATGTCTATGAACAGCATAGCTCAAAAACGAAAATTAAATACCAAACTTGGTAGGTATTTATGTTTATTATCTCCCAACGAAGCGATACGAAGATTTATATGAAAATCCCCCATCCCACACTACCCACATCGAAAAACTGCTGAAAACGTTTTCCTCAAAAATGGATCCAACAATTTCGATAAAATACCGTGTATTAAAGAAATTTACATCGCAAATAAAATAAAATTATATCATATTTCTGGGAATAGCCTTTGAAGACGTTTATTCTGGACGAGTTTCGCTGAATTTTGGATAACTAATAAACCGTACGAGATAGACAAAAACATACTGCACGAAAATGCTGTTTACGTAGCGTATGACAACTGTTGTTTCTGCGCTGCCTAATCCCAAATGTGTGCGATTTTTAAATACACAAAAATTTAAATTGAATAGTTTGAATGTTGCATCATCAAGTTTCGGACAAGCCAAACTAAGCTAATCGACTACTATCTTCATTTGGTGTCGTTTTTCAACAGCCTGCGTATTTGTGTGTGTGTGTGTGTGTGCGTGCGTGATATTTTTAAGAATAGTTTATAAGTGGAATGGAACAGCTACATAAAATCAAGCGAGTGAAACACATTTTTTTCGCATAACTCTTTTGAACTTTTTTATATAATAAAATACTGCAGAAATTTAGACATGACCTCGACTTTGGAGGATAATGCAAATCCATAGCGAATTTTCGGTGAAAGGGACTAATCTCCATCAGAATAATCCGGTATACGCAGGCTACTAGAAGTGCAGACGCATGTGTCACCGCATACAAATCCCACGTCAAGCTTTTAGCAAACATACATGCAGTGCGCTATCAAAGGCAAGGACTGCGGTATGCAGATCTCCTGGTCAAGTGAACAAATTAAGCTCTTTATAATCAAAAGTGCGGTTAAAGCACGCTGATCCAGGCTCATAACGTTGCCGCAGTTTACTGGTCTCGCCACAGAGGTGTGGCTGAATAACTCAGCATCAACTCTACCGATGATCCTCGTGAGACAGCTCCGACAATGCATGCTTTGCAAGAGGCGTTGTATCCGTTTAGATCCATTCTCGAAATTCCATAGTTCGCAGAGTCACAAAATTGCACAACACAAAGTACAATAATAATAAAGTTTTTTTTTTTTTTTTTTTTTTTTAAATATTGTATTCTGAAGCGATAGTAATTACGCCACTATGTTAAATTTGTGGTTTTTGCATTTTGTGTGGACGCACTTCGACACCACGCTCTATTTAATAATCAAGTTTTACACCTTTACACTATTACACAACTTGAAAACTTTTAAAACTATTTAACAAACTTTACTTTAATAATTTATAGTTTAAAACTCGTAAAACGGATGCAGAACGCTAAAATAGTTACTGAATTGTCTTTAAGTCGGACATATTTCAAGCATTGAATTTGTGATTGGATATGCAGTCTTTAAAATATAAATAATGATGATGATGATAATCTGTAGGGGAAACATACTTTCACTTTTGGAATAAGGTTTAAGGAAACCGATGTGTTGCATTTACTCTCCACTCACCCCTCTACTAACATTTTTCTCTCTCCTTAATAATCGAGATAACTTTCATATCATTATGCAGCAACACGTTCGTTGTAGGTATAGGGATACTAGGTTAAACCGCTACCGCTATCGCTATCAAAAAGCGGGTCATTATGCGATGACTGAAAATGCACGCTCGTTCCTTGGTCACGAGAAAACACGAATGTATTAACACTTGATAAAAGTGTTTTCCTTCATGGTTTAGGCAGTTGACTAATCCTCTCTTATATTTGCTGAAGCCATCTCTTTTGGAAGCACCTACACGCCTAGCTGCGCAGACCAGATAAACTGTCGTAATATGAAGTCTGGTGGAGGGCAAGAGACTCCCCAGGTCGCGCGCAATACATTGATTCTAATGGGAAAACAGTGAAATTTAAAACAGATATAATTACGTCATAAGGATACCTGAGTAGGAAATAATTACAACACGACCTTTATGATCGTCAGCATCTATGCATAGGGATTAGACCTTGAATGTCCAGTTGGGAGTCGAATGAAATCACTTCATGAATTAGACGGAATTTCATCCCACAAATGAACAAATCAGAAGTAAATATTATCATTGATTTTGAATATAGCATACCTGCATTTAAAGTGTTTTACGAACAGGATATAAGCATCAGCTTTAATTCACTTTTCTCCGTTTCTTCTCAGTGATTCCATGTATACTTTCTCCTGTTTACTTTAATGCACAAAGTCGTCAACAAGAATTATAAAGAGGGTTTATTTAAGGGTGTCTCTGCAGTCAAGTGGTCAAAATGCGAATTAAAAATGAAAAATGTGCTAGATTCGATTCTAGGCTGATGAAGCTATTTCTTATTCCCCACCTTCAATAACCTGAAAATATGAGTGCGATACTGAATGTGTGTTAAGTCAATCAAGAAGTACAGTTTTAATGTACTTCATCTGAAATTTAAGCAGTCGTTATAGAGGGTCAAAGTGGTAATACGACGACAAGGCGGCATGCAAATAAATAAAAAAAAAAAAAAATGATTTAGCAGAAAAAAACAAAAAAACATACGCGATACTAGATTTTCAGAGATAGTTTATACAGTGTAAAAATAAAATCAACCTGAAATTATGTACCTGTATTCCTCTTCAGTACACTATATTTAAGACGTTAAGTAAACATTTTTATCAGTATTTGTGGTATATTTGAGTTGGATAAGATAGGTAGGTATATTAATATGAGCACAACAAGAGAGTATGGTATGTGCTTCCTAAAATAATTTATAAACAAATCTAAAATTAGAGTCGATTATTACTTAACATTCTTTATGTTCTACCACTTTTGCAAAATTCCTTTTTGCACCCTGTGGGGTCGTGTTTCAGTCTGATATTACAGATTTGAAAAGTTAACTTAATCGAGATTTCGGGAATTCTTTTTTTTTATTTAGGACAAATTATAATATTGAATCTAATATTTTAACACTGCCTTCTAATACTAATAAAACATATATAAAATAGTTATAAGAATGAAATTAGCGTTCTCGTTACCTTTGTCAGATAAGAAGGAAAACTGTGGGAACTGTGTCAAGGTTTAGCACCATCTTGTTTTCATTCTCATGGAAACAATTTTTCGCAAAATGCACTGAGTGTGGGCGTGATATTTCGATGACACAAATTTGTTACGTCTCGGAGCAGCTGACGACTTACTCAATAATTTTGGTTTATGTATTAGGAAACTAAAATAAATTATCATTCGCTTAGTGACCGAGGAAACACACGAGAATAAATCGGAATTTGGAACACAAATGTTACAATTTATTCTTACCGATGGAAAGTAATCTCGGAATCGTTTTTCCGGTAATTGGTGTACAGTTATGCAACATAGAAGTGCACAGTGTTAATTATTAAACCCTAATTCCCTTAAACCACCTCACTTTTAAAGCCTTTTAAACGTACTGAACATACGGCAAAAAGCACGTTTGCCCTTCGCCTACCGATGCGTGAGAGGTTTCAATTAGCGACAGCACACCTGCGCCAGCGGTGAGTTTAGGTAATTCCAAGGTCTTTGCTCTTTTAAGGCCGTTCAATGTGAAATATGAACACAGTTGGTATAAACATAGTTGGGCTGGGAGGGATTTCTTGGAAACATTCGCATAGTATTCTTGGAAGACGCTGAACTTTACTGCAAAGTCCCCCATCCCCCCGTCATTTGTGTTATACTTTCACACACACACACACACACACACACACACACACACACATCATTAGAAGAAAGAAAGGGGATATTTCTTCATGGAGTGTCAAAACGCATCCATTTGCAGTGGTCCAGATTACGCATGACATTTTTGAGTGGAATACAATACTCTCCTTACTACAAGCAGATCGAAAGTTAAAATCTAGTGTTCCATTCACATGACTTTCTCTGTATCTCTGTAACAAGTCGCCTTTCGTGGATAACTTCATATACACAAGGTCGCGGCAAAGGACGATGGATTTTTTTCGGGCGTAAAAAATCCTCAGCATGGCTTCCTTCGGAAGGGAAGTAAAGCCTTTGGTCTCGTGTCGTAGATTTACGGCACATAAAAGAACCTCAAACCTGATAGAGAGGCCTCCGAGGCCAAAATTAAGCGGTCTTTCACACCCGGTATAGAATGGGACGCTGAGAACCACAGCAGTTAAACAGCGTCCATAAATAAAACTCCATTTCAATTTCTCTGTAACAAATTATTGTTAAGTATTATCTAGTTCACGCTAATCGAAACATACAAGCAGAAATAATCTTATTTGTTGGTTTCTTGTAAGTAGAACGGAAATAAGGGAATACACTAAGCTAAAACGACAGACAAATCATTTAAAAGCTGGTTGGTTGCCATGTGATTGAAATCAGTTTTTTTTTTTTTTTTTTTTTTTGCATTGCTAAGAGTTGACAAATTCCCATATGAGAAAAGTTACAAGTATTTTAAAACTGAAACCAATAACAAGAAATATCTCAGAAATGGCCTACCCCACGAAATAAAGTTATTTGACATAAATTGTATGTTTCAATGACATCTTCATTTTTTTTTTTTTGTGGTCTAAGTTTTGACTCTCTCTTATGGTTTACCAGTTATACAACATTCAGCAAAAGTCATCCAGAATGAAGAGCTCTTCAGAGGCTATTCCCAGAAAATTCAAGATACACACTTTGTCATGTACATATTTTAATATTCAGTATTTTAATCAAAATCATTAGAGCAATTTTTGAGAAAATTAAAATTTTCGAAAAATTTTCCATGTAAAGAGTAGATTGAGGTGGGGGCATTTTCCTCAAAATCTGTGTCGCATTCTTCGAAGATACTAAGCTTAAATACTAAGTTTTGACATCTTATCGACTTCTCGTTTTGAGTTATCGTGTTCACAGACACACGTTGACCTTTTTCTCAAAGTGCATCTTTTGCATACTGTTTTTCCGATGAAATGTCGGTATCGAAATATTGGATGGAGTGCAATGCCTTCTCTACCTACGCACCATGAACTATATAGAGAAAGTAAAACCACCCAGTTCTTTACATACCATTTCCGGATCGGTAGAAAAGTTTTCCGTTTTGTTTGTGGCTCTTAGGTCGTTTTTAGGAAAGCGTCTCCCAACGCAGATAAAGAAAGACGGGAAACGTGTAACGGAAAAATCACCATTGGGCGGAGAAAAAGAAACAAAACAGACAGCTGAGGGTTCCTCCCTTATAATGTTCGAAATACACTGTCAGTTGCAAAAATGCGAGTGGTTTTAAAAACATGTCAAACCAGACTCAGCAGTGTGCTCTTCGGTCATAACCAACGCAACAGAGCGTATTCCACCGGAGTGTTCTTTTTATTTACTCCACAAAAGGAAGGGAGCCTTGCAACAGGAACAGAGGAGAATAATGCTTGTAATTTACAATGATAACCATTAAGCAGAATCAAGTGATCAGAAAAGTCTTAATTTCAGCCAAATTCAGTAGCCAAGTGATGACTACCATTAGTTTTTCTTCTTTCAAACCAGAACTCACCATACCAATTTGTACTACAGCCTTCATGTAGTACAAATCTAAATATAAAAATATTTTTTCGCATCGTCACCAACCTTTTCACTTTCCATACATGACTATGCACATAGTGCAAGAGAACGTATTGTATTCCACTTAAAACTTCAATACCGAGATTTAACCGGAAATACATGTTTTGAGACCAGCTAAATAAAAAAAACATGTTTATAAAAAAAGGGCGTGTGTGTGTATGTATGTATGTGTGTGCACAGCATTGCTCAAAAACGAATTTACCAAATTTGTTATTTAAGGTTGCGACACGATGATTTTTAAAAAAATTCCCCTATCCCAAACTACCTTTTATATGGATAAATGTTCCAAAATTTATATTTTCTCAAAAACGGCTACCGATTTTGATTAATATATCTATTTAAAGATCATTTAAATCATAAACAATGTATATCGTGAATTTTCTGGGAAGGTTCGTTTTTGAGCGATGCTGTCCAAAGATACACACGCACACGGAGCTTTTCCTAAAATGATTTCACACGGAGCTTTTCCTAAAATGATTTTTTTGAACTTAGGGGACCTCAAAACATATTTACGGAGCTTTTCCTAAAATGATTTTTTTGAACTTAGGGGACCTCAAAACATATTTACGACGAAATCTCGACATGGAATTTTAGGGTGGAGTGCAACACCTGCTCTAGCTATGTATTATGTATATACGTGCTAGAGAAAAAAAAATAGCATATGAAATGCAGATTCATATAATGTTAGATATGAACATATATGTAACATTATATATAGGTACCTATAGTATATGTTATGGCAAGTCATCGAATTTCATAATAACAGTAACAGTAACATTATTTCACGTAGCGAGGAACAAAATTGCAGAAATAATCGACCCAATCTGTTTGGCTAGTAGCGCTTATTAAAACGAAGGACTAAACATTAAATAATATAAACTATTTTTTTTTACAATAATGTAGAGCAATATTTACGGCTATATTATTTAATTTCATTAGTCAAAATTCAAAAAAGATAAACCCAGGCTTCAGAAACTGTTAGAGTCAAACATTCTAGTGCTGTTATACTGCCACAAAGGAAAGTGTCGAATGAGCTCACTGCTCCCCATTAATCATGCATTTGAACCGATTGCTTGATGTCCCTTCCCAAGGGTGTAATATTTCAATTCCTCAAACATTCAATGACAGATTGAAAAATAATATAGACGAACAGTTGATGCATATTCCCAAAACCAAAAGAATATTTGAAGACGAATTGGGAAATCCCTTCATGTCATACACCTAAGCTTTTATCAGCTTCAGATTCATTAAACATAAATTTAGAGATTTCTTAAATACGCATTTAATCTTAAAGTGTTATTGAAAATGTGTATTTATACAGCTCCATCTCCAATAATTGCTACTGGGTTATCTTCACATTTTCAGATGCTGCAGACACATCTACAAGCAAAACATAGTTTCGGTACCCAGAACATGCAACGTTTTTTCTCCCTTTCGAAAATATTGTCAGTGTGCCAAACTAGATTTCACACCGATGAATTCTTTTACATCTTTCAGGAGGGCAGTAAAAACCATTCTTAAAATTGCGATTACAGAAGCAATCTTTTATAAATGACCCACAAAAAGTTTTACGGCTCCGAAAATGAGCGCTAAATCACCCCATCGAAATTCTGGGAAGCAAATATTGTAGTGTTTGACTGGATTGGACGTCCGACAGTCCGCTCTTAAGCAGTTGGATAGGGAAGTGGGCATGAAATTTCGCTCTAAACCGGAATCCACATACTGTTGCAGGTGCAGGAGCTTGACTTAGATTTTGGATTTTTTTTTTTTTTTTTTTTTTTTTGCGAAGTAGTAATGGGTTACTTATCTCATGATACTTTTAAGGTACCCATGTTTCTATAAGATGGTTTGATCCGCCGATGAGGGCTGAGGAGGGAAGGAATTAAGGATAATTACGCCATTTGTTTGGTTAAAACGTATTGCAATTAATTCCGAAAGTATGTAAAGTACAATAATAATAAACTTTTGTCAAGGGAACGGAGCATGGCCTTTTGAATCTTTAATGCAAATTAAACTACGGCATTTTCATACATTGCGCAACTGTTTGCTGATATGCATATTTGCAATTTTATCTGTTCACTGTCCACACAGATGCTGTAAATGACTTCCGATGGTTGGCTATAACATTCCTGCATTTTGGGTATTTGTAAATTGCTATAGTTGTTGCTGCCATATACTCCGCAATTATGTGCAGTGTAAAATATGGACATTAAATCGTTTCGGTGCCAATAACAGTGTTGACATTCGGTTAGGGAAGAGCGAATTTCTCAGCAACCTGTGTTCTTCGAGAACCGCCATAAAGAAAAGACACAAGGAGAGTTCAACAAATCATTAGACGTTTACACACATGAGTGAAACAACATATCGGCAAAAGTGTGTTACCTATACATTAAAAAGCAGTTGCCGCTGTGTTTAGTCATTCTTCCCCTGTCGACTTACCCTATATAGGTTTTTTTCAAACTCTATTTGTTTCACTTTCAAGATAACCTTCACTTTCGTTTGCAATGAAGGTGAAACATAAGGCATTGTTCCCGTTTGGTCTTCATTTCCTTGAAAGCTTTTCTGTTGCGAGGACTACTTACCTGGCAGAGGACATCCAGGGTGACAGGATACACCATGTGCTCGATGATCACTCTGAGAACTGTGTTTGGTCCACCTTGAGTTTCATTTTGGCCAGACAGGGCTGATGCTGCCTGAAGTGCTGCTTGTGCTGAGGCATTCTGTAACGGAAATAAATGTAACTAAGAAAACTTGCATTAAATGTACAGATCATTAGCACAGAAAAAGATTGAGCAAGGGCTCTTAAGTTCCTGAATGTCATTTGTATCTTATTTTGTTTTCATCTACATCTCAATAATTTACTAACCCATGCAGTGCTTCTACGATTAAATTTGGGGAAGTTCCAAAAGCAAAAATCAATGATTAAGAATTAAAGTTGACCAATAAGTCCTTTAATTTCCAAATTATGCTATCAACGACATCTTTCGGCTGCGAAGAACGTTGTAGCATGCAGCTAGAAATTTTGAATTTAGAGGCCGCCATTTGAGAGTGATGATGATTAAGCACGCCTGCAGAATCATTGCATTTTACAATACATTTTAGGGTAACTTCTAGCACTTTATTGACTTAGATTTATACAGTGATTCCAGGGGTATTCGTCTCCAATTTTCTATTCTAACAGCCAAACTAACGGAGGGAAAATTCAAAATTTTAATACACCCAAGGAAACATTGCAATTCGGGAAGGGTGTTGTGGCGTTTTTCAATTATTTTACACGCATTTTGTAGAGAATAAATACCATATAAATTTGATTTTGATTTGAGGGTGGATTTTGATTTGAAGAATCAAAGAATCGGGTTCGAAAAATCCAAGTACCAAGGTTAGACGCCCGCTCTCGCATTAAACCCTCACATCTTCGTTTACTGGAGATGCCATGGAACTCATTCAACCTTCCAATTTAATTAGCACCGATACATGGCTAGTGAGTATGAACAATCATATTATCATTCTCGTTTCCCTCGTTTTTCTTGCGAATAATATAGAGCTTAGAAAACGTGCACTTACCGGCGTTTCCCTCATTATATTTCTCAGTTAAACCGGAATTCTCAATATTATACATAATATAGCAAGAACTTTTTTTCCCCCATAAACATATGGGTACCGGGCGCGCGCGTTCGCGAGTGTGAAAAGCGTATTTAAGAATGGAAAAGTCGGTAAATGCCAAAAGTGCGACTATTAAGTTCATTTTCTCACCCCTTCAGAAAAAGTTGCGTTTATTTTTATATTCTAGAAATGATCCAAACAATTTTGATCAACATACAATACAGTCCACCCCTGTAGTGTGGGAATAGCGTGTCTGCTCACATTCAAGAGGCCCTGAGTTTGAATCTCAGAGTGAATTTCCCGGGTAAGGTTTCTTTCTTTTATTTTTTCCTGAGGTTTTCCGTTATCCTGATATAACGAATGTCGGGTAACTTTAAGCTCTATGGCCCCCAGGCTCATTTGAGCTTTATTTCATTCATGCATCGTCCCACACATTATTATTATTTTTTTTTAAATAAAGGTTTTGGTATTAACCATTTCCGAAACATTCGTTGTTATTCATTTGGAATCTCCAATACTTTCATGTCTGTTTTGAAGTGCTGTCACCACACTTGTGACTCTTGTGATGTATGGAATTTCAAAGCCCGCATATGGCGAGCTGTTACTTTTGAAAGATTTAACTATCACTTCAGCCTTCTATAACCGCTTTGTATATATAACGAAATGTGCATTGAAACCATTTCTCAATGTTTGTCTCTCTTAAAATGAAGTGGACAAAAAATAAGATTTTTGTACGAATAATTTGAAGACATAAATAAATAAATAAATAAAAAGCGAAGTAGCGCAAATAACATAGTTTTAAAATTAAGGCAACCAAAGATGAAGTTGGCAGGGTAGACCTTTGTTTTTTTTTTTTTTTTACTTAAAACACACACACACACACTTTGTTAGAAAATCAGCTTTAAAGTTACACCTGCCATTATTTTGTGATTCTGATCTTGATATGGGATCACAATTATGCTGCATAAAAGTCGTAGCCCGCGTTTCATAAATCTTAAGAGCCGCCCAAAATCAGGAATACTAGACGTGCATCCTAACCGGGAATCGAATACGTAACCTCCGGAATGAGACACACTATCCCATACTGCGAAGGTGGGCTTAACTGTTTTACTTTTTCTACATCTGACTATATCTTTGCATTAAATTATGCAATGAAGCAACCTTCTTTGCCCAAGAAGTTAAATACGAAAAAAGAAAGAAAAAATGCACTTGAAAAGCCCAAAAGCAGTGCATGAGACAACAAAATAAATGAACCCAGTAGAGGTGTTTTATTAACCCACAATGTACTTTCTCTTTTAATTTACAAGGTCCTTGAGAAAGCGAGCGACGGAATTTTGCTTACCTCTTCCAATTCATTATCGACATGGTGGTTTAAACCGAAGCGAAGTCAACCTTTAGTTTTTTTCATACTGCGAATATAACCTAGGCAAGATTGACTTTCCCCTCTCCTTAGCAAATCCTCACAATGTTTTCCTTCTTAATTCCGCACGAGCTGCCTCTCCCGTCCACGGAAGCTGCAAGAGAGGGAACGTCTGTTTTCATCTGGAAAAGCTTTCTTCCATACTTGCTTTTTACGTTCCTTACAGTTACTTCTTTCTCGCTGGAACGGGCGCCAAGTCAAAAATACCAAACGTCTGCCGATTTCATCTCTGTTTTTTAATTACAAAAATTAGAATTTTACTTCGTTTGCGGATCAGTTCTGAATGACGCTTGAACTTTACAACCTATCGACAACCGTGCTCCGAGCTTTGCACTCGATAGAAGACTCGAATTTCTTGATTTAAATTTCAGACAATATTACAGTGCTTTGCTCCTGTGTAACCTTATAAGTGAACGTACCTTTAGGACCTCCAACCTTGAGCTGCACGCGGTTTAGGTATACATATAATGCCTCCAGCAAAAAAGTATTAAAAGAATAATAGCATTAGAAATGCATTTTAAAACTATTTATAAAAGTATCATTTCATCTGAATACTCAAACTTAGATACAGAAATTTAACTAGAAATAGATGTCTTGAAGTTCACTAAAACACAATAAAAAACAATTATAAAAACGCTTGCGTGTGTGAACGTAACTAAAAAAATGGGGGGGGGGGGTAGAAAAAGTGATGCTCATTAAATTTTACAATGGCAACTGGGAATGTACACTTAAAATTATACCTTTAGAGTCTTAGAGATTCAGGTTTCGAAAATGCAGATGCCCGAGTGGGAATCCTGACCAAACGGTAAATTATTTCCTGCCGGAACGCTCAGGAGGGGGGCACTGGTTTATGCAGAAATAATAGAAAAACATTTTGGGGGCATTTCTATGTTTTGTTAAAAACACAAACTTTGAAGAGTTTTAATATAAAAACATATATGTAAATGTGTATAAATAGTATACTTATATGTAGACTGAAACAAAATCAGCTGTTAATATTTTCATAAACATTCCCATACTACCCTTTACATGGAAGCTATTTCAGAAATAATGAAATGATTTTCTTAAAAACCAAAAAAAAAATTCATTAAACTCATATGTTTAAGTAGAATGCACATCTTGGATTTTGCTTCAACAACCAGCAAGCCATTTTCTCATTCACTGAATTTTTCACAATTTTGTAAAATGAGAACATTTAAAATAAGAACTATAGCTTTCCTGGCGACGTGTTAATTCAAAATCTTCTCGGGCTGATCAGTTCACCCTGAAGACGAGGAAGATGCACTTCTTCGAAACGTTGGTGTCAAGCCAAGTTAACACCTGGCTAGAAGCCCGAGAAGATTTTGAATGAGAACATTTGTTTTTCTTTCTTTTCCTTTTGTAGCGTCAGCCGTATTGGAAACATTTCAGGTGCCATCTTTACATATTTCTTATAAGTCAGCTTAAGGAATTCCCAATGATATTGCTTTTTCTTTTCATCGCAAGGTCCATCACATTACCATGGTTAAACATTGAACAGTTTCCGTATGTTTTACGTAACTAAGCGCTAATTACTTCATTTTAAAATGTGCCTATGCAAAAAGCTATAGTAAACATTGTAATGCTTACAAAATAATCATTTTCATGTGGAAACTACATGTTGTGGTATATAACAAATGCTGCGTCGCTCGCTCGATTCACAATAAAATTATATTCAGATTGTAAATCCGCTGCCCCCGCATTTGCTTCTTCGAAGGTAAACGAACCTACTACCCTAAGAACATGTCCCTGAGCAAAATAATTTGTAGGACAGTTATTCATATCCAAACCGTTCTGAGCTCTACTCTAGAGTACATATTTAGTAGGCGTTGAGTCAATCACCAAACACTCTGGGGAAACCATTCGATGGCAATTCCCAAAAATTTAAAATGGCCGACTTTACACTATCTTGAAAGCCTGTAACTTTACAATGGGAAAAGGGACTAGTTTCAAGAAAACAGCACACAATACCAATATAGGAAACAAGATTTAGGTGGAAATGGCTGGCGACGCACTCCGGTTCATCATTTTTGGGTGGCGGTCTCGACTACGCACATCACCTAATTGAATTAAATGGATTTGATTATGAAGCACTTCAGATTTTTAATAAAAGAGGAACAAATACGCCAATTTCTGCATTTGCCCTTTAATACAGGTCACAAACAAGGATGTAAGCCTATATATTCACTTTCTCCACTTCGTACATAACACACACAGAGAAGGTATTGCGTTCCAAAAATCGATACCGAGATTTTACTGGAAATACAAGTATTAGGGTACCTTGAATTAAATAAAAAAAAAAAAAATAATAATAATAATAAAAAAAAGGACTTTTAGAAACTCGTCCGCTTGTGTGGGAACAGCATAACTCAAAAACGAAAAATTGGTTAGTACCAAACTTAAATATCAAGTTTAGTCTTCCAAAGGATGAGACACGAAGATTTTTCAAGAACTACACCTTTAGAAAAGTTTGATTTTTATCAAAAATAGGTCTAACGATTTAAAGATGTTCGGATGCAATATAAACTAAATTTTCTGGAAGCAGCCGCTGAAGTCCTCTTAATACTGAATGACGTTTTGCATGCCTGGTAAACCCTAAGAGACGGATAAAAACGTATTACACAAACAATATAAATCTCGTCGTGCCGGAATTTCGTCTAGCGATGTTATTTTACATGTCACATTTAATCATCGGTCTGGACCGGAAATCTGAATGTCAACGCTTAATCAACTGAGGCACCTAAATCAGCATAAACAACCCTAGGCTATATAGTTGATGCGACAGGAAGTCATTATTATTATTATTATCATTATTATATTAGACGTTACTTATTTGGGCATAAACAGACACTACACCATTTTGATGGATGTAACTTCATTAGGCAATTAATTCTGCGACATTGAACCTTTATTTTTTTTTTTTTTCTTCATAGAGTGAGGGTCTCCTGAGGCACTTGCATTACAGAAACTTTCATTAAATTAGATGTCAGTCGCCCAAACAATGAAATAATCCTAAACGTTCAAACATCAGTGCTAAGTAACTATGAACTAAGCATTTACCATTGGCCGTAGCAATTATTAACTTGTGCTTTCGGTTTTGAAAATCCTGCACATGTCCGATCCACAATTCGTTCGCTTGAGCAATATAATTAATGAACATGCTGTAGAGAAAGCTGAACCAAAAAAAAAGCTACAATCCCTTAACGAATCCCTTGCCGTAGATATGGTGAAACTTTGTTTTGTTGTTTGCTTTGCAGATTGGTACTAACCAATCTCGTAACTTACTAAATTCCATCTGGATCTGGTTAAAGAGAAAGAATACTTTGATGTACCCCGCAGACTATGTGTATAATGGAGAACCAGCCCTCACCTCTCTGTCTACACAAATTTAGCCCTGCAACCCTCCAAAATTGTATATCTACAGTATGTCCTCTCCCCATTAAAATGTTCTTCCCGTTCGAGTGGAAAAGCATCTAATTAAATCTCTCTGAGAAAGTCCGTCTGTGCGCTTGAGAGAACTCTATCTGTCGCCGATTTAAGTCGATAGGAAAAGAAATGTAAAGACAAAGGAGTTTTATACCTCAGAACTTCTTTTAATACCGCAGTATCTCCGCGGATTTTCAGATGCGAGCGGCGTATTTAATTACCAAAGCAGCAAGCAAGGAAACAAGAAAGCTGTTTGCAAGAAAAACGGATGTATAATGAAGCAAAGGAGTTTGCAAAGAGTCAACAGCTGCGAATGGACTCTCCGTTCTCTAGCACCGATAAATTCTTCGGTAATTCAGACACATATCTACAGCAATTTTACTTTTTAAATAATTTTAGTCAAACATCTCAGAAATGTGTGCTACATTCACAGTTAGCAGTACCCACTCCCAACAGTTATTCTTAAAAAGTTTATTCCTCTATTTTTTATGATAGTCAAGGTGAACCATACAGGAAAAGAAACATTTCACATGTTGTTGCACATGCACGGAGGGTAGTGAAATGACAGTCAAATCTTTAAAAACGAGCTTTGAAATTGTACTCTGCATTACCATGAGAAACATCGGATAGACACTTAACACTTCAAAAAAGTAATAAATTTTTAAGGCTCAAACTATTAGAGTAAACATCTAAGAAATGGTTAATAGCACAAAAATATGACTTCATATAAATCGTTTTTAATAAGATATACAGTTTTTGAATACAAGTTTTTGTCTATACCTTATGGTTTGTTCAAGCAAAAGGGGACAAAAATTATACTCACGCATTTTTCTTTGGAGAGATTTCGAAGAGCCTCAAAACGCGAATTCATCATATAATCTCGGTGTCGAATTTTTGGGTGGAATGCAATTTTTCCTTCAATAAGTAGTAAAGAAAGTAGAGTTGGTCATACGATTTAAGATCCTCAGTAAAGGAAACAAGCTTGTATCTTTACTCAGAATGTTTATTTTTGGAACCACGATTTCTTCCACGTACTATTTATTTCCACTGATTTACTTTTTAGCACGGAGGATTAAAGCTGCCTTAGATTCGCATGTAAACAACTACTATAGTTAAATTATGTTTTCATTAATTGTACTGCAATTGGTAAGACAGAGTGTTCAATAAACGATTTCTGCGGACGCGTTGTTCAACATGCACCTTCTATTTATTATACCTAACTGATCATTTTATATGTTTGCAGTAAATAGTTAAATTCCCTTTCTGCGTAATCCAATTAAGAAAGTAAAAGATAGGGAACATCATCTTCATGCTAAGCAAGTTAGTACTAATCTCTTTCTAAATCTACGATTAAACAGATTAATGTTCATGAACCAGTTACGTAATTATGAATTTATATGAACCCCTTGAATTTTTACTTCTTCTAGCATGCTTGTACTGGATGGAATACAATACCTTCCCTACCTACTATGTACATAAGAGCCAGAGAAAGTAAAAATTCATGCAAACGCTAGAATGCAGAGAACTTAAGAAATTCGTTGAATAATTGCTTTTAATGCTGTCAATACTTGCGGAAGGCTTTCCAGCAAATGAGTTCTCTATTTTCCTTTAAGCTCCTTTAGTGAAAGAATCCAAATGTGTACTCTCTTAAGCTTCAAAGTGATGGGAGGAGGGAGGGGGAGGCGATAGATCTGTTAGAATTACTGTTTTTCTATATTGGACGAAGCGTTTCTGTTGAATAATCAGGAATAGCTAGGGCGTAGAACCAATATTTCATTTGCAAACCCTTGGGCCACTCATTTCTGGCTGCCGGAACAAGAAGGACGCTAGTATACTTCAGATAAACCAGAACTAACCCTGCCATAGCTGCTAGTAATTTTAAGCTATTAGTTTATAATGGAAAACCTTTGTCAACAATAATACTCATAATAATTATCTAAATCGGCATTAAATTTAAGCTACATACGTAAAATTTAGGGAAAACATTGGGAATTCTCTATAGACGCATGCAAGAAGGAGAGTAAATAAAATGTTCGCCTTATTCTCTTGTTGTTTAAATTATTCTGCATCTGTTACCTACTGTCGATACTTCCTATTCTTGAGTTTTCGCTATATCGGCATCCTTCATAGTTTTAACTATAATTTTTGCTGGCGTTTATAGTGCGCAAAGACTCTTGCTTTCCGTTCTATCTAAAAGGCGAAAGTGTAGCACAACTTTCACGTGTACAAGCCCAAGTCCTGTATTTTCAAACTCCAAACCACTTTGTTTAAAACCAATTTCAACTAATTACTTCTTTTTTTTTTTCTGCTTATTTGTAGACGTGATTAACTTCCAGCTTTACCTAACGTCTGTTAAGCTAAAATGTTGAATTACAACATAAAAGCCGTTTCAAGGGAAGAACAATGACATATAGAACTCTAACACGAGTGATTTAATTATTTCGGTTTGAATTTACTTCACCGTGGCGGGGTTCCGCAACAAATCAATATTTCCATCACTTTATGCAGATACTATTTCAAGAACATTTACACTAATGTGAAGAAAACATCCTGATAAAACCTTTGCAGCACTTGTTCACTTATATTTTTTTCACTTTTTTCAACATATCAAGCGTTTATATTAATCACTTTCACTCTCTCACTTCTACGTCACTTTTTGTTTTTATTATTTTTTAACGTAACGTACGTCCGACCCGAAGCATCATGGAGAATTTCCTCTTCTATCCCTGTCTCTCGGAGTGTTGCCAACATTTATAATGTGAACATAGCGAAGTTGCGGCAGCCAAAAAGGCCGTCACTAATGAATGTAATGGTCAATAACTTGAGGCCCCAACAGTTTTGTGGACTCGAAGGCTTTAAGTCTTGCTCGAGGGTTCGGGGTCCTAAGCCGCAAAGCGTAGTCGAGGGATATGTGAGGATGCTGTTGCAATATCAATGGTTTGAGGCTATTGAAGCCGTAAAGCGTTGCCGAGAAAAACAGCCCCTGGTTACTTTCCTTGTCAACGCTTTACGACTTATGACCCACAAACCATTGGCTATTACAAGAGCGACCTCACACATCCCTCGGTGCACGTTCATTGGGGTATGTTCTTCACAGATCATTGCTTGTTCGCATTTTATCTCTAAATTTTCAACGTCATTTGGTACATTGCTATAGCCATAATTCCATTTCCTAGGTTTGCCACACAGTTGACCGCTAATTTGTGCTCTCTTTTTCGTACCTACTTCGCGTTGAAAATGGTACTAGTTTGCCGTATAAGTGAGGTAACAAACAAGGGCGGAAGTGTGTGAGAAAAATAACCTCGTCCCAGCAACCCTATATCTCTAATATGTTCCTTGCTCCTGGATATAAGAATCTGAATTTAGGTGCAGTAAATCTATAGCACGGGACCAACGGATTTACTTATCTTCTGAAGGAAGCCATGCTAAGGTTTTTTACATCCGAAAAAAAAAAAAAAAAGAAGCCATCACCCTCCGCCAGGCGATATTGGAAACCACAGGCTAACATGTTACCCCTAAACGCCTGTGGATTATCAGATACAGCACATTAGCATCTAGACACCTTATATTTATAAAGCAACGCGTATGCTTAATAAATATAACCTACAAAGAAATGTTGAATATCTGAAACAAAGTTTCCTATATCACTATTGGAGACACATACAGCAACGAAGATGTGACAGAATAAAACTGCACTGAAGAATGTTTGAGGGTTGAAAAGCGTAAAATGTTAGGTAGGGACTTTAAGCTATTGCTGCGTTAATTACATTTTATTGTTTTCAAAAAGGAGCTGAAAATTGACTTTTATTTTCTTTAAATAGTAGTCTTTCTTGATCATGTTAATATACAATTCATAACTAATACTTTATGAATATCCCAAAATATTTAAAAAGACTTATTTTGTGTCCGTGGTCCCTTTGGTTAGAACTATGCTTGGTAGGAAAATTTAAAGCATGTTACAAACCTACTGAATTGGCTGGTTGGAGATGATCTAAATCGACAAACTTATTTTATGCTATGGCTGAGAGTGAAATTTCTCATTCTTCACAAGATAATGCAGATGAAACAGATTGAACACACACATAAAAAAACTATGAGGCATATAAGATAAAATTACTAATATAAAATGATATTAAACATTTTAAAAAATAACAATTAAGTATTTGCAGAAAGCTGCAAATAGTCTCTAAGGTCCACGAATGCAATAAGTTACACTTCCTTAGACAAGTTTTCCGAAATTTTAATTTTTCAAGTTAAACTACTGGAAATAGAAGCATGCAACTATTATTAGTTATTGTCACCAATTCAAAATGTTTTTTTTGTTTTTTTTTTAACAATTTGTAGCCAATATATAGCAATTTTTATTGAAAAAAAATTACGACTTTTAATAAAGCTTCTATTTTAGTAAAAAATCGCAATATCCATCAATACCACTGTTAAAAGTGTTCGCAGCGGATTATAATACGCTATGTAAAACAATCAAAGAATCCTAGAATACAAGTCAAATCAAACGTGCTAAATGTGACACTACTATGATAGCAGCGCTTATTTGGTATCATATAACAGTGGTGACTAAATTAATGTCATGGCTGTAACACCTGACAAGTGCACTCAGAATTTTGACCTGCAGCAATTCTGAAAAATATTTTATGTACAATTTGGATATTAAACAATAGATAACATACACTCACCACACTCGCCTGTCGGCACACTGACAAAAATTCTTCACGAAAAATCGAACCCCCCTTCCGACCACAGGCAGATCTTTTTCCTACTGGTACCAGTTGTGCTTAGTCTTACACAAAATTATTTAGCTAATACGTTGTCTATCCTCGCATTTGGCAAGTAAAGGAAATTGCTTAGAAGCGCGCGGTTACTTTCATAAGTAGAATTATCTGAAAAGACAGACAGCTTTGTCATAGTTTGTAATCTCACAATCTCTCAATTCGGAATTTCATTTTAGTTAATTCGGATTTCGAAGAGGATTCCGCTTACCAAGCAGCTTTTAGAATATTTCGAGGACTTTATTAACAATAACGGAATGGGATCTTAGATCCGAAAAAGAGTATACGATTGTTCAAATTGTTTTGAAGAATGCAATGAAACTGGGCTTTACAGTTTGACTCATGTCTTCACAGAAAGCATGTAGTAACTCGCAATGAAATTTAACTGAACACTAATTATAAAAACTGTGACATTAACATACCATAATAATACATATACCCGTATTTATAGTATTAAATAATCCAATTCCTTCGTCTAACACTCGGTGGAGTGGCTGGTATGAATTACAACAGCTCTATAACGTGAACGTCAGCTGCGACGTGAGAAGGCAGCGCAGCGCGTGAAAACAAATGACTGGGGTCGTCGGCTCACTGAAATTTCGAGTTGCAGTAGAAGCGCTCTAACATTCACAGAGAGGCGCAAATACAAGTATCACAAAAGCAAGTTTAGTTTGACAACGAAGCAAAAAGGCTTGTTTCATATTTTAGATTCAATTCACCTTCTACTGCAATATAATATTCTATACTATACTACATGCTGCGACAACTCTTAGATAGACTAAAAACCTTTCCTTTAAATTTGCTTCCTCTCACTATTTTAGTGCCATTACAATTTATGTTTTGTTTTTATTTCATTTTAAATTCACATTTTTGTTTGTAAATCAAGATTTTTCAAAAAAATAACGAACGCAATTTCTAAGTAGCTTGTATGCTTATTTCATTAAATGTTCCTTTTAAAAGTGAAACAAATTGTGGTTTCAGCACAGCTTCGACGTACCCTTGCAAAATAATACGTTACAAATAACTGTTCGAAAATAAGTAAGCACATCTTGTGCATTACCGCAACTTGTGGAACGTTAAGTTACTTGTCTCATTACAAACCTGTATGTATGTATGTATGTATGTATGTATGTATGTATGTATGTATGTTTGTATGTATGTATGTATGTATGTATGTATGTATGTATGTATGTATGTATGTATGTACGTACGTATAAAAGGAACCGAATCTCTTAAAGATCTCATGAACAGCCTACAATCTCTTCACTATAGCTGAATTTTATATAACTTGAAATCACAACAGATACACAAAATTTGATATGTTCCATTCACATAACTTTCTCTAAATCTCTGTAACAAATCATTGTTACATAGCTTATGCTTCTATTTACTTCATGCTCCTCGAGAAAAAAATTAGCAGATAGTCTTATTACTTGCTTCCTTGTAAGTAGAAGCGAAATAAGGGAGTACCATAGGTTAAAGTGATAGTCAAAAGCTGGTTGATATGTGACTGCAGTTCTTCAAAGTTGAACCCAAAAACAAGGAATATCTAAAAAACGAACAACTCCACGAAAAAAATATATATAACATATTTTAATCAAAATCGTTAGCCATTTTTGATAAAATAAAGAATTTAAAAAAAAGTTCCCACGTAAAGGGCAGTTGGGGATGGGAGGATTTTTGAAAATCTTCGTGTCGCATCCTTGGAAGATACCAAACTTAAATACCAAGTTTGGTATTCAACGGTCTTTTCGTTTTTGAGCCATGCTGTCCACAGACACACACACAGACACACACTCACACACACGGACCTTTTTGTAAAAGTGCTTTTTTACTTTCTCTACACATACTATGTACATAGTGTATAGAGAAGGTATTGCACTCCACCCAAAAATTCGATACCGAGATTTCACCGGAAATATATGTTTTAGGACCCACAATATAAAAAAAAAAGCATTTTCACAAAAAGGTCCGTGTGTGTGTGTGTGTGTGTGTGTGTCCGTGTGTCTGTGAGCACGATAACTCAAAAACGAACAGTCAGTAAAATACCAAACTTGGTATTTAAGTTTAGTATCTTCCAGGGATGCGACACGAAGATTTTGAGAAAAATCCCCCCATACCAAACTACCCTTTACATGGAACTTTTTTCGAAAATTTTGATTTTCTAAAAAATGGCTCTAACGATTTTGATTAAAGTATCGTATATTAAAGATATTTGCCTGACGAATAAAATGTATATTTTGAATTTTCTGGGAATAGCCTCTGAAGACTACTTTCTTCTGGGTCAATTTTACGGAATTCTGCCTAACTGCTAAACCGTAAGAGATGGACAAAAACTTACCACACAACAAATCTAGCGCACTTTAAAACACACAATTTATGCTATACACATTTTTTTTCGTGGAGTTGATTGTTGAGATATTCCTTGCTTTTGGTTTCAGCTATAAAAAATATACTTTTCTCATACAGGACTTTGTGAACTCGTGTCCATACAAACAAAGGAACTTCATTCACATAGCAACCACTTTAACCTATGGTACTCCCTTATTTCGCTTCTACTTACAAGGAAGCAAGTAATAAGACTATTTCTGCTAATTTTTTCTCGATTAGCAGGAAGCAAATAGAAGCGTAAGATTTTAACAATAATTTATTGTTGAATTGTAGAGAAAGTCATGTGAATGGAACACATCAGATTTTTTATATTCAGGGGGTCCTAAAATATGTATTTCCGTGAAATCTCGGTATCGAATTTTTGGGTAGAATACAATACTTCCTCTATACACTATGTACATAGTACGTGTAGAAGGAGAAAAAGTTACTGCAGAAATAATGCACAAACGCGAACACAAACACATGTACAATTTCATAATTTTCTTTCCCTCGCAATCGTGAAGTTGAGCCTATACTCATGCAGTATACCGGCTTAGAAATAAACTACGTTTTTATTTATGGATGCTCTTTAACTGCTGTGGTTCTCAGCGTCCCAGTATACAGGTGTTTCAAAAATATGGGGCATAATTTCAGGTTTGTATTTCCCACATGTAGACAATCAAGTTAGTTCATCATAACATGTGTCCGGAAATGCTTCATTTCCGAGTTATGGCCTTCACAGCATTGAAATTCACGGGAACGTTTTTCTTTCCGCAGGTTGTTGTCATTACAAAAGATGTTCAAAATGTCCACCTCCTGCTTGAATACAGACCTCACATCGATGTCTCATTGTCCTGCGAACACGATCACAAACTCCAGGAGTATTGCGTATGTCCTCACAATTTGCCACAATTCGATTCCGAAGGGATTCCAAATCCGGCACCGGAGACGAATAAACCAATGCTTTTAAATGGCCCCACAAGTAGAAATCGAGAGGGTTCAGTTCAGGTGAGCGTGGAGGCCAAGCAATTGGGCCACCTCTACCTATCCATCGATCAGGAAACCTTCGATTCAAGTACCGGCGAGCCGTAAGACTGAAGTGTGCAGGAGCGCCATCATGCAAGAAGTGAATGTGTTGATGATTGATCAGTGGAGTGTCTTCGACAACGTCAGGTATGGCGTTTTCCAGGAAGTTTGTGTACGCCTGCCCCGTAAGTCTCTTTACAAGTACATGGGGTCCAACTAATCGATCACCAATGATACCGGCCCACATGTTGAGGGAGAACCGCACCTGGTGATGAGATACAACTTTTGCACGTGGGTTTTCATGCGACCATACATTGTTATGCCATCTCTTGTGAACTGTGCTTCATCTGTAAATAATACGACGGCAGAGAAGTTCGGATTTACACCACGCTGCTGCAAGAACCACTGACAGAACCTAACTCGTGCAGGGTAATCTGCTGGTGACAGGGCCTGTACACTTTGCAAATGATAAGGATACAATTGATACTCGTTCAACAGTCTCCAGACAGTCGTATGAGGAACATTGACTTGCAACGCTAACCGTCGTGTGCTGATAGAAGGAGTCCTGTCCACAGCCTCCAGAATCTCCTCCTGCACTTCTGGAGTTGTAGATCTTGGTCGTCCCCTTCCCAAACCAGGAGAGGTGAATGTTCCATACTCGTACAGACGGGGATGGAGACGTACAAATGTCTTCCGATCTGGACATTGTCGCTGTGGGTACCTCTCCTGGTACAAACGACGAGCCAGCGCAGCATTGCCGTCCGCCTTACCGTACATGAAGTGTAGCTCTGCCAGTTCTTGATTTGAATACATGTCGCACAGTCTTAACGCCTAAAGAACACTGAATGTAACCTTCCTCAGAATGAACTATCAGAACGCCCTCCTAATGTCTCCTTTGATGGTAAAGACTTGCGGAAAGAAAAACGTTCCAGTGAATTCCAATGTTGTGAAGGCCATAACTCGGAAATGAAGCATTTCCGGACATGAACTATTTTGATTGTCTACAGGTGGGACTTTCAATGTTGTAAAGGCCATAACTCGGAAATGTTTACCTATAAAACGTGTAGTAAAATGTTCTTATAAACATATAATCAAGTATAAAAGGGAGAAGTAAAAAAACATAGAGATTGGCATCTACTTCGAAAATATAAGTACAAAAATAAATGATATTGCATTTTAAGATTTTATGTATCTGTGAAATTTGACTAAAGCTAAGAAAAATAATAAACAAAATAAAAGGAATTCTAAACTCTTAACAAAATATACAGCGTTTTCCAACATGAATTAACTGAAGTTATAAATAGATAGGCGCATCCTTAATAAACGCGCCCAACTTTAAACCTTTCTTGTTTTGTTTTTTTTGTTGAAAAAAATTAAAAATGTTGACATAGGTACTCAAAATGCTTCACAGGGTGAAATTTTATAGTCATACTTTCAAACATATCTACTAAAGAAAATTTTCATACACGTTTTCGAAATATTATTCCAATTTTCAACAATAATCTTGGGGTACAAAGAGGAGTTTGGAGTATAAAATAACGTAGTAATTTGTCTATAATAATTAGAGGTTAACAAGAGATTTTGATATGAAAGATTTAACTTGATAACTTGAATTTGTGAATATTTTTAAAAATGCATCGTGGACATTTTTTACCAAATCAATGACCTTTGACAGTAAACATGTTAATTTAAATAACCGTCCAAATTTTAATTTTTCTTCTTCTTAATTCTATTTTACTTATGTCAATTTAACATGGTCATATCGCGACGAAACTGTTCAGTAATAATACCTCGTCAACGGCTCATTCCAATACCATAATACCTAAGCAGATGACAAAGTATAACGTCTTTCCAGGTCTCCTCAAGTCGCATACCACTTAGCTCTGAGCCAAGCTGATAGGGTTAGGCTGCCGTTCAGTCTACTGCTTTTAACTATCTGTGGATAGATGGCAGCGCAATCTCAACTACCGTCTAGATTCATTTTTACTACTGTTTTAGACTGAAAGTGGAACTTTGGGAAGTGATACTACATATCCAATCCGGTAATTACCTTGGCGACTGAGGAAAATCACGAAATTGAATCCAGGACATCCCTAATGCGGACCACAGGGATATCCTCTCGAGCCATCCCGCTCGGTATATCACTGTTGGTATCACATTTCAACAGTATCTCTTACACATCATAGATTTTCCAAATTTCACAACTTCAAGTGCTGTGTAGTGATGAAATTGTGTAAATATAAAGGTACGTAGGTGGGATTACATGAAAGTGAAAGAGAATAAATTGAAGGTAATTAAAATTGTGACGCCCGTCAGCTAAGATGATTGCATTTTGAAATAGTATTACTAATCGGATTAATAGCCGATTCATAAGCTAAATAATGAACATGAGACGCAGTATAAAACAAAATACATAATTTATGCTGAATGTTAGATTGCACAGTACCACAATGGACAGAGAAACAAACGTACAACAGTTTGCCAGAGCAGGGAATGAGCAAATGTGTTGACGAAGGGAACATTTACAGCAGTAACCATTTGCATGAAGCGACTGGTGCTTAAAACACTTGTTTCATTTTCGTACACCGAGTTTTGCTTTATCTTCCACTCTTCACCCCTATTTTTTCTCCTCTACTTTCGAATGAATAGAAACTAAATGGCAACATATCGGTAAAGAGAACTGTGCGTAGCGCAACAGATTGATGTAGTTCGTCCACTGCGGCATTGATTGGGTGGGACGGCAGGGGAGGGGGCCTTGGTTAGGCCATTAGGGGTTGCTGCAAGAGTGGGATGGGATGGTTGATGAAATGAAATGGTTTTGGAACTCATTTCTGCACGGAAGTTGGAAAACTGGACCTCATCAAATGACTTATTACGACCGTGTTCTGCAGAGTAAGGTATAAGCACGACCAAGATACAATAGAGCCTTGCTTAGACGCAGTGTGCAACAAGATCACACTGTTAATGTGGATAAAGAAAGGTCTATTGTTCTAACATCCTGATTGAAAGCTTTTTAACATCGGAACTTTGAACCCCTCAATTCTTAAGGATTTAAAGAAAAGGTGCTTAAAAGCGTATAGAAGCGGTTTTACAGTTTATATAATCCTTAAGAATTTACTATTTAGCGTTGTTTTCAATTTTAAAAAGTTAAATTTTGGCTTTAAGCTTTAAAATGGTATCGGCGATGGTTTCTTGAGCAATGGAATTTCTAGTTCGCGTGCTCGCCACTGTGCGAGGGATTACCTCATCGCCCATAGATGACAACGAAACCGACTAAAAATTAGCCCAGGAATCTTTACTCTCAAAGTGGTTCTTTTACATGCAAATAAACACTAGAGGAAACCAGCGGCTATGGATTTTCGCGTCTAAAAAAACAGTCACCCTTAGTCAGGTTCGAACCAGCAACTTTGGATATTACAGACTAGCATGGTAACCAATACACCACGAATGGTGACCCTTCTTCAAGGCAATACTTAAAAATCTCGTCTTCCATTCACATGACTTTCTCTACATCTCTGTAACGCATTGCTGTTAATAAACTTTTTCAGTTTTATTTCTTACTTGCTTGTAAGTAGAAGGGAAAGAAAAGAACACAGTAGGTTAAAGCGATAGTCAAATCTTTCAACAACTGGTTGCCATTTGGCAGAAATCCGTTTCTTTGCATGGCCAGGAGTGTACTAATTCCCAGATAAGAAAAATATTTTAAAACTGAAACCAATAACAAGGAATATATCGGAAATGATCAACTCCACGAGAATATATATATATATATATATATATATATATATATATATATATATATATATATATATATACAGGCTGCATATAAATGAATATCGGGGTTTTAACTCTTTATAATATTTATTACAGTCACCTTACAGTTATGAATGATATGTCAAATGAAAAAGCAACTCAAACAGTTTTACCAAGAAGCTTATAAATGTTCAATGTGACTACCCTTTGTCACGCGGCACACATCAAGTCTATAGCCGAGTTCTTCCCAAACGTTGATAAGTGTGTATTCAGTAATTGTAGCAACAGCTGCTTCAATCTGGTTTCTTAATTCAGGGAGGTCAGCTGGTAGCGGAGGCACGTACAGACGATCCTTGATGAATCCCCAAAGGTAAAAATCGCATGGCGTTAGGTCAGGAGAACGTGGAGGACATGCATAGCAAACCCTGTCATTGGGGCCCTTGCGGCCTATCCAGCGCTCGGATGCAGTGACGTTCAGACAAACGCGTACTTCGTTATGCCAGTGAGGTGACGCACCATCCTGCTGGAAAATGAAGTTTTTTGGCTCATTTTTTTCCAACTGAAGGAAGAGCCATTGCTCTAGTGTATCAAGGTAAGAAGTGCTAGTTAACCAAAAACGACAGGCCTATAAACGTTTCGCCGGGATACGGCACAAAAAATTCACTTTAGGGGAATCTCGTTGCATTTGTACCATCTCGGGAGGATTTTCTGAGCCCCAGATGCGTACATTATGAGTGTTAACATGTCCACTAATGTGAAAGGTCGATTCATCACTGAAGACAACACGATCCACAAAATCGTCATGAAACATGTCGTTTGCGAATTTGGCACGTAATCCGTAGTCTGTCGGCTTTAGAGCCTGTAATAGCTGTAAACGGCAAGGACGTAGCTGTAAGCGTTTTTTACAACTTTCCAAACAGTCGACACAGGAAACTGTAATTCACGACTAGCCTTCCGGACTGATTTCTTTGGGCTACGAGTGAACGACTCTCTCACTCGCTCAAGTCTCTTCACTTACTCCTGGTCGTCCCGTGCTCTTCCCTTTACAAAGGCAGCCGGTATCTTCAAACTGATTATACCATCTACGAATGTTTTTATCACTAGGAGGATCACAACCGAACTTACTTCGGAACGCACGTTGCACAGCAACTACAGATTCGGTCTTTGCAAACTGCAAAACACAAAACGCTTTCTGTTTACTAGTCGCCATCTTTGCTACTACCGCTGTCTAGCGGATTGCGGCAGAAACATTGCACGCACATGCGCACTTGTGCCAACAAACAAAACTGCTTGAGTTGCTTTTTCATTTGACATATCATTTATAACTAAGTTGAATGTAATAAATATTATAAAGAGTTAAAACCCCAATATTCATTTATGTACAACCTGTATATATACACATATATGACAAAAGTGTGTGTTTCAACGAGATCTACACATTTTGTGTATTAGGTTTTTGTCTATCTCTTACAGTTTACTAGTTATGCAAAATTCAGAAAAATTCATCCAAAATAAACAGATCTTCAGAGACTATTCTGATTCAAGGTATGTTCTGTACATAGATACCTTTAATTTATAACAGTTTACTCAAAATCGTTGACATTTTGGACGAAATCAAAGCTTTCCAAAATGTTTTCATCAAAGGGTAGTTTGGGGTGGGCAGATTTTTTTTAAAAATCTTCATGTCGTATCCTTGAAACATGCTGAACTTAAATTCGAATTTTGGAATATAACGAACTTTTCGTTTTTGAGTTATACTGTTCTCTCTCTCTCTCCTACACACACACACACACACTCCACCTCGTTCCTCCCCTAAAAATGTCTTTTCGTATTTAGGAGACCTCAAAACTTATTTCCGGAGAAACCTTCTCGACTTCGAATTTTTAGGTGGAATTCAATACTTTCTCTACACACTATGCACTACATAGTACGTAACAAACAAATATATGTTTGTTAATGACGCTGTCAATTGCCAGGATATCTGCGCCCCAGGTGTGCCGGAATTTCATTGCACAGGAATTCTTTTACATGCCAGTAAATCTGCTGACATGGGACTCTCGCTTTTAAGCACACTAAAAAAACCATCGGTCTGGGACGGGTTTGAACCCGATACCTTGAGATCAGAAGGCCAGCGCCCAACCAACTGAGCTACTCAGACCGACACACACTATGTGATAGATATAACACAAAGCCAATAAACATGGTTAAAGTTAAGCAGAGATTTAAGCATAGCTAAACACGAGCTTTCTGTTCGGATCGAAAATATTTAAGATGTATGAATCATCATACACAATTTGAAAACGGAAGTTAGACATCCATGTCGGAGATATCAAAGTAACATAACATATGTGTGATCAGAATAGGGTATTGGTTCACGCTTAGCTGATTTCAAATATAACTTTACCCCTAAAAATGAAATATTCCAAATAAGAAAATGAACTCGCAATAAGTAACACCAGGACTCAAGGGACTATAATAGTAGAAATATAATAGAAGTGCAATACGGAATCATTTCAGCATATTTGGAAATCAGTGCCTATCTCGTTTGTTCTGCCTTTCCTGTCGGCTTATAATAGACTGTCAGGTAAGAGTATCGGAGTCATGCAGTAGATGTGGAAAGAAAACAACCGTTCTCGTGTTTTATTTTGCATCTGTGTTTGGTCGCCGCGGCGCAGGTACATATTAGCTTTGCAAACGCGTCACAGGCCTGCAGCGTTTGCTCTTATTCAGGATCATCCATATGGATTCTCCCACTGCCTATGCTTTGGATAAGTTTCGATAATGGATTCTTAGTCTGACCTCCCAAGCCAGGACAGGCCAGCTGTCTGTAAAAACAGCAGCTCATCTCTAAAGCAACAGATTTAAAACAGTTTTTAAAAAGTCATATAAGCTAAACGGATACGCAGATACTTTCCATTGCTACTTCAAACTTACTCCATAATTCTGAGCATAACAATTTTCTCTTTTAGCACCAAATAGCTGCTAATAGTTTACTAATTGTGCAGTTAAAGCATAACGACAAAGAAGGTAAAGCTATTTAGAAGCGAAGCAGGACTTCAGCTCTGTGGTCAAGTATATTGCGCAACTAAACCTCTGCTAGCTAAAGGAAGACATCAGTTTATCAACTAGATCTGGTGGCTGATAACTCCATAGCAGAGCCCTTAACATTTACAGGCTGAGACTTCCTGGAACCCCCCCCCCCCATTATTCAGAAATGATCTAGTGATTACAAACTTTCCAGTGATATTTTGTGTGTTGCGAAATTCTAGCTTATATGCTTATTTAAATAAAAAAGGTTACTGGCTAAAGTCATTGATCTAATAAAAGCTACACACGATGCATTTTATAAATATTCACATATGAAATTCAAGCTTTACAGCAAATAAATTTACAAATAAATATGTTGTTATCTTTGTGTTATATTACCCTCTAATTATTCTAGAAAACAATTATACTCTTAACACAGCCCAAAAGTATCGCATACTGAACAAATTATTCATTGCTTGCCTGTATAAAGACGTAATACAATAATTGTTATTTTGAAAGCATACCTATAAGCACGATTTTTTAAAACATAAATTGCACGCTGATTTGGAACTATTTCCATAATGTTATACAATAGGAATACAAATTTAAAACTTAAAGTATGTTTAAAATGTCTCTTTGGAATGTATTTTCACCTCTTTGCCGTTCTGCAAAGAGTATACATTCTTGTTGCGGGACTAATTATTATCTAGGTTACAACACAGTTACACTTAATTCTTAATCTTACATACGCTATACATTTAAGTATATTTTTAAGGATGTTATTATTACACAAAATATGTCTTTCTAGTTGCATGACCGGAGTACATACTCTGGAATTTATTGAACTGTAAACTGGTACTAACGTCCACTGAATTAAATATCCATTCCGGTATGTTAGTTACGCCGTTCTTCCTCTGTAAAGGAAAGATCGAATTACGGTAACACCCTTCCCTTCTGCTACTCCCAGCGCCAATGCCATATGACGAAGTTATTTCCCTTATCAGTTAAAAGCAAGTTTAAGCCAACGCAGGACCAAGACTTAACTCCCGTGCTGCTTTTGTTTAAGAGCAAAGCATATATATATATATATATATATATCTTCCCTTCTCACCGTTAAGCAACTAGAATCCAAATTTGGACCCTGAACAGACTGGGCCCTTAAAACGCTTGTAATTTGTTACCATGAACATTAATCAATAAACGGATATAAGTCGATTCAATTCTAGCAACACCTTAATTCCGAATTCCAGCCTTCATTTTTGTTAAAACATTAACACATATGGCTTTCTCTACCCATAACAAATTCACTATATATATGAAAGTATATATATATATATATATATATATATATATATATATATACATACACACGATATTGCTGTATTACCGCGCAAAGGTTTGAAATTAACCAACAAAAGCTTATTTACGTAAAAAGTGAGGATACACCAGTAAATGTTCAATTATAATATAACCTCTTGAAATGGATTGCGCAAAAGTCAGAAAAATGGAAATATTAAAAATATGACGTCATGTGGTATGTATTTTCTTTCTTTTTTGTTGATTCTGTTTACCGCCTGTTTACATATGTGGTACCGCAGGCATTTATGGTCTGATAACACTGAATGAAGATGGACACCGGTGGAATGCGGTGGAAGCCGGAGAAAACTCGCCCCTGCGCCGCTTTGTCCACCACAAATCTAAGATGCGGTCGCCTGGGATCGAACATGGGCCGCTTTGGCGAGAGGCGAATGGTCTAACCACTCAGCCAAGGCGCGGCTATATGTGTTTATTAAAGTGTCATTATGTAACATAGAAATATTTCGAAAACAGTCAACACTACGAAGTATAAAAATAATAATAATTATTATTATTATTATTATTAATACATATGAAGCACATAACTATTTCAATAGGTGCAGAACTTCCCTATTTGTCTGCCATTTACGTTTTCTCAATTACGACGAAACTATAGAAAATGTTATTAGTAAGAAGAACGTTTTCTTTTTGTAAAAATGTATTTCTTGTGTTTGGTGGAGTCTTCAAAGCGTGAATTTCCGGGTAAATCTGATGTGGAATTTTTGGGTGGAACCAAAAATGTCTTCTATTACTATAAGCGAATAGCAGAGAGGGCAAAAATAGAATGAGTATTTAAAAAATTTTAATAATTATCTGTAACATAAACCGGTTACCATGAAAAGGTATAGTTTCGACTATGCAACAAAGTTAGACACGCACTCAGCCTGTTTACCTAAAATATCTAAGTAAACTTTTAATTTTTATTAGCACCCTAGAATATGCTGTTTTAGTAACTAGTTTTCAAAACATTACATTACGTCTTAAGTATCGGAGTAGTAGAAGTGGAAAGCAAAATAATGAAAACGAGACTGAAAGTGAGATTTATAGTTTATGCCAAGAACGCGAGCCCTGCCCACCTCCGCCCTCCTTCCTGGTTCGAATCTCACTTATAAAATAGGGGGGGGGGGGCAAAGGATAAGTTGCGAGAAAAAAACTGGAAATGGAATTTTATTTATGGACGCTCTTTAACTATTGTGGTTCTCATCGTACCATTCTATATTGGGCATGAAAGACCGCTTAATTTTGCCAAGGCCTCTTTATCAGGTTTGAGGTTCTTTTATGTGGGGTAAATCTAGGAGACGGGACCAACGGCTTTACTTCCATTCCGAAGAAAGCCATGCTAAAGGATTTTTACGCTCGATGAAAAAAAAAAAAAAAAACATCGTCTTCCGCCGGGATTGAACCCGCGACCTTATTGGATATAAGCGGCTAGCATAATAACCACTACAACATGGAAAACTATGTTCCGAAAAACAATGCTTAGCGCACCCTATTTTGAAAAAGGGTACCATTTAAGCACTTCGTGGCTCGAAAGCAGTGTAAAGATTCACACCTTGGTTCAACACGCTTGTTTGATAACTGCTGCAAACAAGGTGCAATATTATAAAGCACCATTATTTTTCGATCCGCAGTATAAAGGCACTAAATGAGAGCTTACTTAGGTTACTTATGCGATTATGCTTTTGGGTTTAAAATTATTCAGTCTCCTAATGAAAATCAAGTCGCCATTCCACGATCTACCAATACTGAAATAATACCAAACCTAGACTTGATTTAAAGGGAGTAAGGAATAAATTGCTCCTCATTAAGTTAGAAAAATTAGAAAGCTTGATCTACCAAAAGAAAAATTACATCACTTTTTATACAAATATTTCACATTATGTTAAACACATGACAATTCGTTTACATTAACCGTATCTTTAAAATTAACATGAACATTCGAGAAACTGCCCCCCACGCAAGTAGAAATTGAAATGACGCATCTGGATTAAACAATACGCGTAATTTTGTGATTACGTCTATAAACCACCGACGTCAGATTGGTAGACTACCTAATAATCTGTTAGATCTGTATTTTTCTGCAAGAAACATGAAAAACATCGTTGCTGTGCACTGTCTCGGGTTTCCGAAGAATGGTCACAGTGACGGAAGGGACGGGTGAGGGGGGTGCGAACATGGCTTTACGTCCCAATACAGCCCCGGGCCGTGTAACTTGCACGAAGTCTATACACTTTTTCATATAACCAACAATAGAGAATAGAAAAATATACACAACTGAAACTTCTTAAAAACTTTCCATTCATTATTTTTATTACAAACACATCTGAACCACAATACCTGGAATCACATCTAAAGCTATGCAAACGTGTTTTAAGTTTCATGATACCTTAGACACATGAAATATTGCTTGACCAGGGCTATTTAAAGTACTTAACGATACATTTAATATCGCTAATCCAATTCATGCCCTGTGGCACTTTGAACCAATCACAGAAGACTATCTTCAGTAATACGAGTGCTAGCAGTTTTTCAGTAGTTCGCAAATAGTGAAAAAGAGGAGACATGAGAATATGTTGCCTAGATTCCAAGTGGAATTTAAGTAATTATGGCAACGAAAAAAGGAGTAAAAATGATCAGATATTAGTTTTCAAGCACTATACATTGAAACTATCGTTTAACTTCGACTCTGACTAAGGAATAAGATATCAATGAGACTATAAATTAGCTGAAACGCGATCATGTTTAACAAATGTCCGTGACATTTTGTCGAAACGAGATTATCGCATCCGGTTCACAATGATTGTTTTGATCTCTTTCTCCATTTTATTTTACGTTTTTTAACCATTTGGTTATATCGCGACAATTATGTCCGCAGAAGTATTCGATTGGTGCTGCTAGGACTTATTCCTTAATCAGCAATTTGTTCTGCGACAAGCAGATGGTGTTACGGCTCCCTCCAGTTAACCTGCTTTCACCAGATCGCAATTACTACCTGGTATATTTTACTATACTGCTTTTTAGACTGAAGGTGGAACTTTGCGTCGTGATATTAAATATCCATTCCAGTATTACCTTGGCGACTGAGGAAAATCACGAAAATAGCAGCCAAATTGTTCGGCCACGCGATTTGCACCAAAATTTCCTGAATGAGGGCTACCGGTTGTTACTCTCTCTAGCCCGTATGCACATTATACCTACATAATGGAGTAAGAAGGTAATGCATTCCACAAAAAATTAGATACCGAGGTTTCCTCGGAAATTAAGTTTTGAGGTCCCCTGAGCCCGAAAAAAGGATTTTTACTTTAGCACATATATACATTGCCAGAGAAGTCATTTTTTTTTTTTTTTTTTTTTTAGTTTAACGTCCTTAAACCTGGTTTGGTCATATCGGACGATGAATGAAATTGATGATATGATGCTCAAATGATCTCGGGGTCCATGGAGCTTAAAGTTACTCGACATTCGTCTTCTCAGGATAAGGGAAATCCGGGTACCACACCCTAAGCGAGATTCGAACTCACGACCTTTTGAATGTAAGGCAGACACGCTACTACCACACTATCCAGGCGGGCAGAAGACATGTGTTTCTCCCAAAAATTTGATGTAGAGATTTCACCGGAAATATGTTTTGGGATCCCATGGGTTGGAAAAAAGCATTTCTGGAAAAAGGTCTATGTGCGCCTGTGGACAGAACAGCACAAAAAACGAAAAGACCGTTAAATACCAAACTTGGTATTTATATTTTATCTTCCAAGGATACGACACGAAGGTTTAAAAAAAAAATACCCCTACCACAAACTATTCTTTCCATGAATTTTTTGCTTAAAAGTTTGTTTCCCTCCTCCCCCAAATGACTCCAATGATTTTGATTAAAAAACATATATTTAAGACATTTCCATCACGAATAAAATGTATATTTTCTTAAGAGCTCTATTTTGAGTGAATTTTGAGAGTCTTGCATAACGGTTAAACCATAAAAGATAGGCAAAAACTTACTATGCAAAAACGTTGATCTGGCTAAAATGCATAATTTATGTTATATCCGTTTTTTTAATTTTTTTAAAGAGTTGACTGTTTTCATGATATTCCTTGTTATTGTTTCAGTTTTAAAGTAACTTTTATCAAACGGCACCATGTAAAGTGAAGCGAACTGAACCTCAATTGTTTTCAAAGATCTGACTGTCGTTTAGCCTAATATATTCACTAATTTCCCTACTACTTACAAGGAAACAAGTAATAATACCGAATGCTGTTTGTCTCGATTAGCATGATGCAAATAAAATAATCTTTAGCAATAACAGTGCATAACGGCTAAAGAAAGTTATGTGAATGTAAACATCGGATTTTCTTTTTTAATTTGTAAATTAAAGAAGTGGAGAAAGCTTGTTTAAAGCACATAAGGTTCGATACGATGTCGGTATCTAATAAACTAAATAATATATAAAATACTTGTTATACTTTCATTTTATTAATACTGTTTGTTAAACATTTCATTCAGTAAATAATCCTAGCAAGTTTTCTGGGCAGTACGATTTTGGTCAGATAATCGGGCAACTATCGATGTAATTTAAACCTGCTGTAGTAATATGAGAATATTCTTTAGCAGATCTACATATGTTCCTTGTAAAATTTGCTGCCAAACACCAAATTTAGAAAAGGAAATATTATTTATTATAATTATATTAGTATAATTATCAACATTAATACTGTTTTATTTAAGTTCAAGCTGGGTATCTTTCAAGTCCTGTATAATGGTTGGATTAGAGTGAAAAATTGGTTTCCTGATATGGAGTGCAGGTAGGTGTTTTTCTGTTCAGATATAGGACCGCTGTCCACTCAGCATCGTGGAATATAAAGACCTGTAAGGTACAGCCATGATACCACCACAGGTACACAAGAATTTCGCCTTGGGCAAGCGTGACACTGACCACATCGCTTGCATGGTGGACTCTGTGACGTGCGCACGTGGACCTGACGACTTCGTAAGGCTTATCACGGATGTCGTGCCACAGATTATTAATTCACAATGAAAATAAATGTCAAAGGAGTTACACAAAATTGGAGAAATAAATGAGAAGAATTTTAAGAATATTATCCTAACGTCACTTATGATCATTTGTCCCGCTAAGCGCAAACTATGGAATGTATGGGATATTATCGTCACATCTGTAATAGTTAACCTGAACACAGCATTTCTTACATATGTACACTAGATTCGCTGGAAAAAAAATTCTCATGTGTTATCACATGACTATTTCTAGCTGTCCTACAGAAAAAACTATGATGTGTACACTCACATGTTTAACACACATGCCTTTCTCTAGCTGCTCTACAAACTTCTTACAAAAGATTATTCTTTCTACATAAAGCTAATGGAAATAAACATTATCAGAATGTTATTAGTTAGTTCCTTATAAGTAGAGGAATGCACTAGGCTAAAGTAATATTCAAATGCTATCGTTTTGCGATTGTCATGGCAAATCGCTTCTTTGCTTGGCCAGGAGTAGAACAAAAGAAAAAACTGACACTTCCTGTCTGAGAAAAGTACACAGTTGAAACCAATAACAAGGAATACCTAGGAAACGGTTATCTCCAGAACAAAAAAGTAAAGGAAATAGATTGTGTGTTTTGACGAGAGCTACACTTTTTGTGTATTTAGTTTTGGTCATCTCTAATGGTTTAACAGTAAAACTAATCCAGAATGAAGAGGTCTTCAGGGGCTATTTTCAGGACACATGAGACATTAATTCTGTCATGTAAATATGTTTAATATACGGCATTTTAAACAAAACCGTTAGCCATTTCTGAAAAAATAAATATTTTCTAAAAATGTTTCAAGTAGTAGTTTGAGATGGGGAAATTTTCTTCAAAATCTTCGTGTCACATCCTTGGGAAATACTGAACTTGATTCAAGGTGTCTCAAAACATATTTCGGGTGAAATCTCGGTATCGATATTTTGGGTGAAATACAATACCTTCTGTCTATTATGTAAGTGTAATATGCGTTAGAGAAAGTAAAACCACATTAGTTTGTATAATAATTTGAAAACTACATTAGGTGATAAGATTTTGCTATTTATTATTTATTTACTGTATAATTATTGTACAATTTCAAATCAGACTTCATATGTTTAATGGCGTATCATACATCTGTAAATTGACATTATTTTAGAAAAAATATAAATATGATATGAACTAGTACTCTTTATCATTCCGCCGAAATATCCGATGAGACATCAGCTGAGATACCAGTTTTGGGATGATGATGATGATGATAATAATAATAATAATAATAATAATCCGCGAGAGCATCTATAAGCACAAGAACTTACATTCCACCGAAATATCCGATGAGACATCGGCTGAGATACCCGTTCTGGGATGATGACGATGATGATGATGATGATAATAATAATAATAATAATAATAATAATAATAATAATAATAATAATAATCCGCGAGAGCGTCTATAAGCACAAAAACTTACAAGAAATTCAGCATCTTACTTTAGGATATTTTCACGAAACCTCCCCCATGCCATACTTCCCTAAAAGAAAAGGAAAAGAATCAATTATTTTCTCAAAGAGACACTTGATTTTCATTTAATTTCACACGCTTGGTAAACTGATATGAGGAATAAAACGTAGGTATATATTGAATTTTCTGAATATCCTTCATTTGATTGAATTTTGTGTGATTTGTGCAACGGGGGAATCTTAACAGTCAGACAAATGCTTACTGCAGAAAAATGAATAAAAAATGTGCCGCGCGCTTGGTTCTAACTTACTGTTACTGGTTGTCTGCATTGAAATCACATACATTTTATATACGTTTTGGAATGAATCAAAGTTGTTGAGAGGGTAAACCCAGAACATTCAGGATGTACGTTTAATTCAAATCGTTAGCAATTTTTTTAAAAAAATTAAAAGTTTTCGAAAAATGTTCCATGAAAATGGTAGTTTGGGATGGGAGAACTTTCTTGAAAATTTTGGGTTTATATCCTTGGAAAACGCTAAACTTCAATATCAAGTTTTGCGGCCATTTATTATCACGGTTTTAATTCTTAAAATATTGTAAACTAGTTAATTGTAAAGCTTTGTGAAACATATAAATATGTTTGAAATGTTGCTGTCAGGCAACATTTAATAAGGAATATAATTAAAATAAAAAGTTTGGCGGACCTTTTAGCAAAACTGTGTTTTTTTTTAAATTGTTCAGGGATCTCACTATGTATTTGCGGTGAAAGTTGGACATAGAAATTTTGGGTGGAATGCAATACCTTCTCCACCAACTATGCACACTGTATGTGCGTGGTGGTTAAAGTAAAAACCTGATTCCAATTTTCTATTTTAGTTAGCAGCAGTGCTTATAGACCAGAGGCGTTAAATATTTCTAACTAAACATGTAAGACTATCGTTATTGCTTCTAGATTGAGATGGCGACAGGAAGTGGATCTATAGATAGTAACACGCTGCCAACATAAGCAGTAAGCTTTCAGCGCCGTCTTGTATCCAGATAGTAGCAGATTCCAAGCAGAGCTCGGGGCTAATCAGATTGCCTGAACGGTAATTGGTTAGATCAAGAGGCATCACTGACTTGGAGCGCTCTCTATCTTTCTCACAGTTCACTCTACTCTTCCAACATAAACGAATCAAAAGGAAAAGTAAGACGCTAGAAAACATGCGTAAATAAAAAGAAAAGAAAGTAAACAGCTCTGGGAAATTGCACAATATTGGTTTACATTTTGATGTCTTTTACAGCTCTAAAGAAGTGCGATTAGAGATACAGGAGCTGTGAGATCGCAGTTTGAACCTTTGAACTCGTTGCAAGTACTTCCAGAACACAACTCAGTGCAAAATCTTGAAAGAAAGGTCGTTACTGAAATATACTTTGACTTTTCCTGCCGCAGAAAATGTACATTTTCTGGTAAGCAAAACCAACGCAGTAGTGATCAAGCTGGACATTTCACCTCTCAGCGTCTGGCGACAAGTGTAAACCGACATCTGCCCTAGTAGCTACTCCAGCAGCAGCTCCATTAGCGCTGGGCATCATTCCTTGTCTCCACGAAAGGACTTATACCACTAGTATTCCTGTATTCCGGAACAGAGCGATCTACAACGCAGCCCTGAGGATGAGCGTGGACCTCCTAGGACACGCTGTTCGTTTTTAAGTCAGCAGGACCTCCTGGACTCCGTCGTGCAGACACTGTTGCCTCTGTGGCCACTCGGCACCAAATGCTCTGCTCCACTGCGCTATCATTACTGTGATGGCCTGAAATGACGTCCTCCTGCAAGCAGAACGATCTCACCAGTCGCAGAGATTTTGCGCCAACTCCTGCAGTACGTACAACTTCACAGGGCAGGCCTGCTGTCTGTGCTATCCCATGCAAGCTTCGCTGACGGACACGCCGCAATAACCACCTCAGAGTGTACCGCCGCCCAGTTGAAACCCACGTCCACGCAGGTGCATCCCAGAAGACACACGAACTACAAGACTAGACAACGCAGCAATAATGTTCTCAGCAAAATCATTTCAGCTACCATACACACAGAAGTCTCCTCGTTGATCCAACGGCTCGAGGAATTTTGGATATCAGCCATCAAACGGCTTGCGACCATAGATGCGACACTATGTGCTATTCTCAGGAATTTCACCGCAGCTTCAATTTGACGAAACTCATCATTTCTCCGACAAATAGTCTTCAAAAACGACCCTGACCTTCTTCCCTCAATTCAGCAGAAATTTTAATGAGAAGCACATCGAAGAGGATCAAATAAATCACAAGGATGGCCACCGACCAATGCGTTGGACGCCCTAAGAGGACTCAGTCGCCGGGATGACGACAGACATCATAAATCGATTAAGACAGCGACGAAATAGGCAGAACAACTTGAGGAGGGTTAGCTCCTCGTGTGAAATTTCATCGAATATGTGATGACACCGCCGCCAACGCATCATCATCGTCACACATGCAAGCGACTTCCACAACCCCACTCAACTCCCAAACATCACAGCAGATGCCGCAATTAAACAACTTCAATACCATACCTCAACGCCAAAGAAACCCGACTCACACACATCACCAGGGGATTCACCCTGATGCCATGGCCTAGCAATGACATTGGACCTGCATCCATCTTACAATATTGCGGCATTAATGCTCGCCTTAATCTCAAGCTCCAGGTACATAATGCGGTACCGGGCACACTTTCTCTGCTCAGATATAAGTCGCACCTCAATAGCGCACATTCACCAATAATTATAAAAATTAGAAATAAAAAGTAATGTGATCACTATTTGGCTGACTAGACCAGGGTTGCTCCAATCGCCTCAATCCCTCAAGGTGCCATATAACCGGGTTACAAAATCCACGCGCCCATTGGTGGGATCAAACCTGAACGCATTCCGCAACCATAAAGTCATGCTTCCCTTGCGTCGAGTCGGACTACTTTGAAAAACACTCAAGTTCAACCCCAAGTTTGGTAATTATTAAATATTTCGTTTCTTCAGTTATATTATTCATATTCGCACACATGAACTTTTCTTCTTTTTTTTTTTTTTTTGTAAAGAAACTTCCTATGAATTCATGGGATCTCAAAACTTATTACTCTGGTCTTTTTTTTTTTTTTTTTTTTTTTGGCGTGGAGTGCAAATACTTCCTTTACCTACCAGGCGCGCGGTACAGAAAGTTAACCGCCAAAAATCGTAGGATAAAAAGAGTAATGAAACTTGTATAACCTTTCGTTATTACACACGCACATTAACATTAGTTTATCCTTTAAGTCTAGGCGGCCCCAAATATTAATATTGAAGTTATGAATTCCATGGCAGATTGACTAAGTTGCATATGGCTGAACTTTAGTGTGAAATAGATGATACCATATCACGGTTAGTAAGTTTAATAAGAATGCAATTAATGAGGATCACAATGTGTAGTTTCTAACAGCAAAGCGCTAGCAGGTAAAAAGATTATCTGTAGCCTTGGATGTCTCAAATTATTAAATTTAACTTAGAGGGCGCATCAAATTATTCGTAAAAGCAACATCTATCATGTTTGATGAATAGCACACTTAAGAATTCTTGAGATGGCAAAAAGAACGATAGATGACAGAATTTTGTAGAGCGAATCTTCTGTCTGTTTCCTTATCTTCCGTAATGACCTGCTTCAGCAGCTATCTTCTCCTAACTGCTGCATCATTAGCTCTGGGAATATTTTCTTTTAGTAGTCACATTTCTATCTTTGCGGCATAATTTTATTTTAGTGCGCTAGTATTGTACGTCTTGTTGCTAATGACACACCGCTGGTGGCAAAAGCTCCCTTTTAAGGGATAACACGTCTGAGTTTTTAGATGAAAATGACATTTTCGATTTTTTAATTTATATATTTATTTACAGACACTTGTGAATCATTTTGACCTACAATTTTTCACAGTCCGCTTAAAAATCCAGCAACATATTAAATCATTCATGCGCCGCCTGTAAACTCCAATTCTCCTTTCTGTTGCCTTTCCCCCCCCCCTCTCACTTTTTCATTTTTATGTATAAATTTATTCCCTTTGCATGATTTGTATGCAAATTTGCTTACCTAATCTCAAGTATGCCATCTTTATATTCAACCTTGCCTTTTACGATTGGCTTATACATTGGAAAATAAGAATTAATTTACATTGAAAAACAACGATAATTTCAACACCCATAATTTCATAAATATAGAAATTTATCTTTCTGCAACTAATAACACCAATTTAAACCAAATACTTATATTATTTTGATTATAGTCAAGTGTCAGAAAATGTCACTATCACACTTATCTGAAACCTTTGAATGCCTAAGGCAGTTTTAGAAAATTATTTTTTTCGCTAATTAAAATATTTAATTATTATGCAAGAAATCTTTGAATGCCTTAGGCAGTTTTAGAAAATTATTTTTTTCGCTAATTAAAATATTTAATTATTATTCAAGAAACTACTTTGAGCTAGAAATTTCAGATTTTGCAGTCACTTTTTAGTCATACTAAGTGCAAAAATGTTCAATTAAATACTAAAGAAAAAAAAAAAGTTAGAACACTAAGTTCCATTGTAATTAGTGAGCTAACGGGTGTCGAACACCATTTATACAGGCAGGTGTTCCAAAACGACATCGAACCACATGTGGACATTGTTGACGGATCCTATTAGTTTTCAATGCCAATAAAGGTACATCAAACGCCTCGTGATTACCCTGGATAAAGTAAAGGCTCATTGCCCCGCCCACGCTAACGGAGGTAGGGAAGCACTGAGTTCGTCCGTTTCATTAGTTTTTTCGAAAACATACTCATATGCTGCAAAACTATTAACGAACATTAACGGATTCCTTGCCTTTCGAAATCTTCTAAATAACCTATAGTTTTAGTTAATAGTTTATTTTTCCAACAAGCAATTTCATCAAACAAAGAATGAAAGGAAATGTCTGGGAAAATAAGGAGGACAACATTATTAACATATTTTAGAAGAAATTTAACCTTAGTGATCTTGAGGATGCAGGTTAGTAACTGATAACAACTCAGACAAGAATACAAGCAAACGATTGTAGATAAAGTAAAACAAAAATAAATCCATTTTACAATGAAATAATAGGTTTATTTCACTGTCTTTAACTCGTAATACTAAATTAAATGTTTGTATGTTTAACACCAGTTCTTGATATTTACATCAAGTTGCCGAGTTTAAATACTATTAGGATAATTACAAAATAATTAGGATAATATGTACAAGATACTCGTGGTTAGGACAAAATACGTATGTTTTGCATTCAAAAGAACCTCGAAAGTGTTCGTCAGTGGTAGTCTTTTGAGTAACCTGAAACCAAGGAGAGATTTGCTGGTAAGTGTTACCGAACAAGGAGTAATCCGTTTGTTTTTTTGACACACACTTGCCAGGAACATTCTCTGAGCCCTGAGTTCGCACACACTGGTGCTTCGTGCGCTGCCTAATCACAAAATGCTGTAATTTTCAGTGTTACATAAGAACATGCAACAAAGAGTTTCGAAACTGCGATACCAAACGTTTAACTACTTCGAGTTTACGCCATAAAGTAATTCTTCGATGTCTTTTCCAAACAGCCTGCATATCCATATTGCTACACAGCAAACTATACAATCTTTAACGTTTGCTATTTAGTTTACAAATATATGGATTGACTGATTGAATGGCTGGGGCGGGGAATTTTTCTCTAGCCAGAATTATTCCCTATCCCCCACAGAGTCTGGAAGTTTGTACGCGAGCGTGAATGTGTGCGTGTTTTGAGTAAAACAAAATGATTTAAACCAACGTAAAAGAACCTACAGACAACGAGTTGTTTGAAGTGGAAAGCCCCCGATATAACATTAGATGTTAAAGGGGGCTATATAAATGAATATATTATATGAATATTTAGGCATGCTCTGGACTGCATTCTACCTAAAACTTGTATATGGAGATTTTACTGGGAATATACGTTTTCTGAAGAAGCTCACACGGGTTAATAGCAAAAATCATTTGATTTTAAAAGTTGTATGATTTTACATAAAAGTAAAAGGGAGGCTTGACAAATAAAACAAGGAAAAAGAAACAATGAAGATTTTCTATGCTTATTGTTAAAGTAATACTTTATGAAAATTACACTTCATATGACATTTGCTTTTGTGCTGCTTACTTAGTGAGGTCCTCTCCTAATCTTTAACGTCTAGGTTATAACGGCGGCGTTTCCTTTGTAACAACCATTTATGGCAATGTGTTCGCCCATTTACTTTTGTATTTCTGGGCTAATGTTTACTTTATCTACACGTTCTATGTGCCTACACAGTGTACCTAAAAATTCGATACCGACATTTCACCGGAAATATATGCTTAGAGACTTCCAGAAAAAAATAAAAAAAAAAAAATGTCGGTGTGTGTGTATGTGTGCGTGCGTCTGCGCGCGCGCGTCTGTGGGGCATAGCTCAAAACCGTAAAGTCCGTTAAATACCAAATTTATTATTGTTCAGCATCTTTCAAGGATGCGAGTCGAAGATTTTCACTCCACCCTCAACTACCCTTTATATGGAACATTTTTCTTAAAGTTTGATTTTCTCAAAAATAGCTCTAGCGATTCTAATTAAAATATCGTCGCTCTCCGTGGAGTAATGGTTACCATGCTAACTTCGTATACCCAAGGTCGCGAGTTCAAACTCGGCGGAGGACAATCCTTAGCATGGTTTCAGAAGGGAAGTAAAATCGTTGGTCCGTACCGTAGATTTACGGCACTTAAAAGAACCTCAAGCCTGATAAAAGAGGCCTCTGAGCAAAATTAAGCGGTCTTTCACACCTTGAATTTTCTGGGAATATCCTGTATGAATTTTGCGGAATTTTGCATAACTGGTAAACCGTAAAAGATAGACAAAACTTACTCCACAAAAAATGTAGAGCTGGTTAAATCACACAATCTATGTTATATGCATTTTTTTTTTGTGGAGTTAACCTTATAATCTTTGTTATTGATTTCAGTTTTAAAAAACTTAGACTTTTCTCTTACGCGAACTTGTCAACACCTGGCCACGCAGAGTAACGTCTTTTTATGCCGCAACCACATTGTGAAGCATTTGACTGCCGGTTTAGCCTAGACCCTTATTTCCCTTCTACTTATAAGAGCTAAGTAATAAAACCGTTTCTGCTAATGTTTATCTCGGTTAACATGAAGTAGATAGAAGAATAAGCTTACTAACAATAATTTGTTACAGAGATGTAGAGAAATTAATGTGAATGGAGCACATCAGATTTGTTTAAGGTTTACACTCACTTATTCACCCTGTCATTCATACTTCCAGACTCTGTGGACGGTAGAGGATAATCTTGAGCAGAAGCAGATGCTCTATCGAGTGAGCTACGGGGTCAACCCTAATGAGTAATGAGCAGAGCCCGGATTTGTATGCAAAAATAAATGCCAAAATATGCATAAACGAAATGCAAAATAAAAAAGATTTGCTTAATAATTATTCTCATGAGTTCACCATTTAATTATAGTTTAAAGCATTAATTAATTAAATACGTTTTGAAATTATTTACAATAATTAATAATACCTGCAGTTATACTTTATTATTATTACTAATTTATATTGCGCTGTTTTAATTTTAAGAACGAATGAGTTATATTAGCGACTCACCCTATTGTCTAATACTGCTGTTGCAATAGACGAGAAATGTCATCCTGAGGTTCTCTGCAGTGAAACGTCTTCGTTTGGCACTAAAGAAGGTTTTATAGAGTGAAAAAGAACTCTCTATATTACAAGATGTCACCGGTGCATGAGAGAAACTCCAAAGCTCTTCTTCAGCGAACTCTTCTTGTACTTCACACGTTTCTCCGGCCAGCTATTTTGCAAGTCCACAAATTGTTTTATAGCCTATATTTTTACCAAGAACTGCGTTCAACTTATCAAAAGCAATTTTTGCAACTCCGTGTGTTTCGAAGTGTGATTCACTAGGGACAATGAGTGTTCTAATGGACTAATCTTAAGCCTGCAGTTCCTTTATGATTTCTGATAGCAGTGAAAAGCGGCTACATACGGACTTCAATTTATTTTCTGTATCAACTGAGTTGAAGCACTCTTGAGCTATCTTTATAGAAGCTGCATCTTCCGGATCTAAACTATTTACTGTTCTTTTCACATCATTGAAATATTTGGCATAGTAACATGCAGCCTCCAACCACGAACCCCACCATGTTAAAACAGGCTGATGAGGTAATGATAACTTTGGAACCAATTCCCTGAAAATTGAAACTCTAGCAAGTGCTTTAATGGAAATGTTCTTGACATTGCAAAGAAGACGATCAACCTCTGGATACTGGGATCTGTCTCTGCTACGCGATGTAGCCCATGGGCTAAACATGTATTTTATACCATCTGGCCACAAAAAGGCTAGGGATTCGTTGAAGAATTTTGCAGTTGTAGAATGTTTTACCCTTTCCCGGCTTATTGCACTCACTAGTGCACTACGCGCACACACACACACACAGTGGCCTGCGCTACTGTGGTCTCGTCCACCGAAATCCAGATCTTTTCATGTTTTAACGCTTCCCGAATTTCTCAAATAACTTGGTTGAAATACTCGGGTACACACGTTTTGCGAAGGGTAGATTCGTCAGGCACTATTTTATTAGAGTGCTGTTTTTAAAAAGTTTTAATATGGATATTATTTATTTTCCAAAGAGGAATGATTGCACTTATAAATGCTGAGCACACTTCCTTGGCGAATAAGTCACAAACCTTTTTTTTTTTTTTTTTTTTTTTTGCCTCACAGTGTTAAGATGCTGTACTGCTTGGAACTTTTTGTCAGAAGCAATACTTCGTTCACATGACAGACGAAATAATACTTGTCCATCCTCACTAAAATTATCACTCCCGAACTCCGTAACATATTTACGTAACACAGACGAATTTTACTGGTGGCTTAACGAAGCAAAGTGTTTTTTACCACTTACTGTTACTTCTGAACTGAGATTACAACTGCAAGTAAACGTGACCAAACACATCCAGCAGATATGACAGCATACCTCAGATGACATCACGCTCTGAAGGGGAACGCTAGCTTCTGTTGAAACACGAGTAAACAATTAGCTGATACAACGAAATCGCATAACTGCAGTCACTAGTCGTCATGTCAAGACAAAAAACTATTCCTTGTGCGAACCAAGTTGAGTTTTTATTTAGGCTAGAAATGAAATATATATGTCATTACCTGATAAATTTTAAGATTGCAAAATCAGTTTCTTCCCAAAAATATGCAATTATATGCATTTTAAAACTGCATTAGTGATCTCTTAAAGGCGAGAATGGTAAAGAATACTGCTACTGCATATATTTAGACTATTAAAAAACTACATTTTGCATACAAATCCTGGCTCTGGCAATGAGGAATTTTTGGCAGAATTTTGCCCCAACTCTAGCACATGTAGTAGCAGATGAAATGTTGGCGCCGGAAGCACGTTTTGTTTTCGCCTGGAAATGCGTACTCGTCTTGTGAATCTCCGAGGAGGGCTGTTCACTTTGTCTTCGCAGTCCGTGAAACCTCTCGCTCAAAGTTAAGAGCTACTTAATGCTCCGTCTAATAACTCTTGGAATCGAAGCTGATGCTTCCCTGGGCCCTTGAGTTCCACATTCAGGTTATACTACCTGCATCGGAGGTCGATAGTATCCTTTTGCATCTCAAGAGGAAATTCGCCCTGTCTTCACGCTCTTATTGACCTAATTAGTTACACAAGCATTACCTATTTGTCCCTATACATTATTTATCATTAAGAGCAGTTCTCCCCCATACGAAAAGAAAATCGTTACTCAGTGTCTCAGCATGGCTTCCTTCGGAAGGGAAGTAAAGCCGTTGGTCCCGTGTCGTAGATTTACGGCACGTAAAAGAACCTGAAGCCTGAAAGAGAGGCCTCTGAGCAAAATTGAGCGATCTTTCACGCCCAATTTGGAATGGGACGTTGAGAACCACAGCAGTTAAAGAGCGTCCATAAATAACACGCCATTTCATTTCGTTACTCAGTGTACCATAAACATTTTTATTAAGCTTGTTTATATTTAACTAACACCTTAATTGCTGGCTTGAGTGGTTTACATTTATGATTTTCTATTCTTATTTACTGATACGTTTAACACTTACTTTCCTATCACGTACGATGTACAAAATAGGTAGAGAAGGCACTACATTGCACTCAAATATTCAATTTCGAAATTTCACCGGAAATACATGTTTTGAAATCACCAACAAATAAAAAGCAGCCGCTTTAGAAAAAGGTACGCCTATGTTTATATTTGTGAACAGCTTAGCTAAAACGAAAGTTCAATTCAATACCAAACTTGATACTTAAATTAAGCATTTCCCAAAATGCGACATGTTGTCCATCCCAAACTACTACTAATGTAACATATTTTGAAACTTTTGATGTTCTCAAAAATGGATGCAACGATTTGATTTAAAGTATCCTATGATTAAGACATTTTACGCCAAATTAAATGTGTAGATATTGAATTTTCTGAGAATACACTCTAAATTTCTATTTATTCTGGGCGAGGTTTTGTGTAAGTGGTAAAGCATAATCGACAGAGAAAATTGTACTATTTGCACAAAAATTTAGATCTTGTTAAAACACAAAACTTAAGACTAAACTTTTTTCTTTTGCTTTTTAAGTTATACTGAACATCGTTAGTCACTTCTTCTGGTTAAGCAAAGAGAACAGTATGTCAAGGCAACACGCAGCAACCAGCTATTGAAAGATTTGAATATGCGTTCTGTCTAGTGTAATCCCTTACTCCCGAATATCTAAAAGGAAATTATATAATACAAGTATTTCTGCAAATGTTTATGTCGTTAAACGTGAAATAGAAAAAAAAAATCTGATGTATTACACCACATGACTTTCTCTAGCTCCTCTACAAAACTCCTACAAACGATTATTCTTCTTTGTACACAACGCTAATCGAGATAAATATTAGCAGAATGTTATTACTTAGTTCCTAATAAGTAGAAGAGAATAAGGGAATGCGCTATGCTAAAATGATTGTCAAATGTTTTAAAAGCTATCGTTATGCGATTGTCATTGCAAATCACTTCTTTGCTTGGCCAGGAGTAGAACAAAAGAAAAGCGGACACTCTCTGTCTGACAAAAGTTGAAGTACTTCACAATTGAAACCAATAACAAGGAATATCTCAGAAACGGTTACCTCCACGACAAAAACGTAAAGGACATAAATTGTGTGTTCTGTCGTGATGTACTTTTTTTGTGTAGGGAGTTTTTTTCTATCTCTTACGGTCCCCTGAGTCCGAAAAAAGCATTAAAAAAAAAGTGTGTGTGTGTGTGTGTGTGTGTGTGTGTGTGTGTGGACAGCATAGCCCCTAAACGAAAAGACCGTTAAATACCAAACTTGGTATTTAGGTTTAGTATCTTCCAAGGATGCGACACGAAGCTTTAAAAAAAAAAAAAAAATCCCCGTACTAAAAACTACCCTTTACATGGAACAAATTTCAAAAATTTTGATTTTCTTAAAAATGGTCAACGATTTTGGTTAAAATCCCGTATATTAAAGCTATTTATGTCCGAAATAAAATGTATATCTCGAATTTTTGGGGAATAGACTTTTAAGACCTCTTTATTGTGGATGCATTTTACTTAACTGCTAAACCGTAAGAAATAGAAAAAGACTCACTACACAAAAAATTGCACATCACGACAAAACACACAATTTATGTCCTTTACGTTTTTTTTTTTTTTTTTTTTGTTTTTTTTTTTTTGTGGAGGTAACCGTTTCTGAGATATTCCTTGTTATTGGTTTCAATTGTGAAGTACTTAAACTTTTCTCAGACAGGGAGTGTCCGCTTTTCTTTTGTTCTACTCCTGGCCAAGCAAAGAAGTGATTTGCAATGACAATCGCATAACGATAGCTTTTAAAACATTTGACAATCATTTTAGCATAGCGCTTTCCCTTATTCTCTTCTACTTATTAGGAACTAAGTAATAACATTCTGCTAATATTTATCTCAATTAGCATTGTATACAAAGAAGAATAATCTTCTGTAGGTTTGTAGATCAGCTAGAGAAAGTCATGTGAGTGTAACGCATCAGATTTTTTTTTTTCAAATATTTTCCTTTTCTCTAAAATGGCTCTTAACGATTTTGATTAAAATTCTAAGTATGTTTATAAGCATGCTCTCTATATTTTGAATTCCATAAACGTGATAAGATGACTTCATGAATAATTTTACAGATTTAAACTATAAAACACAAGTAATATAGTATGTGTGAGATATACTGCTAGATCAAACTTAACAATGTGGATTTGTTGTTTTGATAGATATTCGAATAATTTTAATTTCTTAACACGGTACCTTTTGCGAGCTCCACTGGCTTCTCCTTGTGTTTGCAAAATGTCAAGTGTGTACAAAATTTCTTGTGGATTCATAATTTATTCTCCCGTTTTAAACTCTAATTTTAACAATTTGTTTAAAGAACGCAATAGTAAGTACCACTGCAATTGAAAGAAACAAACTATACCGAAAAATAGTGATTGATTTTACTGTACCGACAAGGATTTCATTGAATTCAGAAATAATTCTGTAAATTTGAATAAATCGCATTCATTTATTATCAAATCAATCTACAGACATTAAACTGTAAAAACCCTTACACATATACGGACACACTATTGCACTTCTGTATGACCGAATTTTTTTCAACACGAATGGGAAAAAAAATTGATGTTTTCCTTTCACGTGGCTTTCTCTATTAATATTGTTACAAAAGCTATAAAAGCTATACATTTTATTTGTTATGCAAATATCTTTAATATATAAAGCCGTTTTTGAGAAAATAAAAATTTTCGAAAATGTTCGTGTCGCATCAGTGGGAGATATTAAATTTAAATACCACATTTGGTATCTTACGGACTTTTCGTTTTTAAATTATCTGTACACACACACACAACCATTCTCTCTCTCTGTTGGCTATCTCTAATTTTTTTAAATAACTATGGCGGTGCCAATATATGTATTTACGGTGTAATCTCAGTGTCCAATTTTGGGTGGAATACAATACCTTCTCTACCTACCATGTACATTGTACATCGGGCCGAGAAAGTTCACATCCAGTCCAGTTCACATCTCATAAACTCAAGTTTACATATAGACAGAATTGAAGAACGAAAATTTCACATCAAAAGCCCTCTGCCCTCTTTCAATTGGTGGCGAACTTGGGAGGTGTCTCGAGATCGCCATCATCCATCATTTGTCTTTCCATCAATATGCACGCCCACATATGAGGTTTCCTTTTCCTCTACCAAGAGAAGGCAACGCGGACGCTATGAAAACAGTTTTAATTGCTCAAAGCAGCAAGGCGCTTCTTTTAGGCGTTAAGTCTGGCGCGTAATAAGGGGCAATGCCCTCACCCCACGGCCACTCCTTTCTCGTTACACCTGTTAGATTGAATTTTAAAATTTTAACGCGAATTATATATACTACAGGGATGAAATTGGCACGGCGAGGGAGTCTGCGCTGCGAAGCTTTGATCCACTTAAAACAAGAGCGTACTACAGGACTGCGAACCACTTTTCAAGAGAATATTCTGGTCAATCTGCTCCTGCAAATCCCCATATAACTATTTCGTTGACCATTTACATTAAAGATGATTATTTTTAATGGTTTCAATTCACGACCAAATAAATATTCATCCGTCGTTGCAACTTACGATCATTTTCTTTATATATATATATATATATATATATATATATATATATATATATATATATATATATATAAAATTCACTGAGGTTTATCATGGAAATTGCTATTCTCTCTACTAAGTGGCCTTAATGCATCACACATTATAGTTGTGGGAGATTAACGACCTTATGATGTCAAAATATACAATTAGTTTTACATGATGGCAGATTTTCTCATCGTCAAAGGAAATGGCAGCCTAGATAGGAATGTGTCTCAGAGCTCCCAACCTAGAGTAATATGCTGGAGAATATTGCGTGAGCAATGTCTTACTTCGATGGGTGCAATAATACATGTCATTAAAGACATACATATATTCTGAAATGGAATTCACAAAAGAAACAGAAAGTAGTAGTAGTAGTACATCAGAGTATTAGAGCGAATGAAGTCGCAGATGAAGAGCAAAGGAAGCTACAAGATAATCTTAATCAGATATAAGATTGCTACGTCTCACCAAGATATCGCCAGGAACCTAGGAACTAAACTGGATGAACATTGGCGTCGTAAAATATTTGAAATAGAAAAAACAAGAATCCGATATCCAATCACATCCCTCAAGAGCAAAGAACACATTTTAATTTCCCGTCTGAGGATATACTCCACTCACCAAGAATGAACCGACGTAATATACACACTACAATATGAGACAGTGTATCGGGTACATTTTAGCAGTATGCTCACTATACAGTAGTGCCCCGATATTTCGAGGTGCCGTGTATTTTGAGCTGGTCTTGAGAAAATTAACATTTTACATAAAACTAGAGTTAACACCCATTATACGTTGTCCGCATGTACGCTCTTACGCTCTGCCGAATAAGTTACATTTTGAACTTTATTTCAATTTTCCATTTACGATACAGGTAAACAAACCACTTAGGGTTTTCTAATGCATAGAAATAACCTTGGCCTCATACTGTTAATGCATTTCTATTAGATTGGCAGGTTTGGAGGAGTGCGCTTGCTCTATCTTTGTCGACCCTTCACTATTTGGGACCGCGTATCAATCAAGTGTACAGTGCATACTATCCTTTCACAAAAAATAATATACTGGTACAGTAATCTACTCAGCGAAAATGGTCATTAAAATACGCATAAGTAAAAAACTACACATTATACAGCAGCAACAGACATGCAAATGGTATGTTCCTGTACATACTGTACTGAAGTGAACCCACTATATAACATAGGTATGCACTATTTTGCTTTATTTATTTTAATCATTATTGTGCTCAAACATTTATTCAACATTTACCCATTTAGTGACATTTCCGTATAGTAATTCGAGGTAGCTTCAGCCCCAATTAGCTCGAATTGGCAGGGCTCTACAGTATTCCAAATATTGAGAGCTACACAACCTTCACACAGAATTCTATTATCGGAACCCACCAGGACAAGGAACTTCATATGCTTCATGAAATCAACCGATCTTATCCATCCCATTTAAGGAGGAAAATTAATCTGATATCATACAAGTAAACATCATCGACCAGGAAGGAAAACATCCTAATTAACCCTAATTGCAATTTAGTGTTTTATTTTATTATCGTATTATATACAATATAACCAAGATTAATTATATGAATCATGCATTCGATTCAGTACGTCTGTCGCATGATGATCTCTGAAGTCAAGCGACGTAAAATAAAAATTTAAATAAAAAATAAATACATGTTGCGTTCATATGCATACTTTTTTGAGACTGTTAATATCAACAAGATAATGTAAGGCTAGCTGGTCTACTTAATTACAATAATTTAATAAATTTGATTTGCACTCCCATTATTAAGGAAATGAGTCTACTTTAGTATATTTATATTGGTTATCCCTCCTGTTACTCTTATTACTGTAATTCCCCAGAGCTCCAAATATTCCTAATAAAAGATGAAGACTTCCGAGAAATTCAAGCAAAAATACAAAACATCGAACATTTTGAAAATTAACTCTACCATAAAGAAAAGAAAAAGCCTAACAATTTATCAAAATCTGTACACGTTATCGAGCTTACATTTTTACTTATAGCTAAGTATTCCCCGACTATCTCCGGTTGTTTTCCAGTTGTATAAAACTATCTTGCTTCCACGACTTTACTCGCTTGGTTTTTTAACTACAAATACGAATAAATACATTTCACTTGTATCTTCCCGTTCTTTGTGAAATTATTGTACAATGGTCCTCTCCTTTACCTCTTAAAATTGTAGTTACCCCAGTTATTCTCAATAACGGACGAAAACTCGATATTCAGACTAATGGATATGAAACTTTGGCGAAAGATTAAACTTCCTGAACCTCCTTCCGACAGTCTCCCAAGTTCTGGAAATACTGCAAGGCTTATAAGTACACTTTAAGCGTGGACTCTTAAGTAGGAATGGTCTAGTAATTTTTAAGGTATGATATTAGGCTAAATTTTAACCCGTTGTATATTTGGTTTGTTTTCTTATATAAGGGTAATTCGAAGGTTTTTGTACCTGGAAACGTCAGTGCAAACATCTGTATAAATAGAATAAAGGTTACTCCGAGCATTTGATACTGTTGTTGCAGAGCTGAAATGGCAGAAAATCCTGTGGAAAAGGCATATTGCGTGTTGGAATTTGCTAGAACGCAATCAGCAACTGTTGTCCAACGACATTTTAGAACACGTTACCACAAAACGCTACCGATTAGACAGTCAATCTACGACTGGTATAGAAAATTCGAGACAACGGGATGTTTGTGCAAAGGGAAGAGAGATCGGGAAGACCAAGAGTTTCGGAAGAAAACGTTGAACGTGTTCGTTCTGCCTACATAAGAAGCCCACAGAAATCGACATCTAGGGCAAGCATGCAATTACAAATTCCACAGCAAACTGTATGGAAAATCTTGTGGAAGCGACTGCACATGATGCCTTACAGATTACAGATGTCGCAGTTTCTGAGTGAAGAAGATAAGGTCATACGGCGTGACTTTTGCATAGACATGTTGCGACATGATAAAGACGATGCTGGTTTTTGTGAGCGCATAATTTCATTTTTGCGTACTATATATCTCAAGCATAGACTATCAATCAAACGTTAAAGAAAATTTTGAGAAAAAAACCTGAAAATTTCCCAAGAAAACGATAGATTAGCGTGGGACGAATTTCATTAAATATGATGGACCACATTTTTATTTTAATTGTGGTACCTACAAGCATGTATACATATATATATATGCAGACATTTTTGCTTCTAAAATTATGTTTTCCAGGTTTAGAGACCTTTTCGGTGAATCTGATACCCACCTTTGATTAGATTGCTGCTCTACCTCCACAGGTAAGCGGCGTAGAGAAAAGGCAGAGCGCTAGATGGACATTTCTATGCTTACAGTGTTCAGTTTTCTTTCCTAAGAAAGAAACCACTTTTACGTTAACAGCAGATGACGTCGATATCAAAAGTTACGTGCATCGAAGTTAAGCATTTCATATCATTAACATTGCGCTTATTTGTCAACATCTTTTGAGGCCTTTGACTAATAATGCAAACTCTACTTTTCCGGTCTTGTCTGCTCGTTTTGTTTGAATCTACTTACCATATTCTCCGAATTTCAAACTGTTATAAAACTGACGAACTTCTTTACGCCGCCATTTTAACCGGATGCCTGCTGCATTGAACTCACGAGCTTAAATGACATTTTCACAAATGGGAATGACAATAATAATCAGAACAAAAAATACAAGCACAGTTACCATGTAGCGTCTGAATTTTATTTTAGTAGCCCCTTCCCTACACTTTGTGCGATAAATGACAAAACCAATTAGCATATAAAACTGCTGAAAAAGGATTATTTCATAATACGAATGATTGCGTTCGTACGCAACTCTCAAGTGCGAAAGTTCATAGTCAGGAAAGAGTGGTATTATGAGCTTATCGATGTCAGCAATCAACTTCTCCGCGTATATTAGTTTCGAATATGTGAACTCGCTTGTTTTTAATCTAAATCCTGTGTCCATAGTTTCTGCTGTATCATTTCTGTGTCTATTTTTTCGTTCATTAACATTTCAAATTAAAAATGGTATTAGTAAACAATCTTTAGACAAACACTAATCGCCGAGGTATGAACATATGAAGTTTTATCGAGCATTAGTACTCTAACAAAAGCCGATATTGCTCCATTATTCATTGTAAAATATTCAGCATATTTTAAAGCTCGTTTAGGCAGTTTACTTAATGACAAAGATGTTCATACATGGTTATTAAGAATAATTCCACTTCGTTTCAGTTTTCAAAAGACGAAAAAGTACTGCAGAAAAAAAAAAAGCAAAAAAAGAAAAACGTTTTACACAATTTATTCTAAATAACGTTTTTGTGGCAACGGCTATTTTCGAAAAATCCGTTATTAATGTTTCGAATAAATCAATAAGTTGTCATTCTTCTCAAATATTTTCGATTGTCAGTTGTTACTCGCGATTGCATTTGATATACTGAAAGACCAGCATATAGCGTCCAGTTCTTTAAATCTGATTCATTATCCTTTTTGTATCTATAAAGGACATGTGCAACATATCCATTTCTCCAAATATTTGCCTGGATTAAAATGAATTAAGATAGAAATATTAAAAATAATTGCTATAGCTACCAATAAACGATAGACGGTAGATTAATGCCACACACTTTTTACGCGCCTGACCATGCAAGGAGAACCGAACTTCAACGCCATCATTTAGCGACCATAGTGATTTGACTAGCTTTAGCCTATATTCCGTTATTTCTCTTGTACCGGCAAGGAAATAAGTAGCTAATAATACAATTTCTGTTATATTATCTCAATTAGCATGTAGTAGATAGCAGAATTCGCCTTCAAATAATACATTCTCAGTTTGGTGTTCTTTACGGGTGGAAAGCGCGGAGTTTAGAAGAGGTTCCGAATTCGAAATCCGCTCCCGTCTGCTGCATTTTTATCTGCTATACTATTGTACCTACTTTGTAGAGGCACTACTCATAACTGTCAGTCTGAGTGGCTCAGTTGATTAGGCGCTGGTCTATGGATTCAAACCCGGCCTAGACCAAAGATTTTTAAAATTTATGGGCGTAAAAGCTCTATATAAGTAGATTTACTGGCATGTAAAAGAACTCCTGTAGCCCGAAATTCCGGGCTCCCGTCGGCGTTGATATGATCCTGGAAATTAACAGTATCATTAACTAAAAATAATTTCTATTTAACTCTTATCCAAAATTTGTAGCACTCCTAAAATCCCTGAGATACAACCAATAGTATTGGCGATCCATGCGCAGCTACGAGATTTAATTTGAAGAAAAGGACTGGAATTCGCAAACACTGTATATACAAATTTCATCCGGATAGAGAAACCTTATTAGGTTATTCGCAGATATTTCAAGATATAGATAGAACTTAATACCCATTTACTTGAGAGATTGTTTAATAAAATAGCGAGCGTCAATATCTTGAAATGTTTGCACTCTCTGACATAGTTGCATTTTATGCAACATTACCTAACTAAACGCTAACGTATTCCATGGGGAATTAAAAGCTAAAAACCTCTTTATATAATTATATAAAATGTATTTATTCACAATTAAATGACCGGTGCTAGGGCTAAACTTCAAGCCGCAATTCAAAACAAATAGAATCATAATAATGTATTGGTTATCTTTTCCTCAAAACGAGATAATTCCCTCGTAACAATCCACGATTGACATGAGCTCTTGAACTTAATCGCTAATACTTAATGGTTACGTCATGGAAGTAATCTCTATGAATAATTTTATTTCTGTTCCATTTGGATTACACTTATTAAAATTAAGCTAGCATTGAATTCAAATTAGAAATAGGTACTTTACATAAACGTTATTTCTACCAGTTTTACGAGTACATTTTATTTATACACTGATATAAATATGCAACAAGGAGCGTATTATGAAAACAATAGATCCGGGATGCAATAGCCCGTTGTACTTGAAAATTAAGCATTAATATTTATAAGAGTAATTTATTTAAGTTCTTGGAAATTGTACGAATTCTTTTACAAAATACAAGTCTTAAATCATCCAAACAATCCTCCTATTAGAGTTTCTCGTGGCTTTTAAGCTAATCGTTATTAAAACGAACTGCATTTCTTATTACATATCAGTTAATTGCACTCCATATTAACGTAAATTATGACTCATATGGAAAGTGATTTAGGATGAATGAGAAACAAAACGGTGCGACAAAAGCTAACTGAGCCAGGGGTAACAGGTTCAATTTTCGGCTGAGGCGGGGTATTTTTCTTTAATTAGAACCATCCCCCCCCACACACGCACACACAAAGTCTGGAAATATGAATGTGTGTGTATAAACCTGGAAAAAAAAAAAAAAAAAAAAAAAAAAAAACAGCGTTAAGAAACCCTACAGTTCAGCGAGAAAAACAGCAGCAATTGTTATTAAGTCAAAGACCCAGATATCACCGTAAAAGTAGTAGTAATAGTATTTTCTGTATCTCCTAAGTAGAGCAAAGGGAATCATTACGATGTTACCAAGATTCGATTTGAATTTCTAGTACGTGAGTTTGTCACTGTGGGATCAGCTAGTTTTCACTGGAGGGCGAAATCGCGATTTGCGGAAACTTTTGTCCACGAACCTTCTTCTTTCAAGGTATAGGATTCTTTTTATGTGCAAATAACCATTACACGGAACCACCGGCTTAACTTACCTTCTGAAGGAAGCCATGCTAAGGATTTTTGCGTCGGAAACACATCTACCACCTCCCGCCAGATTTGAACCTGTAATCTTGGGTTTTAGAGCATGGTAACCACTACACCATGGAGGATGACACAAAGACGATAAAGAGGATATAAATGAAAGAATTAAAAAAATAAATAAAATAATTGGAGCCGGAAGCATCTAATCCTCGAATCCTCTGATGCTTTCAAAACTTAAACTATCCAGTTTCATTTTTAGAAATGAGATGTAAGTATAAGTTTCAATCCTATGAGCAGGTTCCACGTTCTGATTTACAAAATCAAACTCAACAACCAACGATATTGGATTGTACATGTCCAAACCTCTACGATGTGTAGCTGTAAGGGTATCAGTGCCATAGGCCAGTAGCATTTATTATTATTGTTTATTATTATTATTATTGTTTATTATTATTATTATTATTATTATTAAACTCTGGACATTTTGCTTGGAAAAAAGCTGATTTTAGGGAATGCAAATGCCTGGATTTGCACTAAATTTATTAGTGTGTATATCCAGATTTCTCCCTTGTGGTTGGACTACCCCCTCCCTCCAGAGAGTTAAATCGAAGAAGTTGCCTCACTTTAGGAGCTCAATGCATTCTACAAATCGTTAGAAACATCAATTCTCCCTCTGTCTGTCTGCCTGTCTGTTTGTACCTTGGTAAAATGCTATGATGCTAACAATTAGCTGCATGACTACTCACACACAAGCATCCTAAAACTATTTATATTATGCTTGTCAGTGAAAAATAGATCATTTCAGCCAGAAATTCCGTCTGCCCTCGTTTCCATTCCAGCCTCAGAAATGTTTTTTAGTTTGGTGATTGAAGTAGACCCTAACAGATATTAACTATTCCAGCGTCTGAAACAGAAATATCTGCATTGGACCTTTGTTCTACCAAAACGCCTTGATAGCCTTCTCATCTGTCGCTCTAGGACATGTTATATTCTTTCCCGGCTACTTCACAAGTTTAAACAAAATGAAGAGGGATATATGTGGATTTTACTCATAAACCATTCGAATCGGTTTAGTTGATGTGATGAATATTTACCCAAAATGGCCAGAGGGGACATAACTATTTATATCACTGGCAGCCGGTCCCAAAGGATTATTTGTATCGTATGTATTGTCCGCATTTAAATTATAACAGAATATCGATTAGGGCCTTTGGGTTGTATTTAATACAACCCCGAACCAAAAAACTTTCATAAATCCGTTGGAATCGTTCACTCCATTTTTGTATGTAAACGAAATTATGCTTTTCTAAATCCTCAATAACATCTCTAATTAAGCTGTTAAGCACATCACTAGATAAAATAAATTTTAAAAAATGTCGATGCAGCGGATCTCGGCTAATAGATGCAAGCCGACAAATTAACACTAATTATACGTTCATACAGCAACAATACGAGATTCTGGGAGCTTAAGAGCACAATGCATCTTTTGTATTAATGAGGAAATGTTCACACAAGGGTGTTCATTGTATTCTCGCTTGCTCTTCACACGAAACTTCGTTCAAGCATACTCAAGATGAGAACGGAGGTAATTCATTTCCCACTACCTAGCAATGCAGGTGAAAAATGCACTTCAGTGTTGCACCTATGCACAAGCAAATCCGGTTTTACTTCACATCACTATTTTTTTTATTTAGTTCTGAGAAATCTCAAGGCGTTATTTGATGATTTTACTGTGCTATAAGAGCTGCCGCCAACATTGTTGACGATTAACATAACCTTTGTGGCAAATGTGATTTTTGCCCGTCTCATATACATGCCAACTTAAAATGGGTATATTCTAAGCTTACTTATTTGACCACTAACACTTCTAAATACTGAAACGCAATGATTTAAGGTTATTTAGCGAAAGCAGAACATGAGAAGTTCCTCGTTCCGCAAGGGGCAGCTAGATTAATGCCCATATCTTTTACATTGAACGTACAAAATAAGAACAAATAGCAAGTGCCCCATGACAGTTTCTCTGCAATTAATCCAAGTGTATTAACTTATTTGGTTCGCTAAAGTAATATCACATAAAAGATGAACAACAGGGCATTTCTAGCACCACCCATGAATGAAAAAAGGTCGTGCTTAAGGGGGTTCCTCACAATTGCATTATGAAGCCCTAAGATATATAGAATCGGTATTATTATTAACAATGGTGAACTAAACTAATATTGGGAAAATACAAGCCGAACTACATACAAATACAGTTTTAAGTTATAAAAGCTGTCATACTGATTCTATAATAAATGAAATTCAGATTTATAAGAGGAGAAATATTTTATTCTAAAGCAATACTAAAAAATAAATTGTTTTAACTTTATTATAAGTACAAAAATTATTTGTGTGTTGGAACATTCTTTCCTGTTGCGTTTTATTTAAAAATGTTGCAGAATTTCAAACTTGGATCCTCCTTGTATATTTATATAGAATACGTTTGGAGCAAGATTGCTTTAAGACAACTGGGATTCACCTACTTACTACAATTATTCAGTGAGCATGTTATATGTTTTCGTAAACTTCCACGGCCAATATTAAAATTATCTTGGTCCAGAGTTTCCGGTGTAGACCGCGTCTTAAGGCGCGGTCTACACCGAAAACTCTGGACCAAGATAACAGTGAGCATGTGTTCATTCCTTTAAAAGAAAAGTTATAATAATCTTAAATAAAAAAAAAAATGCTCAGATAATTAAAACAAGAGACATTTAAACACACAAGGGTTAAAGTCAATGGAAGCACCTGTCGCAAGTTCTTCAAAAAAAGATTACTCCAGATAAGATTTCTCGTATCGTTCAGAAAAAGTAGTTTCGTCGAGGTTCAGAGTACAGTTTCGCCATTATAACGCTACCAGCCTATCATCCAAAACAGCAATTGCAACAACAGCAGAGAAAACATGAGGAAAGACATCAAAAGAAAACACAACAAATCAGTCATTGACATCTGTCTAAAACAGAAAATTATCCCCCAGAAGCGTTGTTGAGGCCAGCCCCACCTCTTAAGACGAGGAGACGTGCCGCTAACGATGATACGAGTGATTGTGAACTTGAAACAGATAGTGCGCAAGTTCCACATTGACGATAATTCTCAATGTATACTTAATGTGATGGGAAATTCTCGCACGATGTACAATATTAAATTTTGATACAATGTGCCAGATGTAGCCAGTTGTGCCATGTTTATGTGTAAACTGTGAATACTTCTGAGCAGTTTGAATTAAATTAACCATTCGTCACTAATTATTAACATAATGTTTTCCCTTGGGGGAAAAATATTTTAAAAAATTATCTGGGTTTTAACATTATCTTAGAGGCAAACATAACTGAAGACAAATTTTAACAATTATCCATGTCTTCATAAATTACGGGGTAAAAGCAATTGCTATTCCACTTTTATTCCATTACTCTGCGCACCTTTGGTTGCAAGGGATCTTGATTTGTGCATAGCTGGAACCAATTAAATTCCACAGCAGATCATTATTTTGTGAGCACCGTCATCTTACGAAGGGCATGGGACAGACAAAAGCAACTTTGAGCACTTAAACTTTTCTTCACATCGCAATCAAAACTTTTTTCACGCTTCTTCGCAAGTTACTTTAATCCTATTTTCAAGCTAAAAGGCTTGCAGACAGTCAACAATTCCATTAACCAAGGAAGAGACCCGGCCCGGAAATCCGAGTGGTGATCAGGTTGTTCGGTTGTGGACTTAGATCTGTTCTCAAGCGGTCCAAGCAAGCAGCTTCCTGGCCTGGGGATTGCTTCCTTTCCCAACTCGCTCGCAACAACACTTGAGAAATTGAGTCCATTTGTTATTCCCTTTTCTCTTCATCTTCTACCCTTTCTTCTCCACTTCTCTCCCCCTTTTCATTCTTTCTTTTCGTTATTTATTCAATTCCAATTTTCTATTTTCATTTACAACGCCTTTTCTTACATTCTTTTTCATTTTCCAAACCTTGTTTCGTTTTTGTAGTGCCTTTTTTCTTTCCAGATCCCTTTGGTCCTTTAGTTGCTACTCTTTCTCTGATTCGGGAACTAAGAACGCAGTGGCGGATTGTCACTAGGTTATAACTATATACTATCCCTGAATTTTCCCATCTCTGTTAGTAGGTAGGAAAGTCGTTCTGAAATGATGTCGAAAAAATAAAACTGAAGACCAACTTAATTTTTCCTTTCTATTTTTTCGCACTTACTTAGGACATTGAATAATTAAAATATATTTCTGTTTAGTTCGTAATAGAAATTGAATTATTTAATACTTTTAAAATCCCAAATGACCTTGAGAGGAGGGGGGAATACGTATTTCCCTGCATTCTATAACATTTTTATGTTCATAGAAATACATCGATGTTTTTTCGGGAAGAAGTCTGCTTATGTATTAATATCCAATTTGTTACATAAGTTGAGTATCGTCTAAGGTAGCAACACAAGTGTTTGTAAGGGGCTCCTGTACAACTTAAACTACCCTTTTACATATTATGTTTGTTATTTCTGATTTCCTCAAAAATACTCTTGATTATAATGCAAATACCGTATGTATATTTCCATGATAAACTGCATGTTGTTAAATTCGCTACGTTAGGAATCACTTTTGTGTAATAATCACAGGGAAAGCAAATGTTCAAAGTGTCAATTCCCCTCACCCCCACGCCGTAGTGTTAACAGTTTTCAAAGCATCGTTTTGAACACTATATGTCCATTCAAACCACTTAGAATAATCGAAAACAATTGGAAATCATGTGCCTACTTAAATTTGGAATGTTAACGTAAACCAAAAATTACAATTAACTTACGAGATATCTCAAAATCGTTCAATGACGCTGCGACCTTTTTCCACCTATGCACTTTCAAATTTAATTTAAAAATATTATCTGTAGAACAATTTTGCGGAAATCTTTAAATGTATTACCTACTAGTGCTAATGAATACGTTTAAAACACGATGTTTGCTATTCTGCACATAAGTTACCAACGTGTGTAAAAATTATTAAGAAACCATTTTTTGTGAAATTAGTTCGTAACATATTGGCGTCCAAACCTCTTTAGTTATTATATATTGCATTAAATGTTATACAGATAAAAGAAGAGAAAACTTACCTACCCTTTCCCTTAACAGCAACGTTCTCCGTGTGTATCAACATTTTACTTTCTCTACACGCACTATGTCCATAGTGTATAGAGAAGGTATTGCACTCCACCCAAAAATTCGATACCGAGATTTCACCGGAAATATATGTTTATAAAAAGCATTTCACAAAAAGCGCGCGGGTGTGTATGTGTATGTGTGTGTGTGTGTGTGTGTGTGTGTGTGTGTGTGTGTGTGTGTGTGTATCTTCCAGGGTTGTGACACGAAGATTTTGAGAAAAATTCCCTCACCCCAACTGGGAATAGCCTCTGAAGACTACTTTATTCTGGGTCAATTTTACGGAATCTTGCATAACTGCTAAACCATAAGAGATGGACAAAAACTTACCGTCCAACAAATGTAGAGCACTTTAAAACACACAATTTATGTTTCCTACATTTTTTTCGTAGAGTTGATTGTTTTTGAGGTATTCCTTGTTTTTTGTTTCAGCTATAAAAAACTTCTACTTTTCTCATACAGGACTTTGTGAACTGGTGTCTATATAAACAAAGGAACTTCAGTCACATAGCAAACAGCTTTCGACCCCCTTATTTCGCTTCTAATAACAAGGAAGCAAGTGATAATACTATTTCTGCTAATTTTTTCTCGATTAGATGAAGTAAATAAGAGTAATTTGTTGCAGAGATGTAGAGAAAGTCATGTGAATGGAACACATAAGATTTTTAAGTTGTATCCTTACCTAATTATTACACGTCCTCTATTATTAGCCCCAGTTCCTCCACCTCTGCCAATCGAAATGTTTACAGATTTACCTCCCCCATGTTAACTATTCTGGATGAGGATATTCCCAAATCAGGAGTACAGGTTGCGTACATCTGATTATATGCTTTTCTGATTCTCGGCAGCATTTAGATTTTCCGTCCATAAACTGTGAAACCCTTCTTCAACAAAGACAATGTCGCGATTCCATTGGTAAGTTAAAATTTTGAACTAATTAAGTACACGCCAAAATTGCACAATCCAAAAAGTTGCAAAATACTGGAACCTTAGTGTCATCATGATTCCAGGGAGGTCACTCGGGGCGTTGGATTGAAGAGCTGTGCAATATGCATCAAGGTTTGTTTTCGTGCATATATCCCATTCAAGCCTAAGGCACCAAAGGCAATAATAATTAAAAAAACAAAAAAGCTGGCAAGCAGCAATACATACGTAAAACTAATTTTCCGCTTTGCGGTAGGTACAACAGTTGTCCTGAATAATTTATGCGAAATTGGGTAAATTTACTGTAGGCAAACATTTGGTGCAACAAAGATTCAACTACCATTGAGTTTCCTCAACATAAACCCGGGCTACCTGAAATTCCGAAGCCATCCTAACATTAAAATCGATTAGTCCTCATTATGTAAATATATTACTAAAACGTAATACGTTTCTTTAATGGAATATCAGTGTGCACATAAACGTTAGTTATTAATTCATAAAATCTCGGTTTAAACAGTTGTTACAATATAAAATTAATTGAAATATGCAGAATATTACATGTCTAAATAATAAAGAGAGAGTTTCACAAATGCTAATACACTGAAGTATCTTTTTAAATGTTATCAATTTGTGTTCTTAAACTTATAAACAAATCGATAAGTGTGTTATATTCTGTAACACCAAAACTTAATCACAGAGTAGCTTAACATTCAGTTATGAATGTACACTGGGGCATATTTTAACTACTCGTATATGCATACCTTCTAAAACTATTCGTCTCCACTATAAATACATTTAGCAGCCAAACTGGAGAGAGAATCATCGTTTAACTTTACCACTTTCTATGTACGTAGTAGATAGAGATGGTATTTCATTCCACTTATACGTTAGTTATGGATATTTCATTGGGAAGTACATGTTTTGAGGTCCCTGAACAAAAAAAACTCGAAAAACGTCTGTGCGTGTCTGTGAATACTGTAACTCAAAAACTGAAATTCATTAAATACTAAAAATTGATATACCTACGAGAACCGCATCTTCAAAGGAAAATCTCCCGTCCCAAACTACCCCTTAGATGGAACATATCTAGAATATTTTGATTTTCTTAAAAATGGCTCTAATGATTTTTATTAAAATACCACATGTTTAAGAAATGTTATGATAAATGAAATGAATATCTTAACTTTTCTGGGATAACCTGGAAGTTCTGCTCGTTCTGGACGATTTTTGCATAACTGGTAAATCTTGAGAGATAGACAAAATCCTACTACATAAAAGGGTAGATCTCATTACTAAAGCTAAAAATGTACCATACTGTTTAAGTGATTTTTATTTTTACTCCTGGTCATATAAAAAGTATCAAATTTCAAACTCATCACATAGCGACCAGCTTTTAAAATATAGATATTAGTACTACTTTAGCCTAGTGCAGTCCCTTCTGCTTGCAGGGAACTAAGTGATAAGACCATATCTGCTAGTGGTAATCTTCAGTCGCATAAAGTAAACAAAAGAATAAGCTTTATAGCGCCCTTTAACATGATATATATATATATATATATATATATATATATATGTATCTATAGGACAGTAAATGAAATCGGCGTAATGCTCAAATGGGACCGGGATCCACACGCAACTCGCACACTATACAGCGGGAAGAATACTTTGCTGCATAATGGGTAGAAAAAGTCATGTGAATGAAACATGTCAGATTTTAATATCAGAAAGATAGCAACACCACGCGGGGAAGGACCTCTACGGATTTTTCAACTTTTTTTTTCGTGTGCGGTGTTTATACCTACAAATTTAGTTTACAGGCATTGAGTAGAACCTGACAATGCAACTAACATGATTTATACACTGAGAAGAATTAGAAGCTCCAAATGAGCATGAGAATGTCCAGTAAACTGATACTTTGACATTTTTTTTTCAAAACTCGCATTTTTCATTATTTTGCTACAGGAGTTCATTCTCTAAATGGAATGTAAATACATTTTAATTATATATTTATGCTTTTTTAGCAGTTTAATCTTATCGTATCCATACAAAATGAAGAGCATAATACATTAATTAGTGTACATTTCCATATTTGTACATGAAAAAGTTTGCATTGTGATGACAATTTTTATTCAGCTATAAGTTGTAATATTAAAGATTCTTCCAAATAATATCTGGATGGACAATGGCTGACAATTTAATAAGATAATTTCATATGAAAAAATTGAAAAATTGGTGTAAATTTGTTCAATATTTGTTCGTTCCATAATAAAAATGAGAATTTTCTCCGAGTCAACTTCACTAGATATTGTTTATTTATTTATTTTGCAGCAGAGAGGAAGTTTCTAGTCACAGCATATTACCTACTTACTTTCTATAACTCCATTCAGAAATCAAGAAAAAAGTGGTGGATCGGTATTTTTTTGAGGAATTTTGTATACATCACGTTTCAGAAACCAGTCATTACGCATATTGTAATCATGCTCTTACGCGTTTATTTTGGAAGGTATAATTAATAATAATAAAAACAAAAATAGTTTATTCAATAAAGTATTTTACAAAATTTCTTATAATTTTTTCAATCATACAACTGCTAGCGTGGCAAGTTCTCGAAGTTTCTATCACAAAAAGTCACAGAAATAAGATGCAAGATCTAATTGCCGGTTTTAACCACAAGATTTGACCACTACACGATGCAACTGAAGTGCATGGAAGAAATACGCCCACTAATTATTCACAGTAATGGGCGACCCAGTGGAGGGAAGTGCGACAGATCAATTCCAACAGTCTCAACAAGGGATGCTCATCCGCATCACACATTGCATCATTTATGCAGATTCTGGGTGCTCTGGATATGCGATAACTCATTTAGCTTCCTTCACCGGAATATTAATCAAACTTGTCGCTTGAGGGGTTTTGTGATGACTCATTTACAACGGTATATTTTACTGGAGTTCTTATTTATGGACGCTCTTTAACAGCAGTGGTTCTCAACGTCTCATTCTATACTGGGCGTGAAAGACCGCGTAATTTTGCTCACGTGCCTCTTTTATCAGGCTTGAGGTTATTTTCCGTGCCGTAAATCTACGACACGGGACCAACGGCTTTACTTCCGAAGGAAGCCATGCTAAGGATTTACGCCCGAAAAAAATCCATCGTCCTCCGCCGGGTTTGAACCCTCCACCTTGGGTATATGAAGTTAGCATGATAACCATTACACCACGCAGGGCGACTTATACATTTTACTGATACTTGACACTGCGCCATAACTATATTTTCAAAATGAGAAGGATAATACAAGGATTTGACATATAACGATGTGAAAGCAAAAGCTTTGCATTTACAGTAGAAACATTTCGAAGTCATATTTGCATTAATCTACACTCCATGCGATGATTTACTTCCCAATAACGAAATTAAATTTTCCACTAATACGATATCTAAGTGACAATCTTTTACTTCTATATAAACACTCGCAATTCATTTATATACATCAGAAATAATCTGGGCCTTTTGGAATGACAGTGTTATTGTTTCAAATATAGTAAAATTAATTACGAATAAGAGCCAGTTTTATTAGTTCTTCTTCTGATATTAGTTTACAAGATATCCGAGAGCACAACGGTGAAATAGGTTGTTTTTGTTTTGTTTTTTTAATTCTTTATTTTAGGTTTTATAGCGACCACATTAAAAGTCTTATATACAGTGTTATATCCAGTATATAATGAAAATGTTGAACATTATAAGCAAATACATTGTGCACACAGGGATTAAAATATAGACTTAATGCTTATTGTTACATAAAACAGTGGTTTATTTGGAAATACTATAACAATATTAAAATTATATTATAACAGTGACAATTGAAAGTAAATTAGGTATAGCATATTAATAATTATAATTCTGAGAGTTATATACAATTATACAGATTGATTTCTGTAAGGCATATTAACACGTGAACTTAACGTTTTGTGTTTGTAAGCGTTTTGCAATGTTTTTTGAAACTGTATGCTGTTTTCCGATATAACTGTATTTTGGACACTGAAATATATGTATAACTGTAAGAAGGATTATAACAAATTACAATATGGTGGTGCTTCTTTTGACAGAAAATAGGAATGTGCGAGTTTTGTATGGCCCATTCTCTGTGATATACATTTGTACACAAAATACCTTTCACTGAAGTAACTAAAGAAGAGGTGCAACACACATGAAAAACATTTGTCTTCCTTTTCAAGTTTTTCATTTATTTGTGTTTGAGCTGTAGAGGAGTTTGTCTCTTCAGAGATAAATCTCCTCCTGCTGTCAAATGGGAAGAAACATTTTTAACAAGGAAACAGTGAGCTATTTACTTCGTCCACAGGAACATCACTTAAACTCTTTAGTGTTATTTATTGATTTGTTTAGCGTTTTCTATTACCCGCGAGGACAAAAGCCTGTCACGATAATTCCGTCAGCGCACATACAGAAAACACCTGAGAACCGTGTGTTTGTCACGATCGATCGATCGATCGATCAATCGGTTGATGGGTTATTTATTGTCAGGTTCATCATCATGAAGTATCACCACAAACCAAAATACATAGTTTTCAAATAAAATTGCAATACTTCAAGATTGCGTTAGATCACAAACTTTTGCGTTTATGATGTTATGTTTCTTAAGGGGACCAAACTGTGAAAATTTAACAAAGTTCTTGAAAATGTTGACTTTGATATATTAATATACCGTGGTAACTGTAGAATAATATGCCGAAACTATTTTCAGCCACCTCCAACTTACCTCTTGTCGTGTGACTTTTTAAATGGAAGTTTTAATAGTAACAACCGACAGTTCAGGGCGTCTTTATCTAAATACAGTTTCCGACACTTGTAAATGTCCAAAATGCTCCTTGCAGTACGCATTTCAATCAATCAATTTCATTTTTGTTACCAGAGAACCTTAATATCATAATAAATAAAAATTATTCAACCAATTTTCTAAGCAAGTAAAATTAATTACGTATTGGCATTAACAAAACCAATGAATCCACAAAACTGAGAAGTATTATCAAATAATATATAATACCCTTTGCTGTAGCAATATTTAATTAATTTAAAACTCATGTGATAAGTTTTAAGTGATAAGCCTGGAATGCAAATATGAAGTTTTGTTACAAAGTTTTTAAATCTGAAGCGCTTAGTACACAAAAAATGTAGATCTTTTTAAAACACACAATTTTTGTCAAATACATTTTTCTTATAGAGTTGACCATTTCCGAAAGATTCCTTGTTATTGGTTTCAATTTTAAACTACGCAACTTCTCAAACATGTCACATTTCGTTTCATTTCTCTTTTATTTTTATGGAAATGAAAAGCTAAATAAACCGAACTTCAATTGTTCACATATCGACCGGATTTTTTTTTTTTTTTTACAAAACTGACTATCGCTTTAGCCTGGTGTATTCCCTTACTTACCTTCTGCTTAGAAGGAACTAAGTGGTAAGACCAATTCTGTTAATGTTTATCTCGTTTAGCATGATGCAGTTAGAAATCGTTTGTAAGAAATTTTGGTTGCAGAGCAGGTAGAGAAAGACATGTGAATGTAACTTGTAAGATTTTTTTTTGTGTGGTATATATCTCTTACGGTTTACCAGTTATGCAAAATTCATCCAAAATGAAGCGCTCTTCAGAGGTTATTCCCAGATAATTCGAGACATACATCATATTTGTCATATAAGTTTGATATTTAACGGAGACAGCTCCAGGCCATAGGCAGATGGAGTGAACAGTGGCGGATGGCCATCAGCCCGCAGAAGAGCTCAGCTCTACTGCTGGCTAAGTCCGTGGCTGGCGACCGGAGAGGTCGCTGAGGTTGCGGCGGCGGCGGATCCCCTGGGTCCGCACCGCCAAATACTTTGGAGTCCTCCTCGACCGCGGCCTTACTTTCACTCCACATGTCAGGGAGAAGGTCGGTATGGGACACGCTGCCTTACGGCAGTTGTTTCCCATCTTCCGCTCCACCATGCCTACACACCTAAAACTACGGCTGTACCGCGCGGTCATCCCGCCCCTGATGCTGTACGGCTGCGAGGTCTGGGGTTCGGTGGCTCGTTCCACCATCCGCAGACTGCAGACCGTGCAGAACAGGGCATTGAGGATGATATATGGCACAGACCGTAGATTCCCGTCCCACATTCTCATTCCCACTCCGGAATCCCATACATAGTGGACGTTGTGCGAGAAAGAGCTCGCACAATATACACTAAACTTGCTCCCCACCCAAATCCCCAGGTGAACACTCTCGGTCTTTACGACCACACGCTGCCTAGGAGACGCGTAAGCTACCACCTTCCCAAGGACGCCTTGGGATGGTAGTTTTCCGGCCGCCTCTCCCTTCTTTACAGTTCTACCCGCCAAGTTAAGCAGCATCGGGCCCGGTCCCGACTCGGACGTGTGACCAGTTGTACTCCGACCAGATCTGCAACACTGGCTTCCCCCACCCCGTACCTATATCCTTTCAGTTCTCCCCGCTAGCCAGCACTGCTTTCCTTGACAGCCCGCAAGCGGCTGGCCAAGTTAAGCAGCATCGGGCCTGGTCCCTCTCTGGGTGGGTGACCACTCAGGTAGGTAAGCCAGCCCGCGCCGGCTGCACAGAGGGAAACACCCTGCCCACATTACTTCGACACAGACATAAACGCTTGCTCAAGACCACATCTTTTATATCACACGGGTAAATCCGCGAGAAAAGCGGATAGGTACCGTGGTGATTTGCCCCCGCCCGAGTACACTCGGGCGACTAGTTCCTGCTCCTGGCTTCTGGATTTTTCGTCTTTGTGCTATGCTGTCCATATACACACATACACATTAGACCCTTTTCTGAAAATTATTTTCAGGGGATCTCAAAACATGCATTTCCGGTGAAATCTCGTATCGAATTTTTGGATGCAATACAATACCGTCTCTATATAATATGCACATAGATATTACGTGTAGAGAAAGTAAAACTCTAACGATTACAATTCAGAATAGTTTAATCCGGAATTATTGGTACTTTTAAAGTACTTTTCAAGTTCATAATTATTTTATGAATGTACTTTGTGTGTTTAATTATCATCCTTGTGAGGCACCCAGTAATTGGGCATAAAGTCTGCTAAGTGTGTGTTCTATCTCTTCTCCCCACCCCCTCCCGCTCAGTGTCCTAAACAATATGTCGCGTCAGCAATTCAAACCACTCCAATTGGATACTGACGACACCCCCCACACATCTTTGCCATTCTGTAACTCGTATCGATACGTTGTAATATGCAAGGGTGTTACATATTTAAGTGTGCTCCTTCGGAATGTACATATAAAAATCGGTTCCATTAATTGATGGACACTTGTAAAACATTGTTGAGCCTGTTGAAAATGGGGTTGGAGCACTCTACGGAGTGACACTTGTACGGAACCTTTTCCTCTACCTGGCGAGTCAGAAGTTGAATGTTGACACTTGTACGGAATAAACACTAATGACTGGTAATAACAGAGTTATATATATAAAAAACTAGTAAGTTAAAAATCAAATTATGATTATAGTTGCTGAAAACAGAAAGTTCATCAGTAAATGTACTTGTTATAAATGTTAGTGGTTTATTCCTAGTTAAGGGTACTGCAGGGTGTCAGTTTGACACACCACTGCGAGTAATTACGCTTTTTTTTTTTTTTTTTTTTTTTTAAATACAAACTGTAAAAGATATTCACCTCTATTTGTGCCGTTTCCACGGAACACCGTTTCTCATTTTTTTGTCCTAACTACGTATTAAACTTATTTACAATATTCACATGACATATCTGCCATCTGCCAACTTGTGACCCTTTTTCATAATTGTAATTTCTGTGAGTAAGCCTTGCAAGTCAGAAAGTATTTTAAGTTGCCATCAACCTGGAGTCTTTTTAGAACCTTTGAGATAGTCTCGTCAATCTTAATTGCGTATTTCTTCCTTTTCCCATCGATATTTAAAACTAACCGGTCAAAGTGGTGGTCGTAGTACTCTGCGTCTTCTTGAATATTATCTATTAATGAATAAACATTGGGATGAACTCTTGAAATTGATGTGTTTATTCTTTGATTCAACCCTTCTGAGATGTCTTTAGTGCGGTGGCGTCTTCCACTACAGTTCGACATATCTCTCGGAGCCACTGGTCTACAGAATAGTCGTAGAATTTTTAAGTTTTTTGGCTCTCAGGCGTGCTCTCCTGACTGTAGAGCCAACCATCGTCCAACATTTCCAAAGGAAGATGCGCTAGTGCTGAACACATTCTTATATTCACATTCTGCCATTTTTATATGGCAGCGAATATTTCGGTTTCCCTATAGGATATTATTAGGATTATTGCACTTTTCTCCACAAAAATTGACTAAAATGATAGTTGCAACCCAAAATCTCTGTTTGAGGAAAAAAGCTTCTAGATGACTATACAACAGTAGTTTCGAAGTCCATCACGAGAGTTGCAGGGTTCCATCCAGGCACATTGGTTTTAATAGCTTTGAATAAACGGTCATACGTTTCTCGTTTTTTGTTCGGCACCAAGGCGTTTACAGCTAGCATTGTATTTGTTTCCTCCCAGGAATCTCCGAGATTGACGTGAATGACAAATAAGTGTTCAAACTCCTTGCTCAATTCTTGAAGGTTCCGTTGACATAGAACGAAACACAGCCTAATAAAGATGGTTTTCCCTTTTCGCTGGCAAACAACAATATTCTGTCACTCGGACCTGTGTTGTCGTCTTCGGTCGGATCTTTTATAGGTCCCACATTTTATCGCCTAATGCGATGCAGCGATTGTTTGGCACTCCTGTTATGTTTTAGTCACATCCAGTAGCGACGTGACTAAAACATAACCTTGATTGAAGAGCTTTCCTACATCTTCAGCGTAAATACTTGAAATATCAATGTGTTTCTCTTGCACGCTTTTTTGCGTTTACAAAATGTTTTCGCTCTTCAGTTGCAGCTTCATCCGATATACAAATATAGTTTCCTTCGCCTAAAACAGCATTGTCTTTAGTTGACAGTCTTCTTCTGCATTTGTTATGAAGTATATGATGCTTCTTTGTTGGTATATATTGATTCCATATTTCCACAATTATAATTCATTTCACTACTTGACACTCATATATCAACTGTAGCAAGGAACCCTACTTAGCGAGTGCCACTCTCCTACCAACCCTTTACCTTCAATCCTTATTGTACTCGCATTATAATTCTAAGAAATACATTAGGCCGAGCCAGGCAATTTATATTCTGTACAAGTGTCACTCTCTAAATAATTCCTGTTTAGGCATTTCTGGTGATTTTCTAGACTTCCGTATAAATGTCAACAAATTCCACCTCCGTAGAAGTGTCATTCCGTACAACTGTCACAACCTCGTTGAAAATACCTATCACGTTGTTGCGGTTAAAAATTATTAAAATAGGCAATACTCAGAAGATTTTGTACCCAATATAGAGTTACAAAATATACATCCTTTATTTCAGTAAAAAGTTAGTCTTTTAGTGACTTTACTTCATTCGCTTTAAATGATCTTTAGAAATGATTTAGTTACTAGATGTGAATAAGTAACCATGCCGTGGCAGTGTACGTTTCATGTCTGATTCAACTTTTCAACTTTGTGGTACACAGACAGGACTAGTGTGCTAGAACAATTATCAAATTACAAATTAATCACAATGAATTACTATAAAATGTCAGGTTACCTTTTGAGGTGTAACATAATAGTTGAGATCGTCTTGAAGCTTTGTCGGGATGATTGAATCGGATGAATTTTAATGTGCTTAGCGATTTCTCGATATGGTAGCTCAAGAGTGAAGAGCATCTGCAGGTAAAACTGCGTATCCAGTTTCTTACGTATGCAAAACTTAGCGGAAAGAAGACCATTTTATAGACTGTTCGTAAGTAATTCAAGAAATTCATTTTTATTATTCAAACCAATATCTTAAACTCACGCTTACATAATCAAACAATTTTCACATATATAGGTTATGACGAAGTAGTGCGTTTCAGGATGTAAAAATCTTAAGTGAAATTTCGATACTGATTTTTGGGTGCAATACTAGTAAGTTAAGCGACAGAGAATGTAAAGAGAAAACTCCGATGTGTTCCATTCTCTGTAACAAAGTATTGTTGGAAGCTTATTCTTCTATCCACCTCATGCTATTCGAGATAGTAATTAGCAGAATTGGTCTCATTACTTATTTCTTGTAAGCAGAAGCGAAATAAGGGAGTAAACTAGGTTAAAGCGATGGTCAAATACTTTAAAAGCCGGTTGCTATGTGACTGAAACTTATTTCTTTATTTTACCAGGAGTTGATAATTCCCATATGAGAAAAGTTTAAGTATTTTAAAACTGAAACCAATACGCAGCAATATCTAAAAAAATGGTCGACTCCACGAAAACATGTATGACATATATTGTATGCTTAACGTCATATATTAAGTATATGGCATATATTATTTGTTTTGTAAACTTTTGCCTATCTCTTACGTTTACCAGTTATGTAAAATTCATTCAGAATAAAGAGGCTATACTCAGAGAATTCAAGATATACATAATACTTTTCATGTAAATATCTTTAATATACGGTATTTTAATCAAAATTACTTTTAATATACAGTATTTCAATCAAGAGCATTAGAGCCATTTTTGAGAAAAACATTTTAAAAAAATCTTCCATGTGCAAGGGCCGTTTGCGGTGTGGGGTGGGGGATTTTCCTCAAAACCTCTGTGTCGCATCCTTGGAAGGTACTGAACTTGGAATACTAAGTTTGGTATTTTACAGATGTTTCGTTTTTGAGTTATCGAACACACATAAATACGGACGTTTTAGGATACACGGGACCACAAAACGTGCATTTCCGGTGAAATCTCCGCATATTTTGGGTTGAGTGCAATACCTCCTCCACCTACGTACCATGAACTATGTTGAGAAAGTAAAAACAGCTCCCCTTTAAAATGTCTTAACATTATTATATGACTAGAAGAAGGCGCTTTGTCATGCTTGTTACAGAAACAATTCTGAAAGCAGTTAAATAATTCATATGGATGGAGAGATGTTTCAAGGATCCACTCACTCCTGTTCATTACGAGAAGAGAATTGCAAGTTACAAGTTCAATGCTCATCTATTTGAAACCATCCAGCTGCATGTGCCATGCTATCTGTCCCATTAATCTACGATGGTCCAGTGTAAACATGCCTGCAGCACAACATACTATCAAGATGCGTATTCAATCTCGCATGTAAAACAACAGAACTGTTTGAATCCTATCTCCTAAGGCTATACATTCTAGGACTGCAAGAAAAAAGATGCTTGCGTCTAGTTAATATTGATAATGCAAAGCTCATGTCAATCATTTCTGATATGAAAAAATAAAAACAGCTAGAATAATAAAAGTAATATGATATGCCGCTTACATTTTGCATATTATACTAGATGTTTCCATAGTAACATCTGGCGCTATTTTACTATTTGCGCAATTTGAATGGTATGGTGGAAACACACACGGAATTTTTGATTAGCATTAACTTACAGTTATGTTGGTATATCCATTAATATCAAACCAGTGCAGAGTATATTTTATTCTTAATTTACTGATATTCAAGCGGCGTTTATTCTGTCAATGTGTGGTATTTTTCGAGGCAAACGTTTGCAGTAAAACACACAAGTGATGTCATACACGTTTTTCTTATAGAGTTGACTGATTTGGAGATATTTCTTGTTATTGGTTTCAGTTCTATACTATTTTAACTTTTCTCAACTGTTTCCTATAGCGACCAGCTTTTAAAATATTTGACTATCATTTAGCCTAAGAATAATCGTTTGTGTACATAGGTCAGCTAGAGAAAGTAATGTGAATGGAACACATCAGTTTATGGAGCGTCAAACTGTGATATCTCAGCATAGAATTTTTGTTGGAATGTAATAATGCCTCTAGTTACAAAGGAATCAAAAGTATTCTCGAGCAACAGGATGAGATAGAAAACAAGTTTTACAACATTTGCGAACAACATAGCTAAAGCTGATTCAAACATATTTATTAACATTAATAATTATTAAGGGACGCAAAGGCCATGTGTCCATTTCGTATTTCTGAAGATTCAGACACACACACAAGAAGCGGGATAAATTGTACCATTATAAAGGAGGTGTGCGGAGTGCAGAAATCTTCTGGGACAAGTTGTGATCTCTTTCTCACCGAGAAGGCTAGTGGAGTCTACTACGATGGTCCCATCTCAGTAAACTACTTCTCGAGTCCATCCGCTCCAAGTGCTGGGGGCGGCCCTACCCCCATCCAAACACAGCAGTAAGAGTTTCAAGGCAGAATGTAAAGAACACAAATACCGAGATTGTATAAGGCTATCAGTGGATGGAAGAGATGAAGCTACCTTTTTGATTTCAAAGTACCATTCATATAGTCAACATGCTTCAGTTACATCTCGGCGATTTAATCTTACTCTGCCGCAACCCTTGGGCTCTTCTCAGAAACGCTGGCTATACATTTCCGACTCACTTTTATTTATCGTAAAAGAGTAACATTATCAAATTACGCTTCATGGCGTACTAAAATTTATCATGGAATAATCCGCTCTTATTACTTCCTCTACACACATCTACTATGCACATTATAGGTACAGAAGATATTGTATTACACCTAAAAATTCCGTGTCGTGATTTCACCTGCCAAACGTGTTTTGAGGTCTCCAGAATAAAACAGCATTTTAGAATAAGGTACGCGTATTTGTCAATGAAGAGACGAAGAGTCGGTTAAGTATCAAACATGATATTTAAGTTCACCATCTTCCAGGGATACAACACGAAGGTTAACAAAATCCCCCACCCCAGACTACCTTATACAAGGAAGATAATTCGAAAATGTTCATTTTCTCAAAAATGGTTCTATTTATTAAAATGCCATATGCTTAAGATACTTTGATGACAAATGTAAATGTTGATAATTTTGCTTTCTCACAGAAACCGTGTGCAAGACAGGAGTTAGATAGGTAGAGTCAGTCTGAAAAATTCAAGCCGGGATTTGAACCACGGATCTCCCGGTCTCTAGACGGTTGCTTTACCATTGAGCTGCCATGGCAACATGCCGGCATAGCAATGAACTTAACTGACTCGCATGTTTCCCGGTAAACCACAAGGTGATCTCAAATTATTTTGAGATGCCAATCCCAATGGCGACTTACAATGTATGTATATATTCTGGTATAGCTATTATGGATGATTGTGATAATTTTAATTGTTTTCTCACAGAAACCGTATGAAGGACAGAAGTTGGATAGGTAGATATCCTGAATTTTCTGGGAATAGCCTCGTAAGACCTCTTCATTCTGGATGATTATAAAAATGGTAAACCGTAAGAGATAGACGGACTTATAACAAACAAAACATTTAAGTCTCGTTAAAACACAACAGCTTATGTCAAACGTTTTTGAGTTAACTATTTCCGAGATATTCCTTGTTATTGCTTTCAATTTAAAAATTCTTTTAACTTTCCTCAAAAGGCAAGTCCTCATTTGTTTATATCTCTTGTTTTACTCCTGGTAATGCAAAGAGAACAGAATTTCAGGATTTTCTATCTATTTGGCGCCATATTTCCCTTTTACTTAAAGTAAGGAAATATTAAGGTTATTCTGCTTCTGTTTAATTTGATTAGCATTATGGATATGAAGAAATAACCTTTTGTAGGAACAGTTTGCAGAATATAGAGAAACTATCAATTTAACACATCAGAATTTTTAATAAAAATTCAATGAGATAATCACATGCATAAGATCAATATTTGTACTAATATTATTTTAAAGTAGCAATTAGAGCAACACACAATGGTAAAATCAGCGTCGCTTATTGGTGGATTTTTCAATTTTTACTTTCTCTAGCCCCATATGTACAATGTACATATTTATTTCCTTATTTCGTTTCTACTTACAATAAAGCAAGAAATAAAACTGTTTCTGCTAATTTTTCTCGATTAGCATGAAATAAAAGAATAAGCTTACTAACAATAATTTGTTACAGAGATATAGAGAAAGTCATGTGAATGGAACACATCAGATTTTTTTTCTATGGTTTACGCTTTATGCAAAATAATATCTTAGCGAGGGCATTACATGCAATTTCCCAACAATTCAAAATATACCTACATTTAATAGTCATATAAATGCCTTAAACAAAATCATTAACAGCCATTTAAGAAATAATAAATAAAACTAACGAAAATTGCACATAAAGATTTGCTTGGAGTAGGGAATTATCTTTAAGCTCTTCGTGCCGCATCCTTGAAGGTTATTGAAGTTACATACGAAGTTGCTATCTATCCCACCTTTTTACTTTGGAATTTACACGCACCTTTCACAAATAACACTTGGGGGAACTCAAAGCGTGTATTTGAGGTGAAATTCTTATATAAAATGTGTTGGGTGGAATGCAATGCTTCCTCTACCTAATAAAATCTGTGAAAGAGAAAGTAAAAAACAATCAAACGGAGAATGGTACATCTACAAAAGGGAAGAAGCGCGCATGTACCAAAATAGCGTGTACGTACATTCAAATAATTAGTATTCCAATTGTAGAATACACAAAGAGTTGTGCCAAGAGATTAATTGCCTCATAATATTGAACATATACTTACATCGAGTTAAATGCTATAACATACGGCATATAGGCTCGTTAAATTATAAGATTACCTCTCGCAGTGCGCGAGAGAACCACGAGTCGTCGGTAAAATTGTGCTGGTAGACACATACTAAAGAACTTATAGTAAACACTGGAACATTTTACATTGCTTTCAAATTGGCCTATTAGTCCTTATTTTTATTTATAGAGTTCTCTGAAACTCAAAGCGAATCGTTCTAACTCTAATGCATTATAGGACATCATGCAAGATGTCACAAGGATTCCAATTCCAAGTTTAGGTGAGTGAGCGAGAAATTGTTACTAGATATGTTACCCGTTTGAAAGCAGAAGGCCAACATTTCAATCTTTTGCTGTAAGGTAAGGATTTTAGTGCGCCTTTACCGACAACTTTCCCGGCGACTCTTGTCTCTCGCTCAGAGGATATTATACTTATAATTAAATGACCCTGTATCTACCAATAGCTTACGGACTGAATAATAAACGAGTTTAGTGCAATTTAGAGGTTGAAAGTAATTCATTAGTATATAGCATCGAACCAAATTATTTTTCAGCCCTTTTCTTTATCTTGAGCTGTGGAATTTGCATATTTTGGCATAATATTACGACTATTTAGTGTTCACTTTAGTTAGTCCACGTCGTCTTATTTTGCTCGTAATGAAAGGAGCGCGAAGAACTCCTTTTTTTCGGTACGGTTCATTCGCTGGGTATCGAGCACAAGACCTCTATAATCCCTCGCAGTAGAAATACTTACTGTATGTGACAGCTGCCGTCACAAACGCACTAGTAGAGCAGCCTTTGCTGTGGCTTCAGAAACTTACAAACAGGCCAATGAAGAATGTGATGGTACTAGGCGATCTGCAGCCTTTACCGTTGAGTTTGTCATATGGACTAGTGCGAGATGAAACCTGATTAGACCAGAATTCGAACGAAACCAGTAAGATATTCCAGCATCGCTGTTTTAAATATCCTATACATAATAAGGTGCAATCTTTTAACTTACAGCGTTGGAGTGTGTCTGGTCCGTTTTCAGCTCCTTGTGGTTTGAAAACTGGACATAGACGGCTCTACCTCTCAGCTGGGCCATGCAGCTCGTGAAGTACGTGACCATGGTCGAGGCCGCAACTTCGTCCGCCATCTCCAGGAACGCCTGTAAACACCATGCAACAATTTTACTTAATGCTGGGGTTCCATCAGCTACCATTGTTCTCTGCGCTGGTAGGGTCTCGAGAGCAGCAAATGGTGCAGTGAAACATTGTCTATTATTATCCTCTACAAGCTCTTTCAATCTTAAAAGCTTGCACTACAAAGCTGTATGTAAATATGGCTAACCAATGCATTTCTTTCTTTGGAATGTAAAGCAGGGACATTCAAGAGCAACAATGGTTCTCAAATATTGTGACCGTGCCTGGGGAAAAGGATACCCATTACAAATACACAATTTTACATTAGGACAAAAATCATTCGAATAACAGTGTAATATCAGCAGCATTACAACTGCGGCGCAGCACCTATTGTAGGAGATCCGCGATAACAATGTAATTTATATGGCTAAGCCTACAACATAAACTATTTCTTTACCAACGTAGAAAGTATAAGCTTTGATTAGCCAGAAGGGATGTTCAACATACAAAGATAGACAAAATGTTCACCAGCGGCAACACATATTACACACGACATGGAATTTATACCACTAGGTATGTATATGTTTTAGAAAACAGCTGGTAGTTATAGGAGCCATAATTATTTCATTACTTCGTTTCTTATCCTGGCGTATACGATTCAAAAAGTTCTACCATTAGGCAAATGAGTTTAACAACAAATGAATACCCGCCTCCCTCCTAAATACAAATTGTCAGAGAGTAACAAAAAAATCTGATGTATTCCATTCACATGCCTTTCTCTATATCTCTGTAAATGATTATTGTTAGCAAGCTTATCTTTTATTTATTTCATGCTAATCGAAAAAAAAAATAGCAGAAAGTCTTATTTCTTGCTTTATTGTAAGTAGAAGCGAAATCAGGGAGTTCCATAGGTTAAAGTGAAAGCCAAAAGCTGGTTGCTATTTGACTGATGTTCCTTTGTATGGACAGGAGTTGACAAATTCCTGTATGAGAAAATATAAGTTTTTCAAAGTTGAAACCAAGAAAAAGGAATATCTCAAAAACGATCAACTCCAAGAAAAAAATGTATATAACATAAATTGTGTGTTTTAACGTGCTCTACATTTTTGTGTGTTAAGTTTTTGTCCACCTCTTACGGTTTAGTAGTTATGAAAAATTCATCCAGAATAAAGTAGTCTTCAGAGGCTATTCCCAGAAAATTCAAAATATACATTTTATTTGTCAGGTAAATAACCTTAATATACGATATTTTAATCAAAATCATGAGGCATTTTTTAGAAAATCAAAATTTTCGAAAAAAATTCCATGTAAAGGGTAGTTTGGGGTGGGGGGATTTTTATCAAAATCTTCGTGTCGCATCCCTGGAAGATACTTAACTTAAATACCAAGTTTGGTATTTTACCGACTTTTCGTTTTTGAGTTATCGTGTTCACAGACACACGGACCTTTATCTGAAAATACTTTTTCTGGATACAGGGGACCCTAAAACATATATTTCCGGTGAAATCTCGGTATCGAATTTTTTGGTGGAGTGCAATACATTTTCTATACACTATGTACATAGTGAGTATAGAGAAAGTAAAAATAAGAAGAAAAAAACTCACATACACACTTTTCTAGCATAATCTTGAATATTTAATTAGGAATAAATTGCGTAGAGGTTGCCACCGTCGATGAGAATCGGATTCATCATTACACTTCGGAAACCAAGCAACAATCAAAATAGGTTGCTTCCGGTGAATCTGCTACATCGGCCAAAATTTAAAATCAAATCAACACAAAATCTCTTTTTAAAATCAACAGATTGTAACATTAATAATACATATTCACAACAATACCTAAAAGTGACGGCAAAAATTTTTGGGGGTTGTGAAGGGTCACCCTCATCGACTTTTTAGGAGAAAAAAGCTTATACCGTGGTTTGCGCGTACATTACTTGAATCCAACTCCTATGCATGATGATCGTTACGTTAATTTTTCTGCACTTGTACAGATTTTCTTCCCCAATAGGGAATTAATTCAGTTACGAGGAAAATGTTTTATCGCTGATTTTATGTGTATGCACTGTAACTATATATAGCAAATGATCTCAAGTGTGCAGCGCCTAGTGGGAAAATACACTGAGCAGCATGTGGCAGATGACATCACACAGAAGTTTGACCGCGATTCTATTGGACCAGCGAGACATCATTGATCAAGTCTGTACGGAATCCGTGAGCATACATTGCATTATTTCTTACAGCAACTGAGGTCTATATAAAACTCCAGCTTGTGTGAGATCCGTGCTAATAAATAAAGCTTTAAGTATAGCAACTACTAGCGACATACGCAATATTTACAATCCTAAGCCAAAAGCACAGGGATTGGCCAGAAGCGTAAATAATGGTGACACATTGAGGGTTGTATTTTTATAGCCCAGCTTCCGAGGAGCTATGGAAAGAGCAAGTGTATAATACGAAAATATTAGTTTATATCTAAAACGAATACATAAATATCCAACACTTCTATATCTTGAGTTACGAACTCTGCAACAATATTTTCGAAGGAGAAATTACTGACACTACAGCGTCTCTGAAATTAAGGTATTTCCTAATTTACAAACGACTGTTGTGAAAAAGCTTTACATTTTTGTTTTTTGCGGAATTTGTGAATCTATTCTTAAGGCTGGTGGTTTCATTCAGTTTAGATTACAACACGCTCTCATTATGCATGGCAGCGTTTCACCTGGCGCTAATTCATCTCATTTATGATTTCAGACTTGTGTACAATTCTGTAACCTGTTCTTAAATATTTCCCTTAAACCATAAATATCCATGGTCGCCGCCGTGAAAAGATAACATTCGTCAAACCCTGAATTTGAGTGCTATGAGACACGGAGAACTTTGAAACCAGACAACTCGCACATCCCAAGGCACCAGCTAAAGAGCAATCATTCAAATAATCACGAGCATCTTCTGCTCGATGTGTCAAGTCATTCAGGGGAAGTGTTAAGCTGTTTCCATATCAACAAAGACTCTCTTCATTCTGACCACTGAGCGGCCGAAGCGCATTTTCCTGTAGTCTATAATTCAGGAAAACCTGTCATTCTTTGGGTGCACAGCAGCGTTTTCCTTAAGCTGCATATGGCTAAATCCGCCGATATATCCGTCGCTTTTCTTTTCTAGAATAGTTATCCAGTAACTCCCTTATTTCCTTTCTGCTACAAGGAAGCAAGTAATAAAGACCATTTCTACTAATGTTTATCTCGATTAACAGTAAGTAGATATAAGAATAAGCTTTTTAACAACAATTTGTCACAGAGATGTAGAGAAAGTCATGAGAATGGAACACATCGGATGTTATGTTAATTAAAATTAGAGTACGTGTGAACAAAATACACAATTTAAAAGGGTAATAAACTGCATGCCGAAATTTTACCTCTCCTACACAAGGAAAGATGATACTTGCAAGACAATACTCAGAATCCTGACAGTACAACAGCCTTCCTGGCTTTACAAGCTCATAACGCAAACCATTATCTTCTATATACGTACGCTACCAACTAAATGATTTCCCCTTTATGTTAGGATTGGTGCAAATATCAAATAATATTGTCTAAAAGGTTGCATGTCCAGGATTCTCGACATCAAGTATATGTATGTTAAGTACAAGTGCTTACGTTCTCTGGCAGTTTTAACTTAACACCTTAAAGCTCTAGACAGACGGAGACATTTCTTGTACAACAAATCTGATGCGTTGCATTCACATGATCTTCTCTGCCTTTCTGCAAAAAAATATTCTTACAAAAGATTATTCTTCTATCAACATCATGCTATGCGAGATAAACATTTTCACAATTGGTATGACTACTTAGTTCCTTATAAACAAAAGGGATATAACGGAATAAATCGATAAGCAAATCTTCAAAAAGCCGATCGATATGTGAACAATTGAAGTTTTCGGTTCGCTTTGCATTTCCAGAAAAACAAAAAAGATAAAACGAAATGGACCCCGTTTGAGAACATGCGTAGTTTAAAATTGAATCCAATAACAAGGGATATCTCGGAAACGGTCAACTCTGCAACAAAAATGTATATTACATAAATTGTGTTTTAAACCAGATTTATGTTTTGTTTTTTTTTTTTTTTTTTGTTTTTTGTAAAGTAAGTTTTTGTGTATCTCTTACGGTTTACCAGTTATGCAAATTTCACCCAGAATGAAGCTATTACCAGAAAATCCAAGATATACATTTTTTATTTAGTAAATAACTTTAGTATACGCTATTTTAATCAAATCATTTTTGAGAAATAAAAAAAATATTCAAAAAATGTCCATGTAAAGGGTAGTTTGGGGTGGGGGATTTTATTACAAATCTTCATGACGCATCCTTGGAAGATACAAAACTTGAGACACACAAACGTGGACCTTTTTCTAAAAATGCTCTTTTCAGACTCAACCTCAAAACATATATTTCGGTGAAATCTCTGTATAGAATTTGTGGGTGGAACTAAATATCTTCTCTATCCGTGCTAGATAAAGTAAAAACTTGCGCTATTGACTTGTAGGTATGCCGTCTTGCAAGAGCGTATGTAAACATGGCATCACTTCAGTGGCAATATGCTGCTACTGTAGTTATTATTTCATAATATATAGCTTATTCATAATTTCCTCACATGCAATGGTGCAGTAAATTTATATGCTCACTAAATCTACGAAGATAGGCCGCATTCCTCTTCAACAAGTGACCGTTAGATCACTATACAATGCCCGCTTGGCTGCGTAGCCCTGTTGGTAGAACTCGCTTATGCGTAGCAAGCAATTTTTCTTACCTTCTCTATATGCAGTATGTGCAGTGCATAGAGAAGGTATTGCATTCCACCCAAAATTCGATACCGAGATTTCATCGGAGATACATGTTTTAGGGTCCTCTGTATAAAAACATTTTGGAAAAAAGTCCGTGTGTCTGTGAACATAACTCAAAAACGAAAAGTACCCTTTATATGAAATAAATTTCGAAAATTTTGATTTTCTCAAAAATAGCTCTAAGGATTTGCTTAAAATACCGTATATTAAAGCTATTTATATGGCAAATAAAATACATTTTTTTCTGAATGAATTTTGCGTAAGTGGTAAACCATAAGAGATTGATAGAAACTAACTTAAAAAAAAAAAAATCACGTCAAAACGCACAATTTATATCATATACGTTTTTTTCTGTGGATTGACCATTTCTGAGATATTCCTTGTTACTTTTTCCAGATTTAAAATACCTTTCTCACACAATAAGTTGTAAACTCCTAGCCCTGCATAGAAACGAGTTTCAACCACATATGACAACCATCTTTTAAGAGATTTGACATTTGTTTTAGTCTAGTGTATTCCCTTATTTTCCTTCTACTTACAAGGAAGCAAGTAATTAAGAAAATTTCTACTAATATTTATCTCGATTATCATAGAGCAGATAGAAGAATAAGCTTTTTAACAATAATTTGTTACAGCGATGTAGAAAAAGTCAAGTGAATGGAACACATCACTGTTTTTATTACCTATATCCTGGAATATGCTTTTAAACGTTAGCTTTATTGCTGCCTGCTCCATTGCAATACTATATGCAGCTGCATTCACAGTTCAACGTTATAAGTAACTACTTTACCGTGTTATCTGTTTACGTTTTCCCTGTCTTGTTCCATCATACTTTTTTCAGCTGCACGAAAAGTCGGTTAATACCAAACTTGATATTAAAACTCAGTATTTTCCAAAGATGCGACACGAAGATTTTCAAGAAAATCCCCCACCCAAAGTTATCCTTGTCATGAAAGTTATTGAAAATATTGATTTTATCAAAAATAGCTCTTACGATTTTGGTTAAAATACCATATGTTTAAGAGATTTTCATACTTAATAAAATGTGCTTCTGGGAACGCGCCTGAAGTCCTCTTCCTTCTGATTGATTTTTACATAACCAATAAACTGTAGGAGATACGCAAAAAGTACTAGGTACACAAAGAATGTAGATTTCGTTAAAAAGCACAGCTTGTCAAATTTTTTCTTTTTCTTTTTTTGTGGAGTTAACAATTCCCGAGATATTCCTTGTTATTTATTTCAGTCGCTATTCGTTTTTCTTTTCTTTCGTCAATCAAAAGGATCGGCATTTTTAAACCGCCACATGGCTACTGCGCTGTTGACAGATTTGAGTACTGTTTTAGCCTAAGAGTATTTTCTTTTCTCCCTCGAGCTATAAGATAATATACCAATAAAATCATTTAGGCAAAATGTTAGTCTCGATTAGCCTGAAGAGTTAGAAGACTATACTTTTGTAAGAATATTTTGTTGAAAATAGGTAGAGAAAGTCATGTGATTGAAACATCAGATTTTTACTAAAAGAGCTCCATGACCTTACATACTCTGAAACCATTGGTTTGCCATTCGAAGGCTATTATGAAATTTCTTTCAGAGTGGAATGTGGTGGATATTTTTGCTTTCTCTACAGTATCTTCCAAGGATGCGACACAAAGATTTCCAAGAAAATCCCCCCCACTTTCAATTACCCTTTACATGGACAATTTTGATTAAAATGTCGTAATTTAAGAATATTTATATGGCAAATACAATGTATATTTTAAATTTTCTGGAAATAGCCTCTGAAGACCTCTATTCTGGGTGCATTTTGCGGAATTTTGCATTACTGGTAAACAGTAAGAGATAGACAAAATGTTACTTAAAAATGTAGAGCTCATTAAAACACACCATTTATGCTATATACACTTTTGTCATGGAATTGACCGTTTCTTATACATTCCTTGTTACTAGTTTCAGTTTTAAAACATCGTTTCTCACACGGGAATTTGTCAACTCCTGGTCATACAACAAAGGAGCTTCAATCATAGAGCAATCAATTTTTAATTGAGTTGACTATTGCTTTAGCCTATGGCATTCCCTATTTCCCTTCTACTAACAAAGAAGCAAGTAGATAATACCATTTCTGGTGATTTTTTTTTTTTTTTTTTTTTTTTTTTTTTTTTTTTTTTTTTTTTTGCGAGCAGAAGGAAGTAAATAGAAGAATAAGGTTTTTAACAATAATTTATTACAGAGATTTAGAGAAAGTCGCGTGAATGGAACACATCAGATTTTTTGTATTGTAGTACCAAGCGATAACATTCGAATGGTTTTCTTATGAAGTAGTTTTCAACAAGCGCGGCTTTATTCTTGCTAATTTCTGAGCCTAAACTGCGGATTCCGCAACTGAAAAATATAACTTCAGCTGTAACTTGCCGACGTTCAGCTGGGGAGATAAAGCACAGTGCTTAAGAAGGTAGTCGGTTGTATTTCCTGAGGTTATGCTTTTCCACTTAGAATGCGGCGGTATTATGGGCGTTTCTCCGCCGTTTGATAGTTCAGTGCTTTGTGACTGCTTCCAGATCTCAGTTAAGTTATAAGGTTAAATCTTGGGCTAATGTGCTTTATTGAATCTGGTTTATGTAATGTAGGTATATGTGTGCAGCGGTCTTTGAGAGGGACTGTACGGCGTGCTGTGTATAGAAGCGGTTGCTCGGAGGCATCTTTCGTCATTAGCAGACAGAACAGTGAAACAAGGGGCTGTGAAGAGAGAAAGATGAAGTGTTTGTGCGAGTGAATACAAAGGATTGTGAAAAGCAGAAGGGAGTTTTGCTTCTTGCTGCTGTGTACCAGTGCGAATTGGGAAAATATAAGACGAGCCGTATTATAAATCTCAAGACTCTCGAAATCTGCGAGAAAAACGTTACCGACATTTGCGAAGTAATTTAACATTATTGATCTGTACCAGCTGGCAGAAATAGATCTAGTAAATAAACTGAAAGGAGTGGCGACAGAGCTTTTAATTATTTAAAACTCTCAAATCTAGTGACGGACTGGTGGAACTTGAATCCTGCAGAATTAAATACACTCTTACTAGTGCTGCAATCTCAAAATTTTGTTTCTTGTGGCGATAATCCACAGCATGAAGACACATTTGTAATGCCTTCAAAGTAAGCATTGATCTCCTAAACACTATACTTTGAGGTGCCTTAAATGGCTAACGATTTGTATAAATCCGCAATGTACCTATATAGAAAGAGACATCAGTGTTAGTGGCAGTGTCAGATGGTCTTGAAATACCAAATATGCCCTCTTTCTGTGTGTCTGCCTTGTTAAAAACTGAAGCAGAACAGACTCGGACTTACGCTTTGTTTATATACATTAAATGGCAGTAAAGTTGCAACATTCTTTAATCCAATGACATTCCAGGCACATATCAGATTGGCCATATGAACACGAGATTTAATACGGCCTGTTAAAATCTTATAGCGAGGCTACGGAGGAACGGCCACTGTTACATTGGATCTACAACTTAAATTGCATCTAACTGGGATGTATCGCTATGCCAACATATACTGTTTACGGTAATTTCTGTTTAACATTTTTGGTCGATTCTCTCAACCCTCAACCAAAAATTAAAAATAAAGTAGGAATTAAACTACCTTAAAAAAAAAATAAATAAATAAAATAAAAAAATAAAAAGAAATTATAAGTTATAATTGTAATTTTATTAACCTGAATTGGAGCCCGACCCGTTGAAGATCCCTATATTTTAACAGGACAAATTCCATTCCGAGAGTTAATTTTGGTATTACTAACAATTATGGAACCATGGAATATATTTCTTTTAACGTATTCCCACAGCAAGAATCCAAAAGCTGTTATGCCATGCCTTACTTAGTATTTAAATACAGCTTTGTAGCAATTTCTTGCTGCGTTCTCAAATGAATTGAATTGATTTTTATTTTAAGACGCTCTTTAACTCCTGCAGTTCTTAGCGTCCCACTCTATATTGGGCGTGAAAGAATACTTAATTTTGCTCAGAGCCTTGAATCTCAAAAGGTTTTTTTATCAGAATTGAGCTTCTTTTACGTAAGAAAATCTACGACACTGCCCCTCCGAAGGAAACCACGCAAAGGATTTTACGCCCGATATAATCCATCGCCCTCCTCCGGGTTTGAACCGGTGACCTTGGGAAACGGGCTAGCAAGTTACCCCTAGACCACGGAGGACGACACACATGAATTGAAACATTCAGTATAGAATGCCACGAATAAAAACCTTGGTGCAGAATGGTTTGCATAATGTACCTTATTTAAATTTAAGCAATCATACATGATTTCACAACTGGAAGTACAGCCGAAGGATATAAGCAAATTAAAACGAACTAAAAGAACTAATTATGAAAACGAATTGTCTCAATGCAAGTGATAGCTAATGTAAAAAATCTGATGTGTAACATTCACATGACTTTCTCCATATCCCTGCAACAAATAATTCTTAAAAAGCTTATACTTCTATTTACTTTATGCTAATCAGAAAAAATTAGCAGAAATAGTCTTATTACTCGCATCCTTGTAAGTAGAAGCGAAATAAGGGACAACCGTAAGTTAAAGTGATAGTCAAAAGCTGGTTGCTATGTCAATGAAGTTCCTTTGTTTATATGGACAGGAGTTGACAAGTTCCAGTATGAGAAAAGTATACGTTTTTCATAGCAGAAACCAAAAATAAGGAATGTCACAAAAACGACGAACTCCACGAAAAAAATGTATATAACATAAATTGTGTGCTTTAATGTGCTCTACATTTTTTGTATAGTAAGTTTTTGTCCATCTCTTACGGTTTAGCAGTTATTCAAATTTAGTAAAATTCATCCAGAATAAACTACTCTTCAGAGGCTATTCCCAGAAAATTCAAGATATACATTTCATTTGTCAGGTAAATATGTTTAATATCCGAAATTTTAATCAAAATCGTTAGAGCCATTTTTGAGAAAATAAAAAATTTCGAAAAAAGTTCCATGTAAAGGGTAATTAGGGGTGGGGGGATTTTTCTCAAAATCTTCGTGTCGCATCCCTGGAAGATACTACACTTAAATACAAGTTTGGTATTTTACCGACTTTTCGTTTTTGAGTTATCGTGTTCACAGACACACGGATACACACACACACACACACACACACACACACACACACACACACACGGACCTTTTTGTGAAAATGCTTTTTTTGGATATTGGGGACCCTAAAACATATATTTCCGGTGAAATCTCGGTATCGAATTTTTGGTGGAGTGCAATACTTTCTCTATGCACTATGTACATAGTGCGTATGGAGAAAGTAAAAAAGGCTCTCCACCGATGGTGTTGTGCATTTGCTGTACTGTCGCTTCTCTTCTATATTTTCTTTCTGAACAATGATTAAAAAATGGGGGAAAGACTGTGTTAATTAATGCTTCCCCAGTAGTTTCCCTTCCTTGTAAGAACTTAAATCCACAGAGAGGATGAAGTATCTTAATGGGATCAATGAGTAATTGAAGCCCTGCACTAGGTACGCTTCAATTTGCCTGTTATTCAAATTTTCTTGGTGAAGTAAACCTTTGGGTTAAAAGGGCTTTTGCAGGATAACTCGCTTCACACATGAAATAAAATGTATTAGGTTAGTTACCATTAATGCCTTCTCTACTTCAAACGGTTCGTTATATTTATTTATTCACATCGTTATTTGGTTCACGAGATTTCTCAAATGGAAACTCGCTATTCCTGACCAAGCAAAGCGACCAGCTCCTAAAATCTATGCCTAATGTATTCCCCTATTCCTGTTGTATCTAAGGAAATATGTAATACAATCATTTATGCAAATGATTATCTGAATTAACATGTGGTAGATAGAAATACACGCTTTTTAGAACAGTTTGTTGAATAGGTACAGGAAAACATGTGCATGTAACAGCAATGCAGAACACAGAGAATCTCATTTCTTGAGCAATTCTTGTAAACCACAAACTTACGAAATATGTGAAAAGAGTTGAGAATCACCGATTGTAAACGAAAATAAATATTTACGAAACGTCTCTATAGTGTGGTAGCAGTATTTAAGAGGTCACGAATTCTTGTCTCGGTTAGGGTGAGTTACCCGCCTATGGGTTCCCCCCCTCACGGCTTTTCCCTTATCTGAAAAGATAAATGTCGGGTGACTAAGCCCTATGGACCCCGGGCTCATTTCATCGTCCGATATAACTTACCAGGTTAAGGGGCGTTAAACTTAATATATATATATATATATATATATATATATATATATATATATAAACTTACAGAATATATGCTGATATATAACGAAAGTTCGGCATGGAAATCTCTTATCAGCATTTTATTGCCCTATAGGTAGCGATACCTACCAAGATTTAACGTATCTAGTTTCATGTTTGGGGTAGAAACAGTAAAACTAGAAACGGGTTTAAAAACTAATTAATAGCCCATTTCGCCTCCCGACTATTCGCAACATTAAACGTGAAAATTGCTGAAAGCTTTTAGCTTCAAAACACTTCAGTTCTTAGATAGACACGGACATTTGCAACTTTGGGAAAGTCAAGAGATGCTACCTTGTTCCAGCGAGCCTTGCTAGTGCAACTTTACTAGGTTAACATTACCGCTAGTTATCCACCCCTCTTTTTTCTTACTTCCAAGCAGTAATCAGCTCTTTTTTATTCTCCCCCTCTAAAAAAAAGAACTGAACTTCAGGCCATTTGACAATAAAAATGGCAAGCAACATGCTGGTATTTCCAAGCTCGTAATAACTATGTTCTGAATTTATCGACCGCTTGTTTGCTTACTGTTGTAGTCAGTGGCGTTTTAAAAGTGCGTAGCCATTCTTTGAATGCAAAGTAGTAACTTTTTGTTTCGATATCACGTGAATGCCGCATAATTTTACATAATAGATACTCGATATTTTCTTTTATGGATAGTAGAATCAGTTATGTATACAGGGTTATTTCAAAGTTCTGTATTACCTGAAAATCCTTTACAAGACTCATTTAAATGAAGCTGATATGCGGCGATAACCAAATACCCGGGTGTATGTCGAAAATCATTACGGATCTTTTTCTTTTAATTATTTATTTTGACCGACCAGCTAAAAAGCTGTACAGGCCATTTATAATAATTTAACAGAAAATAATATTGATATGGGTCACATGGCACCATTAACATATGTACATCGTCTGAAAAGTATACAGGTTAAAAGAAATTACAATGACTACGATGAAGACGGATCTTTAGTTAAAATGAAAGTACCTGTGCCGTCTTGAATTCTGTGTGAAACTTTTTGAAGATGTTTTCAAAAATACAGATTCTGACAACAGAGTATAAATGTGTGTGTGTACCTTAATTTCATTCAGCATGTTTAGAAACACTAGTCTGAAAAATGGGAGCCTGTGCACTAAATTTGAATTCAAAAGATATATCCGTTTTTCAGTATGTAAATGAGTATAAGGTTATGTTTAGCGTTTTTAAATTTTAAATAAAATTCACTGCAATTCTGCATGCCTTGGTTAGACTCCTTTAGGTTTATGGAACTTTATTTGGGGAATCAAGTCTCAAGAAACACAGGAGCTGTTTTAAGGGTTTTCAAGACGTATCTAGCGATAACATGTGGCTGCCTGCTATCTATTGTTTTCGATATGACCGACATTTCATTTTTTATGTTACTTTCAGGAAAAATGAGTGATTTTAAACAGTATTTTTTTTTTTAAGTCCGATTATCCTTTTGGTAAATTTAACATTACCGATATGGGCCTTGCAGATCCCCTTGAATGTGGATATTCATCACATCTCCGTCTCTCCCTCTTGTCTCCATTTCCCAATTTTTCCCCCGTGCGCATGTGTTGAACATCTTCAGTAATAGTAGGTATTTCTTCTTAAAAGTGAAAATACATTTTAACGCAAGCAAAATGTTTAAAAGTAATCAATCAAACTAACCTTTCCTTCTGGTTTCCTTTACTATGGGAATAATACTTTCTTCTCTTGGTTTTGCTCTGTGTTTGCGAGGAATTTGTTCGGAAGTTCTCTGAAGAGAATGCGATTCACATTGCTGTGAAGGAATTTCCGACGTATAACTCCACCAAAACGGTAAATGATAAATTCCAGCACACACTGTTGGTTTTCTATATTATTTAAAAAGAAATATTTTGTTTGTAATGACTAATGACGCTGTCCATATCACCGCTGCCGGTGTGCCGGAATTTCACCCTGCTCTTTTATTTGCCAGTAAATCTAATGGCATGGGAATGACTTTTAAGCATACTTAATAACCAGGCCAAGTTTGAACCCGCAACCTTGGAACCAGAAGGCCAGCGCCAAACCAACTGAGCCACCCAGACGGATTCTGTTGGTATCTGCAAAATTCAAAATGTTTAAGAAACCAGTTTCCGGTAGAAAAATTGGGATATAACTAGCGCAGCACAAACCGATTTATTGTTTGTGTATGGCTCTCTTGATTCCCAAATGTAATATTTTGCGAGTTTGTTTTGTGGGCTTAATCTAAAAGACAAAGTATATAAAGCGTATCATCACATTCACAGAACACAGGAAACGAAATGAAATCAAAAGGATTGCAGGGGCAAAATTATATAACGCTATCCGGTGCAATATCTGTTAGCTCAGGTAGATCATCTGAGATTTATTATAAGGTACGACTTTATCCAGTGTCTTGAGAAACAGGCGTTGTTGGCTGTACCTACTAGTGGTATAAATGTTAGCTTTTATTACGCGTATGAATAATGTACACAGCAGGTAGAAAAGGCATTCCACCCAAATTCGTAACCTAGATTCATCGAAAAAAAATTTGAGGACCCCTGAATAAAAAAGCGTTCATAGAAAAAGGTGTATGTATGTGTAACAGCATAACTCAAAACTGAAAAGTCCGTAAAACACTTAATTTTGTATTTATTTAAGTTCAGTACATTCCACGGATGCGACACGATTTTCATAAAAATCTCCCACCATAAACTACCCTCTACATGGAACACTTTCGAAATTTTTGACTCTCTCAAAAAACGATTTTGATTAATACGCCGTATATTAAAGATGTTTATTTGATAGGTAAGATCTATATTCTGAATTTCTTAGCAATAGCCCCTGAAACTTTCCTCACTCTGAATAATTTTGGCATAAGGATAAACCGTAAGAGATAGACAAAGTCCTACTGCACAAAACTCGTTTAAAAACACTCCACATCTTTTAAGCTATGCAATATGTTTAGTAAGAATGGGCTTCATCACAAAAATTGTAGGGGCTCATACATAATTTCAGATCCTTTCTCATATGTTATTGCTTTCAATGATTAATGTTTTAAAATGCTTAACGTTTCTCAAACGGGAAGCCCCCATCCGTTTCGTATCTCTGTTTTGCTCCTAATCATGGAAGCAGAACAGAAGTTCAATGTCAATCGCTAGCGACAGTTTTTAAAGCATTTGACTGTCGCTTTATCCTAGTGTATTCCCTTATTTCCCTTCTACTTATTAGGAAGTAATAAGAATAGTAATATTTATCTTGATTAGCACTATGTAGATAAAGGAATATTTTGTAAAAATAGTTCTTAGAGGAGATAAAGTCGTGTGAATGGAATACATCACATTTGTTTTATTTTATGCCTGTGAAGAAGGATCATTTGTGTGTGCAGATAAAGTATTACTTCAAAAGCCCAATCAACTTGTTGACAAATATAAAAACTGTTTTATTACTTAGTTCCTGTAAGTATTTGGGAAATAAGGGAATACACTAGGCTAAACCGAAACCAAATGTTTTAAAATGTGCCTGCTATGGGGTTGAAATCAAATTCTTTGCATGGTCAGGAGTTGGTTCCCGTATGAGAAAAGTTAAAATGTTAAATCATGAAATATCTCGAAAACGGCCAACTCCACGACATAAACTGTGTGTTTTAAAATTATCTAGATTTTTTGTGCAGTAAGTCTCTCTCTCTCTCTCTCTCTCTCTCTCTCTCTCTCTCTCACACACAGTTTACCAGTTATGTAAAATTCAGAAAAATTCACCCAGAATAAAAAGATCTTCAGAGGTTATTCCAGAAAATTCAAAATATACATTTTATTTTTCATGTAAATATATTAAATATACGATATTTTAATCAAAATCGTTAGCCATTTTTGCGAAAATTAACATTTTTGGAAATTTGTTCCATGTAAAGGCTAGTTGGGGGTGGGGGATTTTCTTGAAATATATGGAACATTCTTGGAATAAATGAGCTTAAATATCAAGTATGGTATTTAATGGAATTTTCGTTTTTGAGTTATGCTGCCCACAGACACACACTGACATTTTTCTAAAAATGTGTTTTTATTCAGGGGATCCCAAAGCATGTACTTCCCGTGAAATCTGGTATAGAATTTTTAAGTGTAATACAATACTTTCTCTGTACACTATGTAATAGCACATGTACAGAAAGTTATACTGCCGGTAAAAGACAGCAATGCTCTCGCTAAACCAAGATTGCCTCGCTCGAGTTTGAGGATTCATTTACAATGGAATTAATGCGATTTTTTTTTCTTCTCCCGGTACAAAAGAATAAGACGATGACCATTAGTCTTTGGTCTATGAACCTTTATCATAGAAGATAGCGCACACAACGAGCGGAGACTCAGTCATGCGTTTGCTCAGGCAAGAGAAACGGTCGTCAAGCATCCTTGAATCGAAGAGGAAGACACGTCAAGGGCGAGTTTCTGGAGTGTAGACACAAGTTTCTCCTACACCTTCCTTGTTGGTGGGAATTCTTATAACGGTTAGCATATACTTGTAAACAGAAAATGCGAAGGTTCAACCTTGCCAAAACAACCTAACGACAGGTAAACTTGCTTCAATAACCAGTGGCTCTTGAATCACATTTCACTGAATCTTATAGAGATACTATGCAGTAGTTAGTCGATGCACCACTAAAATAAATTTTTGATAAATGCAGAAACAGTAGTTTTAGCACCCAATACAACAGCATTTTGTATGAAATTATATGATGTTGTGGTAACTAATAATAACTTAGCACGATCGTCCAAGTCCTCCGTGGTCAAGGGTTAACTTGCCTAACGCATCAGGTCCCCAAGAACACTGTTTCACACTCTGCGGACTGCGATGGATTTTTTCAGGAGTAAAAAATCCTTAACAAGGCTTCTTTTGGAAGGGAAGCAAAGCCAGGTCCCAAGTACACTACAGCATATAAAAGAACATCGCCTGCGGTGCCACAAATAGTAAAAGCGGGCGTTAAACACTACTACAGCATATAAAAGAACCTCAAGCCTGATAAAGAAACTTCTGAGCAAATTTAAGTAGTCTTTCAGCCCCAATATGGAATGGAACGCATAGCAGTAAAGGAACGTCCGTAAATAAAATTCAATTACTTTGTTTTTCAGTTGTTATTTATTGTGGGCGGCGTAACATGCTGCGCTGTAAGCAGTTGAAAGAATGCATTGAAGGACTACAGGCACTGAGGTAATACTTCTTCCGAAGTTCTCTAACCCCCCGACAGATGATTATGTAAGCACGTTATGTAAGCCAATGTGGAACATACAGTCTGAATTTCCTCACCAGCGACCCATTAAGGCGAATTAATATGAGCGGTCAGTTTATTCTATTATGATTAAAAGGAGCATGAAGTAAATTTTAAGGGAACGGCTAAGATTTTAACCAATGGAAACTAATAATATATTAATATATTTTATGCGCCTCTACTACAAAATATGGACAAACTCTAGCGTGGGTATTTTATGAGAAGGTAATGAAGTTTATATCCGTAATATGGTTCCCACCTAGAATCTGGACTAGCCTTCCATTATTGCTGTTGTCCTCAAATCAATTTTATTATAATTGGCCACAGTTTCAGGTCAATCTGGAGTATACACTATATTCTGCGGCATTATGTCTTATTATAGTATCTACAAGTCTACGGTGAACTAATGTAAGCGAGTCTTTCGATTATATTTCCAATTTCTCGGCAGAAAAGGTCAACAAAGAACAGATATGAAGTTTTTGCTCAGCAATACAAATGCTAAAATCGAGGTGGATATCATTAGTATACTTTTTAATTAATAGCATTTAACAGTGAAAATCGTGATATAAAGTGTCTATGCACTACCCCACCACTACCCCTTGGTAAATAACTTAAAAGTTAAGCAGACTAGTTATTATGAACACAGATTTTTAAAGTATTATTATTATTATATTATTATTATTATTATTTTCCTGTATCTAGAATCTACTCCCCTTTTTACTTTCTCTATTCCCATATGTACAATGTACATAGGGATAGAGAAGGTATTGTAATGCACCCAAAAATTCGATACCGAGATTTTACCGGAAATATGTTTTGGGGTCTCCTGAGTCCGAAAAAAACATTTTTCAAAAATGGTCCGCGCGCGCGTGTGTGTCTGTGTGTGTGTGTGTGGACAGCATAGCCCCAAAAACAAAAAGACCGTTAAATACCAAACTTGGAATTTAGGTTTAGTATCTTCCAAGGATGCGACACGAAGATTTTTAAAAAAAAAAAAAAAAAAGCCCCCCACCACAAACTACCCTTTTCATGGAAAACATTTCGAAATTTTTTATTTTCTTCAAAATGGCTCTAACGATTTTGATTAAAATCCCGTTTATTAAAGCTATTTATGTCCGAAATAAAATGTATATCTCGAAATTTTTGGGAATAGCCTCTGAAGACTTCTTTATTCTGGATGAATTTTGCTTAACTGCTAAACCTTAAGAGATAGAAAAAAACGCACTGCACAAAAAATGTTCCTCATGACAAAACACACACTTTTTGTCCTTTACGTTTTTGTTGTGGAGGTAACCGTTTTCGAGATATTCCTTGTTATTGGTTTCAATTGTGAAGTACTTAAACTTTTCTCACACAGAAAGTGCCTGTTTTTCTTTTGTTCTACTCCTGGCCAAGCAAAGAAGTAATTTGCAATGACAATCGCATAGCGATAGCTTTTAAAACATTTGACAATCACTTTAGCATAGTGCATTCCCTTATTCCCTTCTACTCTCGTATAAGGGACTAAGTAATAACATTCTGCTAACATTTATCTTGATTAGCATTCTGTACAAAGAAGAAGAATCTTTTGTAGGAATTTTGTAGAGCAGCTAGAGAAAATCATGCGAGTGTAACACATCAGATTTGTAAAAAAAACAAAGGAATAAAACGCGAAATTCACTATGATAGCGTTCCAACGAAAATTAACATATAACATTCTGATTTACGTTTGCTGCTTTATAACCGTTTCGCTGTTTCCAATATCAGTACAAAGCTGTCTTTTCGTAATGTCAACATTGTATTTTACTGCGAGGCAAGGACCTGTTGATTTGCGTGTATATCGTCTACTCAAAGCTAAGCTATGATTCCGACTTCAGCCAGCATGTTTCCTTTATTTACGTTGGCAATTTTAAAAAATCTGATGTATTCCATTCACACGACTTTCTCTAGCTCGCTACTGGACCTCGCAAACAAACTTGCATGCGATTATTATTTTATCTAGAACATGCTATCGAGGTAAGCATTAGCAGAATTCGTCATATTACTTCTTTCTTTGTAAGCAGAAGGGAAATAAGGAAATACTAGGCTAAAGCGATAATAGACAATTCTTTTAAAAGCCGACCGCTGTGTGAAACAATTTAAATGGTTCTCTTTGCCGGCCTAGAGAGAGAGAGAGAGAGAGAGAGAGAGAGAGAGAGGGGGGGGGCTAAAAGAAACAGGTCTTCCCGTTTGAGAACACAAGTAGCTTAAAACTACAACCAATGACAGGGAATATCTCGGAAACGGCTATCTCTACAAAAATATATATTCGACGTACAGATTGTATTTTAACTAGATCTACATTTGTTTTGTAGTAGATTTTTGTTGATCTCTTCGGTTTAACAATTATACGAAGATATGCAAAATCATCCAAAATGAAGAGGTCTTCATAGACTATTTCCAAAAAATTCAAGATATACATTTCATTTGGCATAAAAGCATATTAAGCATAGAGTATTTTAATCAAAATTGTTAATAATTTTTTAGAAAATAAACATTTTCGAAAAATGTTCCATGTAACGGCTACAGCTGTGGGTGGGTGAATTTTCCTGAAAACCTTGGTGTGGCAACGGTGTTCTATGTCAAAAAAATAGAAAAAGGTCCGGACCTTTTTCTATTTTTTTTTTTACACAGAACACCGTACACGTATTTCCGGTGAAATCTTTGTATTCAATTTTTGAGTGGAAAACAATACATTCTCTATTTACCATATACACCATATATACGTTCTAGATAACGTAATTAGCTATTCTTTTAGCTATATCTGTAACAGTCATTACAAGCATTTTCTAAACTACCTAAAACTATCTGCACCATCCAAATTAAAGGATCGAACGAACAAGTAAATTAAGCAATTATGCAACATCTATAAAACACGGGCTCAAGTTAGAATACCTCTGTTATTGATCGAATACCTTACTAAACATATAAAATCTTTAACCCGTATTAAACAATAAACTTTGTTTAAATTAAGTAATGACCTAATGACTGTGATGTTTCGGATCTGACCATTCAAGAGTAGAGAAATATTTAAGACAGTGCGGATTAACTCAATGTTAAATGTCGACCTATATAGGCACATTAACATCTTGCATTTTAATTACTTAATCATGCATTTCATTTGAGCTGTTATTTCTTTGAATAAAAGCTATCTTACATGATATTCTCAATACACTAATTTAATTACAAACCTCTTTCAAAGCTTCATTGCTTAACGCAACTTTATCCATTACAATCTGATTTATCTGGCCTGAGAAACATGCTTAAAAGCCCTTTGAATTAGCTGACTCGCAAACAGAACATTCAATAAAAGGGTTTCTTTATTAGCTATCTCTAGACATAAAAATATAAAGTTTTCCAATAATTTATTTTGTTCAGTTCTTTAAATAGTTTGCTTCTATTAACGTAATTCACAATCGCGTTCTTACGTTTAAAGAAGAAAAATCTGATGCGTTCACAGTTTCCCTGGCTGTTCCAAAAACAAACTATTCTTAAAATGATTCTTCTTTTGTCTACATCATGCTAATTGAGATAAACATTAGCAGAATTGGCCTATTACTTGCTTCTTTGTAAGTAGAAGGGAAATAAGCAAATGTCAAATCTTTTAAAAACTGGTCGCATCTCAAACAGTTGATATTGGGTTATCTTTGTAAGACCGACTGCAAAACAAACGAGAGATGAAAGTAAAGATGACTTTCTCTTTGAGAAAAGGATAAGTTTTTAAAATTGCGTCTTTTAATGAGATATGCATATTTTTACTTTCTCTATACGTACTATGTACATAGTGTATAGAGAAGGTATTGCACTCCACCAAAAAATTCAATACGGAGAATTCACCGGAAATATATGTTTTAGGGTTCCCTGTATCCAAAAAGGTATTTTCAGAAAAAGGTCCGTGTGTGTGTGTGTGTCCGTGTGTCTGTAAACACGATAACTCAAAAACGAAAAGTCGGGGAAATACCAAACTTGGTATTTAAGTTTAGTATCTTCCAGGGGTGCGACACGAAGATTTTGAGAAAAATACCCGCACCGCAAACTACCCTTTACATGGAACTTTTTTCGAAAATTTTGATTTTCTAAAAAATGGCTCTGACGATTTTGATTAAAATATAAACATATATAAAGATATTTACCTCACAAATAAAATGTATATTTTGAATATTCTGAGAATAGCCTCTGAAGACTATTTTATTTTGGGTCAATTTTACATAACTGCTAAACCGCAAGAGATGGACAAAAACTTACCACACAACAAATGTAGAGCACTTGAAAAACACACAATTTATGTTATATACTTTTTTTTCGTGGTGTTGATTGTTTTTTTAGATATTCCTTGTTTTTGGTTTCAGCTATAAAAAAGTTATACTTTTCTCATACAGGACTTTGTGAACTCTGTCCATACAGTCAAAGGAACTTCAGTCACATAGCAACCAGCTTTTGACTGTCACTTTAACCTATGGTACTCCATTATTTCGCTTCTACTTACAAGGAAGCAAGTAATGACTATTTCTGCTAATTTTTTCTCGATTAGCAAGAAGTAAATAGAAGCATAAGCTTTTTAAAAATAATTTGTTGCAGAGATGTAGAGAAAGTCATGAGAATGGAACACAACAGATTGTTTGTTGTAAGTTTTTGACTATGTCTTACGGTTTAACAGTTAAGACAAAAACCATCCAAAATGAAGAGGTCTTCAGAGGGTATTCCCAGAAAATGTAAAATATATATTTTGTTTGTCATGGAAATATCTTAAACATGTGATATTTTAAAAATCCTTAGCCCATTTTAAGAAAATCAAAAAGTTCTAAAAATGTTCCATTTAATGGTAGTTGGGGGTGGGAACTTTTCCTGAAAATCTTCGCGTTGTATACTTGGAAGATCCTGAAAATTAAAATATCAAGTTTGATTTTTATCGGACTTTTTGTTTTTAAGTTATTCTGTCGACACCCACACTTACACACGGATCTTTTTCTATAAATGTTTCTTCTTTTTTTTTATTCAAGGGAGTCTAAAACATGTATTTCCAGTGAAATTTCGGTATCGACTATACCGTTTATGTAATAATAAGTTTAAATCCATTAAAAAGTTTGCAAGATCCTAATAGAGAAAATTATAACGATGTTTCAATTTCTTAATCGTGTAAATACATGGTGGCAACACGTGTACGTGCTAGTGAAGCATCAACTCTTAGCAACATGTACACCAGAGTAACATTCCTGACTTGCAGAAGAGAAGCGAAGGGTTATAAACTTCGCTGTTAGGCACCGCCGAACGTAAAACCAGGATGAATCATGTCTCCCTTGTGAAATCCATAGCTCTGTTTTATTATGTTCTCCAAAACTTTGGGTTCAATTTTTCATCTGATGCACAAAACACGTCTGATTTATTGCAAACACCAGCTGCTGCAGATGTCCTCGTTGGAGCAACTGGATTTGCAATACTCAAAATGCTTGTGGAACATGCTACAAATTTACACAGTAACAACAGTTAAACACGCAAGCTCCGGTTTCTCTAACATGCCTTGTCTTCATGCGATATGAAGCGGAAGTGTAAGAAAATTATACCCTTAAGTATACGTGAACTGTATTCAGTATGAGAAAATGTTTCTCTGTTTCGCGGTTGTTGGAGAGTATGTGCATATTGTGAAATAATACATTACTACATTCTTGTAAATTTACTATTGCGTGTTTATTTGGTTTAGAAGTATATGCACGACAAATGACAGTGGTTGCGTAGTTACCACAATACCTATATCTGTTTAGTTTTTGGTAGAATATCAACTTTAAGAACTTGGGACTCCCAATTGTTCTTTGAATGCACCATACTGGACAAAATATGACCATACAATTGCAGTCGTCTTGTGCAATCTCTATAGTTTCTTGTTACGTATTTGCCTCCTGCTGATATTAGTTTTTATTTAGTTATTTTTGAGATGCATTGTATAGCCAACCCGCTATTTAACTAACAGTGAGAGTAACCAGGAAATAACGCCAGCTAGATGATCTTGATTTGACAGCGCGCTCTTCCGACACTGAACTACATATCTACACATCTGAGTCACCTAGCTAACATTTCAAAATTGTAAAAAATAACATCTACACACATAAAGCATAAAAAATAAATTCCGAAACATAAGGTAAGATCATAGTTTTACTTTATGTTTTAGCACATAGACGGAATTATTGACTTGCTATACCTATTCTTATTCTTCTAGCTACTTCACGCTATTTAAGACAAACATTAATAGACCTCCTTGTAAGTAGAAGGGAAATAAGGGAATACACTCGGCTAAAGCGATTTTAAACAAACTGTCGCTATGCGATAACTTAGAAATTCAGTTCTCCTTGTATGGCCAGGAGCAAAAACAAATGACTTTTCTGTTTAAGAGAAGTATAAGGGTGAAGAATATCTCGGAAATGAATATATATCCCCCCCTCCCAAATGTATTTGACATATTATGTGCTAACATTGTCTACATGTTATGTGTAGTAAGGTTTTGTCTATCTCTTAGGTTTACCAGTTATGCAAAAGTCATTCAAAATGAATAGGATTTCAGAGGAAATTCCAAGAAAATTCAGGATATATTTTCATTTTGCCATACAAGTATTTTAAAATATACAGTATTTTAATACAAAATCCATTGACAAATTCAAAATTTTCGAAATATCTTCCACGTAAGGTAGTTTGAAATGGGGAATTATCTTGACAACCTTCTTGTCCCATCCCTGGAAGATACCAGTTTGGTAACCGAATTGTTGTTTTTAAATTACGCTGTTCACACACACACACACACCCGAATATTATGTTCTCTTTATTCAGGGTCCTCAAAACATTTATTTCAATATGAATTAGTATAATTTAGTTTCTGAATCATTAATGCCAGTAAAATTTTCAGATGTGCTTGGTATATCTTAAAGGATTTATAGTTTACACATATATAACTAGTGGGAAAGCACAAAGTAACAGAATAGGATCATTAAAAAATCTGATGTGTAACATTCACATGTCTTTCACTACCTATTCTGTAACAAAATATTCTTACAATAGAAAATTATGCTATTTATTTCACGCTAATCAAGATAAACATTAGCAGAAATAGTCGTATTACTTAGTTCCCTGCAAAATAGTGGAATGCGCTACGCTAAGTGATAGGCAAATCATTAAAAGCTATCGGCAAGTGATTAAAATTCCGATTTTGTATACATTGCCAAGAGTAAAACAAAAGAAAATTGAATGTGAAAAGTTTTGTAAGCATTTTAAAAAATCAGATGTGCTTCATTCACATGACTTTCTCTACATCTCTAATTATTGTTAATAAGTTTATCCTTCTATATACATCATGCTAATCGAGATAAACATTAGCAGAAATTGCCCTTATTACTCGGTTCCTGTAGGTAGAAGGGCAAAAATCTAATGTGTTCCATTCACATGATGTCCTCCAGCTGTACGCAACCCATTTTATTCAAAAGATTAATCTGTTATATACACCATGCTAATCAAGATAAATAAAAGCAGAATTAGTCTTATTACTAGTTTCCTTGTATGTAGAAGGGCAATATGAAACTGCACAGGCTAAAGCGATATTATCGTCCTTTAAAAGTAGGTCACTACGTGAAACAATTGAAATTCCAAACTCTTTATTTGCCAGGAATAAAGAAACGAGAAATAAAAAGAAAGATGTTTTCCCGTTTGAGAAAAGTTTAAGTGGCTAAAACGGAAACCAATAATCCGGAATACCTGGAAAACGGTTAACTCTACATAAAAAGTGCATGACAAATTGTGTGTTTTAATAAGATCTTCATTTTCTGTGTAGTAAGTTTTTGTATATCTCTTATGTTTGCCAGTTATACAAAAGTCATCCAGAATGAAAAGGTCTTCAGAGGCTATTTTCAGAAAATTCAAGATATACATTTCGTTTGTCATAAAAATATCTTAAACATAACGGTATTTTAATCAAAATCGTTAGATCCATTTTTGGGAAAATCAGAATTTTCGAAAAACGTTCCATTTATAGGATAGTTGGGGTGTGGGGGGGGGGGTTTGGTGGATTTTCTTGAAAATATTCTGTGTCGCATCCTTGGAAGATACTGAACTTAAATATCAAGTTTGATATTTAACGGACTTTTCGTTATTGAGTTATGCTGCCAACACACACATATACACGGATTTTTTTAAAAAGCTTTGTTTATTCAGGGGGTCTCAAAACATTCTGGTGAAATCTCGGTATAGAATTTTTGGGTGGAACACAATGCCTGATCTATACATTACGTATATTAAACGTGTAGAGAAAGCAATAAGGCGAATAACAACGAATATATATAAAATGATCAATTCCAAAAATAAATAAATAAAATGAAAGAGTATAAGCTAAATTTTATTTCCTACATTTTAAAGAGATGTAATTTTTGTGTAGTAAGATCTTGTCTCTCTCTCTCTCTCTCTCTCTCTCTCTCTCTCTCTCTGACGGTTTACCAGTTACGCAAGTCATACAGAATGAAGAGGTCCTCAGAGGCTATTCCCCATGTACACATATTTAACATACGACATTTTAATCAAAATCGTTGGACATTTAAAAATCCAGATTAAAAGGATAATGTGGGGTCGGGGATTTTCTTAAATATTGACGTTTTGACGACGCTGAACTTAATTACTAAGTTTGGTATTAATGAATTTTTATTTCTGCGTTTAATTGTTCTAATTGCACGTCAACCTTTTCCAAAAATTGTTTTAAATTTAGGGAACCCTAAAACATGTGTTTCCAGTGAAATACCGGTATCGAATCTTTCAGTGGAATGCTGTGTACCTATAAACTATGTAGGTAAAGTAAACAAATTATTTGCATGTTAATGACGCCGTTAATTGCCAGGATATCGGCGCCGTCGGTGTGCCGGAATTTCGTCCGGCAGTACATTTACATGCCAGTAAATTCTTTAGACGTGGGGTAGCCGCTTTTAAGGTCAGTTAAAACCATCTGGGTTTGAACCCGTGACCTTGAAATCAAAAGGCCAGCGCCTAACCTACTGAGCCAACCAGCCTATTAGAATAGGTGTTGCATATTTGGCACAATAAATGTTAATTAATGGTTTTGCTATGGGATTTTCTGTAAAGCAATCAGGTACGAAGCTTTGATGGAATAAAACATGGAAAGTTTTGAAAGTGCGGAGACACCGGATTATAAAAGCTTTCTTCGTCCAAGCAGTAGCACATCCAAGTAACCTGTTACGGCGTTGAAATGGCTTCTGTCTGGCTCTTTTTTATGTACGGCAGTATGTCTATCGATTTTACTATGACAGAAAACGACGGGTCGGTCATCAGTATACGACCACAATTCCTCCCGTTCACTTTTATTTCGAGCTGCCCAATAACGCATTTAGCATAGAGGTTCCTCGCCCAGCTGCACTGTTTACTGCCGCACTTCTCTCGCCACCTGGTACACGACATAAATCCTCTTACTTACACCTACTCAGTGCCTATAATTCAATGGGAACATCTATTAACCCTCCAAACTAGATACGCTTATAGCCTGTTCTGCCCCCTGCAACAAAAGAAAACACGTTTATGAGGTAATTTCAAGTGCTCGGTAATCGATTTTGGGCTTAAGCGCTACTACAATGTGTTCCGTTTCTGTTTTTCTGTGTTCATCATAAAACGGTGGTTGTTTCGTTTGTCCTTTCGGAATTTATTACACGGAAGTTTATGCGTCACGTGGAGCAATGTATTTTACACTCATAATCATCGACGGATTTAGTTGATAGTATTCCGTACTATAATGACATTCCCATTCTAAGGTCAAACTTTATGATTCCCCTCTAAGTTTCTGAAATATTCTCAAACGGAGAAGTACCTAATTGATGGCTTTAAACATATTGGCGATAGAATACGTACACATTACCCCACAGTTTTATCTTGGACTTTCCCTTTAAACTATGTGTATTAATATTTACAAAGTAAAACTCAAGATAACGGTACTTTGGATTTTATGTATTACCTGCCTGAGGAAAGAGTGCAGATGGCACGCCGAGGAAGCTCATTCTCGCTCAGGCGTTATCCTTCATGTCTAAACATAGCCGATGCACACTTGCGACTTCGCCTGAAAACTGCACTATTTCTTCAGACAGCATTTTGCGATGCTTATTTATTTTCTAAACGGATTCGTGTGATGCAATGTACAGGGACTGTCACTTGTACCCTTGAACGATTGTCGGTCGAAAACTTTATATAGATACTGGACCCGCTCTAAGAAATGCATTTTTATTACTCCGCACAACACATTCACAGAATATGCAATCAGCATCATAACTGTTCAGCTTCACTAAACTGGCTGGTGTTATATTTCCAAATAAAAGTGAAAATTTAGCATAATGCACTGGTTTCTCTAGCCTGTTTTAAAAGTAATAAACCTGTGGAAAAGATAGCTATTTTGTGTTCATAGGCTGCGTGTTGCAGTCAGGGGTCAATAAGAGCTTTCATTTCCGCACGCTCTTAGAACCGCTTCTCGACTTTATTTACCTCAAGTGTGCTTCTTATTGTGGGAAAATTACAACGCTTCCACGTGGCTTCAATATCAGTGAACGTACCATAATTATTTGCATTAATTTGTTGAAGGAAGTTCACTTTGCTGTAGACTTAGAGGTTCTCTGTTAATGAGTTGATTTTATTTCGAATATTAAGGTAGAATTATTTGTATTTTCCTTCTGGTAGGTAGACTGGGGAGGGTAGTGGAGAATCTAACTCTTGCATTTATCCGCTCGCCTAAGAAAAGCAAAGATGTCACACGACATAAATTTCTTTTTATAAGAATTTTCAGTTTAAAATCAGCAGACCGAGGGTTGCCCTGGTCAAAGCCAAACGTGGCTCATCTCAGAGCTACACAGACATGGTTGAGTGCTCAAGTAAGTCTGCAGTTATAGATCTGAGAACTGACCAATATTTGTCCTTTCAGGATAACCACCTCAAATGCATTTGCAATAACAAAGTACATAAAACACATTATTAGGTAGTTGGATTCACAAAAACTGTTATACGCCAAGATAGAATTTTTATATATATATAAGCTTTGTTTTTAAGTTTTGAGCGCACGCGCGTCTTTCGGTGACTGCATTTGGTATGCAACGGTCTTTTATTTTTGAGCTATGCTATCCAAGGGCGCGCGCACACTACACACACACACGCGCGCGCGCACTGATAATTTTCTAAAACGATTTTTTTATTCAGGGTTCCTCAAAACATGTATTTGCGATGAAATATTGGCATCGTATTTTTGGGTGGAATACAATATACTTCATCTATACACTATGTACATAGTACGTGTAGAGAAAGCAAAAATACACACGGCGTATCTGTTCCTAGCACAGTCTAATACTAGCAACGTTCAACATACAAACTAAAAAAACGAACCCAAAAGTATCACTTAAGTAGATATATATCGATAACTAAACATTTTAGGTGCTGCACCTTTACCATTTTTGGTCTCGCAAAGAAAACACTAACACTCCTATGCTTTGGTTGCACCTTTACTATTGTTTTGTTTTTTGTCTTACTCTAGCACGTAGATATGTATGTACATAATGGATAGAGAAGGTATCTATTCCATAAAGAATTCCATAACGAGTTTACTGGTTTCTCGGTGGAATATGATACTTTCTCGACTATGTAATGTGTACTAAATAGAGAAATTAAATGATTGAAATATTCAACATTATTTCAATTTTGACAACTTTTATGGATCAATGGCGTTAAATAGCATTGCGCTCTCTTACATTTTAGGCAGACTTATTTACATAGTGAATTTTATGTCATAATTTACCATGGTTTTGGCAGCTTTAAAATTTTATTTTTTTCAACTAAATTAAGGCCCCTTTCTGACAAATACGTTGCACCAAAATTTTCTAGCTGCATCACCAACCTCCCCAGCACACAATATAGTATGCCGAAGAAAATATAGTTCCCACACCGTGAAGACGTAAAGGTACATCTCTAATACAACCTGTACATTTACGTTGGGTATTTGCTGGAAAACGGAATAAAATAATTAAAGCGACAGGTTTCATGTAAAAATGCTATGTGAAAGACACTGCATTGGATTTCCATTTAGAACTTTCTATTGCCTAAAAACCCGATACGTTTAATGTTATCTCCCTTTTGTATATTAATTTTCAGATGCAGGTGGTCCATATGCTCTCACTGTGCTTTTTCTTGCAGACGCCCGCAGGAGCAATCAAATACCAGTCCTCAATAATCCTATTTAGCGCGGCTCAGTTGGCAATACCTGATGCTCAGAGCTACATACACACAAGCTTGATTGCTTGCTTCATGTTTAAGCACATCTGTTCAAATACTGGCCACTCGCCATTGATAAACTGATACGGTCAGTTTGATGCTGATGGCCCGTCCACGGAGCGCATTGTGCAATTTAATATAAGTTGCACATCATGACGCACAATCCTGTGTGTACGCGTTAAATATCTCTCGGTCGGCACCTGGTGACAAACACAACTGCTTCACATCATTAATTCTCATCAAGTGGGGATGAGGTTGCTTAACAAAAGCTCCCAGCTTCTTCCTCGCGGGATGTTTAAGAGTACCGTGATGTCAGCGCATTACAAAATGCTTGTTTTTCAGTGATGTAAAACTAATCCTAACGATACCGCAAATTCTAGTCAGTGTTCCTGTTTTAACACAGATTTTTACGTTATTTGAGTGTTAAGGAGAGTTATGTATAAGTACCCAAATATGAACACCATTTATTGGTACTGGAAGTCTCATAATTCACGATTTTGTTCTATTACCATACAGAGATCGATGCACACATTAGCCTCGAATATCCGAAATCGACCAGAATGCATTTGAAGGGGGGGGGGGGTGAAGCGAACGCAAATACATACTAATACCTATTCACTATTACGGTAGATCCGCGCCATAACACATACAAGTGGTCAGTGCACCGTAGTACACCACAGTAGCAATGCGTGTAGAAACGTAATCCCATGCTAATTAATAATCCAAATTTCAAAAGAACACAAACCACTAAGACTGTACTTATCGCTGATTTATATAGGCAATTCGTATGAGTCACTCGATGTCCGGAATATTATTTACAATAGTTGGTGTCTTGTTTTTTACAATCATGGAGGACCATCGTCTGATTCGAGTTACGTAAAGCATACGGCTGGTAAATCATTCCCTATTGCTGAAAAAACAATAGTGTTGAATGTTTGCGTTTTGTGAGAATTACCGACATTCCCCGTTAAATAAGTGGTGACATTAACTTCTACAATTTACTGGTTTCTCAGCTAGAAATATTAAGTGCTGATAAAGAAAAAAATTACATGTATGTATCCGCCACATGGTCCTAAGAGTATGATCATTCCTGATGCGAATAGCGGAATGCTACATTATGAGGGTGAACTGGTCGTCTGAGATTTGTTTTGGCGTAGATCAGCTTAAGGGCGAATAGATAACAATCGTGGCTGTTAAAGAAAGCTGATACCGATGTGTATTGCGGGCAGGAGCTTCAAACAAATGTCCAACTATATGTGAAGTACTCGAAAATTAAGAGACAAACATTGTATAAAATTTGTCAAACCAGCCGTTATCAGTTAAACCGGTAGAAAAGTATTATTCCAGATCTAGACAAGTACATTGAGAATATTTAAAAACCCACCCCCCGTATAGTTGAAGGATTTGTTCACAATTTTAGTACCTCAAAATTACTGAACATGTGTTTTAATTGCCTTTATATTATTTTTCTACCCAGTTTATTCCATGTAATTTAGCAAAAAATTAATATCAGATTCAATCCTAGATATAATTTGAAGCACTTGGTACTTTCGTAAGCATACAGTTACTTGAAAATTGTTGTATTTAGTTGTAATAGTTTTAACTTAATGAAAATTCTGTTGAATACATTTCATGCATGTTTCGGGAGGGGGGAGATTCAAGTATCCATTGGAATTTGTAGCCTATTCAATTACAGATATGCATGAATCTGCGAAGATATGAAAGCGCATAGAATACTCTAAATCTTCATATGTTAGAAAAATACATGTAAGTCGTATTTATTTATTCAAAACCAATGTATATAATAATATTCAGGAAAACTCAACAGCAGTATGCTTTAATCGCTCTACAATGCAATTCTCTGCTGTTATGTGTACGAGCTTATGTTTTGTTTGTCTAATCCAATAAGAGAAAACATGCTCGTCAGGTGACAAACCGTAACTTCAGTAGTTTGGAAAGACAGTGCATAGACGTCAAGATTGACAGACAGCCTGTATTACAAAAGAGTAAAAGCGAAACACCTGTCACAAAATTACAGTCGGTAAGTGATAAAAGAGTAAAAAACAGGCCATCATTACACATTTCACGCAATATTCACCTTACACTGCTCCCTATCCATTCCTGGCTATCCTGCAAAATACTATTTTCGGTTTGATGAAACATGTCACACCTCTAGTGTTCTCTTCTAACGAATGCTCATTTATGCATTCTCCTTTATATTTAACCCAAATAAACTTCAACTGTTACGTATTCTCCTTAATATCTAAGCCAAATTATCTCCAATATTGTTTTCTCCTTAATATTTAACCCATATCCTCTTCAATCCTAAGTGAAATTATATCAGAGACTGCATAAATTCGTGAATTTCTATTTTCTGGTAAATATGGGTACTGAAGTACAAAAATGAAATGACGTTTTATTTATGGACGCTCTTTTAACAGCTGTCCCACTGTATACTGTGCGTGAAAGACCGCTTAATTTTGCTCAGAGAACTATCTATCAGGCTTGAGGTTCTTTTACGTGTCGTAGATCTACGATCTACGACACGGGGCCAACGGCTTTACTTACCTTCCGAAGGAAGCCATTCTAAGGATTTTTACGCCCGAAAAAATCCATCGTCCTGCTGTAGTACACTCAGTCCTGAAATTGTTGCCGACTTCTTGAACATGTCTTATATATTATTTGTTAGCAACACTGTCAATTGCCAGGATCAATTGCCGCTGGTGTGCCGGAATTTTATTCCGCATGTCAGTAAACCTAACAGCTGTCGCTTTTAAAATCATCGGTCTCCACCGGATACGAATCTCTGACCATGGGATCAGGGCCAGCGCCTGATCAACTGAGCCACCCAGCCAAACTTCTCATTGGTAGCTCAGGTGACGTTCTTCAGGGATTTGATGGGGTGAATATACATTGTAAAATTATTGTTGCTTGCAATTATAATGAATATTCGATAACGCAGGTTTTACTTTAGTTATTAAAACTGTAACTGTATATTTAACAGATCTTTGAAAAATGTATACTGCGATTATACAACTCGAGTTACTCGCTGATTACCGTGCCAGCCACCGCGATCCTCACTAAGGGCAGGTTGGTTTCACCAACGATAAATTTTCCTATTATCCTAGTTTATATAATCGCGTATATTAAGTGTCTATCGGGGGAACGTTTCACCCAGAGGTTGTAAACCCCGTTAATATAATTGTCTACTTAGTGTACATCTACTACACGAACCAGCAATTTCTCATAACAAGCGAGAACCACCATCCGGCATTTCCGATTTTTCCTTCTTTCGTCTCCTTTTATTGAAGATAAAACAGAATTAATCTCTGCATTAGAAACTTATCAGCGAAGAAAATGTTAACAGGAAAGACAAAACAACAGGAGAGAGAGAGAGAGAGAGAGAGAGAAATAAAAAAAAAGCCCAAACATGGCTGGTGCGGAAAGGTGTACCTTTTAGAATTGGTTGAAAGCATGTTCACGCGGTGGAGAAAAAATAAAATAAATAAATATAAAAAAAAAAAAAAAAAAAAAACAAACAACAACGGACGGCGGAATAGGCTAATAAGTAGTTTTTCTTGCCTCTAATCCAAAATTAGCTTACAAAAGATTTCACTGCAGCCCATATAACTGGCACTGAGAAATAAAAGACTTCGCTTTGTGCAAATCTCTAAAAATTCTAGTATTTAAATTTAAGAAAAAAACTCTTCACTTGTTCCATTCACACGACTTTCTCTACATCTCTGCAACAAATTGTTGAAAAGCTTATGATTGTATATACTTCTTGCTAATCAAGAAAAAGTAGCAGAAATTGTCGTATGATTTGCTTCCTTGTAAGTAGAAGCGAAATGAGGGTCAAAGTTATAGTCAAAAGTGGAACTAATAACAAGGAATATCTCAAAAACGATCAACTCCACGAAAAAATTGTATATGACAAATGGTGTGTTTTATCGTGTACAGGCTATTCCCAGAAAATTCAAGTTATGCATTTTATTTGGCATGTAAATATCTAAAAAATGAGAGATTTAATCAACATCGTTAGAGCCATTTTTGAGATCAAAATGTTCGAAATTTCTTCCAAGTAAAGAGTAGTTTGGGGTGGGGGATTTTTCTTTAAAATCATCGTGTCGCATCCTTGGAAGATACCAAACTTAAACACCAAGTTTGGCATTTAACAGTCTTCGTTTTTGAGCTATGCTGATTACAGACACACACACACACAGGGACCTATTTCCAAAAATGCTTCTCTATACACTAAGTATATACATAGTACTGTAGAAAAACTAACAATTTCTATTAAATTTGCAAACAACGAATTTATTCTTAATCTAGTGGCTGTTTGCATTCTAACCTTTTGTTGCTGCATAAAATGCATTAAAAGATTCTGTTCTCAATATAATGAGTAGCATGTCTTCTGAGGCGAGAGTAGCATGTCTGCTCTGCCCGGCGGAGGACGATGGCTTTTTTGGACGTAAAAATCCTTGGAATCGCTTCCTTCGGAAGGGAAATAAAGCCGTTGGTCCAGCGTCGTAGATTTACGGCACGTAAAAGAACCTCAAGCCTGAGAGAGACCTCTGAGCAAAATTAAGTGATCTTTCACGTCCAGTATAGAATGGGACGCTGAGAACCACAGCAGTTAAAGAGCGTCCATAAATAAAACTCCATTTCATTTATGACTGTTCGACGTGTTATATTCTCGGTAAGTCATGAAGGAAGAAGTCTCATTTCTTCTCTCTTGCCATGCATGCTTTTCGGGTGTAAAAATCCTTAGCATGACTTCCTTTGGAAGGGAAGTAAAGCCGTTGATCCCTGTCGTAGATTTACGGCACGTAAAAGAACCTTAATCCAGCAAAAGTAAGCGGTATTTCACGTCCAGTATAGAATGGGACACTGAGAACCACAACAGCTAAAGAGCGTCCATAAATAAAAGAACTTGATTTCCATATTTCTCTTACCCGCAAAGCAGTTCCCGATTCATGTATAGCCAGTCTGAAGTTTTTATTACTGAAGACAAAGGATTCTTAATTTGCCTCATGCACACAAAATGAGAATTTTAAAAACAGATGGAAGTCGTTATTTATTTTTTTAAACTTACAGGTCTAATTAATAATTACAATTTTATATTCGTATTAATAAAACTTATTAACCTATGTATTAAATTTCACTGAAAATGAGTATATTGTTATAGATAGGCCGCGTCGTGGCCGAGTGTTCAGACCACTCGCCTCTCACCAAGGCGGCCATTCCATGTATCATCAGTATCATCAACGCCTGCGTTAAACACTATCTTAAAAACCGATTCCAACGCTTCTCTTACATAAACATGAATGATACAGCTACTTAGTGAAATTTCGCTTCGGACTGTCGAGGCGGTCGGACGTGTCACCTATTCGCTCTGTTTACATCAGTAATGCAGTATGCCTAGCACAAATAACATTGGCTCTGGTGTGTTATGCAAGCAAAACGTGCTGAATGGACAAAAATGTGTTGACTGTTATAACTTCTTTCACATTAGTTGTGCGAAATTAACTAATAATATGCAACTGCTAGACGGGAGTGATATAAAGTGCTGTGGAAATGAAAGTGAAAATAGTCTATTCAATGCTGCGTTAAATGAAGAATTAGCAAAAGACGAGGAGCTGTTAAATGCTCTGAATGTGGGTGAAACTGTAAACAAAATAGATGTGTGTATTGTGAAATACATTCTTAAGCATTATGATCTATGAACTTCGTGAAAAAGTTACAATTTTAAGTCGACATGTTGAGTTGTTGGGAAACTGCATTAAGGACCCCATTCAACCCAGAAGGAGGTCGGAATAAACAAATCAGTTGATGCACCGGATAATTCACAGGCACTTAGCATCAAGAATACTAGGAAAAATCCAAGTTTGACAATGCACACAAAGTGACTGACAGCTGTAAACATGGTAGTGAAACATGTGTAAATTCTAATGAAAATGGTGGAAAATTTTTGACTGTTAAAGACAATATTAATGAGCATCATACTAATGCTAAGTTACCTCAGGAAAAGTGGGCTAATGTTGTGGGAAGAAAGCAAAAACGTATCACAGTGGTTAGGAATAATAATGAATCTACTACAGATAGTTCAAATTTGCAAGATGTACCAAAAATGATAGCTTTCCATGTTTATCGTCTTCTTCCTAAAACAACGGTAGAACAAGTTGTCAATTTTCTTAAAGGACGTTTTCCAGAAGTTAAATGCGAACTTTGGCAATCTAGACATCAGAAACTTATGCCTCTTTTAAACTTGAAGTAATTGAGGAGCATTTAGAACAGTTATGCATCCTACATTGTGGCCGAAAAATGCTTGTGTTAGATGTTTTCTATACCAATAAATTCCGAGAAGAAAGTGTGATTTCAAAATGTAGTGTCAAAAACATTAGCAAAAAGTTTAAAGTTATTACCTTGAATATGCAATCTATTATGAACAAAATGAATAACATCGATTTATTTTTAAATGGAAGACCCAGACATTTTATGGGATATAAAGTGGCAGCTGCATTCTCGAGAACTAAACATATCCATGGTGGTGTCATTATTTACTATAAATGTGAATTAGCTGCAACTGAAATTAATATCATGAATATTGCAGAAGAAATTCACTTTGAGTTTGTCGGCACAAAAATGGTCGTTAATGAATTTAATTGTGTGGTTTCGTGTGTATATAGGTCACCGGTTGGCAGTATAGATATGCTCTATGATAAGCTACCAAATTTTAAAATTAGCAACTAAAATAAGCAATAAAGTGATTCTTGCTGGAGACTTTAACGTAAATACTAATATAAGAACTGACTGAACTGATAGGATTTTTGATATTTTCAAATCTTTGAGGTTCTTTTACGCGCCGTAAATCTACGACACGGGACCAACGGCTTTACTTCCCTTCCGAAGGAAGCCATGAAAAAACCATCGTCCTCCACCGGGTTAGTTACCTGGTGTGACGTGTATGACGCCACAAATATAAATATTGCTTTTAATAGATTTCTAGCAACACTGTCCTATTATTTTGAAATTGCATGCCCAATAATGCGTAACATAAATAATATTAACAATAAGAAGTTGTCTAAATTATGGGTTACTGAAAAATAATCATTAATAGTACAAAAACCTGAAAAGCCTGTTTCAACTGCGAAGCATTAAATGTGGTATATAGGTAAGAGAAACGTAAGCATAAATACTTGTATCTGAGTGTAAAAGAAGCTATTATAGCAATGCAATTTCAAATTCCATAATAAACCAAAACATATTTGGAAAATTGTAAATAATGCATTAGGGAAAACTACTAGAAATATGATAAAAATATGATATATTGACGATAAATATAGAGAGAATCCACTTATGATTGCCAATAGTTTTGCTAATCATTTTTCCACTATGATTTCAAATAAATTAAACCAGCATCTTCCAAATGTATATGCTCAAGCTACCTTAGGTACCTTTAACAAGCAATCTATGGTTCCCTTTCCTATAACTGAATTTGAAATAGAAAAAAAAAAACATTAAACACTTTAAAAATACAAAAGCAGCTGGGTACGACCAAATATCTATAAATGTTAAAAAAAGGTATACTAAATAACATAATTATTCCTTTAACATATTTATTCAATTTCGCTATACTGACAGGTGAGTTTCCAGACTGCATATAGATGAATATGATAGTACCATTATTTAAATATGGTGACCCATGTAATATAAGAAATTATAGACCTATATCATTGTTAAGCTCTTTTTCTAAAATATTTGAAAAGATATTGTATAATAGACTCCTTAAGTTAACCAATGTGTTAACTGTAAATCAACATGGCTTCATACATAGTAAATCAACTAGTACTGCCTGTGTTAAACTCACTGATTTTATTCATGATTGTATGGATCGAAATACGCATGTAGTAGGTCTGTTCTTTGATCTGAGTAGTGCATTTGACTCGATAGATCATCTGTTTTTAAAAACCAAGCTTTATCTTTTGGATATAAGAGGTATGGTAAATGAATTAATCATGCCATTTGTTAGATCTAGAGAACCTGTAGTTATAGTGAAGAACTATTATTCCAGGAAGTATTCCCCCAGTTATGGAGTACCACAGGGTTCGGTCTTGGGACCTTTGTTGTTTATTTTGTATGTTAATAATTTAGAAGACTGTTTAACTATGTATGCAGACGATACTTCAGTTGCAGTATGTGCCAATATCATCTATGAACTTAATTTGAAAGTTATAAATTGTGTGAGTTCTTTTAAAAAATGGTGCACTGCAAATAAACTTATTTTAAACCTTGACAAAACTGACTGCTTGTGTTTTAGTAACAAAAATAATTTAACAAATATGAATTTTAACATGGGTGGTACTATTTTAAAGTGTCTTGACAAGACGAAATTTTTAGATCAAAACCTTACTTGGCATGAACAGATTGATATATGCACCAAATTAAATAAAGCATGCTTTGCTATTGCCTGAAATTGAGTTTTCACATTAACTGCTTGCTTATTATATATCATGCCACTGTACAATCAATTTTATCATACAATATTTTAATATGGGGATCTGCAACTGAAGTAAATAGGGTATTTTTAATTCAGAAGGGAGTGTTAAGAATAATTTTTAATATGAAACCAAGAGATTCATTAAGGCACGCTTTTAAACAATATTATATTTTTACTTTAACTTATTTATTAATATATAATGCTGCACTATTTTATAAAAACAACTCATACTTATTCACTCTCAACTGTGACGTTCATAATCATTTTACTAGAAGTATGAATGACATCCGCATAGGAAAATATAAAACAACTAAGTACTCAAAATCACCAAAGTGCCTCGTAAGTAAAATTGTCAATGCTCTCACATATGAAATTATTAAAATAGATAACATTAAAAGATCACTACGTTCATTTTTACATGACAAAACTTTGTATAGTTTCAAGTGAATTGTTTAATGCACATGTATGACGAGTCTATCTGTACAGTGCATGGCAACAGAGAATAAATCTATCTAATTTTAAAATACAGACAAGGAATTATCTCGCGATTGCATTTCCTAATGAATATTTGTTATAACTATAAGAAAGGCACATAATTTAACTTCTTCACAAATGATCTGTTCCAATACGGAGTATGCATAAGTATTTTAATTTTTTAACAAATGCCCTTCTGCACACATATTAGGACATTGCATTTTTAAGCATGCATAAGAATCGCAAATAGGCCAGCATTCCTATAGAGTCCTAAGCCAAAAGAGGGAAGGAAAATGCAAAACTGACCGCACAGTTGATCTATACATAAAACTGACCTCCGCGCGCAGTCGGGGTTGCCCGTTTTACAGGGTATAGGTACATAATTAACTGCATAATATATAAAAAGAATTTAAAACCCTCTGGACACAATTTTGATGTATTTATAACACCAATTAGATTTATTTAATGTAATTTAAACATAAAAGGAAATAGGAAGGTTAATAAAAATGGAAATGGAAATGGTGCGTTATTTATGGACGCTCTTTAACTGCTGTGGTTCTCAGCGTCCCATTCTATACTGAGCGTGAAAGGCCGCTTAATTTTGCTCAGAGGCCTCTCTTATCAGGCTTGAGGTTCTTTTACGTGCCGTAAATCTACGACACGGGACCAACGGCTTTACTTACCTTCCGAAGGAAGCCATGCTAAGGATTTTTACACCCGAAAAAATCCATCGTCCTCCGCCGGGTTTGAACCAGAGACCTTGGTTACATGAAGCTAGCATGGTAACCATTACACCACGGAGGGCGATATAAAAATGGAAGAAAGTATGTGCAAATAACCCCGGCGTCCAAATATATCACAAGCGATTAAATTAATGGAAAAACCATCTTTACCATTAATAAACCAGCTCGAGAACACAAACACGACACTACCCCCCCCCCAAACACAAACACACACACGCTTATGGAATTTTTATGACGTTTATACTTCTCTGTATTTTAAAACCCACGTTCTCATTTGAAGTAAGAATGACAGGCTTTTGTTTTATTTTTTCTGGTTAACTGATGGCGAAATATATGTGAAAAGTGACGACGCAATTCACTCAAATTTGGTGAATTATAATGTGAACTGCCAAAGTTTATCACCAAAATGTCTAAAATTATCTTTTATTTTCAAAATGTAGCATATTAATTTAGTTGTGGTTTTTACCCTTTAAGTTAAAAATAGCTATGTGAAAATCTCTTGTAAGAGCTTAAGTTGGCATATACAGAGTTACTACAAAAGAAATAGACAACAACTGCCTGTAAAACAAAAACTATTAGAGGTAGCAACCTAATTATTTTGGAGGTATCTTGAGAAACTCTCAAAGTTTCGTTTGTTACTATTGGTAGCGCTGTAGTGTTTTGTTTGTTGTTGCAGAAGCTGAAATGGCGGAAAATACTGTGGAAACGGCATATTGCGTGTTGGAAAATGTCGTTGGACAACAGTTGCTGATTGCGTTCTAGCAAATTCCAACACGCAATATGCCTTTTCCACAGGATTTTCCGCCATTTCAGCTTCTGCAACAACAAACAAAACACTACAGCGTTACCAATAGTAACAAACGAAACTTTGAGAGTTTCTCAACATACCTCCAAAATAATTAGGTTGCTATCTCTAATACTTTTTGTTTTACAGGCAGTTGAAGTTGTCTATTTCTTTTGTAGTAACCCTGTATTTCGCGAACTAACTAGGAGCTCTACAAGTAAGTTTTGTTCCAGCAACGTTCGATGTTGCACTGTTTCTACATTTAGAGAAATTACTGCCTAAGCAATGTGTTTCAGTTTAAACACTTTCCTTTTGAAAAGGAAGATCTCAGTGCGGCAGTCCCTTTATAAAGCACGTATAACCAGGCGAAACTAAGTGAGGTATGATGGATTAACCTCGCCTGGAAGCATGACATCGAAATCACATGCCGCCGACGCCTTGCAGATAATCTCTAAAGAAAACTTAACACCCTAATCCAGACCCTTCAACCCCAGCGCGCGCATCCTCTCACCCCCTCGCATTTCATGTGTTATCTTTTCTCTTTAACCCTCGCTCTCTTTCTCCCTCTTTTATATTTTCACTTTGCAAGATTAACTGTTCAAATCACATGCTCTCTATCCTCCATGCAGAACTTCACAAACAAAACACCAGCCCGGCGCGTTTTACGGTAAGCGCAAAATGCTTTCCAGCACTAAGTTCATTTTATTCCTTTTCAAACAACGTAATTACCTCCTTATGGACTGGCCATAAACCGAAAATCACGCTTGTAATGTTACTGTATCTACCCTAGGGAACAGGTACTTTGAAATGAGATACAAAAGACTGGGTTTCAAACTCATAGGAACGTTTTAGAAGGTACAGGACCTTCACATTATGTAAAGGTTCACTGAAATAAGCTACCGGAAAAGTCCTATGCCTGCTTTTCCACCATCCTACAAACAAGAAACATAGCACTCCAATTTATAAGATAGATTAGCACTGAGCGAGTTTGGCAAATGTTACAATAGCTTGCAAGACCTTTAGTAAGTGTTGTAGCTGGATGATAGGATCGTTTCTGGCTCCCTTATACCGTTTGTCGTCGTACTCTAAATGCAATCAATATCTTACCTGCCCACCTGGGTAGTGTGTCTGCCTCATATTCAACCGGTCGTGAGTTCGAATCTAGCTTAGGTCGAGTAACTTTAAGCTCCATGGTCCCCAGATCATTTGAGCATCATTTCACCAATTTCATTCATCGTCCGATATGACCAACCAGGTTAAAGAACGTTAAAAAAAAAAAAAAAAAAAAAAAAAATCTTACCATTTTACTTTCTCTACTATGCATAGTAAGCAAGGGAAATATTCCATTACACACACACAAATTGGATGTCAAGATTTCATTTGAAACATTTTCGAGCTCCTATGAAAACTTTCAAAAAGCTTTTTAGACAAAAGCCCGTATGTATATGTTTGTGTTAGTTGTCCTCCGTGGTCTATTGGTAATATGCTAGCTTCGCGGGTTCACGACCGACGGAAGGCGATGGATTTTATTCGGGCCTAAACATCGTTAGCATGGCTTCCTTCGGAAGGGAAGTAAATCTGTTGGTCCTGTGACGCAACTGTACGGCACGTAAAAGAACCTCAAACCTGATCAAGAGGCCTCTAAGAAGAATTACGTAATAAAATGGGACGCTGAGAATCATGGTACATAAATAAAATCAAATTTAATTTAATTGGTTGTGTTAGCGAGCGCGCGCGCGCACGTGTGAGCGAGCTCGCGTTTGTCCATGAACAACATAACTCTAAAAATGAAACTTCAAAAATAGCCTACTTGGTATTTAAGTTCAGCGTCTTTTAAGCATAAGATTTTCAAGGAATTTCCCTTGTATCTAACTGCATGTATCTACAATTTTTCGAAGACAGCTTTTATCCAACACAGCACTGACGATTTTGATTAAAATGCGAAATGTACAAGATATTTTAATGACAATTGATATTTGAATTTTTCGGAAGTCATCTACATTCTGAATGGGTTTTACACTAACTGGAATCTAAACCGTAGAAGACAAAATGTTATTACAGAATAAAAGTACCTAGATCTCGTTAAAGTACACTTTTTGGGTGGAGTTGGCGGGGGGGGGGGGGTAGTAGTTAAGAGTATTTTCAAGATATTTCTATTTATTTGTATTAAATGCTAAAGTCAATCATATAGCCGCTCTTAAAATATTCCAATAGTGCTTAAAGCCCTCTTCTATTTTCAGGTAAATGATAAATTTCTGAAATGTTCACCAGCATAGTTTTACATGGGTAAAAAAAGTCAGGCGAGTGTAACGTGCCAGTATGATTTTATGTACCGATTAGCTTTGGTGTGTAGAGGAAGAATTGCATCCCATCCAAAAATTCTGCAGAGGTATTATCGGAAATATACATTTTTATGACAAGTGAATCCAAAGAAAAAAGTTAGATCAAGCATGCAGAAACGGTTTTAAACGGCAGAACTGACTTCATCTTTAGTGAGAACTGTCGCCGAAAGGAGGCATCATCACAGTTTCTTACGAATGAATATCCACTTTCAAAGCAAACCTTTTCTCGAAATATTTTCTGTTATACTTTTTAACTTCTCAAGCATCGCTGTAATGTTTTCTTTATTAATATATGCCAAATAGCTTACATACAAAATAAAATGTATATCTGGAATGTTTGTTAGTCCTTAAGTCCCTTTAAATTCTCAGTAAATTTTGTAGAAACTTTTTCTAGCTCATCAGAATAACCAATTTTTCTTGGCGTTAGGCGTTTCCGAAATATTCCTAGCTGTTTGTTCCAATTTTCCGAAGAAGTGTGATATGAAAGTGTATTTTTGAAAATTTAGAAATATCCTGCCAATGAGCTCAATGTTTCCAGATGTGTCAAGTCCGAACTTCTTAACGTAACACGGGTAAAAGAGTAGCACTTCAGAGAAATATCCAAACCTCGAAAACAATCGGACCCAAAAAGTGTCGAAAATAGGTAATTCATGAAATGTCAATTTTGGCTTCAGATTAATAATAACTTTGCATACTGACAAGTAGAGCAACTTATGATTTTAGGAAACGGAGTGCTTTTTACGGCTTGAGCTGCGTCTTCGATTTCAGACTAAGCAATAATACACATATATTCTGATTTGGAGGGGGGGGGTAATTATTAATCGACTTACACATGTAAACTATCTGTACCAACTGCTCATGCGTTTACCCATTCGTGGGGTCACATCAAACCAATCAGTTGAATTAAAAAGGAGGCTGAAAATGAGGTAGGTATAAAACTTAAGGTGATGCATCTGTGAAATTTGAAAAATCCACAATATGTAACATACTTTATTCAAATTTATACAAATTACCACAAATAAGTGATCTTTTGACATGCATCAAAATTCTACATTGCATGGTTATTTATTTTTCATTGTTAAATTCAGTGTTCTAATAAAAATAAGCCACGTTATGAATTTTTAAAAATATTCACATAAAAGTGCATAAATACAGTTTTACAGAAAACGGGTTTACAAACAGATATTATTTTAATATTATCTTTAATTAAAGTAGAAAAATTATTAGATATTTTTCGTACTCTTCAAAACTTTTGATATTTTAAACATTAAAAACTTATTTTTCAAAAGCTTTATTTCGCAAAGTATACGACCATTTTCTTTGTTGTTGCTTTTGAGATGGAGTATAAATGTTTTGAAAACAATTGAATGAAAAAATGTATCGTGTACAACATTTTGAACATGGTACACTGTTGGAAAAAAAAATTGCGAGAGAATAAGATTAAAATTTGAGAGTGCCTATTAATAAGCATGCGACTACGTATTTATAGCCTCAGTTAGTTGGTAGTTAAAACGCGGCAAGTTGGAAGAGCCATATATTTTCTTTAAGTTTTGAATTCATATCATTTTATTATGAAAAAGAGATTTTTAATTTTTCACAATTTTGGTCAAGTTTCAAATTACAAAGATTGCACACCTGGACGATATATTTATCTTTGTATTTTTAATCACCAGGACACTTAACAGGACTATGGCGTCAGGCTAACTTGAGAGAGCTTAGAAACAACAAAGAGTAGTTCCTAGTTTGTCAATTTCTATAGTTTCCTTTTAAACAACAGTAACTTCACTCTTAACACCTTGCCCTACCTTTAAGTCCCTCTCCTAACCACAGATTAACCGGAACCTTGAAGGAGAAAACTTTTGGCTGTTGCCACCCTTTCTGTAAAGCTGTTCTTCTTTTCCCCCTTAGCATTTGTTCGCAAAGGCAGCAAACTGACGATGCTGTTGTTGGCCTCCAATTCTACCTTTGTTGGTCCATTGCCTAAATTTCCTTTTCTTAGGCAGGGGTTTCCAGTTGATTAAGAAGGAATGTTACTTTTAATTTTCGTTCACAATAATTCTGATATACCCACTGCCTGCAGAAAGAACTTCGCTTCAAGATAACCTGACATTACGATTCTGATGCATGTTTATCTTGCTCTCGACGTGTTATTCGTCCAAGTCAAATACGAATACAAACACACTAGTGGACACTATCGATTGAAAAACTATCGAATTATTTGATAAGCACCTAACTATTGGTTATTCGAATGTTACCTAAGTATTCGGTTCTCATTCGGATTTAAAGTGTTACTCTACTGTATGGTAGACAGTCGATAGCCCCCTATCACTTTTCAAGTAGATTTTATCCATGGATCAATGCAGATATGATACCAACCCTATTCCGGAGTTACCCAGTGATGGGAGGTGGATATTGTGCTTTCACGTAACACCCAAAACGTTTTAACGCAATCTCTTTTCTGTAGGTATGTCCCTTTGTAGGTTAATAGCCACAAAAACTATCGTAGGTCTCCACTAATTTGTGTATTAAAATTGAGAGACATATATCTACATGGAGCTTAGAATGACTTAATATGAATTAATCCCAAAATATCACTTAGCCAAATTTAGGACCGAGTACCGCAAATACGGAATAAGAACTAATTACTAAACCAAGGTCTTCCCGCCTATTCTACGGCAATAATCCTTAGCTCATTTATTTTAACCTAAAATCAAATGGATTAAAATAATAATACGATACAGCCCTCCAATACAGAATTCCACTTCAGAGTTATAAGTGCTATTTTGAGAAACCGTGTTATTTCACAATCCGACGTTTGTGTAATTAATTACCGCTTTAATTAATAGGTCGCCCGCCGTGGTGAAGTGGTTACCATTCTAGCCTCTATAACACAAGATTTCAGTTTCATACCTGGCGGAGGGTGATGGACTTTTTTCGGAAGCGACAATCCATTGAAGAGCTTCCTTCGGAAGGGAAGTAATGCCGGTGGGCCCGTGTAATGTTTATTTGCACGTAAAATATACCTTGAAAGATGAAGGCTCCTGGGCAAAATTTCGCCATTGTGTTTCGTCCTACAGTGCAATCTGCGGGCGACGAGTTGATTTCTTTCACATAGCGGCGAACTCACGAACTAGAATATCAAATTGTAAACGATGCCCTATGCTCCACTTAGGTGTTACAGAAAATACTCATCTTACTTTAGTTACTGGAGAATAACTGCGAGTAATTAAGTGCTTTAATATTATAAAATAATGTGCACTTAAGTATTTCTCGAAAGCTAGAACGCCTAATACAGCCTACTTATATGTGAAAGAAAATCAGAATAGGGATGTCTTTATTGTTTAACGCCCGTCCGTCAAGTTTCTGAAAATAGAGCCAATAAAGGAGGGAAAGAGCCGATAATTCCTCAGGCGACAACTCTCCGCGTCTTCACCTTTAATCTCCTTCAAACAAGCTAGTTCCTCTCCCAAGTGCCAACTTCGGGAAAAGCCTTGTTCCGCAGTTACCCTGCTGCTGCGGATTTCTTTGTAAACATCTACGGTTTATGCTTCCAGAAATAAATGACAGACTAAATTTACACAAGCTACTGGATGTATAGGAACTGTCACTTTTGGTGTGATGTAGAGAAGGGCGTTCTTCTAATTGAAAGCATACTGTTTCCAAAATATTTCAATAGTTCATAGATTATTTAGTTTCTCAATCTCAAACTGTTTGCGATATATATATATATATATATATATATATATATATATCACTTCCCAAACATGTAATTACTATAAACGACGTTTTTACTGTATCTAGCACTTATGTACACTGTACATAGTAGATAGACAAGGTGTTATATTTCACCTGAAATGTGAATCACCTGAATCATATATATAAAAGATTTTTTTAAAAAAAAAAGTGAAAAAAGAAAAGGTGTGGGTATGTGTGCGTAACAGCGATAAAATACCAAAAACCCCCCCACCCGAAACTACCCTTTACATGGAAAATTTTTCTAAAATTTTGATTCCCCTCCCCAATAAAAAGACTAATCCTTTTTATTAAAATATCGTATATTAAAGATATTTACAGGATATAAATGTATAACTCAAATTTCCTGGGAATAGCCGCTGAAGTCGTACATCTTTATGTTATAGCCTCTTGGTTATGCAAAGGTTCCTGGGCAAAATGTTCCGCCATTTCGCATATAACAATTCATGATTTCGTCCTACATCGCCATCCTTGGGCGACGAGCTGATCCCTTGTTAGCATGTAGAGACGAACTCAGGAATAGAAATTCAAATCCTTTCATCGGATCGCATCATAACAATGCTCTTTGCTCCACTTAGAAGATACAGAAAATACTAATACTATTGTACGAGTCTTCTTTTAAAGTATGAGGTTCTTTTACGTGAAAATAAACTTTACACGGGACCACCGGCTTTACTTCCCTTCCGAAGGAAGCCATTCTAAGAATTTTTGTGTCCGAAAAAAATCCATCACCCTCCGCCAGGTTTGAACCTGCAATTGTAGACGCTATCATGGTAACCACTACACCACGGAGGGCGACAAATATATATTCATTGTTATTCATTTACATTTTCCGATAAGTATACTTTTCTCAAATGGGAAGTTGTCATTCGCCTTTCCCCTTTCTTTTTATAACTCCTGGCCATGCAAAGAGAACCGAAATTAAAGTTATCACAGGGCGTATGGTTCTTAAAAGTCTATCGTTTTATCCAGTGAATTCTCTCATTTCCCTTGAACTTGCAAAATATGTCTGTTAACGCTTACATGATTAGCATTAAGTAGAATAATAATCATTTTTAAGAATAGTTGGTTGCAGAATAAATTAAGCGGTCTTTCGCGCCAAACATAGAATGGACGGTGAGATCCATAGTTATTAAAGAGCGTCTATAAATAAAGTACAATTTAATTTATGCAAACTCTATAAGGGGTTTTATGCGGAAGCCTAATCTTTGAAGAGCTGGCCACTGTGTTGGTAAAGAGGAAAGAATGGAGGAAGGTGGTTTGGAGCCAATGAATCAAACTATCTGTAATTACATTATCCACAAGAAAAATCCGCTTACTCAAATCTAAAAAATTCCCGTAGATCAGGCTGCATTCCGAAACACAGTTTTGTACAGTTTTAAGTATCGCTAAGGGAGCTCAACTGTTTTACCTCTACTGCATTTATTAGCAAAGAAAAACCATCAGTATCCTGGCGTATAAAAACGATCCCCAAGGTAAAAACATTTTTACCGAGGGGAGACAAATTTCCTTTCCCATTAAGCTTGTGTGTATCAATGGCAAAGTGCTTACACTTTCAAAGAAAGGAAATCTGCAACACAAAAGTATGGCCTAAAGGAAAATGTGGCAAAGGAATAAAAAAATAAAAATCCTTTGCGCGCATGTTTATAGAAGCTCTCAGAAAGTCTCAAAGAAAAGCCAAGAAAGAGTTAT